>OZ053299.1:19116373-19787452 GCA_964056655.1 Arabis hirsuta | reverse complement strand
TCACCAGTCATCTCATAAGAACACACATCTTAAATACACATTTAATAAGGCAAACTCATCTTATTAAATATCAAAATGTATACTCGTTACAACAACAAACGAAATACATAACAGCAACATAGTACATGCTAATATAGACTCTGAAAACCAGAAAAGAAACTCAGCCAGCGACTTGCTTCTCGAACCACTTCGAGAACTTCTTCTTTATCGACGCTTCTGGTTCCCAAGTCTCCTCCTCGATACTCACAGTCCCACACAACTCTCACCAATGCTATACTCTTCGACGCAGCACCTTGACCCTCCTCTTGAGAATCCTCACAGGCCTTGCCGCCAATGTCATGTTGGGCTGAAGATCCTCTTGAATCCTAGCCAACACCTCCTCAGACTCATGTAGACACTTCCGCAGCATCGAAACATGGAAGACTTTGTGAAAAGCCTTCATACTCTGAGGTAACTCCAACTATAAGCCACCGGTCCAACCCGCTCCACCACCTTGAACAGACCCATAAACCTCGGACTCAGCTTATTCTCTGAAATGGATTTTTAGAACCCCTCACATTACTGTCTTGAGATACACCATATCTCCCAGCTCAAACTCCAGCTCCTTCCGTCTCTTATTGGGCATAACTCTTCTGCCGATCCTTAGCCTCTCTCATGTGCAGTCTCAAGACACGGATCTTCTCTATCGTCTCCTGAACAAAATCCGCACCATACATGCTCCTCTCCCCCACTTGAGTCCAGCATCACGGTGTCCTATACGACCTCCCATACAGAGCCTCATATGGAGCCATCCCAATACTCGCCTGGTAACTGTTGTTGTACGTAAATGTACCAGGTTCAAATGATTTGCTCAATGACCACCATAATCTAGTACACACATCCTCAACAGATCCTCTAATATCTGAATCGTCCTCTCCGACTGCCCATCTATCTGAAGATGATACGTTGTGCTCATATGCACCCTAGTGCCCATCTCAACCAGAAACGTTCTCCAGAACTCTGAGGTAAATCTCGGATCTCTGTCTGACACAATACTCGCTGGCACTCCCGTGCAGCCTCACAATCTCCTGCACATACATCCTAGCCAAAACTGCCGCTCCATCAGTCTTCTTTATGGCCAGAAAGTGTGCCGACTTGGTCAGACGATCCACAATAACCCAAATCGCATCATACGTCCGTGACACCGGCAACCCCATCACGAATCCATGGTAATCATATCCCACTTCCACTCCGGGATAGGCAAACTTTGCAACAACCACTCGGCACCTGATGCTCAGCCTTCACCAGCTGACACACATTGCACGCTGCAACCCAGCTAGCTACATCCTCTTCATCCCAACCCAGTGATAATACCGCTTCATGTCACGATATATCTTGGTCGCTCCCGGATGAATCGATAACATGCTTGAATGAGCCTCCCTCAGGATCTCCTGCCTCAGATCCTCGTCTTTGGGTACACAAACCCGCCCGTTCACTAGTATCATCCCACTCACTGAGACCACATACTCTGAACCGGTCGCCTTAGAAGCATCAATCAAACCCCTGATCCTTCTCCCTGAGCAACCCGAATCCTGCTCAACAAATCTGCCTGGTTAGCTGCCTCTAACCCCAATGGCTCCTGTAAGATCACACACAACCTCAAGGTACTGATCTCGCTCACCAGAGCCTCCATATCTCGTTCCTGATCTGAAGCCGCTCTCTTCCGACTCAACGCATCTGCAACCAAATTAGCCTTACCCGGATGGTGCCTAATCTCCAGGTAATAGTCTGGAACTAACTCCATCCAGCGCCTCTGTCTCTGGTATAACTCTGGCTGAGTGAAGAAATACTTCAGACTCTTGTGGTTTGTGAATACCTGCACCTTCCCGCTATACAGATAAGAGCTCCAAATCTGAAGGGCAAAAATCATCGCAGCCAACTCCAAATCGTGGGTAGGGTAGTTGTACTCGTGCTTCCTCAACTGCCTCGAAGCATACGAAATAACCTTTCCCTGCTGCATTAGTATACATCCCAGACAAACTCCTGAAGCATCAGTATACACCACGTAAGGCTCACCCGGCTCGGGTAACGCCAACACAGGTGTACTCGTCAGCATCTCCTTCAACTTCCTGAAACTCTCCTTGCAAGCTAAAGACCATACAAAAAGAACATCCTTCCCTGTCAACTTCGTCATCGACTGCGCCACACTCGCAAATCCCTTGACGAACCTCTGGTAATAACCTGCCAACCCCAGAAAACTCCTTATCTTGGTGGCACTCCATGGTCTAGGCCAACCTCTGATAGCCTCAATCTTAGCCGGATCCACATAAACTCTCTCTGCAGACACAACGTGGCCAAGAAAGCTCATCTCCCGCTGCCAGAAACTGCACTTACTCAACTTCGCATACAGCTTCTGCTCCCACAGCTTCTCCAGAACTAACCGCAAATGCACCTCGTACTCCTCCGGACTCCTCGAATATACCAAAATATCATCTATCAAGATGATCACGAATACATCCAGATACTCCTGGAACACTCCGTTCATCAACCGCATGAACGCAGCTAGCGCATTCATCAACCCAAACGGCATCACCACAAACTCATAATGCTCGTACCTCGTCCTGAACGCCGTCTTCCGAACATCTGCCTCATCAATCAGAATCTGATGGTAACCCGACGCCAAATCAATCTGGGAGAACCAAGTAGCCCCCCGCAACTGATCCAACAACTCATCAATGCGCGGCAGAGGATACCTGTTCTTTACAGTGACTCGGTTAAGCCCCCGGTAATCAATACACAACCAGAAACTCCCATCCTTCTTCTTCGCAAACAACACTGGTGCTCCCCACGGTGATACACTAGGCCGGATGAAACCCTACCCCAACAGATCATCTAGCTGCTTCTTCAGCTCTGCCATCTCTGTTGGAGCCATACGGTAAGGCGCCTTAGATATAGGAGTCGTCCCAAGCTCCAACTCAATCGTAAATGGATCCGACCATGACGGTGGTAATCCCAACAATGACTGAAACACATCATAAAAGTCTCGAACAACCCGAATATCCCCAACTGAAACCTCTCCAACAGTCTTCGGCATCACTATCGTCGCCATATACGCCTCACAGCCCTTCTCAATCAACTGCTCGGCCTGTATCGCTGAAATCACGAGACTCCCAAAAGTCGGTCTCACCCCCTGAAACACCAACCTCCCCGCATCTCGCTCAAACACCACACGTCCTCGATGATAATCCAGATGGACCCTGTACCGATCCAACCAATTCATACCCACGATGACATCGTACAACTCCACTGGACTAATGACCAAATCTGCTGGCATCGACTCTCCCGCCACCAGAACATCCACACCACGAGCCCGCCCGAACGTAGCCAACGTCCTACCACTAGCAACCTTAACTACTTTCGGCTGCTCTACGGAATCGCTCTAGATCGCGCTGCCCTCCTGCACAAATCCCATGTGCTTTAAGACCTGACACTCTAACGCAGACTCACAATTCCAACAGACTTAATTTAATCACCACCAGAATTTAAAAAGAACAAGTCCGAAATTATACCTGTGATCAGTCTGGGGCTAGAGCCGCCCGCCTCCGCCGACATGAACACTCGCGGCCCCGCTGCAATCTGAGCCAAGGGCTGGACCGCCAACGGCTGCACTGCCGCTACCGCCATCTGCTGCAGCTTAGGGCATTTGGGCTTGATATGCCCCGGCTCCCTGCAGTGATAACACACCTGAGCACTCCGTGCTGCACTCCTCTAAGGACAACGGGCCACCTTGTGATCCATGCTACCACACCCGTAGCATCCTGAACCACTCTGTCCACCCTGACTGGCCCCAGAAGTGCTCTCTCACTTCCTCTTCTGACCCTGTGCAGGCTTGCCGCCCCTGCTCGAACCCGTCTGCTGCTGAGATCTCCTCTGCTGCTGCTGCTGCACCAGTGGACTAACCACCACAGCCTGATCTCTGAGGTCCTCCTCAATCGCCACAACAGTCTCAACCAGCTCTGCCCTCGTGGCGAACTTACTTGCCCTGCAGCGAGTCCTCAACTCAGCTCAAAGTCCCCTAAGGAATCTCCTCACCTGGGCCAGCTCGTCCTCTATGCCTCTACCAGTATGCACCAGGAGTCGACTTAAATCCAAATCGAACTCCCTCACAGTCCGATCCTCCTGAGTCAGGTTCAGAAACCTCGACTCCATCCGGTCCATCGCCTCCTGCGGGAAATACTTGGCATTAAACTCAGCCACGAAATCCCCCCAGACCATCTCGGCCTGTACCCTCTTGGCCTCGACGCCTCTCCACCAGAGATGCGCGTCACCATCCAGATAATAAACCGCTAGGTCCACCCGGTATCCCTCTGGACATCTAATAGAGCGAAAGTTACGCTCCAATCTCTGCTGCCACTCATCGGCCTCCTCAGGCTTGGCACCACCCGAGAAAAACCCGGTGCCAATCCTCTGCATCTGTTCCATCATCCTCAGGTAAGATGGAAACTCCTCTGCAACCGCCGCACCCGGCTGCACATCAGCCACTCCCTGCTGAACTCCAGCTACTCCCGGCTGACCACCAGCCACTACTGGCTGCACTCCTGGAGCCTGACCTGAAGCCGGTACCCCACCTGGTAACCGCTCCAGAATCAACTGCAGAAAACCTGCCAAGCGATAATCTCGGTCTTGAGCCACACCTGCAGGGGCACCCCCACCTGAGCCCCCCGCACCACCAGCTACCTCGAGACCCACACTAGCCCCACCAGCCCTCACGCTGGCACTCGTAGCGGTCTCACCCACGGACCCCTCCTGAAACGCCTGCGAGTCCTCCACCTGCCCCTGCGTGGTCACATAGGCCACACTCGCGGCATCTGATTCACTCACAAGTCCTCGCCCACGCACACCACGACCACCTCGACCTCCACGGTCCCCGCGACCTCTGCCTCTAGCACCTCTAGCTATCACTCTGCACTCACCAGCAGATTACTAAGTACTAGAAAACAAAAAAGCAAATAACACATACTGTGGAATCTTATTGAAGGCTCGGAAGAGATGATCTAGGACTCTATACCCACACAGCAATCAATCAATTATTCACACAATCAGTCAATCAATCACCCGCCCTAGAACCATATGGGCTCTCATACCAAAATGAAATGACCCGACCCAAAAATTTAAAAATTTTCCCTTCAGATTACTATCATCACAGATAATAATCCTCAATTGGGCCAATACAAGCAATGCGGAATAACAACAACTAACAATAAACTACATCATCAATAATCTCATACTTATCAATGAACAATATTCAATCAACCAATTCCAAAATCAATCCAATAACAACAATCCAATACTCAATAATCAGAATTCACTAGCAACCTAGCAATTCTACGCAATACAACCAGACAAGCGAGACCATAGATCATCTCCTCTTCCCGACCATGATTCCATGATCACATTTTGTCTTTACCTGCAACACATGGCAAAAAGAGTTGCGTGAGTATTATCACAAATACTCAGCGATGCGGTCATCCCGTCTACAGGCTAATTATACACAAGCATAAACAATAGATACAATACCAGGATGAGCATACACAAGCATTCACGAAACAATCAACACGAACCAAACCAAAAACTCTGTGTCGATCGAGACAACCTCTAGGTGTCGATCAATACACAGCCCGTGTCGATCGACACACCACCCTGGTGTCGATCGACACGACGTCGCAGAACCCTGAAACGAGCCTATCATCTCATGGCTCGAATCCATCGCGATTCATCGAGTCTCCTGCACAATTTCATTCACAAAACACACGGAATCCACAATCGAATTTCTTATGTAAGCCTACGGTCACGCACTCACCTCGAAAAAGATTGAAAAGACGAAGAACAAACACGAAAAACCTCTGATTTTGTCCCCTTAGACCCGAAATCAGCCCAGCAACAATCCTTCCTCGTTCCCAATAGCTTCACACGCAATTCTCCTCAAGAAATCTCCCAAAAATCACTTAAAACCTTTGATTTTCTGATTCTCCCAAAAATCTCTCTGTTTTCTTTCTGAAAATCAGCCAAAACCAGAGACAAATGCGTCTAATCACTTATATACCCGAGCCCTAGGGTTTCCCTAAACCGGCCCACCAAACTGAACAATTAAATCGAACCTGTCGGTCTGATTTTAACCCATGTCGATCGACACACACAACTCGTGTCGATCGACACACCCATCAAATTCTACTTTTTGGTTCACGGGCATTACAGTGGATTTCTCCAGTAGACTTCTCCAGTACACTTCTCCCGTATACTTCTCTAGTAGACTTAAAATTGTATTTAGAAGACTGCATTTAGAAGTCTACTAAACATATGGAGGCAAATTTGAATTATTTAAAAACATTTTAAATATTTGAATATTTTTTAACCAATCAAATCGTGTATTTAACCAGAACCAAATTGAACCAATTTATTTAACCATCCAAATTAACCGAACTTGACCAATTTATTTACCCTACCTATAAAACCTAAAAAATGTGGTTTAGATGAAAAAAAATTTACAACCTAAATTACAACCTTTCATCTCCATCATCACCGTCGGTTAGACTTCATGCGCTCTTTCCATTTCTATTCTCTCGACTTTCTCTTCAGTCTATGAATCGGAAATCTCTCTTTCTCTCCTTGAATCGGAAATCTCTATTTCTCGCTTTGTCTCATCTCTTTGAATCCAAAATCTCTTCAACTCTTTTTTATTTTACTATCTCTTACTCGCTATTTCTCTATCTGATTTGAGAATCTAACTTTTTTTTATTTCACTCTTCTTTGTAGATCTGTCGTCGCCGGAAAGTACGAAATTCGGTTTAACTTCATCGAAATACAAGGTTTGTGAGAGGATGTGTATTTGTTTGCATCTCTCAGTATGTTTAGTAATCAAAAGTTTTCCAAATCGAATGTCTTCACTATGTTTCTGTGCTTTTATTTTCTTATACGATGTTTGGTTTTGGATACTGCAGACTTCTCTCATAGACTTCTCCAGTAGACTTCTCCATCTCCTGTAGACTTCTCAAGTAGAGTTCTCAGATTTCTTCAGTAGAATTCTTCAGACGATGGATATGGATGCGACTAGGTTCCCGTCAATGATTTATTCCAAAGGAGATGAGCCTGAAGCGGAGAAAAGCATACACTACTATGCTGGAAATAAACAATTCTTAGCTGTTCTAGCCGAAAACTTAATGGAAGATGAGCGGGAAGAGCTTGTACTCTCTCCATTGGGTGTGCTGCTACAGTTCCATTCTCTCGACTTTCACTGGGCATTGAGGATAGTTCATTATATATTAACTGCTCAGCTAGAGTGCAAGAAACCCCATGAGATATGGAGTCTGATTGGATGCAAGCCGTTGAGGTTTTCATTGCTTGAGTTTGAGGAGATTACCGGTCTGAATTGCCGCAACGTTCCGAATTTGGATAACCCAGCTGTAGAGGTCACTGAGGAAACGCGACAATTTTGGAGCCTTCTGGGAGTTGATGTCGAGAGGGGTCCAACTGTGAATGAGTTAATAGAAGTGTGTGGTTTATGTGCAGATTGGACACGGTTGGACCGCATCAGGTTGGGATATCTATGTATATATGCCGGTTACATTGAAGCTAAAAAGGAGACAACACCCATCAATGTTAACTTTGCTAGGCTTGTGATGGATATAGATGCATTCTAGAACTACCCATGGGGTAGGGTTGCATTGAAATTCCTCATCAAGTCAGTGAAAGAGAAAGACTTGTCAAAATGGTCGTATACGCTGGAAGGCTTCGTACATGTTCTCCAAGTATGGGTGTACTATGCTCTACCGGATTATGTAGTCCCATATGGTGATCCCCTTCCACATAAACCAACTCCACCTCTACTGGTTTTCAACGGATCCAGAGGCAAGAGATATATGAAAGAGAACATGTACAAACAGGTCTGATTATTTCTTCTTCTACATATAGTTTGAAATTACTTGTAGACTTCTCCTTCTCTTTGTAGACTTCTCTTTGTAGACTTCTCCAGTAGACTTTTCTTCTCCAGTAGACTTCTCTTGTAGATTTCTCCAGTAGACTTCTCTGGTTAATCGCTCTACGTCTTATATGTCTATTTTGTAGGTGAATGTCCTAAGCTGTGTGATGAAGGATGATTACCTTGATATGATCCCAAGGTGGGATGATGATTGATATACCCTATATTTTACCACTTTTACTATCTATTTTACTATGATTTTTACCTATATTAATAAAGCTTTAGGACCAAAAGAGGTAGTTTTCTCTTATATGTAGATTTTAAGGTCTTAACAGGTTTTATCATCAAAAGGATGTAAAATAGAGCAAAATCAGTGTTATCTAAGATGCAGCTACTCATCCAAGTCAAAGGAACCAAGCCAAGTCATTTTATCTTAAAGATAATGCACATTCTCAAACTGGACAGAACGTATACGCCAGAAGTTCGCTAACGAACGGAGGATCAAACCATTTGGGAATTTAATGAAACTTGGTATGGAGATATCCCTTTGAGTTAGATTTCTAATGGAGTTGGAATTTCATCAATTGGAGCTGTACTTTGGAAGATACACCTGACACACTGAGGACATGTCAAACTGTCTTCGAAGTGAAGTTAGTGCAGAATGGAGCCAAACACCGGGCCAGCCCATGGGCCAATATCCAGACTTTTGCCAATATTCTAGAAGCACCGTAGAAGCTTCCAATAATAGTCACGCAACCCGTCCGTTATTTGGACCGGTATTGCCTCAGTTTCGACCAAAAAGACGTATTTGCCCGAAGAAACCCTAGCCGACTTAAGCCTCCTTAAAACCCTATATATACTTTCTTTTAGCCTCTCTAGGAACTCAAGCAGCCGGCCTTAACAGCCTAAATCAATACCTAAACAATTTATTTCGTTTTTCTCTTGTTCTTAATGTTTATTTGATTCTAGAAGCATTTAAGGATAGATTGACTTTGCCCTATTGCAAAGAGATGAGATCTAACTCCTTACGCTTAGATAGATCAACGAATTATACTGTCTATGTGCTTTAATCTTGCTGCTACGTGTTGCAAAACATGTTAGAGTTATAGCTTTGATTTGATTTCTACGCACTTTCTTAATTCTATGTCTTTACATATTTAATCGCTTAGAGTTTTATTCTAGAATTGATTCTTCATCTTTATTTATACTCAAAGCACGAATTGGCCTAGCTAACCAAGGAGTGGTCTTAGGTTGATATACTCTTCAAAAGCTTGTTATATCTCAGGACTTAGTATTCGATGAGCTAGGCATCTTAACAATTCGATAGGTTAGTTAAGGAGTCTAGTGAAAAATCAATCTTGAGCATAAAGCATGTTTTCATCTTGTAATAACCTGCGATAGTTGAGTCTATTAGGGTGCAAAACGTAGATAGTTAGTTACTTCACGATAGTGGGATGACCTTACCTTAGTGATATGAGTTCTAGAACAACTAGTATTAAAATCCTAAATCGATTGATTGTGTTTTTCATATGTTTTGTGAATTGCTTGAATTCTAATCTTAATTGATATCTATCCCTTTACTTTTATTGCTTTGTTATTTTCTTCCATAAAACCCCAGAAACCAAATAATATTTTTCCTTAGCTTAATCTGAATCATATAGGTTTGTAGCGCATTCATCATTTAGTCCTCAGTGGTTCGACCCCTAAGTACTACAATTGTCTTAACTGTGCACTTGCAGTTCCCTAGGGTTATAAATTTAAAACCTAATTGCATATAAAACCCTACATAGGAATTATATGGCACATAAATGATGTTGACGACGAGAAGATAACCAACTAGATCTCAACTCTTTATGAACCAGGCTGGAGATGGACCCGTGATCAATGGCCACGGACGGGTGTTTTGGCTTCCGGTAATGACAAAAGAAAGCAGGGTAGGTTGTGTTCAGAATTGTTATAATTGGTTTTAAATGTTCTATCATATGTTAAGGTTTCTATTCATATGAAATTTGCAACAGGTAGTGTGAAGTCTAGGGTGAAGCCTAGTGTGAAAAATGAAAGCATGAGCCTTAGCCTTGTTAGCTTACCGGAGAAGAGGACTCGAGACGCCGAAGACTCTGGTTCCACGCCGGATCTACCATCATTGGGGCAGAGCATACAAGCACACTTTGATCAGCACTTTAAGAACTTGTCAGAAAAGGTTGATACTGGTTTTAAACGCTGTGAAAAGAAGATCAAACTCCTTGGTGATAAGATCGGCTTTATTGAGGAACGCATGGAGGCTGTGAAAGAGGAAAAGGAAGAGGCTGTGAAAGATGGAAAAGAAGAGCAAACCAAATCCAACCAACCAGCCCCAGCTCTTCATGTGGCAGACTTGAATGAACCGGCTGCTGATGAAAACAAGGTTGTCCCTGATTTTGGGGTTAGTACCCAATCTAAACTGATTATTAGAAAGAATAAAAAGAATCATAGAGTAGAGAAGAAGAATTAGTATCAAATCTGTTTGAACAATTTTTTCCTTCAATTCTATTTGAAGAATTTGACATTTTCACATTTCTTGTTTGAACAATTTGGATTATGTTATTCTGTTTGGATGATATATTCTTTTTTTTTAAAATTTGGTATATGATTTGACTTTGATGCTCTACTTGCAGAGTAAAATGTTTAACAAGGAAACACAATTTCAAGATGGTCAGAGTGCGAGTGTCACTGGTGCGGATCCGAGTGTTATGGTCCTCAGTGGTTCAGAAACCACAACCGAATTATGTTGAGCTTGAGAAAGCTAAACAAGAGGAGAAGAAGAAGGCAGACAAGGAAACACTTAAGGATGATGATCAGAGTGCGAGTGTCACTGGTGCGCAGAAGAGTGTTATGATTCTACCTCCTCAGAAACCACTTACGAATTATGTTGAGATTGAGAGAGCTAAACAAGAGGACAAGAAGAAGGCAGCTATTACACGAGCAAGGAGTGACAGGCTGAGGAAGCTGGCCTCGACACAGAAGTCACCATTCGTTAACAGACCCGCTAAGTCCACCATAGGAAAAGGATATGATCCTTTTGCTACCTTTGATGAACAAAAGACGAGGAGACTACAAGAGTGGCTGAAACAAGTCGTAAGTATAAAAAAAAACTTGACTCGTTGTTTAAGCTTGTCAATTACTGAAATTTCATTGCTAAACAGGGGTTATGGCAAAGAGATACTGCCGTTCACTTCTATAGAGTGGTTTTAGACTCTACGAACGCCGCAACAATGGCTAAGAGACACAGTAAGTCATGAATCTTCTCTTATAGACTTCTCTTGTAGACTTCTCCAGTAGACTTCTCCAGTATACTTCTCTTGTAGACTTCTCTAGTAGACTTCTCTTGTTTGTAGACTTCTCTTGTCTGTAGACTTCTCCAGTAGACTTCTCTTGTAGATAGACTTCTCCAAACCACTTCGGGTTTGTAGACTTCTTTAAGAGAATTTTCTAGTAGACTTCTCTTGGAGACTTCTCCTGTAGACTTCTCTTGTTTGTAGATCTCCTGTAGATTTCTCCAGTAGACATCTCTTGTTTGTAGACATCTCTTGTAAACTTCTCTAGTAGTCATTGATTATGTTCTTGATGTTTAACATTTATTCTTTTGGTTGTCTTATTGTAGCACTTGGATGCTGCGTTGAATATGTTGAGGAAATGGTACAAGGTTCATCCATACTGGTTTAGGAGTGAAAAAATTTGCATCCACGACACTACTCTGGGCAACATTTGGAATATGAGGTACAATGAATTTATAGAATTCCCTCCCAATCCAGACGGGTCTGGAAAAAATCTAACCGGTGGGTCGTGGGATTACTATGCAGGTCTAATGTTCGAGTATGCAAGAATAGAGAAGACGTGGGGGACTGAAGTGGAGGACATTTATTTACCATTAAATATAAAAAAGATCACTGGGTGGCTTTGTGCCAAAGAGACACGTTGTCGTGTGGGACTCTATAGTTCACCATGCAACGCTCGCGAAACTCAAAGAGAACATCGAGCCCATTCCCATGATGTTACCTTATCTAATTCGGGTTTCATGTGCAGCAGAAGATAGAGACAAGTGGTCATTCACCCCATTCACGCATGAAAGGTGGCCAGCATCGAGAGTACCACAAAACAAGAAAGGTGGGGATTGTGGAGTGTATTTTCTGAAGTACATTGAATGCCATGCTATCGGCTACACATTTAGTATTATTGCCTTGTGTAATGCAAAGATAAAGCGTATTAGAGAAAAGCTTGCGGCTGAGATATTCGACGAGACTGAATTTCGTGGGACAGACACATCAACGTATAATGATTTGGATGCTTATGACTAATATTGGTCCAACCAAAATTGCAAATATATGACTAATATTTCCTGTCATATATTTCATGTCATACTTTTAAGAATCTTGCATATTTTTTTTAGATGTAAGAAAAACTAATCCTTATTTTTTGGCTACTATGGCGGGATGAGATATGTACAAACTTCTATTTTGTTACGTAATATAATATGTTATTAACTTCTCTTATAGACTTTTCCTGTAGGCCAAATTTAAACTTCTCTAGTAGACTTCTGTTTCTGTACGTAATCTGATATGTTATTAACTTCTCTTGTAGACTTATCTAGTAGACTTCTCTAGTAGACTTCTGTTTCTGTACGTAATCTGATATGTTATTAACTTCTCTTGTAGACTTCTCTAGTAGACTTCTCCTGTAAACTTTTCTAGTAGACTTCTGTTTCTGTACGTAATCTGATATGTTATTAACTTCTCTTGTAGACTTCTCTAGTAGACTTCTCCTATAGACTTCTCTAGTAGACTTCTGTTTCTGTACCTTAAGTGCGGCATTGATAGATTCAGCAATGTTGCTTGTCTTTATGTTATATCTATCTCCCTCGAAGTGAACTCGTGATCATAGCTTTGGATCCGCTTCCTCCAAGTATGTTGCAATTTCTGGCTTTACACGGCGTATCAAATCCATGTATCGGTCATACTCATCAAGAGTATACGCATACGCAGCGCCTTTGACCAAGTACATGAGTTGTTTTCCCCTATATTTTGTGACAATGTTACACTGAAGATGGTAATAACATATACCTCGTGTTGCCCAAGGGAAAACCGTCTCGCATTCCTTCTTAATGGACCCATGCCTGTCTGAAACTATGCTCAACGAGTATTGATCAGAAATACAACCTCTCAATTTTGTAAAAAACCATTGCCATGAAGCATCATTCTCAGCATCGACGATTCCAAACGCCAAAGAAAAAATCTAGAAATTACCATCTTGGGCTGCCGCCACTAGCAAAACACCTTCATAATTTCCACTTAAATGAGTCCCATCGACCACGATTACTCATCTAAGATACTGAAAATCAGCTATGGAGGCTCCGAATGATATAAATAGATATTTAAATCTATTGTGAGCATCAACTTCAAGAGCGGTCAATGTTCCCGAATTTGCTTTCTTGATCATATGCAAATAAGATGGGAGATTTTCATATCCATGTTCAGCAGTTCCCCTCACCATTTCTTGGGCGTATATCAATGATCTGTATGAAGTGGAATAATCCAAATTCATATCAAACATCACCTTCATTGAATCTTGTATATGTTTTGGCGTAACTCCATCAATTATTCCGACGCGCTCGATAAATAACCTACCAATATACTTTGGAGTAGAGCGTTTCCTGTGAGCGACTCTGTCCGCTAGTGAACATGTATGCTTTTTAATATACTTTGTCACCCAAAAACGGTTTGGTTCATTCGTCATACCCGCTCTGACTTTCCACTTGCATCCTTTCACACGACATGTAGCGACTAACAGAGTTTTAGTTGACTTGTATGTTTTGAATGCAAATCTTGACATCACGGCCGTCAATCGCAACTCTCTAAACAGCTCATCCTTGGTACCAAAACTCTTTTCGACAAGTATACCATCAGACCATGTCGTTTTTGATCTTGCTCCTTCGCCAAAACAACGCTCACTCCCACCAACACCATCGAATGAGATATCATCTTCATCCTCATCTTTCACTTTTCCGTATGCACTGTAATCTTCATTGATACCAACACCATCAATTTTTATATCCTCGTCTTGCCCATCACCATCTTCAACGTCTTACCCATCACCTTCAATACCATGATCTTCTTCATTCGCACCATTTCCTGTACCATCCCCATAGTTGTCACCATCTCCATCCTCGCATTCCTCAGCATCTACGTCTGTATATTCTTCACCACCATTGTCCAAAATTCCATCACAATCATTGTTGACATCACAATCCATCTCCAACCGACTTGAGACACAAAGACGTATAACATGCGCTCTACTTAGCTCGATCAAATTCTTAACTTGTCTATCATTTGTGACATGCATTGGAGGAGTATCTGGTGCCATATGTTGCAACATTGATTCCGGTAGTGAATAAGTGATCTCCACCAAGTCTGATTCCACCTTATATTCATCTTTTGATATCTTAAGAAGATCACAATGGGTGCAATCATCACTCAAAAAGAACAGTCTCCCTCCTTTAAGTTTATCAACCACAAATTACCATGCCTTATCTTGAATAGCCCATTCTCCATAGACAACAACTAACTGAACCATTCTCTATAAAAAAAACAAATAGAAAACACATTAGGTCTCGAACAGCTGCTATAGACTTCATAGAGAAGTCTACCAACAACAGTTAAGTACTACTTAAACAAGAAAATTGATTTATAGAATAAATATTGCACCTAAATATGTCAAATTCACACAGAAGAAAACACATTAGATAACACACATGTGGGAGCAAGAAAATCTAAAAAATTCATTATAAATAAGTTTTAAATGCATTTATAAGAAAATTAAATCTGTAAACTTCTCTTGCAGTCCACTAATAGAGTTCTCTAGAGAAGTCTACCATTAGACTGCAAGAGAAGTATGCTGAAATGTGTACACTCCATTCTGAAGTCTACTCAAAATGCCGGGTTACATTTGTAATTGACCAAATTGTTGACTTTTCAAGTAGACTTCTCCAGAAGTCTACTCTGAAAAAAGGTTAGTTTTGTGTTTGACCAAACATTGATTGGTAGACTTCTTATGCAGTCTACCGATAAATGTTTTTCTTGGTCAATGTTTGAGATTTTGGTCAAATGCAAAACTAACCCGTCCGTACATAACAGATTTCTGATGCAGTCTACTCAAAAAGTCAACAATCTGGTCAACGTCAGAAATAACCTCGTAGTAGACCCTATCAGCATTCTACTAGAGAAGTCTACGGGAGACTTCAAATGCAAAACTAACCCATTTTCAAGTAGACTTCATGTGCAGTCTACCAATGTTTTTTTTGTTATCAAAGGAAACAAGTAGACTTCACGAGTAGTGTACTTTGAATATTTTTAAAAATAGTCAATTGCAAATCTAACCTTTCATTGACTAGTAGAATTCTGGTGCAGTCTACCAGATTAGAAAACACGGTTTTTAGCTCCGTTTCTGCCTTAGAGCTCGGTTTTCAGCTCCTTCAAGCACCTGAAACTTCTAATATGACAGTTAACAAAGAAGCCCAGCCGTCGTTTATGCAAGAACCATTGAAAATCGATAGATTATGAGAGAAAGAATTTTGAAAACCAAATTTAGATAGTTTTTTGGATGAAATTGGAGAGGAAATGGGTGAGAAAGAAGTTATGAGCTCACAAATGAAGCTGTTATCCACGAAAAATCAGTTGGGGAAGCATTTAGAGCTTGATTTTGATTGTTCATGGTGGTTGGAAATATTGATGATAATGGCATTTTCATAAATAAGTTAATATATTTGGGTGTTTATTTGATAGTTTTGAATGTCTGATTTAAAAAAAAATAATAATTCAAATATAATGGTATTTCCGTAAATAAGTTGAATCTTATGGTTGGTTTGATAAAATTTTGAGGAGAGAGAAAGAGAGGGTTACATTTGCAATTGACCTTAAATTTGAGGTTATTTCAATAAGCTTCCCTTGTAAAGTTGTACGTTTATAACAAAAGCGAAACTTTAATTAAAATAATACAGATAAAATTAAACAAGACAAAAGAAAATAATTGTATAATCTAGTATTCAAATGGACATAAATACAATTTTTATAAATATTAAAATGTTATATTTTAGTTGGATTTAAATTATCAACATATTTATTTGTGAATTCATGTTAAAAATTAATGTAAATATGTAGAGATTTCTAACATGCCATATAGAATTAATTGAAAATTTTGATTGGTTAATTTAATTGATGTGTCCCTTAAAATCATCATTGAGTGATACATAGGATTTTGTCACTTAATGTCTCTTCAATTAATATATAAAAAATTAGTACTAAATGAAGAGGATGGATCATGAACCGTCTAACTAATACTTAGAATATGGTAGTTTTATATTTATAATTGATAAAACAACCAATTTTTTATAGATATAAAATAATATTTGATTTGAATTGAACTGAAATTTAACTGTTTCTCTTATTTATACTGTATGAAATATGAAGTGATGTCCAATTATTTCAAAAATTTCAATATCAATTGTTCTTCTTTGAAAATAAATATATAGTTTTCTTGTTTTGTATTAATCAGAATTTTATTTTATATTTCCGAAAATAAAATATAACATTTTGAATAAATAATATATTCCAAAATTTCACCTTATTTTTTTTTATCTTTTGGTGAGATATCATCTTTCTATTTAAACTTTCAGTCTCCTAGTCTCCTAACAGTCGTTTGAATCTCAATTACGATGTTTTAATAATTAACATCATTTAGCTTTTTTTTATTCTCTGATGTCCCACATAAAGTGGCAGCCAGGGGGTTACAAGCTACATAGAAATCAGAACTTATGTGGACCCCACACCGACTCTTGGCCTGTGGGCCTCACCCTCGTCCGACGGTCGGTGTGTTAGTCAAGAAAGTTCGAAAGTCTTGTTTACTAACCCTGCAAATCACCACGTGATCTTTCATCGTGTTTTGTCTTCACTCACACGATACCGGAAGTGACTTCCTAATTGGTCACCAATCCTTAAATTGTTCTAGCTCAAGCACACTTAATCATGGAGTTATCTCTAGATGTTTGACGGAAAAAATAAGTGCACTTTGTTGACATAGGTAGCCAAGTCAATTCTTTTAAGTTTCTCTGCATGCACCACATATTTTCTAAAATTAAAATATGTAAACATCTATCTTTATCATAAACTTATAATATTTTTATTACTTTAAAATGCTATACAATATAAATAAAATATATTTTTTGTTGTAATTTTGTATTTACAATAATAAAATATTCAAATATTTTTATATGATTCTGTTCTAATTAATGGAATTTCAACTCATAAGGGGTATTATAGAGATCCTATTTCACCATATGTTTACCTCATATGTACTGAAGAGTTGTCTCAATTGATTAAGAATAGAATTCAGAGGTAAGGACTTCATGGATACAAAGCTTCACGTAGTGGCCCTAGAATCTCTCATCTTTTGTTTGACACTATGATTTTGTAAAGCTAATGAAAGAGAGTGTGAAAATTTACTTGAGGTGCTTAATGTGTATCAGAAAGGATCGTGGACGGAGGTTAATTATGCTAAGTCTCCAGTTACTTTTAGCAAAGGACATCCTCCAATATTCATAATAAGATTACTCATATGACAAGAAATAGAAAGATTGGAGGAGGCTTTAGTAAATACTTGGTACTGCCTGAGCATATTGAAAAGAAGCGTAAGGAGGTATTCAACTAGATCAAGCAAATAATACATTAAAAATTGGATACCTAGTACAATAGATTTCTTTCTCAAGCAGGTAAGGAAATTTTACTTAAATCTGTGATAACTGCGCTTCCCACTTATACCATGTCTTCCTTCTTGCTACCAAAGAGTTTGCTTAAAGAGATTAAATCACCAATGTGTAGGTTATGGTGGTCATCTAGTAAAGATAAACACAAGATTTCTTGGATGGCATGGAAGAAAGTTACAGCTTCAAAGAAAGATGAGGGACTAGGGATTAGAGATCTTAAATCTTTTAACATAGCTTTGTTAGGTAAGCAAGCTAGGAAAATTATAAAGAATCCATCCTTTTTGCTAGTTAGAGTTCTTAAAGCTAAATATTTTCGGAAACTAATTTCTTGGAGGCCGGAGCTATCCCAAATCAAGCTATGGTTGGAAAAGTATTGTTCAAACTCAGGACTTAATTAGGAGAGGCAGTTGGTTGGTAATGGGCAACAAATTAGGGTTTGGAAAGATAATTGGTTGCCTACTATACCATCTACACCATCTCATCTACACCAGCTAGTGGTCCTGGTAGTATATATGAGCCGGAGATAGTGGTCAAAGATCTCATGATTTCAGGAACTAAGCAATGGGGTTGCTCAAGAATTGAGGATTTGGTGAGGCCTGAAGATGAGGAAAGATTCAGCAGGTACATCCAAGTGTTACAAAGGAAAGATATATGCTCATGTGGATGTATAAGAAGGATGGAGCGTATTCTATTAAAACAGGATACAATGTGCAAAAACTACTAGTGGAAACTGTAGATCATCAACAAGTTCCAGAGATAAAAGAGATGGCTAGCAAATTGTGGAAGAAAGATATGCTTCTAAACTTAAGATTTTCTTGTGGAGAATACTACATAATGGCTTGTATGTTGCAGAATACTAGATAGATAGGAAGGATTACGAGAAATTGAGAGTGAAAGATGTAAGAACCGTGAATAACCGAATTGAGAAAACCGAATGAAAATCGAATACGAATTAAGAAGAAGAAGAATTCTCGATCTTAAAACGAAACGGAGTAGAGATTACTCTCTTTCCTTAATTCAAAAAATCGCCCGTAGTGTGACGGTTTGATACGATTACGAATCCTAGGATAAAACCGTGAGTAAAACGATTTGGCACACTCAAATCATAGTCTGACGAACAAGACAACGATGATACTCTCGAAACTTACTTTGTGGGAGATTTGTAGGTTCAAATTTTCCAGGTAGAAAAATCGCAAGAAAAAAAAACGTTAGAGAGGAAGAAGATGCAGAACTCGGTTTTATAAAATCGGAGAATCGCAGTTACGCGGTTAACAGTCGCAATTGTTCAATTTAGACCGGTAAGTCGCAATTGTTCAATTTAGACCGGTAAGTCGCAATTGTTCAATTTTGACCGGTAAGTCGCAATTGTTCAATTTTGGGCCGGTTCAATTATGGGCCGAGATTGTTAATTGGGCCAGAAAAAATTGGGCTGAAATTTAATAAAAAATTTCTCCAAAAAGAATAGTCTTGATGGACCTTTGGTCCAATTGCCCAAGCCCAAGCCCAAACCCAAGCCGAGCGGCGGTGGCGGCGCGCGTGTGGTTCCCATTTCTCACATGCATCATGCATCATACTAGTTATTTGTAAACATGATAGGAGAGGGTAGTATATATACCACTCCACTCTTTCCTTTCTAACCAATGCAGGACTTTAGTAAGTGGGTTGACTTTAATTGTCACACACCACACTTTGACCTCACATTTCTCAGTCACCAATTATTCAATTTTAACTTATGAGAATTCCAAGTTGTAGTCCAAACTACAAGTTTTCTAATGAACTCATAATCTGGTAATTCCGGGCAATGACCTCAAAATCAAAGTGTGGTGTGTGAGGTCATTGAAATCACTTGTAAAACTTGTAAAATTGAATGAACCGGCTGAACTACAAGTTTTCCAATGAACTCAAAATCACTTGTAAAACTTAAGTTCCAACAAAAGAATCTAAAATGTCTGAAACCAAAAAGAGGAATTTTTCGATATCTCGATTGAAAAGAAAAGAAAACAAAAGTATATAATTTCAATCTTTATTAGAAAGAAAAAACAGGTTACCTATGGTAGGGGTGGGACGGATTCAGATATCATAGAATTTCAGAGTATCCGGATCCGTGAAATCCGTGATAAAGGTATCCAGATCCGGATCCGTGATCTCCGACCTTTGGATATCCGACCAAAAATCAGGATGTCCGCGGATATCCAGATCCGTATCCAAAATTAATATTAAAAATAATTAGTAAATAAATAAATAATAACTTTTTAAAAATTATTAGTAAAAAATTTGAATGATATTTTACATAATAAATATAATATAAAAAAACTAAAATCAATTTATATATATTTATATAAAATAGCTTAATATATATATTTTTAATATATTTAATGCGTTCGAATCCAGATCCGGATATCCAGACCTTAAAATTTTGCTATCCGGATCTTTTTCACGAAAGACTGGCCCTGGTCCTGCTTGATGTAACATGGGCCTCTACCCCCAAAATTTATAAGCTAATTAATAATAAAAATGGCTCCAATTTAATCGGTTATTTTAATAATATGCCTCCAATTTTTTTAATTATTAACATTTGGTGTTGTTTTTTAAAGTTTGTCTAGAAAACTCTAAATTGTTTTTTTTGCCTTAGGCCTCTAAAGTTTCAGGGCCGATCCTGTTTTCACGGATTCCTAGATTTTACTATCTTTATCCATATTCGGGCTCTTCGAATATCCTAATTTTAGGAGTGGATCCGAACGGATAACAGATCAGATCCCGGATAATAGTTCCACCTCTAGACTATGGTGCAATTGATAAGATTGGAAAGAAACTAGTCGTTTGAGAGATAACAGATATATATATATATATTTTTTTTTTTTTGAATTGATTACATTTTATTGGAAAAATATACTTTTTCGTGATGAAGCAAAAGAAGATAAATTGGGATTTATGACACGTGACAGAAGGAAAGAAGTCCCCTCAAGGTAAATAGTTCGTGAACTGCAGTTTTTGAAAATTGATATGTGATTTATTATATATTGATATGGATTTTTTATGAAAAAGTCATCCTCAAGATATAGTTCTATCGACTTTAAACTTCTCAACTAATCTTTTATATTAACTAGGTTAATGCCCTCGCGATGCCGCCGAATTTATTGTTTAAAAACATTAAAATGAGCTATCTTTCATTTAACGACAAACCACATGGTTCAACTGGTGGTCTCTATCACTTTAGAAATCTAATAATGGAAGATAGCCCGGTTAGTCTCCAAGGACCTTATTTTTATTGAATCATTCAGTTGAATTAAGTGTATCTTCTCACATCTGAGTTCTTGTGTCTCTACTTCCTTGCAGTCTCATATCTACCTACTTAACTGTGATGTTTGCTGCAGTTTCCCCTTGCCTGAAATGCTCGGTATATACTTTTTTAAAACTGTCGCCCAGTTGTTTTAGAAATCACTATGAGGGAATATCGAGACTATGATATGCTACTTGCCGAAATTCCGGTTGAGGATGAATGCGTCATTGGAGAATATGATGAGGTATGCGACAATTATTTCATCTACAAAGAGATTTTCTGTTTCATTGATTATATGCATTATGTTTAATTGTTTTTTATTTCTTAAGTGGACACATTTTTCCTTTGAAAAACATTTTTTCTTCTAAACACATTATGTTCTTATCAGTTTTTTAAGCATTTGTTTTATTCACATCTAAAAAAGTTATTTATTTGTATTCGTTTCGTTAGATATATTTTTCCTCTTAGACTCATTTTTCCATTTAAACAAATTATCGTAACATTCTTTTAAGTAACGATGTTCCTTACAATTTAAAACATTCCACCAATTGCTATAGACGGTAAAATCCGACTTACATCATCTAATGAACCAATGATATAAAGAGTTCGTACTAACTAAATGACTAACCTCGGACAGTGAAATCTTGGATTTTGTTTGTGTTCTTCCGTGGTAACTCTCCTTTCTTTCGATTTGTAAATCCGTTTTTTTCATAGCAAGTACTTCTTTTCTTAAATCTTCATGTCTCCATCGTTCACACCAACGGAAATGAATTCTTGAAGATATTAAAAAAAATGAAAGATGTATGATCGATTCACAGAATTTTAAAGTATAATGAGAATGTATGCTTTGTTTATCGTAGTTTTCCTCCCATAAGTCACGAGCATTGACGTTTCTTGCTTAGTGGCCCTGACCATACCTGCATTGCACCACATATGTTATGTTTCTATTTTCATATTATTTGTGTTTGGCATGTGCTTACATATAGATAAAAAGTACCTCAAGATCACCCTCTTTCTTGATTTTCTTTCCCTGAATCCCAAGTTTGTGTAAAGATAAACTGCTCAAAAGACCTCATCACTTTTGGATTTCAAATGAACAGATTATGGAAATGTTCAAGACTTCTTTTATATATTATTATTTACCTTGATTAACAGCAATCATTTCTTTGTTGCTAAGCAACTCAAAGGTGACTTTGTCCATCAATCTAAGATCGCACCCGATCAGCAGAGGAGCCTACAAGAGAGAACACAATCCAACATTGGTTTAAGCAGGAATAACAATTACACTCTTTTTAGAGCTATCAGGTAAACAAAATTCATACTTTTGCCAGTGCCCAAATGCTGAAATGCGACCGGTTTTCTTCCTTATTCATGCCTCCATTCCCCACTTCAAGCATGTCTGGATCTGTTTCAGTTTTACCCGTATACCGATAATACTTTCTTTGAGTCTCGATAAATTTGACTTCCATCTGTTAATAAACACCAAACTATTTACCATTCCACGATACTGGTCTTGCGTAAGACGCCCATCGATCATTCTGATCCGCTATCCTTGTCATGCTAACACAAGCAAAGAAAGAAGAAACAATCATCTTCAAAGTTCTTATTTCACTAAGATTGCAAAAACAACCATTGAAGAACAGAAACCTATTATAGTTATCTTGAATATCTCCTGTTGTTCGCCAACTGTTGCCAATATCTCATGCCCATGTTGCTGGCTCATCTTGTCCCCTGCACTTACAAATCAGTTTTAGCATCAGACCAAAGTTTGTCTTGAAAATATATTTTTCTTCTTACCATTCACACAAAGAGAAGAATATGGATCTTCCCGAATTGATCAGAGCTTTACTCATCTTTGGGTATCTTTCTTTTGGACAAGCTGGTCTGATTCATTGTATTGATACTTATTTGGAACTTGTGGACAGTGGCCTTTTCCTAGAACGCCTTCGCCAGAAAATCCTTTTCTCCCTTTCCAACCACCTCGCCCACCATGGCGTCCGAGACCGCGTCCAAAACCAACTCCACTACCGTTGATTCCACCACCACCACCACGACGTCGTAGACCGCGTCCGAGGCCGACTCCACCACCGTTGGTTCCATCTCCACCGCCAGCGCCTTTGGTGCCGTCTCCTCCACCACCACCGCCTCCACCGCTAGTTCTTTCATCACAACAGTTACCGAACTCTCCAACGTCATACCAAATCTCACCAAGAAATTCACCATTTTCAGCTGGTGTGATCGGAACTAAGTCGAAACTCGATCTGAAACCGAGAAACTGGAAGATTGGGAAGAGTTCGATCTCGATCTCGGAACTCAATGTCAGTCGGTTCTTAAAGATACCAATGGTTTATTGTTTTTTATGATTTGGCAAAAAATTTAATTATCTGTATTAATCTTATAATTTAATTGGTTGTTTTTAGCTAAGGTGTCATCTCATTATAACACAAATTAGCTGATTTGACATTTTCAGGAAAGACAAAGTGAGGTTTCATTATATTGATTAAACCAATATTTGCACATACGCGCGAGTTTTTTTATAATTTATTCATAAAAATATATATTCTTTTTTGAATTTCATAGATATAAAAAATTTATAACACATAAGTATTTTTATGTGCTAATTACTTCGTAGACATAAGAGACTACTAACTTACTCTATCACAAAAAATTTGTAAAAATTACATGCAAATCCACTTAATGTTATTAATTGACTTGTAACACTATCCAACAAGGAGGCAAGCAATACACCTCGTCCTTGAGAGAGATCATATTACCATCTAGACATCAATATTTTATTTTAGAAAAGGGAAAAGAAAGTCACAATGATCGAGTATGATTCTTGATGCACAGGGTTTTAAGGTTTTATTTATGCAAACTTTAAATTTATAAACCCTAGAGAAACTGCAAGTGTACAATAGACAATTATAGAACGTAGGGATCGAACCACTAAGAACTTAAGGATGATGCGCTAAGTATAAATATTATTTGGTTTTAGATGAAAACATAAATAACAAAGTAATAATTAAATGATAGATAATCAATATAGATAAGATAATAAGCAAATTTGCAGGACATATGCAACAAATAAGAAATCGAATTAGAGTTTTAATACGAGCTGTTCTAGAACTCAAATCACTAATGTAAAAATTTTCCATTGTCGTGGCTCCGACCCCTATGCTTTAACACCCTAATACTCACCTATCGCAGGTAATTACAAGGTGAAAACACGCATTAACAAGTGCAAGATTCAATTGTTTAATAAACTCCTGAACTAACCTATCGAATTGTTAAGACGCTTAGCTCATCAAATATTAGGTCAGGATATATAACAAGCTTTTGGAGAGTATATCAACCTAAAATCAATCACTAGGTATCTAGTCCAGATCAAGCTATGAGCATAAATAAAGATGAATAATCAAGCCAGAATAAAACCTTAAACGATTAGATACGTAATAACATAGACCTTAGAAAATACATAGAATCGAATCAAGCAAATACTCTAACATGTTTCTCAACACGTAGTAGCAAGAGTAAAGCATATGAACATAATATAAATCATTGATCTACAAAGTGTAACGGATTAGATCTCGTCTCTTTGTTAAAGAAAAAAAGTAAATCTACGGTCTGGATCATCCGCCCACGGACTGGCCCGGTGCTAGGCTCGTTTATGCACTCGCTTCATTTTTTAGGTAGTTTGACATGTCTTCATTGATTCCAGTGTATCTTCCAAAGAGCTCCAATGAATGTAATTCCAACTCCATTGGAACCTAACTCAAAGGGATATCTTCACACCAAGTTTCGTTCGATTCCAAGTTGATTTGATCCTCCGTTCATTAGTGAACTTCTGGCTTATACGTTATGTCCAACTTGAGAATAAGCTTTATTTTCAAGATATACTAACTTGGGTTAGTTCCTTTGACTTGAATAAGTAATTGTATCATAGATAACACTTTTTTTGCTTTTTTGTCTTTTTTTTTATAGTTTAACATGTTAAGACCTTAAAACCTACATATACGAGAAAATTACCTCTTTTGGCAGAAAAACTTTATTGAAGTGCATAGAAATCATAGTAAATAGATAGTAAAAGTGGTAAAATATAAGTTATATCAACTTCTCCAAACTTAGCTTTTGCTTGTCCTCAAGCAAACAAATGTCAAGAATTGAAAAGAGGGTTGAAACTTGTAGGAACTCACATATCCTTTAGATCGTTGCCTTGAAATCTTAACATGTAATCCACACGAAAACAAGATTAGCTCATAGACGCTTTCATCTTCTTCTACTATGAATTCGCAACATATCCAAACTCTAAATCTCTATCCCTGCAAAAATCTCAACTTCAATTCATTTGACTTTTTCTATTTTTTAGATTTAATGAAAACTTCCAATCAAAAACATCATTCAAGGTAGACGGCGCTAGGTATTGGGAAAGATTGATTTTAGTGGTGAGGTCAAAAGTGTTTAGGGTTACCAAGACTTCGGATGCGAGATATTATACAAAATCGCAAGAGATAATAAACTTATTGATGTTCACAATTTCCCAACCACTTCTTAAATAAACCAAGTGCAAAATGGACAAATCTTAAATTTTTCACTTTAAACAGATTAGTTAACGTCTACTCAACAGAATCGAATTTGAATACTTTTTCAGAATTACCGACAACGTTTTGGCCGTAAACCAAACCGAATTACGCAACCTTATGTTCAGTTTATTTTGGTTCGAAATTAATGTTTCGTCCTTAAAGTATTATTTTATGGTGCAAATGGTTTGTATATATAGAGTAGGTGGAATAACATGACTGAAAAAATGAAAAAATGAAAAAGTTGAATAAAGAGGTGGAATGATTTTTTTTTGTTTCAGTAGTTCCTCTACTATTTTGTAGAAGAATATTTTACTCTAACTTTGTTCAGGTTTCCAACTTTTGTTGGTGGAATAAGTTGAATAATTTTTTAACACTTTTTAATCTAAATAGTAAAAATCTAAAAAAATACTTAATTCCATCGATTTTGATTTCTCAAAATAAACAACTATTTGCACCCTTAATAGTACTACAATACTAATTGATTTTCTTATCGCTAAGATATGGAGTATGGACATTTTTAGTCTATTAGTAATACAGTAATACACGGAGTTTACTTCAAACGAGGAGGAATCTTAAACGCTCGGCTCAGGTCTCGAAAACAAGCCAACTCACAATCCTGACTAATGCTGATTCCAAGACAAAATTTCCTTGGAATCGGCATTTGTAAAAGCAGCCTTTTGGTCGTAAAGCTTAAAGATAATTTTCTTCTTCTTTATTTCGAAGAGAAAACTAACGAGGGTATAAATTTAAATCATTAAGTAGTACTTTTTCAAAAAAAATAATTATTGTCCATTGTCATGGATTTCAAAGAAAAGTTAATGACTGTAATTAATTATAACAAAAAAAAGTCTGAAGCTAGTAAGAACAGAACCCCGAGGTAGAAGAAAAAGACAGAGCACATGAAGTTTATTACTCTTCTTGCTTATCTCTAAAGTAAACTCCCCTAAACCCTACGCAAAAGAGAGAGAGAGAGAGAGAGAGAGAGAGAGAGAGAGAGAGAGAGAGAGAGAGAGAGAGAGAGAGAGAGAGAGAGAGAGAGAGAGAGAGAGAGAGAGAGAGAGAGAGAGAGAGGGAGAGAGAGAGAGAGAGAGAGAGAGAGAGAGAGAGAGAGAGAGAGAGAGAGAGAGAGAGAGAGAGAGAGAGAGAGAGAGAGAGAGAGAGAGAGACTCGAATCGATGCAGAACCGGGAAGGCTTTTGGATTTGAGAGCCAAAGGAAAAAAAAATCTTGTCTTGCAAATGCCGATTCCAAGAAAAGCCTTAACTGTTTCTCGTGTTTCCATTACCTTCTTCTCTCTGTTTCTACCTTTCTTCATCTCCTCGACCTCTGCATCGACCAATGAAGTGGCAGCTTTGATTTTTTGGCTTCACAGCTCCAGCTCGCCGCCATCAGTATTCTCCGGCTGGAATCCCTCTGATTCCAACCCTTGTCAATGGCCTTACATCACTTGTTCCTCCTCAGACAACCTCGTTACAGAGATCAATGTCGTCTCTGTTCAGTTAGCTTTACCTTTCCCTCCTAACATCTCTTCGTTTTCTTCACTTCAGAGACTCGTTATCTCCAACACCAACCTCACCGGAAGTATAACCTCTGATATCGGAGATTGCCCTGAACTAAGAGTTATAGATTTGAGCTCAAACAGTCTCGTCGGTGAAATACCTTCCGCGCTAGGGAAGCTCAAGAATCTCCAAGAACTCAGCTTAAATTCCAATGGCCTCATCGGAAAGATCCCACCGGAACTCGGCGACTGCGTTGCTCTCAAGAATCTTCAGATTTTCGACAATTACTTAACCGGGAATCTCCCGCTGGAGCTCGGAAATATCTGGACTCTCGAGAGCATAAGAGCCGGAGGAAACACAGAGCTTTCGGGAAAGATCCCGGAGAAGATCGGAAACTGTCGGAATCTGAAGGTTTTCGGGCTTGCCGCAACGAAAATATCTGGTAATTTACCTGTCTCGTTGGGTAAACTAAGTAAGCTCCAGTCTTTATCGGTCTACTCTACAATGCTCTCAGGCGAGATCCCTAAAGAGCTTGGAAACTGCTCTGAACTTATCAATCTGTTTCTATACGACAATGACTTGTCAGGCACGCTTCCACGAGAACTTGGAAAGCTTCATAACCTAGAGAAGATGCTTTTATGGCAGAACAATCTTCACGGACCCATTCCTGAGGAGATTGGATTCATGAAAAGCTTAAACGCCATTGATCTTTCTATGAACTATTTCTCAGGAACCATCCCTGAATCGTTCGGTAACTTGTCAAATCTCCAAGAGCTTATGCTTAGCAGCAACAACATCACCGGATCTATACCTTCGATTCTAGGCAACTGCACACGGCTTGTTCAGTTGCAGATTGACGCCAATCAGATTTCGGGTTTGATTCCTCCGGAGATTGGATTGCTCAAGGAGCTCAACATCTTTTTGGCATGGCAGAATAAGCTACAAGGGAGTATTCCTGCGGAGTTAGCCGGTTGTCAGAATCTTCAAGCTCTTGACTTGTCTCAGAATTTCCTCACTGGTGCTTTACCTACCAGGCTGTTCCAGCTTCGTAATCTGACTAAGCTCTTGCTTATATCTAATGCCATTTCCGGTGTTATCCCACCGGAGATCGGGAACTGCTCGTCGCTTGTCAGATTGAGGCTTGTCAATAACAGGATCACCGGAGAAATCCCTAAAGAAATAGGATTTCTTCAAAACCTTAGCTTCCTCGATTTGTCTGAAAACAATCTCTCCGGTTCAGTTCATTTGGAGATAAGCAATTGCAGACAACTCCAAATGCTTAACTTGAGCAACAACACTCTTCGGGGTTATCTTCCTCTCTCTTTATCTTCTTTAACGAAGCTTCAGGTACTTGATGTCTCTTCAAATGACTTGACTGGCAAGATTCCTGATAGTCTTGGTCAGCTAATTTCGCTCAATCGGCTTATTCTTAGTAAGAATTCCTTCAATGGAGGAATCCCTCCGTCTCTCGGTCACTGCACGAATCTTCAGCTTCTTGATCTCAGCAATAATAACATCTCTGGAACCATACCAGAGGAACTCTTTGACATTGAAGATCTAGACATTGCCCTAAACTTGAGCTGGAATTCATTAGACGGCTTTATCCCGGCCAGGATTGCAGCCCTTAACCGATTATCCGTGCTAGATATTTCACACAACATGCTCTCAGGCGACCTCTTTGCACTTTCTGGTCTAGAAAACTTAGTTTCTTTGAACATCTCGCACAACAGATTCTCGGGTTATCTTCCAGACAGTAAAGTTTTCAGACAACTAATAGCAGAGGAGATGGAAGGAAACAATGGACTCTGTTCCAAAGGTTTCAGGTCTTGTTTTGTCAGTAACGGTACACGGTTAAATACACAGCGCGGTGAAGATTTTGTGCATTCACAGAGACTCAAGATAGCCATTGGATTGCTAATCGGCGTGACTGCGGTTCTAGCGGTATTGGGCGTGTTGGCGGTTTTACGGGCAAGACAAATGATTCGGGACGATAACGATGCAGAGATGGGAGAAAATCTATGGACATGGCAATTCACACCTTTTCAAAAACTCAACTTCACAGTGGAACATGTACTCAAGTGTTTGGTAGAGGGTAATGTCATAGGGAAAGGTTGCTCCGGGATAGTGTACAGAGCAGAAATGCCTAACCAAGAAGTCATTGCAGTGAAAAAACTCTGGCCAGTGACAGTTACAGTTGCTAATCTTAACGAGAAAACTAAGACATCTGGTGTTCGAGACTCATTCTCAGCTGAAGTCAAGACACTTGGGTCAATCAGACATAAGAATATTGTCCGGTTCTTGGGATGTTGTTGGAACAAGAACACAAGACTTCTTATGTATGATTATATGTCGAATGGGAGTTTGGGAAGTCTACTTCACGAGAGGAGCGGTGTGTGTAGCTTGGGATGGGAGGTGAGGTACCGGATTATACTCGGTGCAGCTCAGGGTTTGGCTTACTTGCATCATGACTGTGTTCCTCCCATTGTTCATAGAGACATCAAAGCTAACAATATTCTGATTGGCCCTGATTTTGAGCCATACATTGGAGATTTCGGGTTAGCAAAGCTTGTTGGCGATGGCGACTTTGCTCGCTCTTCTAAAACCATTGCTGGTTCATATGGTTACATAGCTCCAGGTAAATTCTACATTTCAACTTGGTTTGTTTCAGATACACAAATCTTCACTTCTGATTTAAATAGGCTATTAGTTTTATAGTTTATAAACCAACCGGATTATGAACATATTTTTGATTCATTCAGTTTCTTTACACATTCGGCTCAGATTCAGTTTATATGTTCATCTCTATCTAGCTTATCATGACACTATTTTCTACTACAATGTTATGCAGAATACAGATACTTATTGAAGTTAACAGAGAAAAGCGACGTGTATAGCGAGGCCCGGCCCGTAGGACAGGCGGGATAGGCATAGTCTAGGGCCACCATTTGAAAAAAAAAAAAATCTAGGGCCACATATTTTTTCATAGTAATGGTCTAATGGGTCTATATATCACGAATTGTAAAGCCTATGTTTTTTTGACAAATTGTTTTCAGTTAACTAAAATAAAATGTGATTAGTGTCCCATAATTATAGATGTAGAGCCACCAAAACCACAAGAAAAACTTGATTTGATTTCTCAAGATTTTTTGTACTTTTTTTTTTGTTTTTTTTATCAAACATGATTGCAGAAGAATTATATACACGTAATTGGAATTTAAAAATTATATGCGTCTACTAAGTCTCATGAAAACTATGGTTGAAGAAATAAATTATGTGAGTTTAATGGATGGTTTTGCAGGAAAAAATGCAAGAAGAGCTATATTTCATAAATAGTAATCGACAAGGGATTACAAACGAGGCCAGAGTCAGAGGTAGAAGAGATGCTTTAGACGCTAGGAGTCGCGCTTCTTTGCATAAAACCTACCCGAAGATAGGCCTACAGTGAAAGATGTGGCTGCTATGCTCAGTGGGATACGTCAAGAAAGAGAAGAATCAGTGAAATTTGTGGAGAACAATGGTTGCTCGGTAAGTTGCAACAATGGAGGAGAAGGTAGAGGTGATTCGCCTTCCTCTGTGATGCAGTAAGCGGCTAAGTATTTGAGAAGCACTAGCACTAGTTTCTCTGCGTCTTCTTTGTTATACTCTTCTTCTTCTTCTACGTTCAATGCCAGACCAAATCTGAAATAGATTGATAATAAAGTTTCTAAGCGAAGAAGTTTCTACTTCACAAGATTGATTTTGTTCATTTTAAACTTTGAGATGAACTTTGTGTTTCTATCCAAGAAACATAGATGGACACTAATCTCGTTTTACTATTTCCATCTTCGTCAACATCAAGTTCTATTGTAGAATTAGGGTATAGTTTAGGGGATATGATTTGAGTTTAGAGTTAAGGGTTTTGTTTTGAATGTTGAAAGTTAACTTTAGTTTTGTCGGTATTTGTGGAACATTTGAAAAATGATTGTACTTTTAGAAACAAAACTTCATTTGGTGGTATTTGCGAGAATTGTCCTAGTAAAAACTAGTTGACTCATATGTAAATAGCATCTTAGGGATCTTTTTAGGCAAACGAGAGAAGCTTATGATCAGTTGTGTGCAAAACAGAATGAAACATTATTGTCTCATTCTATCGAACCAATAAATCTATCGAACCAAGGAAAATGAGAAAATGAATGCTACAGAAGTTTTGCTAAATATCAGAGAAAATATTCATAAGCGAAATGATATTTCAGAGAGTTCTTAAACATACATCGATCCTGTTGATTTTAAAGGAATGGAGGCTAACGAGTTGAGAAAGTTACTTGAATATCTTTTTTCAAAGGTCAAACATAGCAGCTCGTAACAGAGGTAGCAACGGTAGAAATTCAGAAAACAATCCTTACAGTGCCAAAACATTTAGCTAGCATGTCGAGACGGATACACTAGTGAGATCTTTAAGGTGTCATGGGAGATTATCAGACAAGATGTAATTGTTGCCATTCAATCTTTTTTTCATAAATGGTTTTCTCACCAAAGGATTGAACTCTAGGATACTAGCTCTAACACCAAAGAGGGACGCAACGGAGAAGACGAAAGACTATCGGCCAATATTGTTGTGTATCGTAATATACAAAGTGATCTCTAAGATCCTTGCAAATCGCTTTCAATGCCATTAAGAACTTGCATTCAAGAAAGTTGGTTTTGAATGCGCTTCTGGATTCTGCCATATTCAACCATATTCTGCAATTATCATTTGGATAATTAATTATTCTGTCCAGATTTTGCAACAAATCATCGATAAATACCATTAGATTTCGCATTAACAAAATTCATTCGCTAAATCTCCAAAAAATGGCGTTTTCTCCCGTAAAACTTTTCTACTACGTTTCCAGTTTTCTAGATTTGTAACACCGTTCGGTGCTATAATAAAATTTCATATGACAAAAAGAAAAAATAACCGTAGTCATAGCACAGGCAAAACATCCAGTAACATATTAGTTATTTAATAGTATCAAAATTTAAATCTTTATTATAGTCTAATTAAAAGGACAAGAAAGTAATCCAGATTGGCAAATGAAAAAAATTAAGGAGGAGGGATATGTGAGAGTTTAGAGGGTTTTGGTTTGCAGCAACACGTTAATCCTTTACAGTAGCCTCCAGGAAATCCTAAGCCAATGCAGAGTGTTTTACAGTCTGGTACAATTCCAGGTGAACATATCCCAGGACACTTGGGATCATATATCTCTGCGCTTGTTACTGATCCTGTAAATATTATATGTTCACAACCCAAAAAACAAGAATAATCGTTATGTTCTTCCAATATTTGAAATCTTAATTATGAATAATCGTAAATCATGTCATGATAATCATGAGCATTAATCTTGTTTTTTGGAGTTGACCCTAACATGTGATCAAGAAAATTACAATGATAGAAACCGCAATGAAAACATATAAAGATCTATGACTATCTATTGCTTGTTACTTATTTTTTTTCTGCGATATACGTAATATATATCTTGAGAATCCTTTGTATTATGAGTAGTTCTAGAGATTTTCTTTTCGGCTAGTTATAGAAATTCTGAGCTCCTAAATGTAGCCAAGTTCTAAACTTGAGTCATTTATATTTAGAAGATTCAAACCTATTATATTTACAAGAAGATTCAAAAGCCACCACCATAGGTTTGACGTTTTGAACAAAAAAATGGTTTGACATTGTAAATTGTAATTGACTGACCTGTGATAAAAAACATTGCAATGATAAAAACTGCAATAAAAACGTATGGAGATCTCCGAATATCCATTACTTGTTTTTTGTTTTGTTTATGTGGTATGAGTAATATATATTTTTTGAAGTAGTTATAGAGATTTGAAGCTCCTGATATAAGCAAATTAGAAATCTTAGTCAATGCTTATTTATCATAGGTAATAAATCTTAGTCAGTTTTTATTTATCATAGGTCAGATTCAAACCTATCTAATTTGGTGAAAAAATGAATTTAATAGTATACGATAACGTTGACTGTTTGTACTAGAAGCCTTTACATCTACATATACACTAAATGCAATGTTACAAAAATTAATATTAAATAATATTTTTATTATTATTAAAAATAAATCTAAGCAATAGTATTTCAAATATTTTGTTATGATTTATCAAATTCTATTTTATTGAATTATGGATTTAAAAAATTCTATTCAAATTTAATATTATTAAATTAGTAATTTAAAAAAATATTTTTAAATCTATTATTGTTAGAAACATATAAAAAATTTAGTTTTTAATAATTTTATAGAATTTAAAAAAGATTTTTTGTTAAAAATATAAAGAATTAAATCATTTTAAATTAGATTGTAGAATGTTTTATATTAAATTCTTTAAACTCACATAAAAACACTAAAATTGTTATAAACCCAATTAGTGGATGCCCATTAGAAGCCCATAATCTAGAATGTTCTAGAAGGTTCTAACTTGTTCTCCAAGTTAGGTTTTCTCTCCAAGTTATTACTCCTCCCCAAGTAATTGTATCCTATATATATCTTTGCTTTCTATTGGAATAAGACACACAATTCTCTCCATTCTCTTCTTCTCTCATTCACAACACGTTATCAGCACGAATAGTTCTAGCTACTGAGAAAACCCTAGCCGCCTCCTTTTCTTTTTCATCTTCGATCCGATCTAAAACCAAGGTATAAGAATTGACTTTGTGATTTGGTTGATATCATACAAGTGTATGTTTGTTGATCGAATAACACAAACGAATCATGCTTATTATTTATCTTATACATCTTTTATATATGAGTTGATTTGATTGATAGCATACACATGTATGTCTGTTGATTAAATTTAATACTCACGACACATGCTTAATTTTATCATTTGATTTATTGCTTTGATAAATTATTTTGATATGTTTCATCGTTTTTTTTTCTTTCAATTATGTTTCTTCTGTTTTTATAGGAGTTGACTTGTCTATTAATTTAAACATTAATATGATAGTATAACTTGATTCAATTGCTTTGCCTAATCGATTTGTCTTATACCAATATTATTTAATTTGTTTCATATGAATTGACTATTTGTTATCAATAAGAGAATGCATTCGTTTCATCTGTATTCGATTTGTTATCACTCAATTGTTATCAATACGTATTTCTCTTATTGTTATCAATAAATATTTGCTAAAGAGTCTAACGCTACATTGATTTAATAATTGACTTAGCTACATTGATTTAATATTCGATTAGATATACGATTTAATATACTATTTGATAAAAGCATTGGTTTCATAATAAATATTTGCTAAAGAGTCTAACGCTACATTGATTTAATAATTGACTTAGCTACATTGATTTAATATTCGATTAGATATACGATTTAATATACTATTTGATAAAAGCATTGGTTTCATTGTATCACGTGGATATATTTATGTTTTATATGAATTGATTTTTCCAGATAAACGTAATATTTTATTTACTTATTATAAAGTTTAATTATATTTCTTTTATTATTTCAGTAAATATGTCAAATTTTACAAAACTCGAATTTGAGACTCTTGACATAAGTGGTAGCAACTACCTATCATGGGCGCTAGATGCTGAATTTCACCTGAGTGCAAAAGACCTCGGTGAAACTATCAAAGAAAAGAATGCGGCAACAACCCAAAACAAGGCAAAAGCCATGATATTCCTTCGCCATCATCTCCATGAGGGTCTTAAGATTGAGTATTTGACCGTGAAAGATCCACAAACCCTTTGGACTAATCTAAAAGAAAGGTATGATCACCAGAAAACAGTGATTTTACCAAAAGCTCGTTATGAGTGGACTCATCTGAGATTACAAGACTATAAGTCTGTTATTGAGTATAACTCTGCTATGTTCAGAATCACTTCCAAGTTGAAGTTGTGTGGAGAAAGTATCTCCGATGATGAGATGTTGAAAAAGACATACTCTACCTTTCACGCGAGTAATCTTGTCTTACAGACACAATATCGTGAAAAGGGATATAAAAAGTACACTGAACTTATTTATGCGCTCCTTGTAGCTGAGCAGAATAATGAGCTTTGATGAAAAATCATGAGTTACGTCCAACTGGTTCTGCACCATTCCCTGAAGCGAATGTGTTATCATACAAGAAAGAAGCAGACCATGGTAATAACAATGGTCAAAAACGTGGTCACAATCATGGACGTGGATATGATTGTTGCGGACGTGGACGCGGACGTGGATACGAATATGGCCGAGGTTGAGGCCGAGGTGTCTCTTTTAAGAACCCAAACTCTCACCAGAAGTGGGAAAACAGAACTGGCAACAAACAAGAAAAGACAAAAGGAAGTGTATGTTATCGCTGTGGAGGAAGCGGTCATTGGGGTAAAACATGTCGTACACCAAAGCATCTAGTAGAGCTTTATCAGCAATCCTTAAAACAAAAAGGAAAGAATGTGGAAACAAACCACGTGTACGAGGATGGCGAAAAAGACTATGATCTTGATGATTTCTTTGGTGATAAAGCTGCCCTGGAAATTGCTGATTTTCTTGCCCCTGAAGGGAATAACTAGCCTCTAAATTTAATTATAAAGTATTGTCGTTTTATTTATTATTTCGGCTTTTACTTTCTTGTTTTTATGTTTTAATGTGTTTTGAGACATGATTAAATTTGAGTTATTTTATTGAGTATTTTATTGAGTTATTTTCTTTAAGTTAATTTATGTTTATGCTTTTATTTGTTTGAAGAACATGAATACTGCTCAAGTTCAATTGGCGATGAATCGTGAAGAATTATGCTTGGCAGACAGTGCAACTACTCATACCATTCTGAAAAGCAAGAGATATTTCTCTCATTTAACAATGAAAAGAGCTAGTGTGAGTACTATTTTGGGTAGCTCAAAGATAATTGAAGGCTCTGGAAGAGCAAGTATATTGTTGCCTATGGGAACGCGATTAGAAATCACTGACGCGTTATATTCCCCCCAGTCTCAAAGAAATTTATTGAGCTTTAAAGATATTCGTAAGAACGGATATCATATTGAGACTATGAGTGAAGGAAATATTGAATACCTTCAGATAATAAAAACTACCCAAGGTACCAAACGTACTTTAGAGAAATTGCCAGCATTCTCCACCGGAATGTACTACACTAAGCTTAGTACAATTGAGGCAAATGCTATACAAAACCAGAAGTTTACTGAAAATTTATTGGTTTGGCATGACCGGTTAGGCCATCCCGGTTCAACAATGATGCGAAAGATAATCAATAATTCACGTGGACATTCATTAAAGAACCAGAAGATTCTTCCTAATGATTTCACGTGTGCTCCTTGCTCACAAGGCAAATTGATCATTCGGCCTTCACCAGCCAAAGTCACTTCTGAATCTATCGGTTTTCTGGAACGCATACAAGGTGATATTTGTGGGCCGATTCACCCACCATGTGGAACCTTTAGATACTTTATGGTTCTGATTGACGATCGACTAGATGGTCACATGTATCCTTGTTATCAACCCGCAACCTGGCATTTGCGAGGTTACTTGCTCAAGTGATAAGATTACGAGCACATTTTCCAGATTTTCCGTTAAAGGCAATTCGCCTTGATAATGCTGGTGAATTTACGTCTCAGACATTTAATGACTATTGCATGTCTATTGGGATAAATGTTGAACATCCAGTAGCTCATGTTCATACGCAGAATGGTTTAGCCAAATCAACAATCAAACGTTTACAAATGATTGCTATACCATTACTAATGAAATCCAAACTCCCAATTTCTGCTTGGGGACAAGCTATATTACATGCAGCAGAATTGATTCGCATCAGGCCAACAAGTAACCATCAGATCTCCCCATCACAAATGGTTTTGGGTCAGGAACCAAATATTTCCCATCTAAAAACTTTTGGATGTGCAGTATATGTTCCAATTTCTCCACCACAACAATCTAAGATGGGTCCTCAAAGAAGGATAGGGACATATGTTAGATATGAATCCGCCTCGATAATTAAGTATCTTGAGCCATCTACATGGGATTTATTTAAGGCTCGATTTGCAGACTGCCATTTTAACGAGTCTGTTTTTCCAACATTGGGGGGAGAAAATAAACAGTTGGAAAAGAATATTAGATGGAATGAATTATCATTATCTCATCTTGATCCTCGTACCAAAGAATGTGACTTAGAGGTACAAAAGATAATCCATCTACAGAGATTAGCAAATCAATTGCCAGGTGCATTTACTGACCCTAAGAGAGTGATCAAGTCACATATACCAGCTGTAAATGCTCCAGTTAGAATTGATGTCCCAGAAGGACAACATCAAACTGCTAGTGAGTCTATGACACGCATGAAGCGTGGTAGACCTATTGGTTCCAAAGATAAGAATCCTCGGAAAAGAAAAGGAGCAAAAGTTGATAATGGCGAATCCGAGGAATCTAACCCTTTTAAAGGATCTCTAGAAGAGACCTTAGACATGACTGATAAAGAAATTCAGGTACCTGACAATGAAGAGATCTCAATTAATTTTGTCATGTCTGGGATAAAATGGAATCGAAAGCAAATCGACGTCGATGATATTTTTGCATGCAATGTAGCAGTTGATGTTATGGATGAAAAAGAGGATCATGAACCAAATTCTGTTAAAGAGTGTACACAAAGAGATGATTGGCCAAAATGGAAAGAAGCTATAGCGGCAGAATTAAAATCTCTAGAAAAAAGAGAAGTGTTTGGACCAGTAGTCCGTACACCTAAAGGTGTAAAACCAATGGGACATAGATGGATCTTTGTGAGAAAGAAGAATGAAAATGGTGAAATTGTAAGATACAAATCACGTCTGGTTGCACAAGGTTTCTCACAAAGACCTGGAATTGATTATGAGGAGACATATTCTCCCGTGGTGGATGCAACTACTTTCAGGTTCCTTATCAGTCTGGCAATAAAAAAGGACTTGATTTACGCCTCATGGATGTAGTTACGGCATATTTATATGGACCACTGGACAATGAAATTTATATGAAAGTCCCAGAAGGATTTAAACTGCCAAAAGCAGCGAACTCTAGTTCTCGAGAACAGTACTGTATAAAGTTGAATCGATCCCTGTATGGATTGAAACAATCAGGACGTATGTGGTATAATCGCCTTAGTGAATACTTGTTAAGAGAAGGTTATAAGAATGACCTCGTCACTCCATGCATCTTTATAAAGAAATTTGAGCAAGGGTATGTTATCATTGCAGTGTATGTTGATGATTTAAACATCATCGGGACTCTTGCAGAGATTTCACAAACAGTGGAATATTTGAAGAAAGAATTTGAGATGAAAGATCTTGGAAAGACAAAATTTTGCTTGGGATTGCAAATTGAGCATCTTAAGAGTGGAATTTTAGTGCACCAGACAACATACACTGAAAAAATGCTTAAAAAGTTTTATATGGATCAAGCGCACCCATTGACTTGCCCTATGGTTGTAAGAGCACTTGATGTTGAAAAGGATCCCTTTCGCCCGAGGGAAAATAATGAAGAAATTCTTGGTCCTGAAGTACCATACTAAGTGCAATAGGAGCATTGATGTACCTTGCTACCCATACGAGACCCGATATATCATTTGCGGTAAATTTGTTGGCAAGATTTAGCTCATGTCCAACTCAAAGGCATTGGAATGGGATTAAACATATATTTCGATATCTTCAGGGTACAAAATATATGGGTCTATTATTTTCTAACACGTCAAAGGAAGACTTAATTGGTTTTGCAGATGCAGGGTTTTTATCTGATCCACATACTGCTCGATCACAGACAGGATATGTGTTCACATGCGGCGGAACAGCCATTTCTTGGCGTTCGATGAAGCAAACTATCGCAGCTACCTCTTCCAACCATTCAGAGATTTTAGCTATACATGAAGCTAGCCGCGAATGCGTATGGTTACGATCTGTAATCCTGCACATACGAGAAGACTGCGGTATATCTACGGGAAAAGAAGTTCCAACAGTTCTGTATGAGGATAATGCAGCTTGCATAGCACAACTCAAGGAAGGATACATCAAAGGCGACAGAACGAAGCATATTCTACCAAAGTTCTTCTTCACCCATGATTTACAGAAGAATGGTGATGTACGTGTCTTACAGATTCGTTCAAGTGAGAATCTGGCAGATCTTTTTACAAAGGCACTTCCAACTGCTATCTTCAAGAAGCTAGTTCATGGCATTGGACTACGTCGCCTCAAAGATCTCAAGTCATGCAGTCATCAGGGAGAGTAAATACGCGTTGCACTCTTTTTTCCTTAACCATGGTTTTTCCCACTGGGTTTTCCTGGTAAGGTTTTTAATGAGGCGACATCTTATGCGTATTAGGATTACTTTTGCTATAATGGACATCCAATGGGGAGTGTTATAAACCCAATTAGTGGATTCCCATTAGAAGCCCATAATCTAGAAGGTTCTAGAAGGTTCTGATATGATCATGGACGAGCATGCTTTGGACGAGGACGTTTTGATCATACCCGAAGGTCCCGTTACGCGGTCCAAGACAAGGAAGCTTGCCGGAGCTGTTCAGAAGTTACTTAATGACATTCGGATCGAGGAAGAAGATCAGCTTATGCACAATGCCGTTACCTCAATTTCGGCTACGATATTTTCTTGAGGATTGGTCGTTAAGCATAAGTTGTTGTACTCTTTTTCCTGTACTCGGTTTTGTCCCAATGGGTTTTCCGAGTAGAGGTTTTAATGAGGCACGACTTATGCTTCCCCTTTACGGTCCAATTTCACGAAAATATCAAGACAAAAATTGCATGGAATTTTGACTTGAAGATGCATTGAACATGGAGGCCAAGAAGTGTTCACACTTGGAGTTATTATTAGTCAAGGTTCATTGGGTTTAGTCTTAGTCAAAAAAAATAATAACTTTGTTATTTTCTATGCATTGTTTTTAGTACTTTTATCTTTAATTCTTCCCCTATATAAACCATGTACTTCCTTTGAGAATAATCATTCACTTTTATAAAATCTTTCTTAAAGAAGTTTCTCTCTTGTTCTTTTGTGAACTTGTCGATCTCTTGGTGGTTAGCCAACGAAATCAAACCGGTCATTGGGTGGTTAGCTCTTTGATCACAATTGATCATTAGGTGGTTAGCCTTGTGTTCACGCCAACTCCGAGGTGGTTAACCGAAGAGTTCATTCGTTCCTTAGGTGGTTAACCTTCGGATCTGGTTTACCGAGTGCCGTCCATAGCCCTCGACGCAGCCATTCGCTTCCCCGCCTTGTTTATCCAAGGATCTATCCGTTTAAAGACCAAGAAGAGTGTGCGTTCCTTTGGGAGATCGTATCAGGTTCTAGCTTGTTCTCCAAGTTAGGTTTTCTCTCCAAGTTATTACTCCTCCCCAAGTAATTGTATCCTATATATATCTTTGATCTCTATTGGAATAAGACACACAATTCTCTCCATTCTCTTCTTTTCTCATTCACAACAAAAATAATCTACAATTTCGTTAAAACTCAAATCCAGATCTTTACCTATTACTAATGTTGTTGAAGGACTTCTCCCTTCTCTCTTCCAGATCTTTCAGAGAGAGAAGGTCCAAATTTGTTTTCTTTCCGATTTCGATCGGATTTACGTTTCCGTTAAGCGGATAATAAGTTCCGACTTGATCGGATTTAGGCTTTTATGTGTGTTTCTGCCTCTTGCAGAGATCTCCAAGCCGGCGGAAGCAAGGAAACTTCTTCTCCTTTATTTTGCACGGGTCTTTTTGCATCTAGGAGTAATGATGCCTTATTTCCTCCATGCGTTGGTCATGAGCCTGTCGAATAGGTAGTGGATTGAAGTGTCCGATTATGAGAAGATCGGAGATGAAATTAATTGCGGAAGGTTGGAAGTGGATCTTGTCAAAGCCGATTTGGACTGTTAGAGGTTCTCTACAATGGTTTTGCGGATCTCGTAGGAAATCGTCTCCAGCGGTGGCTCGTGGTGGTTCGTAACCAGACGGTGGGATTCAGCGGCCATCTTCGTTGTGCGCCACATGTGGACACGTGTTGATATTAGCTTAACCTTATCTTTAGTCATGTAATCGTGATAAGTAATTAGGTTAAGCTTTTGGGGTCAATATTATGTACAACTATATGGGCTCCGTTTTAAATCATTTGTAGATCTTGGCTCTTTAGTGAGTTTTAATGAAAAGTTTGAGACGACAAAAAAAAAAAAGATTACTAATGTTGGAAAAACAACTTATCATCTTTTTAGACCATAACAAGAAAATCAATTAACTAATATATATATATTTATCTAGAACCCTTAATATCTACATAAACTAAATACAATGTTATAAAAATTAATATTAAATGATATGTTTCGTCATTATTAAAAATATATCTAATATATGTGTAAGAGATAAAACAAAGATTACTAATGTTGGAAAAACTTGTCATCTTGTTGTACCATAACAAGCCAATCCATTAACTATATATATCTAGAAGCCTTTATCTACATACACTAAATACAATGTTACAAAAATTAAGATTAAATTATATATTTCAACATTTTTAAAAATACATCAAATATATGTGTAAGAAAGAAAACCAAGATTACTAACGTTGTAAAAACAACTTATCATCTTTTTCGACCATAAAATTAACTCACGGAGTATTTGTGAATGTATCAAATTTTAATTATTATTGCATATATAACTGCATATTTTTACAAAAATTAATATTAAATAATATTTTGGGGAAATTATGCTTTATATTATCTAATGGGCATCTAATTCATTATTTAACATCTAATAAATCAAAATATAGTAACTAACAATTTAATAACTTGATTCTCCGTTTTTACCCTTACTTAAAAACAATAAACCAAAAACCCTAATCTCTTTTTTGCCCTCTTACTCTTTTTTTCATCGCCTTTTTTTCTCTCTCTTTCTTCCTTCAAAGTCTCTTCTTCTTCCACTTCTTCTTTTATCACCTCTTCTTCCTCTCCTTCTTCAACTGCTTCTTTTTCTTTTTATGTCTTCTTATCACGAACACCATAATCGATCTCATATCTCTTTAGTGATCCAGAAAATTAACCTCTTAATCACTTTGTCTTATCTCGCTACAATGTATCGAAAATCTCCAGCCATAGATTAAGATTGTGTTTCTTCTCCTCCCTTAAACTATCCATTGGCATCCCATCTCCTGGTCAAGTTGAGCCGCCGCTGAAGATCGATATAGTTACCTATGTTTGAAAATTAGGTAACTATGTTTATGATAATAGTTAACTATGTATGTTATTTTTTTTTCATTATGTAGACTATAATAAGTAACTATGTTTCTAGTGATAGTTAAGTTCTTAACGTATGTAACTATGTTTATTTAAATAACTAACTATTACAACAATTTTTTTCATGTTGTCAACTATGTCTTAAAAGCAGTAAAGTAACTGACTATGCTATGAAAATAGTTAATATGTTTTTAAATTGGTAACTAAAAATAGTAAACTATAATTTTGAAAACCGTTAACTATGTTTTTAGATAGTTACAAATAATATGATGTAGTTAACTATGTTCTAAATGTTTCATAAATAATTAACTATGTTATTAAATAGTTAAATGTTACAACAAATTTTTTTTTTTTCATCTTCTAACCTTTTTTTTCTTCTAGATATAAAACTGAAAGAGAAAATTTCCAAAGACTAAATCAAGAGAAGATTTTGATAGTTACAAATAATATGATGTAGTTAACTATGTTCTAAATGTTTCATAAATAATTAACTATGTTTTTAGATAGTTACAAATAATATGATGTAGTTAACTATGTTCTAAATGTTTCATAAATAATTAACTATGTTATTAAATAGTTAAATGTTACAACAATTTTTTTTTTTCATCTTCTAACCTTTTTTTTCTTCTAGATATAAAACCGAAAGAGAAAATTTCCAAAGACTAAATCAAGAGAAGATTTTGATGAATTATATATATATATATATATATATATATATATTTACCTTAATTATAGTTGTAAGGGTAATTTCATCATATTTTTAATTAACTGTACTAGTTACCTAAATATATTTTTGGATATGTTATTTTCTAATGAGGTAAATAAGTTTTACCCAAAATAAAACAATCTAGGCTGCAAGTGCCCAACCAGTCGATCGTAGTACTTAAGGATCGAATCTACAAAGATTTAGAGCACACATAAACAATGTAAATCAAGAATTACGCTTAGTTAAATATGATTTTGTGGTTTAGGTAATCGAGCAAATAATTTGGTTGTAAACAATAAGAGAAAAACGTTGGACTTTCAGGGATTATCAGGGATTCACATTTCAAATTATTCAGGCAAATACCTAGGGACAATCGATTCAATTTTACTTATTTATAGAACATGAACACATAATAAGCTAAGCATACTCTCGCAACAATAACTTCTAATTCGAATTCATCCTCGCAAAATACTCTGGCAGCGACAAGGACTTATTCTAATGCAATTGTAAACAAATTCAATTGTTTATCTAACTCAGTAAGTTAACTTTCTCAACCTAGAGAATCAAACTCATCAATTACCATGTTCTTGACAAAACAATGGAACGGTTAGCATACTATACTTCGTCTAAGATCAGTTTCATGGTGATCAATCCCTAAAACATGCAATAATAACGGATCTAGATGAAGGAATACTCTTAACCTGTCAAAAGCGTCACCCTAGTTACAAAACCTATATATCGAACCATGAAATCCACTCGAATTTACTCCCCTAGAACCAACCAATAGAACTACTTAGACATGACAAAGTAAACTATAGCAAAAGCAATAGATAAACTCATAATTATTAAGAACAGTAGCAAAGAGTTCGAGAAAACTTCTGTATGGGTTATAAAGAGGTGAGATCCTTCTCCCTTAATCGAAGCAAGCAATAGAAACAATGAAAGAGATGAATGCCTTAAGAACTTTGAGCTTTGGAAGTGGTGATGAGCGTGATTCATGATGGTGATCCCCTTCTCTCGTGGCTCCTGCTCTCTTTTTTATAGGGAACAAGTCGTATTTAGGGCGAAACCCTTGAGAATTTGGAGATAAAGTCGAAAAAGGAAAAATTCTCAATTTCTTCGGATAAGGTGTTCGGTCCATCACCTACATGTTCGGTTGATCACCATGTTCAATCGTCTCTGCGTCAAGACCAGGGGATCTGTGTCCGATCGATCACTCCTTGCATCCGGTCGATCATATCACAAGTGAATATTCTTGAACCGCCTTTAACTTGATCCTTAATCCAACAGATTTCAGCAGATCGATGATATCTAAAGATCTAACCGTCGGATTGTGGAGATCGAATATTCATTTTGAAGCTGAGATCCTCTTCTACCTCGTGATAAAATATGAGCTTGATCTGACGGTGGAAACATTTTTTATCTGGAGCAAAACATTTGACAGTCATCTGTCGTTTCTTGAAAAGGTTTGATTTCTCTATTTTTAGGCCCAAAATGCTCTAATTTCCTGTATTGACTTCAAAACCCACGAAAACATATAAAACTCAAAATTTAATAATTTCTTTATTAGAAACCTATTAAAAATATCAGAAAATGATAAAATATTGAATATATCACTTTCCCAATTATAGCTCTCAAATGTAATATTCAGCTAATTAACCCAATATTTTTTAACATTATTAAAAATATACCAAATATATGTGTAAGAAAGGAAACAAGATTATTAATAATGTTGGAAAAACTTATAATCTTTCTGGACCACAACAAGCCAATCCATTAACTATATATATATATATATATAAGCCTTTATATCTACATACACTAAATACAATGTTAAAAAAAAGAAAGATTAAATGATATTATTAAAAATACATCAAATATATGTGTAAGAAAGGAAACAAAGATTACTAATGTTCGAAAAACAACTTAGCATTTTTTTTACCACAAAATTAAGAGAATTTTTGGGAAATATCACTATTTAAAAATATCATCATTTAAAAATCTTTTTAAGAATACTACTAATAATATTTCATTTACTCATAATATCATTTATATTTGGATCAACTATGTTATGTTAGGGTTTAGTTTTTGGTGTTTAAGGTTTGTTAGTGTCAAAACAAAAATTTGAAAATTACCATTTTAGGGTTTAAAACTTAAAAAATCTTTAATTTGTGGTATTTTTAAAAATGGAAAACTCAAAGTGACGGTTTTGCAAAGTTTTATTTCAAATTAAAAATGACATTTTTGAAATTCTCCCTAAAATTAACTCATGGAGTATTTGTGAATGTATCAAACATTATTTATTATTGCATATATTTTCTGCATAATTTCTTTCTATAATTAGGTAATTAGATTGCTTAGATATACATAGTTGGCGTGGTTCGAGTAGGTCAATTATTCACTCCATAATCCCATGTGATATCCCTGATGTCGAGCGGTTTTCCTCATTGGTTAATTCGTTGTTTAATTTGATGCGCTTGTTTTAAGTTGCTTTAGATTTTAAATTATAAAAGTCTAAAAATCCATAGGGTTGATGCTTAGGAATCTTAGTATAACCATCCGCGGATGTTGTGTAATTTTAGTAGGGGTGTCAAACAGAGCTAGCTCGCTTGGCTCAGCTCAGTTCATGATGAGTTAGAGTATTTTACGGCTCAGCTCGACTCAGCTCATAAGAACATAAGCTCAAACTCGGTTCTTAAGCTCGAACTCAGATCTTCTAGATCGTGATCTAAATGAGCTAGCTCGCGAGCTCATAAGAAATAAAGGTAAGAACAAAATAATTAAAAGTTAAGCTATTATAAAATCAAAATTTATCTGTTATAAATTTTTTAAAAATACCAAATAATATTGTTATTGAATGCTAAATCAAAACCAATCCAATGCCATATAAGCTAAGACAATGGCAAGATAATTAACAAGTGAATAAAAATATATTACCATTCTTATCCGCTATAAAACCAAATAACCAAGATCAAGTGCATAGTAGAGACTGGACGTGTTTAGGATGAAGACGACTTTGATATTTTTTAATGGATTGTTTATATTTTTGCTTTAGTTAAAAGGGAACAAGAATATATATTTTAGTTGCTAAATCGAATATTGATGAATAATAAAAACTTGTCCTTTATCCGGTTTCAAAGATTAAAACCTAGATTCCCTAATCAATGTAGAATAGTTCAGGTTTGTTAAGGGACCAGCAATACGCTCTAATTCTATGGAAAACAATCTCAGCTAAGCGATTCAAGTTGGGTTTGAATGTCACAATTTAACAATTAAATAAAACGAGACAAAAGGTAAAAGTCGGTTGTAAACAATAATGGGAAGGCGTTAGGTCGGGATAATTCTCAGAGATTCGAATATCAGGAACCAAGCAATTATTCAGGCATGCGATTACGACCAAGTCTCGAACTCGACCATAAATATAAGGGGATCCACTTTCGTGGCATCTACAAGTTTAACAATCAATCTAACACCCTAACTGTCGTTGAGGTTAATAAAGATTATCAAGCATTAGCGATTTGGGTTGATATGTTCACGAGATGCCCTAACTTCAACTTTCATTGGCTAAGGATCAAATCGCCCACCTATGTCAATTCCAGCAATTTACAAACTTTTTATAAGTAAATTCAACCTAAAATCAAAGGCTAGGTGATCAAGCTAACCTAGGCAATATGATCGACAATAGATGGAGACTATCGGATGAATATATGAAAACCTATCTATGCTTAGTTCATGAATTCTATCCCATCGAAAAACCCTTAACCTAACTGGATAACTACTCGCTCATGATTAAACGAAGGACAGCAGCAAAAGACATAATGAATTTCATTGAAATCGATATAGAGAAGAGTAGGGTTTAAGAAGACTTCAACAAGTATTGGGAAGGCAATTCTTCAAGCTTACAAAACTCTCAAAACAAGTGTATATCTCTCTTTCTCTCTCTCTCTCATCGTGATCTTTCTCTCTGCTGCTGTTCTTTGTGATGTCTATGGCGTGATGATCCCAATCTCCAAGGATGAGTATCGAATCTCTCTCTCACTTTCGATCTCTCTCCTTCGATCTCTCTCCCTTTTTTGTGTGTTGCGGCTCTCTGCGTGATGTTTTTCTGCCTGCGTGTGTTCTCCTTTTTATATGCCTTGGGCGGCTGGCCAAAATTAGGGTTTGTTCTGAATTAGGTTTAAATGAACTTTCCATATTGGGATCTTCCAGAAAGCGAGAGCACCACGTTTGGTGCAGGTGCTCCTTCCGGACAGAATCTTCAAAAAGATTCCATTTTGCTTCTTTTTTCGCCAAGTCCATTTGCAAGACTCCAATCTTTGTTTCCAGCCACTTTTGTACCTAGAAAGACTCAAAAGAGAACGAAAGACTCAATAAAGACCTACAAAACAAGGGTCAAAACGTGCCAAAAACGCATTTATATCAATTCCCCCAGACTTAGATCTTTGTTTGTCCTCAAACAAATTCAAGACCAAGTAAAGGAGAAAGGTTTGAAAAACGCGGGAACTCTTTTATCTTCAGTGAACCGAGTTTAAAACTCTCCATCTGCAGACCACATAATCCAAATTACGAATAACAAAGCTTTACCGAAACATCCTCAACACATTTCTCAATCAAGTTCCATTTCCCAAACACAAACGCATTAAAGTTGCGCGAGGGTCTCGCTAAAGGCACCATTTAGGGTAGACGGCACTAAGGGTGTTTGGCCATTTAGAGGTGGAGTTCAAAGTGTTTAAAGTGTTTAAGGGTTACCCGATGTTTCGTAGTGGATGCAGGATATTGCACAAAATTGCAAGAGAGAACGGGTACGTTGATATCCACATTCTCTAAACCACTCTTTCTTCTCCAAATCTCTCCATCATCTCTACTAGCCATCGTCCACCTTGGGTATACTCGCTATGCAGAGAGACACATTCTAACTTACAAATTTACCACTCTTCATCATCGGTTTTTTTTTTTTTTTTTTTTTTGACATGCATAAGTTTTTGATGATGATGAAGAGGGTTTTCGATTACCAATGTGTGTGTCTCTCAAACACGAAAATATCAGAGCTGTTGTTCATACCCAAGTGGAGCTCATCATCGTCACTCCTCCTAGTGGATTTTTGTTCCACTCATATAAACCATCTTCTAAGAATAGGAGCAGGTGCTCCTTCTGGAAATCAGTGCTCTCGTTCTTCAGAAAGAGTGATTTAAAGGCAGTGTCGACCCAATTATCTCCGGCCCTTTTGCGCATATGCTGCACATATGACAATGAAGTAACAAGAATGCAAAGGGCTTGAAAAGAGGTAAGGGTTAAGGAGGGTACTAACTAAAAATGAGCTAGCTATTCAGGAACAACAATAGTGATGAAAAGAATAAGGAGTCCTGAATATGATTCGTTTCCCTAATCTAGTGCCAATAGCGAGAGAAATTTTTGGTCAATATGAAACCTGGAAGATGGTGCATTGAAGTGTTCCAGCTGTTCCTTGTCTCCACTCTCTGAAAGAATGGTCGCTAGAGAGAAAGTTAAACACAAATAGTTCAAATATCATCATGAGGTAAAGTCCTAATTCCCTACAAAGTCTTGACTCAATAAAACAAACGAAAAGAAAGACTCAAAATAGGACATAAGAAAATAGAAAAACATCCAAAAGAAACGAGATTAGTAGCCACTCCCCCCAGACTTACTTCACACCGTCTCGGTGTGAAAATAAGAAAAGAGAGAGTGAGAAGTGAAATAAAAGAAAATGAAAATGCATAAAATAAAAGTGTTCATGGAATACGTAAAGGTAGGGTAGGATATGGGAGCGATGTCTAATCGCTGGTGGTATCGTCTGAATCCTCACTTGTGATCGGCTTCTTGCATTTGGAGGAACGAGTGGAAGGAAGAGCGGATGTGGAAGGTCGAGAAACAGGTGGCGGAGCAGGGGTCGTGGAGGGAATGGTCTCGGTGGCTTGAGAGCTGCTGCAACCCTTCTGAAGCATGTGGAGAATGCGGCGGAGCAGCCCGTTGTTCTTCTTGGTAGAAGCAACAATCCAACGGCGATATTCGGGATCCTCGGGAGCATCGAAAATGTTATCTAGAGTCAGCTCACTCGCATAGGGCATGCGGTAGTGAGCTCTGGACTGCCGAGTTCTCTGCGTAGCAGCTGCCAGCTCCTCCTCCTCATCGTGGCTCAAAGGGGCATCCGGGACTGAAGCGGTGGCAGGGGCAGCTCGGGTGGACGAAGTGCTCCTTCTGGGCTTTGGTGCTCTCCCAGTCGGTGCTCCCTCAGTTGCTGCTCCAGGGGCAGAACACAAGTACTCCGTTCCCTGTGTGAATCCAACGTTGGCTGCAACTTCCAGGTCCGTCAATGATGGTTGCAGCAATCGGCAGAACAGAGTGTTCTTGTCTCTCGCTGTGAACCTGTAAACGTTAGTGTCGGCCAAGATCTCACAAGAAATAAGGTAGGAGTTATCCATAAACTCCGTCGCGGAGTTGCAAGTGTAAGATCCGAGGTCAAGTTTGACGTGGATGAACAGCCTGGTCAACAAACTCCCGATCCTCTCGCTGTGTGATGCCGCCTTTCCCTTTGCTACTTTAGTCCTCTTATCCGCAATGCATGAGGCAAAAAGCGCGCCCATGTTGACGCTTCCATCGAATTCGCAGCTCAAACCGGCTTCATTGCTAATGGTATCTCTCACGACATTGTAAAGCATGATCAATTCATCGGTTCGCACTTTGCTTGCATCATCCCGTGAGAAGAAGATAGTGCTGATGGCTTTGACACCGACCCGAAGAGCAGGGTTCCGAATGGTGGATTGGGCCGCGGATCGAGAGAAGTAATCCCCACTTGCGATGAAGTCCCAAAACCTGTGTGCAACCGGAAGACGTGTGGGGAAAGCGACATTCTCCTCCGTGGAGTCGAAACCGTAGAGGGCGCAGAGGTCCGTGACAGTCACCTCATATCTCTTTCCTCCAGAAAAGAAAGAGAGAACCCCCTGTGAAGCCACCAGTTTGCGCGGGTCCAAATAGGTCAGTTTGGCGGATGCCAAACACTGCCTCACCAGGTCGGGGTAGAGATCGTCGGGCTGGGTGATCAGATCAGTCAATTGGCAAGCTTCAAGTATGCTGCCCACATCATAGAGTAGCCCGAGATCCTTTAGCGTTTGCCCACACAAGAAGCGAGTCGGCTCAATGGTAATGTCAAGCCAGTTGTTTTAGTAGTACGCGTCGTTTTGGTCCCACTCTATGTCTGAGTCAAGAGGAAGGTTATAGTTGCTCAAGTCAAACCGTTGTCCTTCATTACGTGGCCAAAGGGTTTTTGCGATTTGGGAGGAGGTGGAGGCTCCTTTCCCTTTGCGTGAGCGTGATGGGTTACCAACTGATGTTCGTGGTCCTGACATCTTGCAATGACAGCAGCAAACACAAACCAAATCCAGCATAAATTCATGTTCATATATTCACACAAGCATCGAAATATCATTCACTGTTTTTGCGAAAAGTTGAGACCAAAGTTCCAGCCATAAAATCAGATAATTTCGACCAACCCTAACAGCCCAAGATAATAAATCAAAGAATCATAAGTGCTGCCACATCTCCATTCCCCTAGATTTCGAATTTTTCTCCATAAACTAGGGTTTAAGTTTTTATCAAAATTTCAAGCCAAAATTCACAATCCTACCCATGCGAAATCGACTTTAAGCAAGCATATGGTCACTTAACAAACCGCAAAGCCACGAATCAATAAGTTAAAGAGCGATTTTTACCCCTTGGCTTTGAGAAAAACGAGTAGAAAAAGGAGATTTCGAGTGGGTACCTTGATTTTCTTGAGAAAAAGATTGCAGATTCGAAAAGAGGATGGAATTTCGTTTGAAATCAACCAAAAAATCACTCAGATTGGTTGAGAATTGAAGAAACTGAGTTTTGAGCAAAAATCTAGAGAGTTTTTATGGAGGAAAAATCGAAAGGAGAAGGAAGGGGAAGAAGAAGGAGTTATGGGCGCGAGAAATTAGGGTTTTTGGGAGTCCCACATAACTGTATTTCCTTTTTTTAAAATTGGAAAATAATCCCATATTTCTCGGGCCCACTTTCTCTATCCTCGTGACTTACCTCTTGGCGGGTTGAATTTAAATGTTTAAATTTTACCCTTTGTAGCAGGTGCTCTGTTCTGGGTTTCGGGTGCTCTATTCTGGGTAGCAGGTGCTCCCTCCGATTTGAAATTTGTAGCGGATCGACTGGAGGTTGATCTTTAGACCGACCGGTGGTTTGTCTCAGGACCTCATCCTCATGGATCGATCGATCCACCCGAACAGACCGATCGATCCGGTCAGATCGACGGTCACATCGATCTTGACCTTGACCGCTGGAATTTATGTTGAATCGCTCACACTGGATCGATCGATCTATCCAAGGGAATCGATTGATCCTCCTTGCGTATTCCACAACACCTGTTTTTTTTTTTTTTCAAAGATCTAAAACAAAGTTAGTAGCAAAAGAAATCAAAATTGAAAAAGGTTAGAAAACATACTGGTGGGTTGCCTCCCACCAAGCGCTTGGTTAAAGTCGTTAGCTTGACTTGATCAGCCTTTTAGGCTTTTGGCGCATCGCCTAAGGTGATTACTCCACCTTTGGCTTGGTCCTCATCGGCTAGGTACGGTTTACAGCGCTGTCCGTTGACCACGAACTCTTTGCCTTTGGCGTCCAACAACACCATAACTCCATATGATCGAACTTCTTTGACGAGGAAAGGACCGGACCACCTAGATCGCAATTTTCCAGGAAAAAGTTTAAGCGAGAGTTAAAGAGAAGTACCATGTCATTGGGTTGGAAGTTTCGGTTAAGAATTCTCTTGTCGTGGTACAATTTGGTTCGTTCCTTGTACAATTTCGAACTCTCGTAGTAGGCCAGGTGCCTAATCTCCTCTAACTCATTAAGTTGCATGGATCGCCTTTCCAAGGCGGGTTTGATGTCGTAGTTCATTAACTTAACTGCCCATGCCGCCTTATACTCGAGCTCTACCGGAAGGTGGCATGACTTACTATACACCAAATAAAAGGGCGTTGTCCCCAACTGCGTTTTGTATGCGGTTCGGTAGGCCCAAACTGCGTCGTCCAACTTGGCTGCCCAATCTTTCCTTGTTGTCCCTACGGTCTTTTGCAAAATGTCCTTGATCTGCCGATTACTAACCTCAACTTGGCCACTAGTCTGCGGGTGATATGGCGTTGTAACCTTATGCTTTACGCCGTTCTTTCTCAAAAGGTTCTTAAAAACCCTATTGATGAAATGGGTCCCTCCATCACTAATCACCACCCGTGGAACACCAAAACGAGGAAATATGATTGTCTTAAACATCCTCAAAACACCCTTCATCTCTTGGCTGGGTCGCGCGAAGAGAATGTTGAATTTGGATGTAACGAGCCTGAAGTTTTTCCAACCGGAATTTGGTTGCTTTAATTTCTTCCATCAAAAAATTCAGTTCACGTAGTATCTCTGATTGATCAACAGCCTAGACAAGCACCTAAACCAAACAAATAAGAAGAGTGAACACAAGACAAGTTTGATTTAAAAACTATGTTATAAAAGTATTAAAAAAACCTTATAAATCTATTAACAAAAATGTTGCAAGGCTGCAAAATACACCAACCTGAGAAGAACTTCCAGTCACAGGCGCAGCTGGAGAACTTTCGTTGTCATCAGAAGAAACCTCGTCCTCACTACTCGTATCCGGAACTTCTTGAAAAAAATCATACATGTTACGTGCCGCTACCAAATTCTCCATATTCTCTGCAAAACAAAGTTACAAAATGTTAAAAGTCTAATCAGAACTGTATTTTTTGCTATGAAAATATTTTCTTAATGGGGGCTCACCATGGGGGATGTATGGGGCTTTAAGAGATGTGCTTAGTGATGTTTTATCCACGACACGAGGGTGCAGCAATACGGCAGAATCCCTGAAATGTTCTTCCACCAAGTAGAGTGTTTCAGGGAATGATTCATCAGGAATCACATCCTCTGGTACAACTCCTACATAAAATATAGACCAACAAAAATTTATAAGTATTTTTAACAGATTTTATAAAGCTTTTTTACAGACTTTAGAAGTTTTTTTAACAGACTTTATAATAGTTTAAAACAGTGGGGTATAAGTGTCCATACCTATGTCTGACCAGTAGCTGCGGACTCTTCCAATTCCATCATAGATGATATAGAAGAAATCTCTACCATCAACACTTGCATCCAGCCACATAGGAGGATCAACTGGAGATCTTTCTCCTTCGCGAAGTTGAAGGTCGAATCGTCAAGAATTGCCTTCAACACTAACAAGCCGAAATGAGTGTGCGACCATCTTCCCAGAGATATCAAACCCAGATAAGTCTGACAAGACTTGGAGAGAATGGATCAGTCCCCAAGCTCGGAGAACCATTTGGCTTGGTGCAATTTTCATCAATTCGCAGTATTCTGTCAAAATCCATGACAGATATCGCCGGAATCCAATAGCAATGCATGAATGATACACTGTTGTAGGAATCGATGTAGGAGCAGCCGACGGAGATGATTCTCGATCTTGATTTATTTGAACTTGTTTATGGATGTTTGATATGGCCAGATATGCCGAGTATAAATCACTTGTTGGATTAGCCATCTCTGAATCAAGATTATATGCTTAGTATATATCACTGCAATGTTAAAACCATTAAAATTGCTGGCTTATAAATACGTTTAAAAATCCTTATAAAATTTCAGTAAAAGCAATAACTCTAATATATTAAGCAATTCTGCTTTCAATATCTTTCCTTATCAAAGCAAACAGATAGAGTAGGAACATATAAACAGATACGCAACCAACATTTTCCAAAAGCCAAATTTTCTCTCATATGGCTGATACGTAAACTTTTTTGGCCAGACCAGTTGTTTCTATGGAACCGAGAACGGATTTGTTTTGAGATGCGAAACCATGTTTATCCGAAATCTCATTTCAATTTTCATCCAAAATCAGTAAAACCCTTGTTTTTTTTTTCCAGAACCCATTTTTTTCATCAAAACACTAGTTTTTGGAAAGAGATAGTGTGGAAACGATTGAAGTTAGTGACTTTTACCGATTTCAAATCCGATTTCGCAAATATCTGACCTAAATTGATAAAACCTCCAAATTTTTTCTTCAAAAACTACGGTTTTTACCCTCGAAAAATTAAACTAAAATGCGAATACATTGTTAAATATATAGCGTCGAAGACTTTAAAGTTAGAGATTTACCTTTAAAAACGCAGTTTCTCTTTTCACTGTTCTTCAAGTTTTGTTGACGGTTCGTTATCTCAGAGAAGAAGAAGAAGAAGTTGGGATTTTTTTTTTAGTAAAAGAATAAAAAGGACCGCATATATATAACTGTAAGTGGGCCTTCTTCTTTTTTAAGTTACTGGGCTTTTTTGTATTTGCCTTTTTCACAACAACTTAATATATAAATGTAAGAGGGTCTTTTTCCTGCGCTTATTTTGTTTTGTTTTTTTTTATCCAGAGTTAAAATTTTTTAATAAAATTGTGAAAAAACCTTATAAAATTGTTAAAAAGACCTAATAAAAATGTTAAAAAACCCTTATAAAATTCAAGAAGTGATTGGTCCAATTTTCTTGTCTAACACAGATCAAACAAATTTAAACATGGTCCTACAAGAAAATAACAAGTATCGTGCTTTTTCAAAAACATCTTTAAGGTTGAACAAAAAAATAACAAGTATCTAACTCAAACAAGTAGCTGTTAACAAACAAACAAATTCATGTTTAACTTTACACAAATAGCTGCTAATGGTTAAAAATTTTCATCTGGGCAGAATACATTTCTTCCTTTTTCTTGACTTTCTCCCATTTCTCCCATTCTACCTGTAAATTGTAACGAAATGTTTAAGTAGATATCTATTATGAAGATAACTTTAAAAAAATCAACACTTAACAAATCAACACACTTACATTCATACACTTGGTAATTTTGTCTGCCAAGTATATGCGTTCTTCATCACCTTGAGACTGTTTGTCTGGATGAGTGATGATCATTGCTTTTTTCTTCAATTTCCTCGCATCTTCCAAAGTTTGAATATCACTTTTAGTAATTTTTTTCCAATTACTATCGGGCCAAATAATCTGGAACATCCAATCAAATTATAATTAGTTAGATATATTATAAGGTTCTTTTAAAGGTTTTTTTTTAGAAGTTTGCAAATTGCTTTCATTTTATCAATATAAAACATACCTCGTGCAATGTCAGCAGCAGACTCCTGAAAGTCTTATAACTCGCCCAATCTTCGAATTTTTGATCAATTACCCTTTCATGGCTCTTTCACTGGCTTTGCTGCCCCTGGGAGCTCTGCCCCTGGGAGCCCTGCCCCTGGCTGTTTTTCCCCTGGCTTTGCTGCCCCTGGTAGCTCTAGTCCTGTGTGCCTGGTGCTTGGCTATTTTTTTCCTTGCTTTCCTGCCTGGTGTCTTAGGGATTTTGCCTGTTTTCATTTTCATCACCAGACATATACACAATATCTGGCTCTCCTTCATCCCTCTCATCATCACTTATGTCCATTGCTTCCTCATCCGATTCCAGTTCTGGCTCTTCCTCACCCGATTCAACTTCCTCCACAATCTAATTGTAAGATATTTATAAGGCGCATAAGATTTTTATATTTACATCAGGTGATTCATACCGGATCGGCATAAGAAGCGTGAGTTTCGTCTTCTTCATAGTGATCTTCAACTCCCACATTCTCCACGGGATCAGTTGAAGTCTTGTCCTCCGCAGCCTACACGTTTTGTAAAGGGTTAGAGAAATTATAAAGGTAAACATATTTATAAATCTTGTAAAAAACGTTATAAAATGTTTAAAAAGTGTTATAAATCTTTATAAAAGAACATTGTACAACAGTATTTATAAAGTTTTTCAGAGAATGTAATTCTTATAAATTTACATCATGTGATTAATACCAGATTAGCATGAGAAGCAGAAGTTTCGTCTTCTTCATAGTGATCTTCAACTCTCACATTCTCCACATGATCAGTTGAAGTCTTTTCCTCCGCAGCTTACACGTTTTGTAAAGGGTTAGAAAATTATAAAGGTAAACATCTTTATAAAACTTGTAAAAAGAGTTATAAAATGTTTTTAAAAAGTGTTAAAAATCTTAATAAAATCATTTAAAAATCTTTATAAAACATGTTTAAAAACGTATAGAACATTTTGTGTGAAATAATGTTGAAAAGCTTTATAAAACATGTAAAAAAACTGTTAAAAATCTTTATAAAACAGTGTACAAAAACCTCTGATCAAGCTGTTCAACAGTATTTATAAAAATTTTTAAAGAACTGTAATTCTTACAGTTTTTTTTATGTTCTCTTGTTGTTCTTCATCCCCTCCGAAAGCTGAAGTGTTGGAGGGTCCTGCCTCGTCATAATCCTTGAAAACAAATTTATAGAATCAATGTTAAAAGTTATAAACTGTATAAAATATATGTAAAAATAATCTTTCTATAAGTAGGTATTATACCTCAGTTTCTTTATCTTTATTCTTCTCTTCAAACACAATTTCTACATTGTCACTTGAGTCATCAGAAATCTGATGATCATCAACATTGATTGGACGATTGGCCTGCGAAAACAAATATATAATATAAATAACTATAGATACAATACAAGATACAACAAATAACATTTATTTTTTAGGGTTGTTAGTTCATTTACCTGTTCCTGTTCCTGTTTGTGTTTGATAACTTTTTCAATTACCGCAACACGGTTGAAAAGATTGTCACATTTATTCAGAATCATGTCAAGTTTCTCATCCAGAGACATTCGTCTTCGTTGTGGATTTTCTGTCTCAGCTTCCTCACCTGATCGTTTCCTATTATAAACCGGAGAAGCACGAAACCTGGTACTACTACTTCCAACTTCTGTAGTTATTGGAAGTTCATCGATACTGCCTAATCGTTCATTGATCTTTACCCACCCATTTTTCCAGTCGGCCTTCTTCAACCTGTAACCTCCGTTAATAAGTTGAACAAAATCCATCAGATCCTTGTCCTCAGGGTCTGTCGGCAAGACCAAATGACCATACTCTTCAGGGTCACCGATGAAAGTCAAAATTTTTACCTGACAAAAGATTTATAACTATGTAAAACAACTTTATAAAATTGTTAAAAACGTTAAAAAGATTGTTAAAAATCTTCATAGAACTTGTTAAAAACGTTATAAAATCCTTTAAAAATCTTTATAAAATCCCTTAAAAATCTTTTATAAAATCCTTTAAAAATCCTTATAAAATCCTTATAAAATCCTTACAAAATCCTTATAAAATCCTTAAAACGTACCGAAATTTTTGTTGAAATAATGTTGAAAAGCTTTTATAATAGGTGTAAAAAAACTGTTAAAACTCTTTATAAAACATTGTACAAAAAACTCTTTATGAAATATGTACCTTGGGCTTCTCTGCGATTATTTCTACTTCCTTGTCCGTCGGTGTTTTGGTTTCTGTCCACTGCACAATCAGTGGCCGAAGGTGAAGATTCTCTCTTCTACCAAACGCATTACTTAGCTCCTCAACTGAAGCTAACGCCCATACGTGAAAGGCAAATGCAAAACCTTCGAGGGTTTGTTGTTTATTACTCATCAGTTTATCAGCATCAATCTTTAAATGCCTTCAACCAATGATGTATATCCAATTCTTCCCCAACTGTAGCTGCAATACTCTTCAAAAGATGCAACTCTTTGCATATGCAATGGCGCTAAATTATTAGACGGATTTTTCGCTTTCACAATCCACTCCCCTACTAAGAACGCTGCTAGACGAAGCTTTTCGTTGTCCATCATAACTGTGCCAGTCAAAGTTGTCAGGAGTTTCTTCAAATTTGTTTGAGTTTTCATCCACTTGTCTATTACCCTCTCATACGGCTCGCTCTTCCTTGTATCTTCATCGGGCAATCCTGTTATCAGCACAAATTCCCTCAAAGAAAACCTCATTGGTTGCTCTCCGAAAAGAAACCACAACTACTCTGATCTAGTTGTCGAAAGTCTTCTTTTCAAAATGTGACCGCAAATATTTCTTGAGAAACATATGTCGTCTTGCAGCAGATAAGCAATGATTGGCCCAAAGCAACTGGCTTTTAGCCTCTCGAAGCATTCTTGGCTTAATGCATCCTTGATAACAGTCATCACTGTGTTTTTAGCTGCATGCAAGACTATCCTTAGGACTGTACCATTGTTTACAGCGTGATGTGGTACAATTGTTGCTGGCAGTTTCAACTTGTTTGCAGTATTCATGTTGCTTATCTGGAAGAAAGAAAGAAAGTAAGCAAAAAATTAATCTCTCATAAGCCAATATATATCCGTTTAAAAAGCTTATAAATCAACTTTTTTGCCCAGACCTTTTGTTTCTCTGGAACCGAAAACGGATTCGTTTTGAGATGCGAAAACCATGTTTATCAGAAATCCGATTTCCATTTTCACGCAAAATTAGTAAAAACACTTGTTTTTTTTCTTTTCCGGAACCCATTTTTTTTCCTTCAAATTTTGGAAAGAGATAGTGTGGAAAACGGTTAAAGTTAGTGACTTTTACCGATTACAAACCCGATTTCGCAAAGATCTGACCTAAATTGATAAAACTTCCAAATTTTTTCTTCAAAAAATATAGTTTTTTCATTCAAAACACTAGTTTTCGGAAAGAGATATTGTGGAAAACGGTTAAAGTTAGTGACTTTTACCAATTACAAACCCTATTTCGCGAAGATCTGACCTAAATTGATAAAACTACAAAAAAAAATTCAAAAAATACAGTTTTTATCCTCGAAAACTTAAACTAAAATGCGAATACATTGCTAAATAGATATCGTCGAACACTTTAAAGTTAGAGATTTACCTTTAAAAACGAAGGTTTTCTTTTCAATGTTCTTCAAGTTTTGTGGACGGTTCGTCGTTTCAGAGAAGAAGAATAAGTAGTTTTTTTGTAAGTGGGCCTTCTTCTTTTTTTAGTAGTTTTTTGTACTGGGCTTTTTTATGTGAGCCTTTTTCTTTTGACAACAGCTTTAAATGTAAATGGACCTTTTTCTGGGATTATTTTGTTTTTATTTTATTTTATTTTTTGTTATCCTTTAAAAATGCTTATAAAATCCTTTAAAAATGCTTATAAAATCCTTAAATGGTTTTTTTGTTATACGGCGTTTAAATTGTTAAAAAAATCTTATAAAAGTGTTAAAAAAACCTTATAAAAATATTAAAAACCCCTTATAAATATGTTAAATAAACCTTACAAATCGAAGAAGTGATTTTCTGGCCCTGTTAATCAGCTATTCAGATACTAAAACAGATCAAACAAATTTAGTATACGAAACTTATAATAGAAAGATACAAATGTAATGAAAACCTTAAACGAGTTGGTAGCTAACGAATAGAAAAACTTTTACACAAAATCATGTTCAAAAGTGACTAAGCAAATTCAGTCAACTCATGGAAAATGTCAGCTGCTAATTTTGTTCTCATATCTTGAACACTGACTTCTTCAAATTTGCTTGAGTACGGGATCCCCATTGAACAACATTCGATTAACTTTAACATGAAGATTCCTGAATCTTCTAAAGTGCAACTCTGGTATACAAAATAAATATTATTAGCTTGTTAGTAATAATTCTTTTTTTTTAACTTATAATTTACCTTTGGAAAATCTGTCTTTATGGTGACTTCATATGGAGAAACCTCCATTTGGTTGTTTTCTCTGATGTACCTTATGAAGTAAGGAAGCATCTCGGAGAAAGCTTTGAATCTTTTTTTTGTCTTCTCCTGTGGAATATTTGGACGGGAACAATCTTCAACATTAATTCCCCTGTTTAATAAGTCAATTACAACTGGCACCCAACACTTTGCCTTCACCAAATAGGGTATGCAAATGACCACAATGTCTCATCCAAAATCTTCTTTATTGATCCCTTGTGTTGGGAATTCATAACTCTCCTCGCCGTCAAGAAACAAAGCATACTCGTCATCAATCAATTTGAAGAATGACGTTTTAAGAATCACATATCCTTTGCGGAATAGATCTGGATTCTGTTCCTTACGCTTATTAATCATCTCCACAGCTACCTCGACATGCTATTAAATCATTTATAAACATTTCTACTTCAGTTTATAAACATTTTAAACACAATTTATAAAAGAAAAATAAATTACAAAGACAATACCGTTTGTTGGACAGCTTTGCCTGGCATCTCTAGGTATGTAAACCACTTTGAATCAACATCTACTCCTTCGATTGACAGAGATCTACATTTTTTTTATTAAAAGGATTAGTTTTTGACTTTTTTAAAAATGCGTAATTTAAACAGATTTCTGATGTAAAACTAAATTTACTTGTAAAACTGTTAAAAACGTTACGAAACTGTGTAAACAACTTTATAAAACTGTTAAAAACGTTACAAAAGATTGTTAAAAATCTTCATAAAATTTGTAAAAAAACATTATAAAATCCTTACAAAATTCTTTTAAAATTCTTATAAAATCATTAAAAAATTCTTATAAAATCCTTAAAACGTCTTTATAAACTAAACTTACTTGTTTTTCCACACGGTTTTCCATTCAGCCAATTTGGCGGCCCTAGCTGGAGCAACTTTCATAAACGGACAAATTGTTGGGTGCTTCTTTTTCCCTTCCGTGTAAGGGGAGACAGTTTTCAATGAGGGGATATGCTGTCGTTTACTTCTCCTTTGCACGATGTCAGGTTTGTCAGCTTGTTCATTTTCTCTAGTCCTTTTTCTCTCTTGCGTAGGGATCAAAATTTAGCATTAAAAAAAGGTTATAATATAACAGATAAATTTCTGAATTTCAAATTCTAACCACATTCTGCTTAGGCTTTCTTGATGATCTTGGCTTTCGATAGGATCGTATGAATTCTGGATTTTCTTCTCTGTTTCTATCCATCTTCTCGCCCTCCTTCGGAGTGGGAACTTCTGGAGAAAAAAGGTTAAAATTCAGTGTGTAGAAAGATGGAGTAGCTGATTTAGGCTGCAAAAATAGTATATAATTTTTTAGATAAGTTTACAATAATAATAAAGTAAAACCATCTTAGAGATTTTATATATCTTTGTACCTTTGTGTTCGGTTGTCTATCTTCTACTTCGGGGGCATCGTAATCATCATTTTTTTTCTTTCTTCTTCCTCTTCTTCGTCATCTGCCGCATCACTTGCATCTTGCGTATTCGGCTCTCGAACCGAATCTTCAAATGTGCTTTGCAAATTGATAACGTCATCATCATTGTTGAGCTATAGCACAATTATAAAAGATTGTTTACTAGACTGTTAAAAAACCTTTTTTATAAAATGTTAAAATACTTTATAAAATCTTTTCTGTCAAACCTCTTGTTCTTGGCTCTCAGTCTGTTGTTTGTCATCCTGCAAGGAAAATGATTGATCCAGTAGGTGGGGAGAGAATGCAAGATGTTTATAAAAAAAAAATTATAAACTGGGTTTTGTAAAACAATTTCTTGCTTATAAAATCGTTACAAAATCCTTACAAAATCCTTAACAAATCCTTACAAAATCCTTAAAAATAGTTATAAACTCTAAGAAATCATTTTACCTCTTTATCTTGGCTCTCTTTTTCTTGGGTCTCGTTCTCTTGTTTCTCGTTTTGCAAGAGGAACAGTTGATGCAAAATGAGTAACATTTTATTAAAAAACATTGATAAGTAACAAATTTATTACACTTACCTCTCTTTGTTCATTTGTTTTGATTCCCAGGACCTTCTCTACCGCTTTTATTCTTTCTTCCAATTTAATAAGAATTGCGATGATCATCTCCAGCTTCTGGTCCATTGTAACGCCGCGAAAATTGGGTTGGTTCGATTGCTCTTTAAGCGACTTACACCATCTGTGTCGCCTGTTGATAGGTTTCCTCTAACCCTTGACACAGATCAGAAACATCTACTTTTCCATAGATCCAGTACGATGCTTTCATCCTCAGTTTTCCTTTCATGATAAGTTTGACTATCTCCATAAAAGGCAGATCGTCTTCATGCGTTTCTGAGGCCAAATGTTTGTGATATTCTGGATCGCCAACAATCGCGTGAACCTTTATCTGGAAAACAAATTATTTTGATAAATGAAATTTTTTAAAATAAACTGTATACTCTTATTAAAAGGCCTTGTAAAAATGTTTAAAAAACCTTATAAAAATGTTACAAAAACCTTATCAATTATTTTGCACTGGTATAATTATTATTTGTCATCCAATAAGCCATTAGAGAAAGAGAGTAGGAACTTACATGACCCCTTTTTTCAAGAAGCACTATGTCTGTCATTCTTGGTGGTTCAGTGTTTTCCCATCTTAAACACAAAGGAATTGCATCTTCTGATCCTTCTCTTTTGCTGGCGAATCTTTCGCCAAAGATAGGAACTGTGCTGAGCACCCACAGGTAAAGCGCTAGAACGAAACCTTTGACGTTGTACCGTTCTTTAGTCCATGTCTCTGGACCCATCTTTGATACACAGGAAGAGATGATAGCAAAAGCATCTCTACCCCACGGTTGACAGCAGTACTGATCAAAATCCGAAGCATATTTGAGGCGGGAGTATGGAATCTTCTCCGTCAAACTAACACCTATTAGAATACCTTCGACCAGTACAACTAATCCAAGGCACTGCTTCTCATCATCTTCCATGTCTCCTTTTTGCAATATATTGAGAAGATCACTGTGTATAAATTTTTTATTCTGCATCCAGTGGTACGAGGCACTTCTGGCCTTTTGCCTTTTCTATTCTTTTCAAATTCCAGTTCTTCACAGTGAACACCTGCGTACAACAGTAATAAACGCATAAAACTTATTTTTAAAATGGTTATAAAATCCTTTAAAAATCTTTATAAAATCCTTAAAAGATCTTTATAAAATGCTTATAATATCCTTAAAAATCCTTACAATATCCTCATAAAATACTTAAAAAATACCTGTGGTAAGGAAGAACTCTCTTTCTGAGAATCTTGTGGGCTGGGAATCAACCCTGAACCACAAGTCTTGTCCTTTGGTCTTGATTCTCCTTTGCTTCAGAAAGTGGAACATCTTACCAGAAAATGTGATATTCCTCTTTGCAAGTTGTACAATAGGACCGAAAAAACTGTTTTCGATCCTCTGGAATAACTCTTGCCCTAGTGCAGTTCTGACAGTGTCAACTAATTGCAGGTTGACATGTTGCTGGGCTGTTTTGTTATCGTCGGGTTCAAAACCAAGTTTGTACACTTGGTCTGGCATCTTCATGCTCTGGAACATCTCATCATCTGTTTGATCCATCTGATAAGTTGTTGAAACACATGTCAATAATTTCTCATAATAATAACTCTTTACAAACTGTTAAAAATCCTTATAAAAATGTTAAAAAAACGTTTATAATTTTTTCTGTTCGATGCAGGATTTTATAGTGCACAGATATTCTAAAAACAAATGAAATCTACCGAGACTGGACTAATATCAAGAACAAAAACTACTTAAAGTTTTAGATGTGTAAAGTCTGTAAAAAATCCTTATAAAAATTATTTTAATATGTTTGCGAGATCCATGTCGCTAAAAATTACCCAAATCAACAAATCCAGATATCGCTAATCAAAAACCATTGAAAAATGCAAATAAACTATCGAACGGCTAAAAAATCTCATCGTATAGATTCAAAACAACAAAATCGAGATTTAAATCTAGAAATCAACATATCTAGATCTAGAAATCGAGAAATCGCGAATCAAGTTACCTTTAATCTTCGATCTTTGCCTGTAAATTAGCTTCGATCTTCGTCTGTAAATTAGTTTCAATCTTCGATCTGTAAAAAAGCTTCGCTTTCGTCTGCGAGAAAATCGAAAAAGTTTTGAGTCGGTTTCGTTTGCGAGAGGAAATCGAATCGTGTTTATTGTGACAGGGGCAAAATTTTCCATTTGTTACAAATATGTGGCATTTTTGCAACAGTGCTTTAGGACGTGGCACGCTTGTAAAAAGTGACCACATTTGTGGCATTTTTGTCAATCGCCCAACTTTTTTTATGGAACGTACTATTTTTTGCGGATTATAAAAAACTAAAATTTAATTTTTCATATTTTGTGTAATATTTTTTTTTCTTTCTCAGTATTCTAATTTTATTTAATTCAATAGCATTAATAGTGATTTCCTAAATTAATATTAACAATAAATAGATATTCAAAGTAAAGATAATCTCATAAAATCTTTTGGATCTGATTTATTATTCTTAGAAAATATGCTAAACTACTTAACATATGAAAAAAAAAACAATATTTGTAAAAGTCTCACATCGGATATGAAAATGAATTTGGATCTAAAGACATATTATAAAAAGAACTAAAATGACGAAGGACGGTAAGAGTAGAAAGTCTGATCTAATAGGCATGTGAATCTAAATATTTAATTTATTTCAATTCAGTTACTTAGTTAAAACGCTAGTTAAAACGAATGATAAAAAAAAACTTATGAAAAAATTAATATGATAAAAAATATTTTATTAGAAATTTAATTTTTTTTTTTGATGGAACCGAAATATCCTATTAATTGTAAAATATATATTTAATTTATTAATATATTTTTAACATTAACTTTTTTGAAGTTTTTGTTTAGTGTAACGTCAAAGACACTTAACATATATATCTCAAAGTTAAGGGATTATTTTTTTTGTGAAGATATTATCAAAATTGTTATTACTTAATCATACGATCAATTATAGGCACTTAACATAAATACCAATTAAAAATAGGAATCTAAAATTTCGATTACTTTAAAATCCCATAAATATAATTTTCAAATCTTAGGGTTCTATAACAATATCATATATTTCAGACATATTTAGTTAAATTTGGTATATTCTTAGTTTTTAATGGATTTACCCTATACTGTTGGTATTTTTTTATCATCACCGAAATTTACAAAAATCTATATAAACTAACATAATCAATCTTAATAGATAATAAAATTATTTTTTACGTAATGCTTTAAAATCGGTTCAATTTTTAGTTATTTGAAAACCCGAAATCTACGAGAAGTATATATATAATGTTTTATTTGTTGGTTGTTTTATTTACAGTTTTTTCTGGTTTTTATTCCTTTTGTTTGTTGCTTTTGTTTCTATGCATAATACTCCATAGATGATTATTTCTGTTTTTTGGGTTTTGTTTTTGTAGTTGTTTTCAAAACATGTTTTTAATTTACATGATGTATACGGGTTTGGTTTTTCAACAAGGTATATTTGCTAATCGACGTATTTTCTTTCCTATGTTTTCCTCTGTTTTTCGTCTTGCATATATTTTTGTTTGTCATGTCTTACCCGATAATAAATCCTCTGAAGATAGAAAATGTAGACTCATGTAAGTGTTCCTCTCATGTTAATGTTGTAAATTTTCAATTTGTTCCTAGCATAATTATTTTAACAAGAACCAATAATAAGTGCCAAAGAGGTTAGAGTTTTCAATTTTTAAAAATTATTGCTGCCCTGAAAATCATTTAGTTGACGATACATATTTAATTTTTGATTTTTATAATATATTTATATAAGAAAATATCATTTTCTTTAGAGTTTCTAAATTGACGCATCCTCTTAAATATATAAATAATGTAATTTGTTAAATGAATCCATTTTGTTTTTGGTTGAGCTTTTATATGTACATATATTTTGGTTTCTTTCTGATTTTGATTTTGGTTTAGATGCATAGGCCCCTTTTCTCTTTTCCATGAAGTAGATGATTTATTCCCTCTCATTTTCTATGAAAGCAATGAAAGGCATTGAGGTATAGTGTTAATTTTAACATTACAATAGCTTGCAATCATTAAACCTCTACAAGTACAATTACGAACACCCATAAATTACTAATTACATTTCAATTTAGGGACAATTACAAAAATGCCACTTTTTGTGTGCACATTTGCAAGAATGCCACTTAGAGGTGTTCATTTGCAAAAATGCCACTAATTATAGATTTATAAAGCATATATCTTAAAATTATAAACCCTAAAAAAATGTTTTGACTCCTAAACCCCCCTGAACCCTCAAAACTAAACCCTAATAGAACATAGTTAACCCAAAAATAAATAATATAAAGAAAAAATAATTTTCAAAAAGTGGCATTTTTGCAAAGATTTCAAAAGTGTGGCATTTTTGTAAAGTAGCATTTGAAAAGTGAGATTTTTTAAAATTTCTCTTCAATTTATTATATATGAATTAATCTCAATACCAAAATGAAAATTTAGCTGACTAATATCTTATAAAATTTAGGGGAACACAAATACAAAGAAATGGTAGACCGATAGGGTTGAAAGAACGGTGAGATGCGAGTGGTGATCGAGTCATCGTTTAGGACATAATTTAATTCTAAGAATTTCGGAGCAAGCTAAGTCATATAAAAATATTATCAACACACATAACATAACTACTCAACATATATATAAAAAAAATATTTGTAAAATCCCATATCGGATATGAATTCTAATCCAAAGACATTATAAAAAAACCAAATGATGAAAAATGGTAAAAGTAGATAGTCTAATTTAACAGATATCTAAATCTAAACATTTATTTTGTTTTGATTTGATTCTTTAATTAAACCGTATAATCAAATCGGATAATAGAAAAAAATTTATCAAAAATTTAATTTGATAAAAAAAGTTTATTAGAAATTTAACATTTTTGTTGGAACCGAGTTATCCTATTAAATATAAAATATTGATTTATTAATATATTTCCAACATTAGTTTTCTTTAAGATTTTATTTTTCTTATTAATTTTACAAAATTTTTAAAAAATGTCACTTTTCAAGTGCCACTTTTCAAAAATACCACTTTTTCAAATTTATTTTTTTCATTATATCATTTATGTTTGAGTTAACTATGTTGTATTAGAGTTTAGTTTTGAGGGTTTAAGGGGTTTTCAGGGTCACAATATTTTTTAGGGTTTATAATTTTAAGATTTAGACTTTAAGAATCCATAATTAGTGACATTTTTGCAAATGGATACCCCTTAGTGGTATTCTTGCAAATGTACACCTCAAAAGTGGCATTTTTATAATTGCCCTGTTTTATTATATTAATTCAAAAGCATTAATATTGATTTACTAAATTAATCTTAACAAGAAATGGATATTCAATTTAAAGATAATCGCATAAATATCTTTAGGATCCGATTTAAGCTCATATCACTATATAAAAATTACGAAAAACAAATTGTGCACTAAACATCCCACATCGGATATCAAGATTAATTTTGATCCAAATATATATTATAAAAGACTAAAATAATGAGATCCGGTAAAAGTATGAAACCTAAGTGTCTAAATTTGAAAATTGTATTAGGTTTAATTTGGTTATTGAACCGAATAATATAATTCTTTGCAAATTATAAACTACTATTAATTTGCAAATTCATAAAATTCATTGATTTTTAGTAAGAACTTTTTAAAGATGTGGGTTTTGCTTGAAAATATTGGATATTTATTACATAATTAATAGAAAACCATAAAGTTAATGAAATTATCAAAATAATATATTTATCGTAGTAAATATGAGTAATATTAATACCATAACTATTTATATCAAGTTATCAACAAAACACTTTACCAAACAAATAATCCAATTAGACAAATAAACTCAATTAGTTTAGATAAAATAAAAACAAAGATATTTACTTAACAAGATGATAAACGGAAAACATTTAAACAAAAACAATAAATTTATTTTTAAATACTCGATTTTTGTCTATACTAATAAAACATTGTCAACTATTTATACTTCTACTAATGACTATTTAATATAAATTGCAATACTTCAAACTAATCGATTTTTACTACTTTAAACAAATTAACTTCTACCTACAAGGTAAAAACATAAAATAATTAAATTTAGAACATATTATATACGACACAATATAAACTCCAAATATAGTTTACAACATACACAAAAAATGTGCAATTATTGATGAGTGAATCCATGCTTTAAAACCTTAATTTGCAATTATATTTTAAATCGTAGAAATATGTCATAATAATCTGTGTACCCAAAATCATTTCTTTGATATAAATCTGTGATAGAATTTTCACATTATAAATAATAAATTTCTCTCTCTAACATCTTAAACAATTATATAGGTTTGATAAAAGTAGAAAAAATATTTTTTAGATAATCTTTTGACCAGATCACCCTATTTAATAACTATATAAAACTAAGAAAAGAAATCTAGCTTTCTGGAAATATATATGTTAGTCATTATCAATTACAAATGTTGAAGATCTCTTATATATATATATATATATATATATGTGTATATATATATATATATATTTAACCAAAATTACACATATATATATATATATATATATATATATATATATATATATATATGATAAAGTTTTAGGAAATGTTGAAATTTTGCTATTGAAAAAATAAATTTAAAGCAATTCTCAAAAATAATTACCATAAAGTAAGATTTACAAATCATAACATAAACATTTTTATGTACATATATTTCTATATTATAAATATCCTTGTTCCTATGATATAAGAATTTCTTAGAATATTGATTTCCAACCTCATTTCTCTTTCTGTTTTTTTCCAGTGTGATTGAAGTGTCTTCCAACAAGTTGTAGCATCCTACAGCAATATAAGTGATGGCAACTAATAAATATTCATCTCTTCTACTATTTTTATTATTGATTACGCCGATGATTTTAGGTAACTGATTTATTAATGAGAAATTTCAAAAAGTGTCACTTTTCAAATGTCACTTTATAAAAATACCACAATTTTGAAATGTTTGCAAAAATGCCACTTTTTAAAAATTATTTTTTCTTTATATTATTTATGTTTGGGTTAACTATGTTCTATTAGGATTTAGTTTTAAAGGTTTAGGGGGGTTTAAAGGTCAAAACATTTTTTAGGGTTTACAATTTTAAGATATAAGTTTTATAAATCTATAATTAGTGGCATTTTTGCAAATGAACACCCCTAAGTGGCATTATTGTAAATGTGCACACAAAAAATGGTATTTTTGTAATTGTCCCTTTATTAATTTATGATTTTCCAAACGCAAAATGTATAATATTTTTCTAGAACACTAGCAAAACTTAAGCTGGGATTTCTTGAAATAATCTACGGGTTAAGACAAAATCACTTGATGCAACAAAAACTATTTATATTTACAGATTAAAATATTATGTTCGCATTTAAAAAATATATATTTTTCAAAAAATTCTTAATTCGAAATAAATTAATATTTTGGTTGTTTATGTTAATGTATGATCAATTATCAAATAATTGAACGTTTTTTCTTGGAAAAAAGAATAATTTTTTTTTGTGTGAGGGATTTAGTTGTTGGGTCCAAACATAAAAAACATAAATAATTTTACTAATTTCTTTATTTTTATTTTTTTAAGTTGTGTATTTACTATATGTCGTTAGTTTAGTTAAATCCGCAGAGTCAAATCCATTTTATTAGAAGGAAAGGGGCCTAGTAAAAAAGATTCAACTGATTTTTTTTTTCATTTTATATTTAAAATTTTGTCAATGTTGTTTATGAATAAAACAGGACAAATCATACCATGTCTGCCGGGAATATGTACAAACACAGCAACATGTAGTAAAGCTTGCAAATCTAAAGGATACAAAGGAGGGGCTTGTGTACGCAATGTTGGCTCAAATACCGGTGTTTGTTGCTGCAGGGTTGGTTTTGAATCTCAAGATGCTTCCACATCTACTGATAGTATTGCTAATTAGTTCTTCATTTTATAAACGTCTTATTATATGAGTAAAAGAATAAAATTCACATACAAGTATAAAATGTCTCACTGCCATACATTAGTCATATCCGTAAAATTTTCAATATAATTGTTAAAGATAAAAAATAGTTTTAAGAAGATTAAAAGAAGGGTTAATTAGCTCAATATTCATATTGGGTTAACAAATAAAGAATATAGCCATCATCAAAAGTGTGATGATCTAGTGATAACATAAGGGGGTTGGTTCATTTATGTCCCGGGTTCAAACTTTCTTGGTACGGAGAGTTATTCTTTCAATCGGAATATCCAAAGACTGCCTCCGAGTACCGAGAAGATTATGAACCAAAGATTTAGAACTCCCGCGGTATAAAATATATATATGATAATTAAGTGAGTAACCAATTTCATTGCCAATTGACCACTATGACCCTATCAAAGCTCACGAAAGGGAGGAAAGAATGATGCCACATCATTAATATTTTTTACAATTTTCACATAACTCTATTATCTATCTCATTTTTAATTTACTAGATGATTATCCGCGAAATACGTGGAAAATATATTTATAAATATGTTTTTATTTTTTATTTAGTAATGTATTTTATTGATCTTTTATGAATTTTTATACCATTATAATTTCGCGTTTGGAGAATCAAAATCTAGTTACTTTTTATTTTCCACATATTTTCAATAGTCGTATTAACATCATATTTTCATAAAATATTGTTATATATACCACATCCAAAAAATTGTATTTATCCCTACCTAATGACAAAAAGTAAAATGTAATCTATTAAGTGATAATTAGTCTTTCAAAATTACATCTCTAGTGGATATTTAAATTTCGTAATAAGATTAAATATATATATATATATATATATAATATGACACAAAGAAAATGCCAATTTAAAAAATTAATTGGAATACTAAACAAAATACATTTTCATCGTATCTTTTTACTTTTAGAATATTTTTAAAATATATAAAGTGAAGATTTTTCGTTCAAACTTTTTGATTCCAGTTTCACTTGAATGTTTAAAATGAAAAATATAAAACAATAAATAACATATCTTGATAGATTTCAATTTTCATATTTATTGGCCGTTTTTTATGCAAAAAAAAAATATTAGTTTTGGAAATAGTTTTATATTTGATTTGAAGTGATACGAATTTTATTATAAATCCCACTAAAAATCTGAAAGGTTGATTTGTTTATGGGATATTAGAACATTTGTTACAGATTTACAAAACCGGTTCCATTGATATAAATGTGGCTAATTACAATAAAAATGTAATTAGTTTTTTTCAGAATTTTTTTTTGTTTGTGTAGTTTTTGAGTTAATGAGCTAAATTTAAATAGTTTGGTAAGATTAATTTTAGTGGATATAAGTTTTAGTGGGCTAAATTAATGGGATAAATGTTTGATAAATTTTGTCATATCATATTTTAGAGAATGTCATGTCATAATAAATTTTAGGAGAATGATTTTAGAGAAAACACATAAGTTTTTTTGGAAGAATCACTTTCCAAATAATATATAAGGGATGAATTTAATCTTGGAAGAATCACTTTCCAAATAATGTATAAAGGATGAATTTAATCTTACATATTGATTTGATTAAATGTTGCAATCTTGGAAAAAAAATTATACATACTTTTCGGCTTCTAATATACTTATGAAACTAGATTTTGACCTGCACTTTGTGCGGGAACATACGTTTTATATGTTGTAAGCTAAAATTTCGGATTGTGTCTTATATAATATGTTCAAAGTTTCATATGTATTGTTTTAGTTTGTAAGTAGAATCGAGTATATTGAGAATAAGTATGTTAAGTACTGAATTTTATAATGAATAATCATTGTAATTGGTATACATAAATTATAATATTTAGTTTTGTGCATGTACGTATGTATGTCGTATCAATTATTTAGTTTTGTGCATGTACGTATGTATGTTGTATTTAGTTATGGAATAAGAATTGATTATAATATGGCCAACGTACTGAATCTCTATGTAATAGAACAAATCTAAAATAACTAAAAAAAACCAAAACATAAATTGTAGGTGTAACCCCGAAGATTTGATCGAAAAAGCAAAACAATAATACTTGAGAGTCTCCATCGCCGAAGATTGATCAAACTCTTTAATCAGGTTCAAAAACTAATCTGTTAAAAAAAAAAAACAAATATTTAAAAAATGAAGTACTTGTTGTAAGAGACGAATTTGAAAGAAGTTGAATAGATGAATATCCATACCTTCATCACACAACAATTGCGAGTCAATATTTTGGAAAACCTCTTTGAAAACAACGTTCATAGTCTTCTTCTGAATCTTACCATCGCTATCTACAATAAGAACTTTCAAACCTTTCTTGGAAGTCACTCTAGAAATAGCCACATATAGCTGACCATGCGAAAACACTGGCTTGGGCAAATACAACCCAACTTCTCTAAGAGACTGTCCTTGACTTTTGTTGATGGTTATCGCAAAGGCAACGGATAAAGGTAGCTGTCTACGACGCATTTTGAAAGGTAATCTTGTGTCTGAAGGAGTAATCAATAACCTAGGAATCAAAACCTTTCGACCAATATTGTCTCCTGTAATAACACTTGCTTCAATCATAAACTCGTACATTTGTGTCACTTGAAGCCTAGTACCATTCATCAAGCCTTCTTTCGGATCGTAATTCCTAAGTAACATGACCGGACAACCAACCTTTAGTCGTAACTCATGATTCGGTAACCCAGGATTCTTAATGTTGTTAAGAAAATCTGGAGTGAAACCATGATCCTTTTTAGAAATCTCATCAGAAGGATCGATACTATCAGCACTTAGGTACACCTTCTCTTCACCTGTTTTCCAAATAACGCAAAATGTTATTAATAAATTTAGTTAAGCCAATGAATATTTAGTATATTGTACCTAAAATTCTAATGTAGACTAACCTTGCAATTGAGAAAGCATATATTCATTTATCTGATTCACATCATCATTTGTAGGACACAAAATTGCTCTCTCTTGCCAGAATCTCGGGTCCTTATCTTCTTCTAAAGCTTGCAAATCTCCATAAACAGTTTTGGTGATAGTTTCAATTGGGTCATTTGAATCTGTAATAAGAAACTCATCTGGAATATCAATAAGTGCTTCACCATCATTAGAATCACCAATCTTACCATCACCAACATCTAAAATCCACTCTGAAAATTCCTTAAGATCTTTTGCTTCATCAAACGTCAAATTATTTGAAAGCAGACGCATGTTCTTCGTAAGTTTCAACACTTTACAATGCTTCCAAATATAAAATGCATTTAAAGCAGCCAATACGATCTCTGCTCGACTACCACCATTAATAACAGGAAGCACTTGCCTGAAATCTCCTCCAAAAACAACCATTTTGCCTCCAAAAGGCTTGTTATCTTCATTTCCAATGATATCCGATAAACTTCTATCCAAAGACTCGAAACAATATTTGTTCATCATTGGAGCTTCATCCCATATTATAAGAGATGCTTCCTTAACTAAAGCAGCAAGATCCGATCCACGACTTATTTTACACGTAGAAAACTCATCAGGATTAATTGGTATTCCAAATCTTGAGTGAGCTGTTCTTCCACCTTGTAAAAGTAGAGAAGCAATTCCGCTAGAAGCAACATTTAGGACTATTTCACTTTTGCATCTAATAGCAGAAGAAAGAAGAGTCCATAGAAACGTTTTCCCAGTACCTCCAAATCCATAAACAAAGTAAACACCACCTACTTTGTTTGATACTGCTCCAATGATCTCATCGTAAATTTTCTTTTGCTCAGCTGTTACCTTTTGGATGTCCCTATCATGACTGATTTTCAATTCGTCTTTGTTGTACCTTTGTTCATCAATAATCAGAACATTAGTATCATCTTTACCATCTCTTGGAGGTTGCGGCATAGAAGTAAAGTACATCAATGAGCTTCCACTTCTTCTCAAAATATTCTCTAAATCTTCAAGTGCATATCTCTTTTTGTCATCATCACTTAAGCGGAGATCTACAAAAAAATATGGAGGAATAAAGGTTGAATCAATGATATAATAAAAAATAAAAAAGCTTGTGTAAACGTAATTAGCTAGAAAACCTGGTCTGTTAAAATAGCGTCTCTTTGAACTCTCAATATCGTCTGACAAAATATCCCAAGTATGTTCCCAAACTCTTTCTGGCTGAGATAAACTACCAGATAAAAGCATAACCGCAAAAATTGATCTTAGAAATTTCCCTATTCCAGCAAAGCTTGCCCTTTTAAGATCATCAATATATTTCTGGTCGTCCTCGAGTAAACCTCTAGCAAAGCACACATCCTTGAACGTTGGGTAAACAATGCCGTTATAAGTTCTTATATCCTCAAAACACGTAGGACCCCTTACAATGTTCAAAAGAATCCTAAAATAATAAGCTTCTTCTAGTCTACGTGGAACGTAATTTATCCTTCCGATGGAAAACCCCCTTTGACGTTTCTTGAACATTTTGAACGTAGAATCCCATGTGAAGTGATTAGGAATCTCAGCAAAAGTCAGCTTCTTCGCAAGATCATCAACTTTACAAAGATCAAACCAAGCTAACAACTTTGTCTTTTTCATCGTTTCTCTATCCAAAACTATTTCAACTTCATCATCGTCCTTAAAATAAACCATTTGTTTACCTGGAAGATGGAAAGCAAGCTTTTCGACGGGAGTAGAACGATAATGTATAGGAAATTTCAGAATGCGCCATGCAGCTTCGCAAGCAGATACGTATCTGCAAAATTTAAAATCGATAAGATATATATCATAGAATTAAGCAATGAAGTTACTCAATGAAAACATAGTATTTACCTGCAATCAAAAAAGTCTTTGATCTCATTCACTATTTTTCTAGAAGAGATCGTGTTTTTTTCTCCTTCAACACTGCCACTCGCAGTTACCTTCGGCGTTGGTTCAACAACAACAGATACACGATCTGGACCTTTATTAATATACTTGAATAAGTATTTAATAGAACCTGATTGATTGCACCATTCCACATTGATGTGAGCTCGATAACAAAGAGACAATGTCCTGTTATACGGAATGACGTATCGGACATCACATTGAATACCATTCTTGTCAACAACATTCTTATTCTCTTTGCTTCTTCTGTACACCGGGAAACCCTCTTTGTCGATTTTGGTTTTTTCAACATGCTGCTTTGGATAAAACTTTGAACATTTTCCATCAACCATACATGGTGACTTAGGGTTTGCAACACCACAAGGACCATGAATCATCATTTCACTAACAACGCTATAAAGATCAGGATCTTTGATAGGATCAGGGATCTCAGCAGATATCATCTTATCAATATCTTCTGGTTTTGGCATTTTATGCTTTGGATCCATCCATAATAATATGTGAGCATGTGGCAGACCTCTTTTCTGAAACTCAATCGTGTACATCGCTGGAACATTAGAAAGTTTAAAAACGTTTGTCATCACTATAAACAAACATATAATGCAAGAAATAGTAATTTTAAACTTACATGAAATAGTGTCACCCAATATGTTGGACACGGTTAAATCGTGTATCAATGAATCCAGCTTCATCTTGAAAACTCTACAAATGATATCTGGCCTATCATCATTATTAAGATTGAATTTCTCCAAATATCTTGTGATTTTCGGCCACTTTGGATTGCACGTGAACGTAATGAAAAGATCTGGAAAACCAAACTGTTTGCATATAGCCATAGCATCTAAATAATTTTGCATCATGTATCGAGGACCACCAGTAAAAGATGCAGGTAATAATGTGCGTGTTCCTTTATCATGAAGATTTCTTATTCCTTCACTTGCAGATCGTTCAATAATATCAAAACTTTCTGACCTTAAAGTTGACTGATTCATGCTCAAGTAAGAAATCCTATTACTCTCTATCATAGTGAAACCATCAACCAAAAACTGTTGGAATAAACGTTTAGATTGAAGAAGGTTATGACACTCATCTGGGCGATCTTGAATTCGGAATGCAAAATATTGGCGCATACTGATGTGTTCCCGAACCTTCTTCTTTCCAAATTCCCGTAAAGTTTTTTTTATACCAAGTTGGAACCCATCCTCTCCGTAAGGAAATATTAGAGGATATTGAAGAGCCAAATACGATGGATGAGTTTCCCTTATACGTTTTAGCTTCCCACTCGTTCTTTCTAGAATGATATCCCGAGTATGATGTTCAGGACGGAAGTCTCCAGGTATTAAGGCAGCTACTTCGGATACAGTCGGGATATTGTACCTTCTAGCATCTTGTTTCCGATCATTGATAATCCTCATATGAAAAACTTCATCAGGATCAGTATCAAATCTATATCTTGCAGCTCTAAAATACTTCACGTATGGGTTCACCGCATCTAACATTTTGATCAAAACTTGTATGATTTCCGTTCTAAATTTGTTTCTTTTAGAAACAGTACGGACAACCTTCCCTTTACTTTATATTCATCTAAAATAGTAAATGTTAGAAATAATTAATATGTTTATATAAATTAAAGTCTATATATTAAAAAGAACGTACCTCATGATAGTTTTTCGATTCTCAACCTCATTATGAGTGTCAACAATATATAGCTGGGAGAATTTAGCGTAGTCATCAGGTTTTGGTTTCAAACCACCCATTCTATGATAATTTTGACCATGTAGCTGAAACATCTGAGGACCTCTCCCTTTTGGAACACACTTGTCGACCTTTCCCCCTAGCGAAGTAAATGAGAACAACATGTTGTAAGCTCGGATATTCTCACGAAAATGTTTGCTGAGATCATCATCTCTTGTAAACAAATCATTGATACATTCGGATGATTCCCGTAAATAAGGCAGCTTAACTTCTCCTTTAGCACAACAAAGTGTGAACAATGGATTTTTTACTTTTCTTCTTTTATTTATGCGTTCGCCATACCAAAATATTGCTCCACAATATTTACACAAATAGTCTGGATCTCCATCATCTATATAGTCTGCATTATTTTAATTGTAACAAAATAAATCTAAAATGAACAACAATTAGTATAAATGACGTCAAACATTTTAAATAAATACCTTTATATGTCTTGGCTGTTTTCAAAGTAGTAGAACATTTTCTACCCAAATTTCTTTTCGATACCAGCTCTGACATAGAAACCCGATTTACATGTTTGAAAGTCGTTTGAGGAGAGTCCGCATAATCTAATTTAACAGAAGAGTCATCCAAATCATCATCTTCAGATTCATCTTGACTACTACAATCAAAATGCTGTTGAACATCCTCTTCATCTGAGATGGAATATATAAAAATAATAATTTTTAACACTATGTGATGGTTTTAAACTATATGCATATGTAAGATTAATTAATGATTCAGATTAACACTCACCATCGGTTGAATCTTCTAACAAATCTTGGCATAATTTTGCATCATTCACTTTATTGGCTGAGCTTTGAAGATTCTGATTTTTTTTAAAACCTATTAAAAACCATAAAATAAGAACTATAACAAAAGATAAATCCGCAACATGAATGATAGAATCTTTGAATTGTAAACAAAGTTACCAGAACCAGAAGTTTGATCCATTGTAAAGGAATCATGTATATGTTTATCTTGAATAACTCGATTAGTATTGCATTTCAAGAGAAAGCTGTTTTGAGAAGTTTGAGCAACAAACTCCTTTGATTTAAAGTCTGTATCAGGTCAATAAGTTTAGCTCAATTAAAAACAAAGACTAAGTTATCAAGAATAAGAAAAAAATACTAAATATAAAGAAACCAAATAACATACTTGGTGAGTTATGGGCTGAATCTTGAATATAAGAAATCGGAGTATTGAACATTGGAGTATTTGAAGGTTGCCTAAACTGAGTGATGCATGAATCCATCACTGTTTTTTGATTAAAAAAAAAGATAAACCAAAAGAAAGCCAATTGTTAACAAATTTATAAAAATAGAAGATAACAACGAAGGAAATATATTTCATCTTAATTGAGTAATAACTTACTCGATGGTTTATGTTGAAAGTGTTCGATATAAGATATTGGAATATTGATCATTGGAGTATTGCGAGAGATCGGAATCTGAGTGATGGAGGATTCCATGAAATTTTCTTATAAGAAGAAACAAAAGAAAAAATAAATAATATACAAATGTTTCATCATTAAATAAGTAAATAAACTCAATTAAAAGAATAAGTAAGTAAATAAACTCAATTAAAAGAAGAAATAAGTACGTGTAATATAGGAAACTTACGTGATAAAGTGTGGTTTGATTCTTGCAAAACACCAATGGGAACATCGAACATTGAAGTACTTGCAGTACCAGGAGTTTGAGTAATGCAAGATTGGAAAACATTTTCTTATGAGAAGGTGAAAAAAAGAAAAAACAACAATCAAACACTATAACAAAGAATTTTACTAAGTAAATAAAGCAATTAAAAGAACAAATAAGCACTTGTAATATAGCAAACGTATGTGATAAAGTGCGGTTTGATTCTTGCAAAACACCAATGGGAACATCGAACATTGAAGTACTTGCATTACCAAGAGTTTGAGTAATGCAAGATTGCAAAACATTTTCTTATGAGAAGATGACAAAAAAAAGAAAAAACAACAATCGAAAACTATAAGTACGAATTTTACTAAGTATATAAAGAAATGAGACAATCAAATAGAAGCTACACGTATAATGAAAAATACTTACGTGATGATTTGATGGATGATTTTTGCATATAAGAAATAGGAATGTTGACCATCGAAGAACTTGCAGAACCATTGATTTCAGAATTGGTCGATCTGATAACATTTTCTTTATACTTTTTTCTGATTGGTGATTCCAAAGACTCTCTATACGGTCTTTTTGGTTGTACCGTAGTTCCACCATTTGTAATATCACCAAAAACTCTTCTGAATACAGAAGAAACATTAACAGATGATGTCTTAGTAATACTATCACACTTTGAAGTTATATTCTCAGTTCGAAAATTTTCTGCATGACGGCTCTTCTTCGATTCTTTCGTATCATGTATAAGACTTGTTCCATCATCATCTTTCCTCTTTCTCACATTGTTCGATCGCCTGGTGAGAAACACCTTTGTTTTCGCTGCAAGACCACAGAAGAAGAAGAATTTCGATGAATTGGACTACTTTTGATGTGAAAATGGGTCGGCCAAAGAAACCAAAGTTTTAGTATTTGATATCAAATAGAGTTTGCCCTCCCCGCAACAATCAAATAGAGTTTGCCCTAACAGCCTTAAAATTAATTGTTTCTATTAGTGTGGTTGGGGATGCAACAATCAAACACTATAACTTTGGTCAATCAAACACTATAACTTTGATCTAAATCTAAAGGCTGCGAAACTTACTGTTATGGGGTCAAAAGAAACTTACTGGTAAAGACCTTCTAACACGTTTGTTTGAGTAGAAGAGGAGGAAATCTCGATCAATGAATTGAATAATTTTCCTTTACAAAAAACTTTAAACTTCACGTTAGTTTCCAAGTTTGTTACAAACAACTAATAACCACGAAAATAGGGTAGATCTTTCGCAGAGAAAAATATATTAGATTTCATAATTGATTTATATTTAAACCATGATTTACAATTATTTTTCTATAAGGCAAGAAAATTTTGCATTTAAGATTTTGGCATCAAAAAAATTTCATGATATTTAGGGAGAGAATTGTTTATTATGTAAAAGATAGATTTCGTTATAAGGGAATAATATTTCGTTTGATATTCTCTCCCAAAATTTCGTTGTAGAAAATTTTGTTATAAGCCAACATCATTAAAATTTCGTTAGATTTGGAGATAAAATATTTACATAATAACAACTCACATTTGGTAGTTATATAATCTCTTTTTTACAATTAGTATTCTAAAAAGTGTATAGATAGATGGTATATACCAACTTGCTACCTAGAAATATCTTAGGAGATCAAAATTAATTAGGAGATCAAAATTCCAAGTAAAAATTGATTTCCTAAATCCGAAATTTACTATGTTATAGAGTTTAAAAAAATATGAAGAGATTAAATATTATTACTTTGAGATACGAAATGTATAAAGAAGCCTGATTTTATTTCAATAAATGAAAAAAAAAAAATAATATCCCAAAAACACCAATTGCATTACGGAAAACTTATTAAAAATACCAAAGATAAAAAATTGAAAAAAAAAACAAAACACAAATCCCTTAAAACCAACATTGTTAAGGTTTCTCGATCTTCACTTGAACCAATCCTCCAGCCAATTTCGGTTTGTTTTCACCCACTGCCTCATTCGAAGGAGACTTCCCACCAGTGATAACACAATCAAAGTCCTGGAGACCATCATCAGCCCCATCAATCCGCTTAGATAAAGCCGCAGTCGAATCGTTCTTCTTCGGAGAATCCCCATTGGATGCAACCATAACAACTTTAGAGACGTCATTGCATGAATCAATATAATCAATTCTAGTACAATGTTTCTTTGTGGTAGAAGATTCAGCTACGGACTCGACAGCCAAAATCCGATCACGTTTGGAAGAAGGAGTATCTAAACTTGCAGATAAGTCATCTGATTGTTCTTGACTAAAAGTCAACATCAGAGGTTGCTACAAATACAAAAACGTCATTGGCTTTAAAAATTTTGAGATTTCGCTAACTAATACTGGAAAACAAAGATCCATAATTTATACTATTCAAATATCATACCTGGTCACCGGAGACAATTGAATTGGGGTTGATATGATTATCATATAAAGCTAAAGCATCCGAATCAACACTAACAATATCTTGTCCAGACCAAACTTTAATAACTTTGAATGTATCATTCCCTTGCCACAAGTTTTCTTTTTCAAGAGAGATGAGAAACTGAAATGTTTTCCCAATAACAGTTTTCAGAGCTAGAGGCATATCATCTGGATCTTCAATCTAAAAATTAGATGATATTAGTAATAAAGATTTGTAGTAATCAAGTGCACCTTATAATTTTATGAAGATAAAAAGTTAGAATCAAACAAACCTCGTTGTACACTCCGTTTAAAAGACTATCAGCAGAACAATTGACAACTTTTTCAGCATTGGTATCAAATAGCAAGCATTTGACTTGACCAGAAGAATCCATCACAATAAGGTGCAACTTGTACCTATTCCAATTTATATGATGTCAAAAGTATTACATTTTAAAAAAATAAGACTGATGAAAATAATAGACAATAGATACCTTGCAATGACGGATGTAACATTGGTGTTATTACAGTTCTCACAATGGAATGATTGCTTCTTCTCCAACTTACCTATGTCCTTCTCCTTTGTCTTATTCTTGTAAACCCTATACTTACATTTCTTGCAAGTAACATAATACCACGCCCAATCAGAATCAATACCGCAAATGGTGCACATGATTTTGTACTTGCCAACCTGTTAGAACATATCCTATCAAAAACCATTCGACAATAAAAGGTAACTTAAATGGTATAAAGTCAATACCTCAGTAGTACTAATCAATTCACTAATTGTGACCAAAGGAAACTGATCAAAAAATTCTTCTTTGACGACTAATTCATCCTTTTTGGGCCTTTTGTGCACAATTCTCAAAACCATACCATCATCTGGCAAACTGGAAATATAATCGTTAATATCTTCTTGTTTTGTTTTAGAAAAAAATAAATGTTTAATAATAAATCGAAATATGAACAAACCTCTTCTTAAATTCAACCAACTCAGAGCATTGCGGATTAATAATTACTTGAGACGCATCAAAACCATTAGTAATTTGTGGCTGGCCTGAAATGTGTAGAGAATAACATAACAATATAAACACTATTTCGTATCAATATCAAAATATAAATCCAATGAATATGCTGGCATAATATAAACACCTCGAAATACGTTAATCTTCGCAAATCGAATTAGACAAATCACAAATCCATCCTCAGCATTTTGACAGGCAGTGTTAACACCTTCTGCAAACTTTCCCCACAAGGTACATGCCAAACGATCATTCCTATATGTGAATGTTTCATAAATTTTAGATACTACCAAAAATCTAAAAAAATAAAAGAATGACTTTGATATAGCCTTACGTGGCGTTCCGAAGTTCAAACTCAAGTTTATGAGTGTCTTTGTTGTTAACTTGTAAAGCTTCCATATCTCTCAAACTAACAATTTGGCCTATAACATCTGAAATAAATGAATTTCAATTAAATTAAAATTTGACATTATCAAAAAAATGATTTACAAATAAATAAAACTAACCGATCAGAATGTTTGGATTGAGCTCTTCGTTATTAACTTGAGTAAAGTCGGCAAGATCAAGAAAAATACTTTCTGATCGAGGACCACATCGTTGGACAGTAGTTGTATTCAAGAACGCCATCTTGTAACGATGACTACATGGTCTATACTGCCCCATAGCTTGTGATAGGTTGAGTTTTCAATAAGTATCCATTCACCAACAACCAATGACCTCTCAAAACGTACGACTAATGGCCTACGTACTGTAGCATGAATCTTAGAACCCTGTAAGAAATGATAGCTTGTAAGAAATGATCTAAACTTATTAATAATAAATCAAAACAAAGGCACATGATAGTATCTCTATAATAAGTTAAGATCAGTGCGAGATTAAGATTTTCAAAGTAAAAAAAAAAATTAGTGCGACAGGAATAAGCCAATTTCACAGAAATTTAGTTGTGTCGTTAATATGTTTTAAAATATCAATGCGAGAGGAAATCAGTGCTAAACTAAAAGTCTATGAGTTTAGGTTCATAGTAAAAGTAAACAGAAATTTAAAACATGGTTTGTGAGTTTAAGTGTCTGATTTAAATTACTCAATCCATTCTAATATATTACTAATTTGTAGTGTCTGATTTAAACGCATGCACTAATTTCAGTATTGTAGCATAATTGTCTGATTTAAAATCATAGAAAACAAATATATTTTCAATTCGTTTTTCAATTTAGGAATACATTATTCATCGTATAAGTGTATGAGTTTCAGTATATGATTTAAATCTCACCCAAGAGGAAATGATTCAAAGTGCATGCGTATTCAGTAATATGATAATGTCATCAGACATAGATATATAAGCTCTTGTAAGGTTGTTTGGCGAAAACCTTATACGCATGAAAATCATACATACGATCAGAACCTTATACGCATGAAAACCATAGCTTAATCACGTATAAGTAAATGAAAATCAGAGAAGGGATAAACCATTTAAGTATATTGGAAAAAGCTTACACGGGTTAAATCAGACACTTATACGTACCACTTCATCAACCAAAACGATCTCCAAAGTTTCACCATATGATGTTTGGAATTGCTTCCAAACGTGAAGAACCTTAACTCGAATCTTCCATGAAGCCTTGAATGGCTTCACATCTCGAAGTTGGGTAATAGATGTTTGTAAAGCCATTGATTCGATTTTTTTGTGAGTATTTTTCTAAGGTTTGCAAATGACTAAAAGAGAAGAAAGCTATTGCTTTTTATAATAACCGTGATTTGCAACTAATAATGGCGTGATTTGTATTTGATCTCGGAGAATATTTTGTCAAATCTTTTAGTTATAGAAAATGAATTAAAAAATTTTGACCAAAAAATAAAAATAAATAAAAGGAATAAAAAATAATACTAATTGTTAAGAGGGAATCTTGGTAAATATTTAGGAAAAGATTTAGGAAAAATCATAACAACAATTTAAGAAGGTAAGATTCTATAATTAATAAAGATTTAAATTTAGTCAATCAACATTATATTTGCTTAAATACGAGTTCTTTACCTAGTTATAAATATAATACTCTATATACGACTTTTTCAAGGAGTTTAACGTATTTAAAGGAATGGTGGATCACATGCACTCTGATTTTCTGAAGAAACTAAATATGTAGTATGTTAGTTTGTCTAGTTGGCTGTTTTCTCTTGCTTTGGTTTGATATACGGAAGTTGGGAGGGCAAAAAAAAAGAAACCGGTTTAGTCTTCGGAGATTGATCTTGTATCTTCCTTCCCGATTTCATTTTAGTCAATCAACATTATATTTGCTTTTATAGCAATCACGAGTAAAGTTTCAAAGAGGGTACATAATTCTTGCTCGACTAAAATTTCTACCAATCCGATCAACATTACATTTGCTTTTATAGCAATCACGAAACAAATCAAAGATTTCAATCTAGAACATTGTAAATTAAAATTCAAAGGAAATATAATATATAGAAGAAAGCATAATCCAAATCAAAAGAAACAAATGCAACCTAATTGTTCAAAACCAAAATACGACCAGTACGTAAAATTAAACTATCACTCCATATCACTAACTTCGTCATTCCCCTTATTGTTGAGATCATAAATCATGGCTTGGACTTCAGGAACGTCAGGGTTCAACCAAACTTGTGTACAATTAAATACATTTGTGATTAACCAATCACCTGCATCCAATAATATGAGCAAAAAACCTATTAGTAATCAAATTACTAATACACATTGTAAAAAAAATAATTAAATTGGTATAGAAAACTAATCACCGTGGCTGAAAAAAACTCTACCAAACCTAATGATGCATATGATAATGTCATCATTTGAATCTGTGAACTGGTGGTAGAAATCATGGGCATATTCCTTTGTTAATCGACATGGTAAATGACAGTTTCTGGAATTATAAATTCATATTAGAACGTGAAAAATATCGAATTGGGTGATTAAATAAGGTTTTGAAAACATACTTTCCATTGTCCAACTCGAATGAAATCTCATCCCATTTCTCGTTCGAGACGGTAGATTTGCACTCAATGATACTCTTTACGTTGACAACCTGACCAATAATATCTGACAAAAACAAAGGGTAGTGTTGTTAGAATTAGAGTTGATTCAATCTTTAGCAAAATAATAATAAAGATCATGTAAAAAGAATCGTACCCACAGAAAATTCTGGACGCAAGCCACCTTTTTTGATTTCTTCAAAATCAGCAAATGAAAAATAATTCATGTCACCTTTTGATGGTACGCATCTTGCAAAGGTGGTTGACAACCACTCGATCTTAAATCAGTGAGGTGTAGGGCGGAACGGGCTGTCTATCCATGCTAGGCGAAAATTTGCTAAAATCATCCATTTACCTTCTACCAACAGGTGATCCCAGCGTCCAATTTCAGGTTCGGGCATTGTGGCTTGTATTTTCTCTCCCTAAATGAAAATATAAATATCCAGAAATTTGTTGAGACTAACTAATTACTGCAAACTGATATTGTCTCAATAAAACTTTAAACAAATTAGTAGAGACTAACAAATCAATATAACTAACAAATCAAGATGAACCACGTAAAACGAACTTATATAAACGAACTAATATGTCAGTTTGAAGTAGAGACCTATACAAAACGAACTAATATAAAGTAGAGACGATGATAGAAACTGATCCAGCATGTAAAGTGTCGGTTTATGTTTCAGAGTTTTATCAGTTTGAAATAAAAAGCAATGAAAACAAACCTTTTCATCAACCAGGATGAGCTCAAGCGTTACACTTCCTCCGGACTCTAGTTTGAATTTTCGGAGCAACTTAACTCTAACTCTCCATTCATTGACAAAGGGATTCAAGTGACTAACTTTGAACAACCTGTCCATGATTAGTATTTTCGGTGGAGGGTAGGTTTTTTGTCCACTTTTAGTTTGTGATGAAGAAGCAAATCTATTGATTTATATAGATGAATATATCTTTCAATCGATTTTTTTTAGGTTTAAGAGTGAATATTCGGGTCAAATAAATTAGTTATAGAAATAAGGAAAGATTCATTAAAGTTTAAAGATTTACTAAATCTTAAAAGTATATGACATTTACTTTTCTTTAAAATTTCAATCGTAGGTTAATTATTTTATAAGATGAAATAATGTTACTCTTAAAAAATAAGGAAAGATTCATTGAAACCAAAATATTAGATTGATAAGAGTAAATCTTTTTATAGAAGATATTAACAATAAAGAAATAAGGAAAAATTCTTAAAATTTACTAACCTTTTGAAATTGAATCGAGCATCCAAACACGATTTTGTTATAAAATTTATTCTCAATTATTAAGAACAATAAAATTTAATTATTTTCGAACTATCATTTACTTTTTTTAAATTTTTTTTACAATTTTAGTGTTTTGATAGAAAAACCGTGATCTCATTCCATCAATCTCATCAAACCTTCGACCTTTTTTGAATCACACACCCAAAAACTCAAAATGATACAACAAAATTAAGCTAAACATCAGAAATGATAAACTACAGTAATACAGTACCTCATTTCTTTAGTACAGTCGTTCTATATGGCCTAATCTTACCTCGAACCTGAATGTATAGAAACATTAGTTAGAAAAGGCTTTGCATATCTCTTTCTAAAATACTGCAGCACAGAGAAGAAACAGTAACAAACCATAATCGATAGGCGATGAAAGCGTTGATTATGTGCTACTCCAACCAAACCAAACCATAGAGGAAAAGCAAGCCAAAAGACTCGGTTCTTCTCCAAACCAACAGTTAGTCGCCAAACCAAGAGCTTTCCTAACAACGATTTTGTTATAAAATTTAACACAAGAGTTTAACAGAAGAAAAAGACAGAAACATAGAGAGATCAGTAGTAAGCAGTGAAGCAAGGAAGATTGTAACTTTGAACCAACCTCACCACCAAAGAGTGTTGGCCTTGGTAAGAGCTCCTTCAAGAAACTCGTTTGCCCATAAATACATTCCTTTACCGTAAGCTCTCCTCTCTGCTTGCTCCTGAGCTACCTGGGCTCTCCTCTCTGCTTGCTCCTGAGCTACCTGGTCATCTCACCAATCTTTTCTATGAGCAAATCAACTCTTAAGAATTGCATTTTCTTAGAACCTCACATAGCTTCCACCAAGATAAACTAATCTTAATCTAAGAGTGTTCTTCACCTAAATCTATCATGGATAGAGACAATGAGAGCCAAGACTTTACTTACTTTTCCAGGAGATGGCTCATGTAAATTCCAGAATACATAAGTCTCAATCACATCAACACCTCCATCTTTCACAGTAACAAACCATAATCGATAGGCGATGAAAGCGTTGATTATGTGCTGCTCCAACCAAACCAAACCATAGAGGAAAAGCAATTTGGATGAAGTGAACCTGTAACGGAGATCAAGCCGCTGATTTCGAACTGAGAAGTAAGGAACGATCTCGTAAGCTCAGATTCTTTGATAAAAGAGCTGATTCAATCTCTGAACACTTTCCGATCTCTGATTTGATCTCTCTCGTCACTTGAATGTTCGCTTCGATTTGCGAATTCACCTTCACGAAACCAACCACGTTCAAAAGGTAATGATGAGAAACCTAACTATCGAAGAAGAAGAAGACGAAGAGTAAAACCTGATCAATCGACATCGAAATCGACAGCATCAATCTTAAATCTCCATCTTCTTCGATCAAAATCCCTCCTTTCTTCTCAATCAAACCCAAAAAGCTAGAGAACGGAATCGAATAAAAAAAGCGGATCTCGAATGAATGGAATCATTCGATGAATTCGATTGAAAGATAATTTGTCTCATCGATTGAGATCGAGAGTAAGAGAGATGAGATAAGAAGAAGAAGAAGAAGAAGAAGAAGAACACGCGAATTTCTGACCCGCGAATCTGATGGTGAAAATTTACGGGTCGGAACCGGGTCATTGTAGAGGATCCGCGTGTGACCAGAATCAGACTCAAAAAAATGTCCAAAATTGATCCTAAAATTACTGAAATTGCCATTGAAAAATTCCAAAATTACCCATTTCAATTTAATTTCATTAGTTTTAAACCAATGGCAATTTCAGTAATATTGGAATCAATTTTGGACATTTACTCTAAATGACTTCTCTTTTAATAGTATAGAGATTTTCAAAATGGACACCAATTTTTTAAAATATGGGTTTGTAGTAATAAATAAATAAACATGATTTTATTCTATATAAAGTGACGTGAATACTATTTTGTTCAATACACCGTAGTTTTTACATAAGAAAATGTGAAATTTTATATATTAAACTCTAAATCCAAAAAAAAGAAAAAAATTTAAACCTTAGAAATAAACTCACAATCCAAAAATAATGTAATGTATTATTTTAAAGATTTAGTATATCATGTAACTTTCTTGTTGAACGACTATACTATATGAAAGATTGAGACTCAAGAATTATATCACTTATCCATTGTTCTAAAAAAATGTGTGTTCGTTTACAAAAATTCAAATCATGACGTATGGGGAAAAATAATCTGTTTTTTTAATATATTTCAAGAACTTGAAAATTTTATTTTTTAAAAATATGGAAAAGAAATAAGATAAAATGGGAGAAAAAAAATCTTAAAACAAAGAGAAAGAGAAAGAAGAAATATGTAGTTGTGGTTTGTTGAGGACATTTATTATAATATTATATATGATATACAACATATTCTAGCCAAGCTTTTAATATGGTCATTTGACCAACTATAAGTTTTTTTGTTTGTCATCCATGCTAATTTCTCTTAAGAGATTATAAATACCGAATATAATTTTTTTTAACGTCTGATATAAAGGACAAAATATAATCTCCAAAATATCAAGAGGAGTAAGAACAAGGAGCATCACATTACTAATATAAAGGACAAACATATGCTAATTGGAAGCCTCTCGACGGATATGCTCATGAAACCATGTCGGGCCTTCTAGAGCTAAATACGATTGGAAACGTCCATCACATAAGACATTTCTGGAGATATCACGAACCGTAGCATTAGAGCTATGGGATTCCTCCTCAAAGTTACAAGATCGAAAGTTAGAACAGAGTAAAAAACTTGGTTGAGTACCAGTCTATATCTTGGGCATTCAATTGGTTTGGAAAGTGCTTCATTCACCGCTAAACAATCTGATGCAATAATCACATCTTGTTGTCGAAGGTTGAGAAGACCATGTAACGCCCAAATGATGCATCTTAGCTCAGCAATAATTCGGTTTGTAGATGGCGTAAAAGCTTCTCTAGAATGGTATAAAACCTGACCATGATCGTCCCGTAGCACCCAAGCACCACCACTAAGAAGCCTTGCATTCCTCCAATTTGCATTCACATAACACTTCACAGCCCCTCGTGGTGGAGCCTGCCATCTACGAAACACTATTTGAAGCTCATGATTCTCATTGTGCAGCTCTGATGCAGGGAGATCCACCTTTATCCACAGTCTTGCTTCTTCACGCGCTCGTTGTGCTAATGTTTCATGCGCTTCTTGTTTACTCGTATATAAAACTGCATTTCGGTTTTTTCATATGGTCCATAATACCAAGGAAACGAGATCCTTACATCTTCTGCGATGCCTGCATTTTCGGCTAAATCCAGGAGATAAGATAAGTTTTGTTCAACCATTGACTGGCGTCGTGATGTTAGTTATTTGTTCATGGACTCTCCACTTAAAATGTTCTAAGCGTGAACCTCAGTTTTCCATAACATCAACGCTACTTTTTCTTTTTATTATTTGTTGGATCGATCAGAGATGTTTAGAAGATATACAACATAAAAAATTCATGGATGATGTCATTTTTCTATTTGTGCTTCCTAAATACTAGGTACCATGGCATTATTACCATGTACGGTGACACTCATTTATAAGGGGTAAGATTGCCTTAACAAGTCAAGCTTACCCGAGTCAATACTATTAGAAAATAATATCCCACATAGGATGTTGAAAGAGATCTTAAATATATATTAATTCATTTATTTTCAATTAGTTTTGCGTTAGAATTCTATAATCTAATATGGTATTAGAGTCCGATCCATGATATCCAATCTGATCCATAATCGATTCGACTTAAGATTAGCCCATCAAAATCGATCTGGACCAAAATTGGCTTCGTTGATCCGTACCCAAATAGATCAAGGGGCAAGAAACCATCATCTCGAAGAGGTGTATTAGAAAATAATATCTCATATCATAAGTTACAAAATATCTTATGTAATATATAAAAAGATATATGTCAATCCAATCATTGTTATTTAGTTTTGAATTGAAAATCCATAATCTAACAAATATCTATCCAATTCCTTATCAAGATTTGAAAAACGTTACCCAGGGATACCTTTAGAGGCCTAGTGGTACCTCTAAGAAAATAATGCATTCACGGTTATGGATTTGTTTATATTTAAAATATTTGTATATACTTTTTTTTTGTCGACCAATATATTCATTATGATTAGAAATGTTATAAGGTACAAAGATATCCAGTAATTAAACATGACCCCATTTGATTACATATCCAGATTGTAACAACCTTGCTTTCTTAGCCAAGGCGTCTACCACATTGACAACTAGAAGGGGGACAACATAAAATTTGAAACCAAGATCAGCAACCATCCTTCTAATATCTTCAACATAGCAAAGGATTTCTTGGTTTTAACCTGCAATCTCTCCACTTCAACACTTGGTTAAAGTGTTGTGAACAATCTCCGAATCACCAAAGAACGCCACATTTTCATAGCCATGTCTCTTAATTTGCTGGACTGCATCTGAAACAACCCGACCCAGATTTTTTTAAAAATTTCTAATTAAATCCCGGATTATCATTATCACAAATGATAATCCTCAACGGTCAAAACTCAACATGCGGAAAAACAATAACCAATCAATAACCAATTAAATCAAACCATTCAATACATCCCATACTATATTGAAACCAACAACCTCCAATTCCCCAATTCATCCAATTCCAGAACTACCAACACCCTAGTAGTTCTAACGACAATATAAAACACACAACCGAGACTCTAGATCATCTCCTCTTCCCGGCCATGTGATATATCATGGTTTTTACCCATTTTCGACCATGATATAAGTCCTTTTTATAGAGTCTTTTTGGTCTTTTTTAGTCTTTGCAAGTTAAAGGACGATTGGAGCTTGATGGAAGCTTTTGGAGCATTTTGGAGCATCGAGGAAAGAAGAGACGAAATGATCAAGTCAAAGTCAATTTTACATGTCTGTGTCGATCGACACGGTCCTGTGTGTCGATCGACACGAGCATGTCTGACGCGAAGATTGAAGAATTTCCTCTTGGGCCCATGAAGCCCAGAAGTTTACAGAAAAGCCCAGTCCGAATTTTACACAATATATATATAGTTTTTCCTTAGGCTTTTAGGGAAAAATCTAGTTTTTAATTAATACTTGAGAGGAGAGCTTTGAGGAGATTTCAGACTTCCAGACTTCCAGACTTCATCGTTTTCGAATCTCTGTATCACTTACTCTATCACTTTTATGCAAATTATTTATTCATTGATAATGTTTACATCATCCATGTCTGAGTAGTTTGCCTGTTAGGTTTAGGGTGATTCAAGGGTTTGATGAGAAATTGATAGGATTGAATACCTGTTAGGATTTATCTTTATGTTCTTCATCTAGATTGATTTAACTCTGATTTTAGGATTGATCAACTGAAATTGGATATCCTAGGTTGCTTTAATAGATGCGAAAGTATTATTAATAACCTGACATAATCTTCAAAGAAATTTGGCTCAGTAATTTTGTGAACAATTGAACATGAACTTAATGCTTGATTTTATTCACTAAGTTTGCAAAAAAATTTGGAATTTAGGGATTTAGTCATAGATAATCTCTGCAACGAAAGCTGATTGGTTTTACATTCGTGTTTGAGTTCTAAAACTGCACTTAACAAATCCTAACGTTTTTCATCTTTGTGTCGATCGACACATACCTGTGTGTCGATTGACACGATCGTATTTTGATTCATTCCTGCGAATTACCCATAGCCTAACTCTTTTATCCAATTGATTTCTAGATCATTGACATCAATCACTGTTTACATTAGCTTTCTATTTTACATTAATACATTCTTACTTAGCATAATTTGAATTCTCAAATCGATTGTGTGTTTAGATTCCCTGTGGATTCGATACCTAAGTACTACATCGATCTCTTAATTTAAGAGAGTAGCTCAGGACAAATTTGAGCGTATCAAATTTTGGCGCCGTTGCCGGGGAGTCAAAATCGCCATTCGATTTTTGATTTTAGAGTTTTGTCTAAGTTTTTTATTTTTGTTTTATTACTTACTGGTTCTTTTCTCTTTGTCTTGTGTGTTTCAGGTTTATGCATAATCGCGTTACCAGAAGCAACCAGAACGAATAGCTTGTTGATCTCAACCTTGAGATTAGAAAGTTAGAACGAGCTAACCGAGCAGCTAGAAAGGCAACCAACATGAATCCGTTGATTCTGATCAGAGGTGAAGATGGGTTCTTTCAGGATGCTGACGGTCGCAGACGCAATGCTCAGGGTCAGAGGATAGATGAGAATGGAGTTGTCATCTTTGAGGAGCCAGCTGGGTGTGGGCGTACTCTGGGAGAGGTTTATCTTCTGAGCACCTCATGGACCACATTGAGAGGTTTGAGGACTTAGCTTCCAGCATTAAGGCTAATGGAGTGTCCAGTGATTACCTCTACTGCAAGCTTTTTCCCTATTCTCTTAGTGGATAAGCAGCCTACTGGTTGAAGCAGCTAGAGCCGGGATCGCTAACTACTTGGGAGGACACCAAGAATAATTTCCTCAACAACTTCTTTGATGAGGCTAGATCCGAGGACTTGAGGACTAAGATCTCTACTTTCAAACAGGGATCGACTACATTCAAGGATTCTTGGATACGATTTGAGGCTTATCAGAGAGATTGTCCTCATCACGGGTTCAGTGATGTTCAGTTGTTGGGTATTTTCTTTAGAGGGATTGATTGGAGATACCAGATGGCTCTTGACGCTGCGAGCAACGGGAACTTCAACACTAGATATCCACAGGATTCACTAGTACATATAGAGAACTTGGCTTCTAGCAATAGCACCAAGAATGCAGACTTCGAGAGGAAAAGGCTTGGTGGGAATGTGGATGAAAGTCAGATTGCTGAGGTGAAAGACAAGTTAGACTCTGTGTATAACCTTCTAGTTGGGAAGAAGTCAGTTCAGTTTGTTGCAGAAGTGGAAACTTTCGAGCCTGAAGAAAGTGATGTTAACTACATCAGTGGAACTGGTTTTCAGGGTCAGAGGTATGGTAATCAACAAGGGTATCAAAAGAACGACTATCAGAAGCCTTTCCAGAGCAATTACACTAGGAACTACGGTTCTTCTTCTAATCAGACAGCACCTGCTCAGTCATCAGAGAGTAGCGAGATGAAATCTATGCTAGAGCAGCTCTTGGCATGACAACAGAAGATGACTGTGAGCTTCAATGGGAAAATGGATGCCATGTACCAAGATCTGAATGGGAAGTTCGAAGCTTTGAATGCCCATGTCAAGAAGCTGGATATCCAAGTAGCTCAAACCGCTGAGTCTATTAAGAGGTAAGAGGGTTTTCTTCCAAGCAAGAATAACACAAACCCGAGACTACATGTCAATGCCATCACCTTTGGGGAGTGAAAAGGAGGTTGAAGGAGACGAGATTGATGTTACAGACTCTGTGTTGATCGAAACAGAGACCGAGTGTCGATCGACACGGGTCAAAAATCTCGACATGGGAAAATACGCAATCTCTGTTGCGTCGACCAAGGCATAGAAATCTCATGTCGATCGACACAAGGACAGTGTCGATCGACACGGGTCCCAGACGAGTCCAAACATTTTGAAACCTTCGGTTCAAGCAGAGGAAAGGGTCTACAAGCCCAATCTTCCATATCCATGGGCTATTAGTGTCAAAACACCAGAGGAGAAAGGTAGACATGCTCAACCACAGCTGAGGAAGTTGCAAAAGATAACAAATCCAGGGATGTTCATCGTTCCTTGCTCAATCAAAGATATGGAATTCAAGAATTCTCTTTGTGACACTGGAGCTAATGTGAATGTCATGTCTCAATCTGTTGCAAGGAACCTAGGGATTAAGGATCTGCTGACTTTTCTTCAACAGTCTCGAAAGGATTCATTCCTGATTTGATGCTTCAAGTAGGAGATTGTTTGGTTCCGGTGGATTTTCACATTATGGAGACGAAGAATGACAGTGAGACACCATTGATTCTTGGGTCATCATTCTTTGCTACTGTAGGTGCAATTGTGGATTTTCCCAATCAAAGAATCTCCCTCTCTAAGATCAACAAGGATGTCTTCTACCCCGCAGTTCGTATCAAGAAGAATTCTTGTATGACTGTTACAAATGGAGGAAAACAAAGTTCAGACCTTGGAGATGACACGAAGAAATTCCTATGTGCCCCACCTAAGACTCCACCCTCTTTGAAATCTGATAGAGACTTGACTGCCTGCAAGGTGAAGCGCAAAAAGACTTCCAAACCTTTCACCAAGTTCAGAATCATCATCCCCATTGAGTTGAGGGAGAAAGGAGAGGTAGTTGTTTAGGATATGCTGCAAACCACCATGAAGCTTTTCCCTGGTATTGTTCCTTGGAAGTCTAGAGGTAGAGATCGATCAAATGCAAGGCTATCAACGGATGAGGAAGACAGAAGGCCCCTCAAAGATCCACCAAAAGCCTGAGTCATGACACAGTCAAGCTAATGACTTAAAACAAGCGTTTAGTGGGAGGCAACCCACTGGTAAGTCTACTTATTTTCGTTTTATTTTCCCTTTGTTTACTAACTTTTAGTTTTAGTTTTAAGTGTTTCAGATATTCAAAAAAAAAAGAAAAAAAAAGAAAAAAGAGACGAGGAAACAACAATGTGTCGATCGACACACCTACTTGTGTTGATCAACATACCCTGCAACAGGTAAGTTCTCGTTCTTTTCAATTGGTGTTTTCTTTTTCTTTTCTGTTCTTTCACCTATCTCAGGTTTGATAACACTAGGGACAGTGTTGTTTAAGTCTGGGGGAGGTAGTTGCTAACTTTGTGTTCGTTTTTGAGAGTCAGTCCAAAAATTTTTTATTGAGTCAAAATAGTCAGTTGGAAACAATGACCCCTCCTTTGGTTTAGTGGACTATCTCTTTCAGTTGTGTAACCATTCTTCCATGATCGATTTCAGAGTCAGACTAATGAAAAATCCTAAGGCTGACCAGTTAACTGGAGACATCTGTTACTTCCAGCATAATCCGCCATGGTTCGAGCTAATTATGCGGTCTCCTCAGTGATTGGTGTTCATAGAGCTTGACTCCTCATTCATACCTGACAAGTGCACCTTTTAGTGAAAGTAATGGTACTCCTCTCCCTTATTCATAAAAAAATAAAAGTATATAGTAATGATTGGGGTGAAATGATAGTTTTTGAGTATATGACGAGGAAATAAAATTCCAGTGAGTCAGTACTCAAGTAATGATCACCCGGAGCTCAAAAGCAGCAGTCTGAGTCCCTTAGAACGGATGTAGAGGACGAGCAATCTCACGACCCTGTCTCCTCACAAGGAACAATAGTAGTGAAAGCACTGTTTTTGAGTTTCTAAATCGAATAAGTCTGGGGGAGAGAAAGAGTACAAAGGTTGTATGGTTCACTTGACATGGTATAGTATGGGAATGAGTCTAGAAGATTCTTGGCATCGAGATCTGGGACGAAACCCAACAATGAGGACTAGCGGGTTATGTTGATAAGTCGTGGATAAATTTGGGAGGCTGCGAATGTCTATGGAGAAGTACATGGTGGTCTGGTTTTGAGTTGGTTATGCGTTATGTGGCTTACTAGTTGAAAGGGATCGGTTCGGTGCTCCAAGGGAAGGTAAGTTTCTGCGTTTTCAAACCTCTTTCACATTCTTGGTGTATGTTTTGCTTAAGGGCAAGCAAATGCTAAGTCTGGGAGTTGATATATCATGGTTTTTACCCGTTTTCGACCATGATATAAGTCCTTTTTATAGAGTCTTTTTGGTATTTTTTAGTCTTTGCAGGTTAAAGGACGATTGGAGCTTTATGGAAGCTTTTGGAGAATTTTGGAGCATCGAGGAAAGAAGAGACGAAATGATCAAGTCAAAGTCGATTTTACATGTCTGTGTCGATCGACACGGTCCTGTGTGTCGATCGACACGAGCATGTCTGACGCGAAGATTGAAGAATTTCCTTTTGGGTCCATGAAGCCCATAAGTTTACAGAAAAGCCCAGTCCGAATTTTACACAATATATATCGTTTTTCCTTAGGCTATTAGGAAAAAATCTAGTTTTTAATTAAGACTTGAGAGAGGAGAGCTTTGAGGAGATTTCAGACTTCCAGATTTCATCGTTTTCGAATCTCTGTATCACTTACTCTATCAATTTTATGCAAATTATTAATTCATTGATAATGTTTACATCATCCATGTCTGAGTAGTTTGCCTATTAGGTTTAGGGTGATTCAAGGGTTTGATGAGAAATTGATAGGATTGAAAACCTGTTAGGATTTATCTTTATGTTCTTTATCTAGATTGATTTAACCCTGATTTTAGGATTGATCAACTGAAATTGGATATCCTAGGTTGCTTTTATAGATGCGAAAGTATTATTAATAACCTGATATAATCTTAGATGAGCAAAATTATCTATTCGCAAAGAAATATGGCTTAGTAATTTTGTGAACAATTGAACATGAACTTAATGCTTGATTTTATTCACTAAGTTTGCAAAGAAATTTGGAATTTAGGGATTTAGTCATAGATAATCTCTACAACGAAAGTTGATTGGTTTTACATTCATGTTTGAGTTCTAGAACTGCACTTAACAAATCCTAACGTTTTTCATCTTTGTGTCGATCGACACATACCTGTGTGTCGATCGACATGATCGTATTTTGATTCATTCCTGCGAATTACCCATAGCCTAACTCTTTTATCCAATTGATTTCTAGATCCTTGACATCATTCACTGTTTACTTTAGCTTTCTATTTTACATTAATACATTCTTACTTAGCATAATTTCAATTCTCAAATTGATTGTGTGTTTAGATTTCCTGTGGATTCGATCCCTAAGTACTACATCGATCTCATAATTTGAGAGAGTAGCTCAGGGCAAATTTGAGCCTATCACCATGATTTCACGATCACAATTCCTCTTTACCTGCAACACATGGCAAAAAGAGTTGCGTGAGTATTATCACAAATACTCAGTGAGACGGTAATTCCGTCTACAGGTTATACACACAGGCATAAGAGACAAACCACAACACCAAACAATAACCGATCAACACATATCAATCAATACGTCAAACTGACGGCAATCGATCGACACACACCTTGTGTCGATCGACACAACAAATAATTGTGTCGATCGATACACACCTTGTGTCGATCGACACAACAAATAATTGTGTCGATCGATACACACCTTGTGTCGATCGACACGTGCTGCAGAATCGCAGAATCGAACCTTCTCCTCTCTGGTCCGATTCTAACCTGCACACATGTCGATTCCTCGCACAGGAACCGTCTACAAACACATCCAAACAACACATAACATCCATAATAGGAGAATCAACCATCAAATCATCAAGCAATGCGTTGCGATCAATCCTTTTACCCAGATAAATCTACGGTCACGCACTCACCTCGACAAAGGATTGGAACACTCAAGAACACGATGCCTACGAAGAACGCCTTGCACACGACGAACGGATTATCCAAATCTGAATCGGAAAACGGCTCTAGAAACTAGACACAACGAGTTACACAACGGTGTGTAGAACGTCCCCTGAGTTCAAACGGTTCGACGGGAATCCTCCCTCGAAGTGGACTGTTCGCAAAAGAAAACTGCACAAACCTACCCAGTTAAAACGATCATAACTCCCTAAATACTTGACCGAATGGCAAACGGTTTTCTCCTACATCAAGAGAAGAGATTGAAGAACTCACCCACAAAGTTTCACTCCGATCCGACGCGATTTACCCAGCCGTTTGTCTCCTCCAAAACACAAACATCACTTGTTCTCAACCCTCAAGAACGCCTCAAACAATCAATCCTTCTCAGATATCACCAGAAACTCTCTCAATCTCTTTGATTTCTGATTTCTGCAGCCAAACTTGGCCAAAACCATCTGTTCTGAGCTTTTATACTCTAACCCTAGGTTCCCTAAACCAGTCCGCCGAACCGGACAATTGAAACCAAACCGGTCGGTCCAATTTCAACTCGTGTCGATCGACACACACCAGCTGTGTCGATCGACATAATGCCCAAAACCTGACTTCTCACAAGTCAAAACACTCGCATCGATCAATACACCTCACCCGTGTCGATCGACACACCAAACAAAATTTCACTTTTTGGTTCACGGGCGTTACAATTCTTTCCCACTAACACGGATTCAACCTCGAATCACGCGACACCGTCTCACTAAGGTTAACACTCCCGTCCAAAACCCACCAGATTCACCCGGAACATCAACAATGCAATGTCCCTTGATCCGGATTAGGGCTGCCCGATTGATCATGCAACAATCAAACAAGAACATGCACGACCAACCGTTGACCCAGAATTGGACCAATTGATCGTGCAACAATCAAACAAGAACATGTGCTACCAGGGTCATCCGAACCGAGGTTCTAACGTAAGTAATACCTTAGACTAGACGTCCAGACTACACTCGATCCCCGAGCTCCGCTAGTTTCATATTAGCCACATCGCCCCGTCTCGCCACGGCTGCAATCCTGACCAACTCAGTCAGCACCACCTAAGATCCACCCTCGAATCACTCCACACCGTCACACTACGGTCAACACCCCTGACCATCCCGGCCAGCAACATCCGAGATCCTCTCCCGATCTCTGAGGTCTACATCTAGTCCTATGCACATAGCCACGTTTCAGACATTGATTACTCTCAACTCATAACTCATATCACATAACCACACTACTCACACTCTCAGGAACACGTCCTTTGAGCTATCGGTGCACCATACCACTGACACTCTCAGAATACACAGCCCGTTGAGCTAGCGGTATACAGGGGAAATCCTCATCCCCTCTAGAGAAGTGCTCATCTTGTAGTATTACTAAGGGAAATCCTCATCCCCCAGTAACACCCACAGGGGAATCCTCATCCCATCGAGAAAATACTTCTCTCTTAGTATTACTAAGGGAAATCCTCATCCCTCAATAACACCCAGGGAAATCCTCATCCCTCCTGGAGAAATCCTCATATCCTATTACTAAGGGAAATCCTCATCCCTCAGTAACATACAGGGAAATCCTCATTCATCCTGGAGAAATCCTCATTCCTCCTGGAGAAATCCTCATCTCCAAATGAGTTATTCGGGAAAATCCTCATTCCCTAGAGAAATCAATTCCTAACGCTTATAGCATCTCTGACTAGAACTACCTCATTTGGTCTCAACATGACATCCCAATACCCGAAATATCACCACATCTATTACCAATACTCAGGTCAACTCTAACATGACACTCCACTATCCCGGAATATCATTTCATCCATGACCAATCCTCAGGAAATCTCTAAACAACCCAATCACCCAGGGTGTTTCACTACGGTCTCACAGAATAGACAAGTTCTAAATCCTCATAAAACCTCTATTCTCAGACCCTTAGAAATACACAAGTTTTAAATCCTCATAAAACCTCCATTTCCAACCCTCAACACGCATACTCATGACAACACAAGGCCAACCATAGGAAATCCTCATCCTACAATCTCCAACCATAAGAATACAAATCTTATAAATTTCAATCCTTAAGAAATACTCATCTTATTAAATCTCAAAATGTAATAATCGTTAATCCTCAAACGAAATACATAATTCCAAAAACCACATAGCAACATTCTAAACTCTGAAACTGAAAACCATGAAAACAAGCTCAATCCTCGGCCTGCTCTTCGAACCATTCCCTGAACCTTGCTTCCATCTTAGCCTCTGGTTCCCAAATCTCCTCCTCTACCCGTCGTCTGCTGTAGCTTGGGACATTTCGGCCTGATGTGTCCCGACTCACCGTAATCATAACATGCTCCCACACCCGAAGCATTCCTGACTACTCTGACTCGATCCCGAAGTATCATCCCACTTCTTCTTCTGTCCTTGCGCAGGCTCACCATCCTTGCTCATAATCGGCTGCTGCAGCGGCTTCTTGGTCTGAACGATTTGGCTGCCCACCACAGCCTGATCCCTCAGATCCTCCTCAATCGCCGCAACCGTCTCAACCAGCTTCGCCCTCGTGGCGAACTTGCTCGCTCTACAGCGAGTCCTCAAGTCAGCTTAAAGTCCTCCAAGGAACCTCTTCACCTAGGCCTGCTCGCCCTCCATGCCCCTACCAGCATGTACCAGGAGTCGACTGAACTCCAAATCGAACTCCCTCACAGTCTGATCTCCCTGAGCTAGGTTCAGAACCCTCGACTCCATCCGGTCCACCGCCTCCTTCGGAAAATACTTGGCATTGAACTCAGCCAAGAAATCCTCCTAGTCCATCTAGGCATTTACCCTCCTGACCCCAACACCTCTCCACCAGAGATGCACGTCACCATCCAGATAGTGAACCGCCATATCAACCCGGTATCCTTCTGGACACCTGATAGAGCGAAAGTTACGCTCCAACCTCCACCGCCACTCATCGGCCTCCTCAGGTTTGGCACCTCCCGAGAAAAACCCGGTGCCAATCCTCTGCATCTACTCCATCATCCTCAGGTAGGATGGAAGCTCCTCTGCAACCGCCACACCCGGCTGCACACCAGCCACTCCCGGCTGAACCCCAGCCACTACTGGCTGCACACCAGCCCCACCTAGCTGAACTCCCGGAGCCTGACCCGAAGCCGGCACCCCACCCGGTAACCACTCCAGAATCAACTGCAGCAAACCCGCCAAGCGATCATCTCGGTCTTGGGCCATACCTACGGGAGCACCCCCACCTGGGGCCCCTGCACCACCAGCTACCTCGGGACCCACACTAGTCCCACCAGCCCTCACACTGGCACTCATAGCAGTCTCACCCACAGACCCCTCCTGAAACGTCTGCGAGTCCGCCACCTGCTCCTGCGTGGTCTCATGGGCCACACTCGCGGCATCTGACTCACTCACAAGTCCTCACCCACGCCCACCATGACCACCTCGGCCTCAACGGCCCCCACGACCTCTGCCTCTAGCAACTCTAGCCATCACTGTGCATTAACCAGCAGATTACTAAGTACTAGAAAACAGAAAAGCAAATAACACATACCGTAGAATCTCATTGAAGGCTCGGAAGAGATGATCTAGGACTCCATACCCACACAGCAATCAATCAACTATTCACACAATCAGCCAATCAATCACCCGTTCTAAAACCATAAGGGCTCTGATACCAAAATGAAACAACCCGACCCAAAATTTTTAAAAAATTTCCAAATTTATCCCGGATTATCATTATCACAAATGATAATCCTCAACGGTCAAAACTCAACATGCGGAAAAACAATAACCAATCAATAACCAATTAAATCAAATCATTCAATACATCCCATACTATATTGAAACCAACAACCTCCAATTCCCCAATTCATCCAATTCCAGAACTACCAACACCCTAGTAGTTCTAACGACAATATAAAACACACAACCCAGACTCTAAATCATCTCCTCTTCCCGGCCATGATTCCACGATCACAATTTCTCTTTACCTGCAACACATGGCAAAAAGAGTTTCGAGAGTATTATCACAAATACTCAGTGAGACGGTCATCCCGTCTACAGGTTATACACACAGGCATAAGAGACAAACCACAACACCAAACAATAACCGATCAACACATATCAATCAATACGTCAAACTGACGGCAATCGATCGACACACACCTTGTGTTGATCGACACGTGCTGCAAAATCGCAGAATCGAACCTTCTCCTCTCTGGTCCGATTCTGACCTGCACACATGTCGATTCCCCGCACAGGAACCGTCTACACACACATCCAAACAACACATAACATCCATAACACGAGAATCAACCATCAAATCATTAAGCAATGCATTGGGATCAATCCTTTTACCCAGATAAACCTACAGTCACGCACTCACCTCGACAAAGGATTGGAATGCTCAAGAACACGATGCCTACGAAGAACGCCTCGCACACAACGAACGGATTATCCAAATCCAAATCGGTAAATGGATATGGAAACTAGACACAACGGTGTGTAGAACGTCCCCTGAGTTCAAACGGTTCAACGGGAATCCTCCCTCGAAGTGGACTGTTCGCAGAAGAAAACTGCACAAACCTACCCAGTTAAAACGATCATAACTCCCTAAATACTTGACCGAATGACGAACGGTTTTCTCCTACATCAAGAGAAAATATTGAAAAACTCACCCACAAAGTTTCACTCTGATTCAACGCGATTTACCCAGCCGTTCGCCTCCTCCAAAACACGAACATCACTTGTTCTCAACCCTCAAGAACGCCTCAAACAATCAATCCTTCTCAGATATCACTAGAAACTCTCTCAATCTCTCTGATTTCTGATTTTTGCAGCCAAACTCGGCCAAAACCATCTGTTATGAGCTTTTATACTCCAACCCTAGGGTTTCCCTAAACCAGTCCGCCGAACCGGACAATCGGAACCAAACTGGTCGGTCCAATTTCAACTCGTGTTGATCGACACACACCATCTGTGTCGATCGACATAATGCCCAAAACCCGACTTCTCACAAGTCAAAACACTCGTGTCGATCGACACACCTCACCCATGTCGATCGACACACCAACCAAAATTTCACTTTTTGGTTCACGGGCGTTACAGCATCCCTTAACGCAAATGCTTCAGTTTCCAATGAACTAGCAATTGGATCAATGGAGGATGAGCCAATCATAATTTTTGCACCTGTGGCATCAATTATTTCCATCCTATTCCTGCCCTTTCATTCTCAGATGTCCAAGAGCTATCTACAAGACAAAATAAGGAATGAGGCAGATGAAACAATTCTTCCACAGATTGTGGCTTGGAGGTCTGTCCGATTGCTGAGTTATGATGCTCCTATTTATCATCATCCTTCTTTTGTGCTTGTATCCATTCCTGGTAATCAACTAAAGCCCTAGCAATAATATTCGGAATCAATTCCCTCTTTCCATTGAAAATAAGGTTATTCCTCATCTTCCATATTTTCCATCCAATAAATGGAAAGAAAGGAGCATTATGATTTATCTCATTCCCTTTATTCCTATTAAGATCCATCAGCCGAGCTATATTAAGAAAGGGGTGATCGAAAGGATGATGGTTGCCTTGAATGTGCATCACTGGTGAATATTCCTAAATTTCAGTCGCTACTCTACAGTGAAACAACATATGGTTCACGGTTTCATCATACTCCCCCACATATTTAACATACAATGTCAACCCTTAACACTCTCTTCTTTAAATTCTCAGTAACTGGAAGAGCATTATGAAGATCTCTCCACCAAAAATGTTTTATCTTAGGCGGTATTTTAAGAGCCCATATAGCCTTGAAAGCCTTTTGCTCTTTCTGTGAAACAGGAATGTGACTCAGTGTATGCATAAAATGGTAGCCTGACTTGACGCTATACTCTCCATCTTTAGTATAATGCCACAGAACATTATCCTCTCTTCCACAAATATTTGGCTTTATAAGTTGGATCTTAGGAATATCCTCATCATCCACCAACTGACTTAGTTAATTACTATCCCAAACTACAGTAGCTGGATACATCAGGTTAGACACCGTCAAATCAGGGAAAACATTAATTTGTTTACATCTTGCAGGTTGTGGTTGCTGATCTCTACTCAACCAGTTATCCTTCCAGGCTTTAATTTGCCTACCATTTGCTACAACCCATCTTATTCCCTTAGATAGAAGCTGAGTAGCTTGGTAAATACCTTTCCAAGCATAGCTTGCTCCACTTCCTCTTGCTGCTTCTAAAATACTTGTACTACCAAAGTACTTCGCCTTGTAAACCTTAGCAAGAAGGGAGTCCGAATGTTTTAATATTCTCCAAGTCTGCTTTGCAAGCAAAGCCAGGTTAAAATCTCTAAAATCTCTAAAGCCAAGCCCTCCAACAGCTTTAGAATTTGCAATCTTCTTCTAAGCTACCCAAGGAATCTTGTGTTTGTCCTTGTTTACCGACCACCAAAATCTCCTGATTGCTGCTGTTATCTGATTAGCTAGACCTACAGGTAGTAGGAAGCAGGACATGCAGTATGTAGGCAGAGCAGTTGCTACTGCTTTATTAAAACATCCTTACCCGCCGGAGAAAGGAGCTTTGAATACCAGTTATCAACTTTATGCAGAACTCTTTGCTTGATGAATGAGAAAGTATCATTCTTGCTCCTTCCTATCATTTCAGCCAGTCCAAGGTATCGACCAAAACCTTATGCTTTGTTAATTCTTGTCAATTGAGAGACAACACCTTTAACTTCTACCTTAACCCCTTTTCCAAAAATAATGGCCTACTTCTGAAAATTTACAGCTTGCCCTGATGCTCTGGCATAGCTATCAAAAACTGCCAACAAATTTCTACAATTAGTCTCTTTTGCTTTACAAAAAAAACAAGGGAGTCATCAGCAAAGAACATATGCGTAATTAAAGGCCCTCCTCACTAGCCCTAAACCCATTTTGGAGTTTCAATCTTAGAAATAAGGCAGATATGTGTGTGGTTCATTTCAGGACTAATATTTCCATGAGTAAAGAAATGCTTAACGAAATTTATCACACCTTGTTTTATTGCCCCCAATTATGCTTGTAGAAGCCAACATTCATCCCATCAGGGCCAGGTGCTTTGTCCACATTCATTTGTTGTACAGCAGCATATATCTCTTCATTTGTGACTGGCTTAGTCAACTGCTGATTCATTTCAGGAGTAACCCTTGTCTTCATAGGTTGAAGAAATACTTCCATATTGTCTCTGCACTCAGTTTTATATAATTTAGTAAAGTAAGAGATAATCACTTTACTCACATCCTCATCACCAGACCAGATTCTTCCTTCATCATCACTTATGGAAGTAATTCTATTAAAACTTCTCATTTGTCTAGTTTTCTCATGAAAGTACCTTGTATTTTGATCTCTTGCTTGAAGCCAGAGTATCCGACTCTTTGTTCTCCAGTACTCCTCCTCTAACCTATATGCATTCTGTAAATCAGCTTTTAAAGAATCAATATACGGATAATCTAAAAGTTGAGAATCATACGCCTTATGGATAAGCTCCTTCAATTCATAAATCCGCATTTGAGAATTACTGGCTTGATTAGATCTCCATTCTGCCAACCTGTGTCTACTCCGTTTAAGAGCTTTATGAAATTTCTCTAACGGAAAAGACTCACACTCCATTCGCAAAGTATTCTCCACAAACTCACTGAACTGCGGGTTAAGTCTCCACCTATTATCATAGCGAAATAGTTTTTTTGCCTTTCCACTGTTGGATCTCAGTATATAGTACCAATGGTCTATGATCAGAACCCAACCAATTGAGCGCGCTAACATAAGCTGTTGGAAATAAGTCCTACCAAGCAGCATTTGCTAACACTCTATCAATCTTGGTCTTGGCACCATGCTTATACCTACTACCAAACCAGGTGTATTTTCTTCCATACATTTTCAATTCATGAAGACCCAAAACCTTTAACAATATTCTGAAAAGCACAAAAGAATTCTCAGATCTCCTTGGCCCTCCCAACTTTTCATCATTACTCTTAATATCATTTAGATCTCCAAACAAAAGAGTTGGCCTATCCATAATGATGCCTGCCTCAGCGACATTAATCATTTTCTGCCACTGCTAGTTCCTTAACTTCCTTTCAAGATTCCCATAAACATATAACTATGTGTAAACTATTCTTCCTTCCCTTATATACATTTTTGTGAAGTGCAAAGTAGGCTGGCCTATAAAACTACACTCCACATTAGCATTCCAAAAAAATAGCTAAACCGCCACTCTGCCCATTAGCTGGTACCACAAAATGATGGGCATATCCAAGCTCCTCCCCTAAGTACATCATAAAACTACTACCTTGCTTAGTCTCTACGAGGAACAAGATATCAGGATTATACTTCCTCCTGATATCCTTCAAATGTAGAATTATCAGAGGGTTCCCCAACCCCTGACAATTCCAATGCAATGCCCTCATGGCTCCCTTGGTGGTTTTGGGGAAACCACCAAACCCGTCTCTGTCCATTCTCCTTGAGTTCTAGCCTTGCTGGTAGGGCTTTGATCATCTACTTCAGGTTCCTCAGCCTTACGCTTTGATACTCTACTTGAGGAACCATATTCTCTGATAACAAGTGGAAGGTCATTTGAACGATTCTGGTCGGCATCTAATATTCTATCAAACTCAGCATTTGCCTTAATTTGGCGCTGCTCCTCATCCTCAATATGCATTGTCACATCACCATCCAACCTAACATACTCATCCTCGTCATTATGTGCAGCATAATCGCCCATTTCTTCATTTTGTACCTCTGGAGATAATTGATTCATTGGAGCAGGATACTCTACAGTGGGAAGAACTGGTTGAACATTTATCTCATTGCAAACAGAATTTTCATGTGTTAAGGATCCACATCGCTTGCAAAAATTCCTCAACTTATCATAGATAAACCGTAGTAGTATGGGCTCAGCACCATCTTGGTGATCTAAATATCTGGCAAAAATCAATTTGCGATTCACATCCATTGTAATTCGCACCCATACTATAGCCGGCTCATCCCTTGTAGGCTCCTTGATATTGACTTCCCCAGTTCTACCCAAATACCCACCTATATCTAACACTGTCTGGACATTTCGATGTTCATTAGGCAAATTACAAATTTGTACCCAGAAAGAGATCTCCTGCAAATACTTTGGGCTGCTCTGATTTTTCCAACGATCCACTACAACAATCCACTCCTTAAAGGACCATGGACCTCCTTCCAACACCGATATAAGATGATGCTCTGTACTGAAGAAGAATTGCACTTTCCCATCATCATTTACCTGACCCACCACTTTTCCTTCCATCCTCCATGCTCCGGGGAGCGTGTTCTTCAGCCATTTGGGCTTATGGATTTAAGGGTTTAAGCATCAAACAACCAGGCTCCGCGCACTTTCAGAGCTTTTCTTCGTCTTGTTTCCACCGGAAGTTGAATCGGAGCTTGATCCACCCCTAAACTCAACTGTTGAAAAGCCCTCCAAACTTCTCTCTCCATCAACAGCAAATCCTTAAGAGATCAATCTGAGCAAGAAATAGAAGAACGATGATGTGATTAAAGAAGCAGATTAACCGAAACAATCGTCGTAAGAGAATCGCACTAATTTGTATATACTAATTTGCCAAAAATAGATATGATTAACTTAAATAAACGCTATTTTCAAAGATGATATAAGATATAAAGAAGATGAATATAGAGTTCACAAATAGCCGGCTTCACCCTTCACACCTTTAAGATTTGCTTGTCTATCTAGTAACACACATTTTAAAACAACTAGATGGCAATACTTGAATATTCCAGACTCGACCGACTGACTTTTGACCATGGAGGTGATTGATTGTAACTTTAAAAACTTTTGGCTGTAAACTTTTATTTTAAAAATGAATGTAAAAACTTTTGTTTTTAAATAAGTAAGACTTTAAAAGAATAAAAGTCCTAGAATAGTGGTTTTAAAAAACATAGATGTAACAAAAACAACAAAAGTGTTGTGAGAAGAATAAAGAGAATTTTTAGGGACTTTCAAAGCTGTTAAACAAATAAAATCAGATTGGTAAAAGTTAGATGTAAAAAATAAAAACAAAGTCTTTAAAGTTAAAACATGAAACGACCCGACCCAAAAATTTAAAATTTTCTCTTCAGATTATTATCATCACAGATAATAATCCTCAATTGGGTCAACACAAGTAACGCGGAAACAATTAAAATCAACAATAACAACCAAATCAATAAATCTCATACTTTATTAATTCCCTAACCGTTCAGTTCAATAAAACAATATTCAATTCAATCGAATTCCTAAATATCCAATGACAACAACTTCAGAATCTACTAGCAACCTAGCAATTCTAACGCTACAACCACACAGACGAGACACTAGATCATCTCCTCTTCCCGGCCATGATTCCACGATCAAATTTTCTCTTTACCTGCAACACATGGCAAAAATTTAGTTGCATGAGTATTATCATAAATACTCAGCGACGCGGTCATCCCGTCTACAGGTTAAATATATATACAGACATAAACAAGAGATACAATACTAGGATGAGCATACAATCAAGCATACATGAAACAACCAATCACGAACCAGTACTGAAGTACTATGTCGATCGACACACCCACTAGGTGTCGTTCGACAGACTGTCCCGTGTTGATCGACACAACCACTAGGTGTCGATCGACATACAGCCCCATGTCGATCGACACACCACCCTGATGTCGATCGACACGACATCGCAGAACCCAGAAAACGAGTCTATCCTCTCATGGCTCGAATCCATCGCGATATGTCGAATCTCCTGCACAAATCCAGACACCAATACACAAAATCCAATCCAACAACACAACAATCGCATTCCATCTATTCCTCATGTCTATATGAACCTACGGCCACGCACTCACCTCGATTTCGGATTGAAAGGATGAAGAACGAGCAAAGAACACAACGAACAGCCCCTGATTTCGTCCTTCCCAGAACCGAAATCCACCCAGCAATGATCTCCCTTGCGATCTAACACCCTCTCAAGCTCAATCCTCCTCAAGTAAACTCAAAAATCACCCAACACTTCTGATTTCAGACTTTTCTCTCAAAACTCTATGTTTTCTTCTGATTACGGCCAAAAGAGAACCCAAACGCGTCTGATAAGCTTATATACGAACCCTAAGGTTTTCTAAACCGCCCCACCAAACCGGGCAATTAAACCGAACATGTCGGTCCAATTCCAACTCGTGTCGATCGACACACACCACCTATGTCGATCGACACACCACCAGGAATCCGACTTCTCACAAGTCAAAACACCTGTGTCGATCGACATATACACCTCTGTCGATCGACACACCCAACCAAAATCCACTTTTTGGTTCACGGGCGTTACAAAACACCAATCGAGTCTTGACTAGGTAACATGACCCCTTTCTCACTTAACTACCCAAAAAAATAAAAGCAATTGCTAGCAAACTTTTCTGTGCCAAAAGCTAAAATCTCTTCCAAAATAGCATATTTCCATGACTCATAGAAATACGAGACTGGTAGCAGTTTTGAGCCAACATTGCCACTCATTGTGATTATCAATTTTGTGGCAAAAGAATACCATATTTTCATAGGTATGAAATGCTTATATGGGTTAACTTTCAACTTTAGGATTATTAATTTTTTTTTAAAATTATCAAGAGGTTTCTGGGTCAATACCCATAATCCTCAAAATCCAAAACCATAGCATGTAATATTATTATTAGTTTCGTCCCACGAACCATTCAAACTAGCGATCTTTAAACTTTGCCTGAAATTTTTATCAGTAAGCTATTGGCTCTTGGTATGATTATCATATTTGTGACACCCTAACTCATGGGTTCACTTGATACCGACTATTTTGACTTCAGTCCGACACTCAAAAAATATATTTTTACCAGATAATAAAAAAAAAAGGATGAATAATTAGGAAAAAAGTTACACAGTGAACGTAGACACTAAAACTTCACAATTCCACATAATCTATAACAACAAATTGGCTTATATTGGTTAGCTCTTTTGAAAAAGAGGTGTGGTTCAACTAATCGTTTGTTACCAATCAAACGATCGTTTGAAATGGATGGTTGGAAAAAGAAGTTGCAAACGGATTATTGATAAAAAAAAGTCGTTTGAAGTAGATATGGACATTTGGGTAACCATTCGGGTTTTGGGTTGGTTAATTCGGTTTTTGGGTTTTCGATTTTAGGAATACAATATCCATTCAGGTATTTTGAAATTTCGGTTCAGTTGCAATTCCGTTTTAATCGTGTCCGGTTTCGGTTACCCGAAATATTCAAAAGTTACTCATATTACTTAAAGATTATTCGAAATATTCATAATTACCCTTTTTGCATTTAGTTTGATTTAGTTATTTTTAACTCGAATTATCCAAACATAACAATTTTTTTTAAATTATACCTAATTAAATTCGTTATTTTTATCTAATATATCCACAATACCAAATTGACCAAAAAAAAAAAGCCTAAACTATATGAATATACCAGATTTTAAATCTATGTAGTTTTTAGGTTAATTTATGTTTCAGGTATTTCACGTACCCGTTCAGTTTTCGGTTCAGTTCGGTTTGGAGTTTGGTTTTTTGTTTTTAGAAGTTTATAACCCATTCGAATATTTTATAAAATCGGATTCAGTTCTGATAATTTCGTATATGATTATTTAAATTTCTAAAACAATTAGAAGGATAGTTGCTTAATATTTTGAAAGTGAATAATTGTAATATATGTTTACTAATAATTCATGTTACTAATTTTTAAATATTTTTCATTTCATTATATTTTTAAAATCATATAAACAAAATTCTATATCATAATTTTATTTAATTATACTATTCAACCGCTAAACTGCTACCAATCAAGCTTATATTTGAAATGTCCTCTATTATCAAACCGCTTTCTCTAACTACTGTTTCTAACCCCCTTATTTTAAACAACCCTCTGTACAACTGCTAAAAAACTTTTATACATGTAAACAAACATATCCCAAAAATATAACACACACACATATTTCCCATGACAAGTCCAATCCTAACATTTTCAAGGAGATTTATGGATTGAATATTTGAGGTTGCTAAATTTAGAATTTATATTTAGAATTCCAATGACAAGTCCAATCCTAAAAAAATTAACATTTCTTCTAGAAAATTCTTCGTTATTTGCTTGTTTTTATTGCATATTATTTTGTTAGCCACTTATTAATTGATTTTTGGTTGATAAACATGTAGATTTATCTTCTGAACTAGTTTAGATAGTTTAAAAAAATGTGAGAGGTAAATTTTAGATTTTTGTGAATGTTAATCGAATGTATGTTTGATTGTTTAACTGGTTGCTAGAGCTTACTAATTAGGTTGTTATACAAGTGATTAACGTTGCACGAATAGGATATTTATATATATGTAAGAAAAAGTGATTTTAGTTCTATAATTTATCTATTAGATTTATAATTGCTTGATTTTCTTAATGAAACAATCTATGAAACTTGGTGAATTCCTTAGACACCTAATGTTTTCTTTATTGTTTTGCACAAGTTTTTAATCTGCATTTTATTTGCTTTCAATTCTGTTTTTTTGGTGGCGGTTATTTTTTTTGTGGCTTAGCTTTATTCTAGTAAAACAGATTTGTAAAGCATTCTCAGCCACTAGTAGATCGATTCATAAACATTGTTTTTGTTTTGCTAAACAATGAACTAAACCCCATGGAAGCTTTCATAAACATTGTTGCAACTTGCAAATGCATGTGTTGCAGAAGAATTTTACGGTTTCATAACATGAGTACATGACAAATGAAAATTCGAAATCAGAGGTTTTTTATGGAACTTTTAGCCTATTTTTTTAATAATAGTAGTTTTGGCCTTTCTTTTTTTTTTGGGGGGGGGGGGGAGGGGGGGGGGGGGGAGGGGGGGGGATTTAATTTCATAATTTTATCTTATTGTTATTGGGTGATGATGGAGAATTGGAGGTGGGCTTTTTGTCCTAAAGGCCCGATAAAGCCCAGTAAACTTCCTCCCTTTTACGTCAACTGAATAAACCCTTTTAAAAAGCCAAACAAAAAACAAATCATATGCAAACTAAAAGTCTAAAAGAGAGAAAATCGGTTTGAAAACCTAAGGATGGATTCAAAATCACCGGAATTTATCATTGATCAGCCGCTTAACAGCTTAGGATTCGTGTTCGAAGAGCTCTCCGCCACCAGAGTCTCCGGCCGACTCACCGTAACTACCAAATGCTGCCAGCCGTTCAAAGTCTTACACGGCGGCGTATCCGCTCTGGTCGCCGAGGGACTCGCCAGTCTCGGCGCCGGAATCGCGTCTGATTATAAACGTGTCGCCGGTATTCATCTCTCCATCCACCACCTCCGACCTGCAGCCCTCGGCGATTCCATCTTCGCCGAATCTTTTCCAGTCTCCGTCGGCAAAAATATTCAGGTACAGCTTTACGTCTACCGATCAACAATAAAATATTCAGGTACATCTTTGTTTACATGTTAAAATATTCCTGCCGGTAAAGCAGGTCTTGTACCAACTTGTCGGGCAGTTTGTTTTTGTTAACATACATTTGACTAAATGAAAAATATTATTGTAAACGAAAGCAACACGGATTCAGTGTGTGATTATATATTGTAATCGAACCATTTAATTTAAAAAATTGGATCAATTTGTGTATGACTAGGTATGGGAGGTCCGGTTATGGAAAACCAAGAAAACCGTGGAACCGTACAACAAGATAATGGTATCAACATCACGGGTTACTCTCTTCTGCGGTGCACCTATACCGGACCATGTTAAAGATACTCCGGACCAACTGAAGAAGTTTGTATCCAAGTTGTAATTCAAAATGTGTCTCTCTCACCTTGTAAGGAATAAGAAGCGGCTTTGAATTTGGTTTTATTGTATCCACCAACCAATCCATCACATATATTTCTCTATAAGTGTCAGATATGAGAAACTCTTATTAAGAATTTAAGAGTATAATAGAGGGATTATCATAAAAATATCATTTTTTTGAAATGACATTTCCAAAAATACCATTATTTCAAAAGTCTTTGTAAATATACCACAATTCACTATTTATATAAGGGTAAAAAAATTCAAATATCCTTTGGCACATGCTATTTATTTTGGTCCTTAAAATTTTGTCTTTGTCCACCATCGTCTTGTCTACCATCATTTCTGATCACCGTCGTCGTCCACCGTCTGTGTCAATGATCACCGTCGTCGTCTTGTCCACCGCCATTCTCATCTTGTCCACCGGCCACCGTCTGCGTCGTCATCTTGTCTATTAACGTCTTCGTCGTCATCTTGTCCACAACCATCGCATTTTCATCTTGTCCACTGTCGTCTTTATCTTGTCTATCGGCCGCCGTCTCCGTCACCATCTTATCCACCACCGTTTCCGTCGCCATCTTGTCCATCACCGTCGCATTATCCGTCTTGTCAACCGCCGTCTCATCTCCGTTTTGTTCACCACCATCACCTTCTTTTTCTTTATCTTTGTCACCATTAACATAGAGAGAGAGAGAGAGAGAGAGAGAGAGAGAGAGAGAGAGAGAGAGAGAGAGAGAGAGAGAGAGAGAGAGAGAGAGAGAGAGAGAGAGAGAGAGAGAGAGAGAGAGAGATGAATGTGTGTGTGAGAAGAGAAAGAGAGAACAATGAGTGTGAGAAGAGAGGAGGAAGTAGAGTTAAAGGATGGGTAAAAGAGTCTTCTTGAGTAAAAGAGAGAGAGGAAAAGACAAAAGATGTGGTAGATTTCGAAAGATTTTTAAAAAATTAATATTTTTGGAAAGAGAATTTTCAGAAAATGGCATTTTAACTAATTTTCTCTATAATAAATTGAGAATTGACAAGTTGTCGTGCATTTTAATTGTAGATCATTTTATAAGTTTTAGTATTAACAAAATATTGTTGGAATCAAAGTAGATGGAAAAAATGACAAACGCAAAATGTCCAACTCACTTTTTAAAATTTAGCATAAAATTGCTATAAAAAATTGCGTTGACTTCGTTAAATTGCTATAAACCAGCTGATTTTTCACAAAGGGATTATTATCAACTTCATTGTTCATGATCAAAAAAAAAAATCAACTTCATTGTTCACGACTTCATAACTTGATTAACCGTTAGGAATCCCAACGCTTGCACTCAAGGAGGATGATAGAATATAAGATATTATTCTGTTATTTGTTAAGATATTCTAGTGTGGTATTGTTATGTAAATCTCATGTATTGTGTAACCACTTTGAATTTATAAAGCCTAGTAATATACATTAATCCTCAAAGGGACTTCTTCTAATCTCATGGCATTCGCTACTCTGTTTGTAAAATATTTCAAAATCGTGTATCTTGTTTGCAAAATATTCTCTTGCATATAAATATTCCATTTTATTAGCCTTTGAGCGGCAGAATCCTCTCGACAAAACCCTAAAGCACCGCATCAAAAAAATTCTCGATCTTCACCGTCGCCGCGAGAGGGACCGCCTCATGTTATCTGTCTTTGGTATCTTTTCAATCCATTTTTCCCTTGCAGTGTAGAGTAGATCTGGATCTCTCTTTGGTTCGAGAGTGGCTTTACGGAGTTGATTTGTGTGGTTCGCGGTTGGAGTTTTGTTTGGTGGCGAGTGTCTCTACTCCTCTCTTCTTCTTGTACCCTCTGCTCAAGGACGGCAGTTTGGGTTCACGTCTTTTGGTGGTTGTGGTGTGCTCATCTCGTTTCTATTCATGCTCCTTCTAGTGCCTCTCTGTTTCAATTTCGGAGCCCAAACGGTAGTTCGGCGTGGACCTTGGTGTATGTGGTTGTGGTCGTGCCTCCGATGAAGCTTTTGAGGATGATTTTCTTAGGTAGGTTATCTCACCTCTTCCACTTCTCATCTTTGTTTAGTCAAGACTTCTGCGGCGGCTCTTCTCTCCTCCATCGTCTCTGGCTTAGGTCTTGGTGTTTATACCTTCGGTATTCTCCTTTTCCTTGCTTGATTTGAGTTCCCTCTTCCCTCTTTACTGTACCGAGTAGAGCTTGGTGGTTGTTTTCTCTGTTTATGTGTCTTGTTACGTTGCTCGGGTCCTATAGTTGTTCCTTGCTCTGCCTTGATGTTGGTATTTGGTTAATGTTGGTGCCTCATATGTCGTCTTTCTTAAATGCTTTTTTCTCATCTACTCATATTGGGAAGTACTGTGTGGTTTGAGGTCATTCGGGTCCTCGGCTCTTCATGCTTGGTGTCTCTTTCTCTTCCCTTCTCTTTGACTGTTGTGATCCGAGCTCTAGTGGACTCTTTTTCTCATTTGCCTTCTGTCGCAGCTTTGGTTGAATCCTTGTTGGAATTTGTGCAGCTTCAATCCGGGAAGTGTAGGTGATTTAGGGTCTCCGTATGGGTTAATTATTTTCAGCATTGTTCTACCTCCTTCTTTCTCGATGCTAGACTTGGTTGATGTCGTATACGGGCCTTGGCTTAGCTTTGCTCTCTCTAGTTGTTAGTGTTGCTTTTTTTTTTGTCAATGAGTGAGGTTCTTCTTTCAGTTCTTTCTTGTTGAGGAATTTGCAGTTGGGAGACTTGTGCAGTTAGGTGTTGCTTTGTGGTCCTTTTTGCAAGTGGATTGAAGATTTACTTCGCGCAAAGGCTAGCTTTGGTCTTTGGTTCTGATGGTTTCCTTTGTTGGTTGAGTGATGTTGTTGTACGGAGGATCTGTTTGAGTCTTTCAGTTGTTCCTCTCCTAAATTCATTTGATTTCTCGGCATGTTGGGATTTTTGGAATTACTAGAGTGTATTGTTTGGGTACTTCTCTTCCTATACCGTCGTTCGTAGTTGGTTGGTCTTCACACCATCGTCTTCTTTGGCTTTGTGATGGTTCGAGATCTTTGTAGATAAAGTATATGCCTTTTTGTATCCTTCTAGCTGTTATTTCCTTTATGTGTTAATATGAACTCCCAAGATTCGAATACTCTAAAATCTGTTGAGAAGATCAGATAGACTTGCAGCACCTGAACCGAAGCTCTGAAGGCAAGGAATGGATCGATTGGACACACAAAGGTTGCGGATAGCCTCTGATAATCCAGCCACTCTCTTCGTTGGATATTACGCACCAAAGAGAAGAATGGAAAGTCTCATGGATATGACACACTAGGAGAAGTGATCTAACTTGAAAGGTTTTTGATTAAAAAGATAGATGAGTTCTCAACAGAGATTACAAGGGAAATATAAAGGAAAAGAGAGCAAATCACGAGACAAGCTCTCGAAAATTGTTATTGAAATTAAAGACAAGTTTAAAAACATAAAGCTGATTTTTTCTCCCCTTGTGGCGTGGCCTTATTGCTTAAAGGGCCTTGGGCTTCTAATTCAACAAATGGGCAATTATGGAGTGAAACAATTGCCTCATTAAAAACCTTGTCAAGAAAACCCATTGGGACAAAACTTGACAAGGGAAAAAGAGTACAATTGAATCACTCACCCACTTGTTGAATTCAATTAGCTTGAATCAAAACCAGAGTGATTTGATTAGCTCTTTCTCCAAATTCCTCCAAATGATCTGATTGCTTTTGTATGTTGATAAGCAACCCTCCAACAGTTTGGTTGAACTTCTTGGCACGGGAACGAGTCATAGGTCCTGTTGGTGTGACAAATATCTCCTCTGCTCCAAGCTCCGGTTCTGCTCCTTGTTCAACTCCAAGCTCTCTTTCTCCTTGCACGTCAAGCTTATCCATAGGTACAAACTCATCCTCAGCTACTTGCTCATCCATTATCATACCATCCTCCTCCTCTTGAAAAGGATTTGACCTCAAATCTCGTCTGCAAGGAAAGGAACTAAATCAGAAACATTGAAATTGGAACTTACTTTGTACTTACCTTGCAAATCCAATTGATAGGCATTGTCGTTGATTCTCCTTATGATTTTGAATGGTCCATCAATTCTGGGCATGAGCTTTGATTTTCTTTCAGCTGGAAACCGTTCTTTCCTCAAATGTACCCATACTTGATCTCCGACTTCAAATACCATCTTACGCCTTCCTTTGTTTGCGTGCTTAACATACTGCTTAGTTTTCTCTTCTATGTTTTTCCTAGCTTGCTCATGAATTTGTTGGGCAATGTCAGCTTTTTTTTTCCATCGATGCTAGCTCTTTCACTCAAAGGCAAAGGGATTAGATCCAAAGGAGATATAGGATTAAAACCATAAATAATCTGAAATGGAGAAAACTTAGAAGCAGAATGCACTGAATGATTATATGCAAATTCTACGTGAGGTAAACAGTCTTCCCATGTTTTCAAGTTCTTTTTGATTAATGCACGCAGAAGAGTAGACAAGGTTCTATTAACCACTTCAGTTTGCCCATCAGTTTGGGGATGACAAGTAGTAGAAAACAACAGCTTAGTTCCTAACTTAGACCAAAGAGTTCTCCAAAAATGACTTAGAAACTTAGCATCTCTATCAGAAACTATAGTCCTTGGCATGCCATGCAAACGAACTATCTCTTTGAAAAACAAATTAGCAATATGCAATGAATCATCAGTTTTGTGGCATGTTATGAAATGAGCCATCTTAGAGAATCTATCTACAACCACAAAGATCGAATCTTTTCCAGTTCTAGTCCTAGGCAATCCCACAACAAAATCCATAGATATATCATTCCAAGGGTGGGTAGGAATAGGTAAAGGAGTATACAAACCGTGAGGCTGAACCTTAGACTTAGCTTGCTTACACACGGTACACCTTTCACAGATTCGTTCAACATCCCTTTTCATGTGTGGCCAATGAAAATGATCTAGGATCACCTTAAGTGTCTTGGCAATCCCAAAATGTCCCATTAAACCTCCTTTGTGAGCTTCTCTAACAAACAAATCTCTCATGGTACAGTTAGGCACACACAAACGCTTATCATAGAACAAAAACCCATCATGCCTATAGTAATGACCAGAAGTAAACTTTTCACAAGCTTGGTATATTTTACCAAATTCAGAATCGGTTTCATACAAACCTTTGATTTGATCAAACCTTAGCAATTTAGCTTCAAGAGTAGAGATAAGAGTATACCTTTGGGACAATGCATCGGCAACTACATTGTCCTTACTTTTTGTACTTAATGACGTATGGAAAGGTCTCAATGAACTCTACCCACCTTGCGTGTCGTTTATTGAGCTTCTGTTACCCTTTTAATTCTTAAGAGACTCGTGATCAGTGTGAATACCAAACTCCTTAGGCCATAGGTAGTGCTGCCATGTTTGCAAAGCTCGGATCAATGCATACATCTCCTTGTCATATGTGGGGTAATTGAGAGTAGCTCCTCCTACCTTCTCACTGAAATAAGTTATTGGTCTTTTATCCTGCATCAAAACAGCTCCAATTCCAACCCCGGAGGCATCACATTCAATTTTAAAAGTTTTAAGGAAATCTGGTAGAATTAAAACAAGGGCGTTATTAAGCTTCCCTTTCAAGGCTTGGAAGGCGTCCTCTTGAGTTGTTCCCCATTTAAATCCAACATCTTTCTTGATAACTTCGGTGAGGGGAATGGCTATTGTACTGAAATCTTTTACGAAACGCCTATAGAATCCAGCAAGTCCATGAAAGCTCCTTACTTCTCCTATAGTCTTTGGAACTGGCCAGTCTCGTATTGCTTTGATCTTTTCTTCATAAACTTTGAATCCATCTGCACTTACAACAAAACCTAGGAACACAAGGTTATCCGGAAAAAATGCATTTCTTAAGGTTGGCAAAGAGTTTTTCTTCCCTTAAAACAGTCATAATCAATCGCAAATGCTCAATGTGTTCATCTAAACTCTTGCTGTAAACTAAGATGTCATCAAAATATACTACCACAAAATGACCAATGTATGCTCTAAGAACGTGATTCATCAATCTCATGACAGTACTAGGTGCGTTTGTTAATCCAAAGGGCATGACTAACCACCCATACAATCCATGCTTAGTTTTAAATGCAGTTTTCCACTCATCACCTTCTTTCATTCTAATTTGATGATATCCACTTTTAAGATCGATTTTAGAGAAAATGTGAGAACCATGCAACTCATCAAGCATATCATCTAGCCTAGGGATAGGGTGGCGATACTTAACCGTGATATTATTGATGCTCTGCAATCAATGCACATGCGCCAGCTTCCATCTTTCTTAGGCACAAGTAGAACCTGTACAACACAAAGGCTCATACTCTCGTGGATATGACCTTTCTCCATGAGCTCATCAATCTGTTTTTTGCAGCTCTTTAATCTCCACATGATTGGTTTTATATGCTGGATGGTTAGGAAGTGAAGCTCCTGGCAAAAAGTCTATTTGGTGTTCTATCCCACGGACAGGTGGTAAGCCTTTCGGATTGTCTTCTGGGAATACATCTTGATAGTCCTACAAAAGGGATTTCATCTCACTCGATAATACCGGTGCAATATTAGGCATACTGGTGAGAGTTTCTTTAAACATAAACAAAAGTAGAGGTTGATTAGAGTATAAGGCTTTCTTAACATCACTAGATTTGGCAAAGAAATTGGGATGCTTAACGTCCTCCTTCTCTATGTTTTTGCGTTGAGTCTGATCTTGATATACTTCTAGAGGAGTCATAGGAACCAGAATGATCTTCTTTTCTTTGAATTCAAACGAATAACGATTGGTGAAACCATCATGCATAACTCTGCGATCTGATTGCCACGGCCTTCCCAGAAGTATATGACTAGCTTCCATTGGCAAAACATCACATAAAACCTCATCCTCATACTTACCAATAGCTAGTGAAACCAAGACTTGATTCTTAACTCTCATTTCTCCACTGTTATTTAACCATTGAAGACTATAAGGTTTCAGGTGCTTCTCCATTTTCAAACCAAGTTGCTTAACCACGGACTCACTCGCTACATTGGTACAGCTTCCTCCATCCACAATAAGGCTACAAACCTTGCCATGAATGTGACACCTTGTGTGGAACAAGTTTTCCCTCTGTTCTGGCTCATTACCCTTAGTTTGAATGCTTAGCGCTCTTCTGGTTACTAACAGCTCTCCCTTCATTGGATACTCCTCATGTTCCTCTAACGAAGCTGGTGAATCTGGTCTCTCATCCTCTGATTCAAACTCTCCATTGTCTAAAAGAACCATGATCCTCCTGTTGAAACACTCATTAGCATAATGTCCCCTCCCTTGAAACTTGAAACACTTCACATCTCGTGATCTGGTTTCGGCTTTGCCTTTGCTGTCATGGCTTGATGTATACGGTTTGACTTCTTCTTTGGAGGTCATAGATGGTTTCGCATTTCTAACAAAACTTGGCTTATCCTCCTTATGATAACTCGGCTTGATAGAATTAGTAGCAGTCCCATAGCTTGTACATGAAATGCTCTTCCTTTTAAGTTGTTGCTTAAACAAAATAGCTTTATGCAGCATCTCTTCTAGTTCCACATAGTGCTGAGTCTCCAACCGGTCTTGAATATCTCTGTTTAATCCTCCTAGAAACCTAGACATGGTTGCTTCTCTGTCCTCGAAGATGTCAGCTCATAACATAAATTTTTCCATCTCTTGGTAATATTCTTCAAATGAACGAGATCCTTGGGTAAGTCTTCTTAACTTTTGATGCAGCTCACGGTGGTAGTGGCTAGGCACAAACCATTTTCTCATGATAGTCTTCATCTCATTCCAAGTTTCGACAAGAGACTCTCCATTACGCTTTCTTGAAGTCACAATTTGATCCCACCAACTAAGAGCGTAATCAAATAACTCGGTGGCAGCAACTCTCACTCTATTGATCTCGGTATAGTGCTGGCAGTTAAACACCAACTCAATCTTCTTTTCCCATTCCAAATATGCATCTGGATCGTTCTTCCCATGGAAAGGTGGAATCCAAAGTTTGAGCCCTCCAAAATCATCTCGGGTTTATTCTCGGTTTCCTCTCACACGTCTGGCTCTCCTAACACTTTCCTGAGATGAACTACTATGTGTTTCGTAGTAATCATCAGCCGCATCATCTCTGGTTTGTTCACGTGTGTTTCGGTTTCCCCTTGGAGATCGCCTATGCTCTTCCCTTGCATGGGTTCGGTTCTGTTCCTGATCATGATGTTGTTGCATCTATTGGCGAAGTATCTCCATCTTTTGATCCATCATCTGATCCATCTTAGTGGTTAAAGCTTCAATCAACAATTTGTTATTGTTGCTGTTGCTGGTTTCTTCTTCGATGCCCACCATTTTTCCTGAAACAAATCAACACACAAATCACGAGTAACCAGTCCTAGAATTCGATTTATAGATCAGATTGCAATATGAAAATGTCTAGTTGCAGAATCGAATCTTAAAACGATAGGGGGAACGAGGGTTACAAGTTACGGGATTATGTGGGTTACATAGGTTACGTGGGTTACATGGGTTACACAGGTTTTGTGGGTTACACGGGTTACACAGGTTTTGTGGAGTTACGCGGGTTACACGGGTTTTGTGGGTTACGCGGGTTACACAAGTTTTATGGGTTACGCTGGTTACACAGGTTTTATGGGTTACGCGGGTTACACAGGTTTTGTGGGTTACGCGGGTTACGGTCCTGGAGAAGTCGAAAAGACATAAACAGTTTCTGGATGATTTGATCAAGATCTAACACCCTAGAATTCGTTTTTAACTTGATCTAGAATAAACAAACGTATGAACAAACAAGATCAAGGATTCGAATACTCAACTTTCAAAACGTGCTCTGATACCACTTAATATGAACTCCCAAGATTCGAACACTCTGAAATCTGTTGAGAAGATCGGATAGACTTGCAGTAACTGAACCGAAGCTCTGAAGGCAAGGAATGGATTGATTGGACACACAAAGGTTGCGGATAGCCTCTGATAATCCAGCCACTCTCGTCGTTGGATATTACGCACCAAAGAGAAGAATGGAAAGTCTCATGGATATGACACACTAGGAGAAATGATCTAACTTGAAAGGTTTTTGATTAAAAAGATAGATGAGTTCTCAACAGAGATTACAAGAGAAATATAAAGGAAAAGATAGCAGGTCACGAGACAAGCTCTCGAAAATTGTTACTAAAATTAAAGACAAGTTTGAAAACATAAAGCTTATCTTTTCTCTCCTTGTGGCGTGGCCTTATTGCTTAAAGGGCCTTGGGCTTCTAATTCAACAAATGGGCAATTATGGAGTGAAACAATTGCCTCATTAAAACCTTGTCAAGAACACTCATTGGGATAAAACTTGACAAGGGAAAAAGAGTACAATTGAATCACTCACCCACTTGTTGAATTCAATTAGCTTGAATCAAAACCAGAGTGATTTGATTAGCTCTTTCTCCAAATTCCTCCAAATGATCTGATTGCTTTTGTATGTTGATAAGCAACCCTCCAACATCTTGGTTGAACTTCTTGGCACGGGAACGAGTCATAGGTCCTGTTGGTGTGACAAATATCTCTTCTGCTCCAAGCTCCGGTTCTGCTCCTTGTTCAGCTCCAAGCTCTCTTTCTCCTTGCACGTCAAGCTTATCCATAGGTACAAACTCATCCTCAGCTACTTGCTCATCCATGATCATATCATGTGTTCTTATGTAATATTTTTCATATTGTAACACTCCACCTGCACATGTTTTAATAGAAAGCCTTTTTTCAAACAAAAAAAAAATATTCTCTTACATATGCATTACTACTTCTACAACAAAGATGTTGAGGATCTCAATTCCATGATGAATTAGCCACGTTCCAAGACATTTTGACTTGTTTTACTAGATCTGAACCTCATCATTTATAGTGTAGAAACATTAATGAAATCCTGTTAGAATTTGCACATAGTATGTCTGTTTACTTTGATTCATGATTTCATCTAAATGTAATTTATTTTTAGAAACTTGTAAGGAACTAGAAGTAACTTGGTTAAAAAGAAAAAACTAGAAGTAACTAAGAAGGATGAGTATTTACTTTTGCGAGAAAAAACTCTCTCTCTTCTGCTTCTCTCTCTTCTGCTTCTCTCAGCCAGAATCTTCTAGACACAAGTTGCAGTGAGTTTTCCGGCGTCCGGCTTTTTGCCGGCGTCGGGTATGCTTTGTAAATAGCTTTTCCTGTTTAGTTTGTAGTATATGTAGGTGATCCCGATTTTTCGGGTTGTTTTATCCGGATTTTCCAGATCAATCTCCGATCTGTTCGGTTGCGGTTTTCCGGCTTGATCGAAATGTTTTGTTTTGTTTGTTTAGTTCAGGTCTTAATCCGATCTTGTTGATTGATCCGTTTTCCCCTTTAATTTCTCGTCGATTTCTCCTTATGTTCGAGGAGTAATATCTTCGTCACTCTTTCCATCTGCTCAGGATGCAGGAGCTATGATGGCTCTAAGACTACATCATTATTGGGTGTAGCGGTGATGGAGCTTCCCCGTGTTGGTGTATATCGGTGAGATTTTGAGGTGTTTCTAATGTCCGATTCGGTTGATTTCAACACTCTAGTAGATCGGATTGGGGATCGGCAAAAGGGTAAAGTTCCTTCATTGTTGTTTGGCGGATTGGCGGCGGCTGATCAGAGCTCAGCAGTGATCGGCAAACCATGCCGGAGATGTGTTATCGATAGACGTTGTGGGCTTGTATTTTGCCTTTTGGGCTTCTCTTTTGTAATTTGCCCTTTGGACTTTTAATGAAATAGGTTTAGTCGGGGGGAAAAAAAAAAGAAGTAACTAAGAAGGAAAATTTAATTAAGTTGGTTTTTTTTTGTCGTCCAATTTCATTATTTCATGAAAAAGCCAAAAGTCCAATATAGTACATATGAAAAGCGGAAATTACATAATATGACGCGTGTTGTCTCGTCGTTGATGAAGAAAGCAACAATTCCGGCGAAGCTGAACCACCGTTGAATTAGCCTCCGGTGAGCCATCAATGTTAACGCTTGCTCGTCCCCGCCAAGTCACCAACTCCGAGTTTCCGATTTCACCATCTGCAATTTCTTCCTCCCAAATAACCGAAGAGAACCCTTGAACGGAGAAACTTACCAACTTATAAAAACAGAGAATCATCGAAAGAGGACACAAGCCTCGGGCGAAAATGCCGCACAAGAAATTGCATCGGATCTCCCCGTGGATTCCCAAAACCATGAAGCTCAATTCCGCAAGAGGCATTCCGCCTAAACCTTCGAGAGGCCCAATCATGGAGACCGAAGACTTGTGCTCCTCGGAAAAAAGTTCACACACAGGTGGAAAAGGTTCCACCACAAGAGACTATCGGAATCGACATGAAACCGCAGAGGAAAGAGATATAACTCCGACTGATGTCGGGAAAGATATCCGAAAACTAAGATCCGAACATGCCGGAATTATATACAACAAAAGAAATCCGGTCTCGTCGGAAAAAGATTTCTGATACACCGGAAATCGTATCTCAAGAAACTTTAACCCAATCAATATTTATTCGAAAATCTCGGTAATTTAATTAAGTTGTATCTGCGTGATTCGTGCGAATAGATTTCTAATGGCAATTGGGATTGCGTTCTCATTTTATCCTCACACGTTCCTCCTCTTGTCGTGTCTTAAACGAGAGAGCATATTCTTGTCGTACCTTTTAGAAGTTAAACAGCACGCCGTTTTGTGAATTCAAGCGTCGATGGTGTGTCGTTTTCGTTCTCACACTGGAGAGTATAGGTCAGTTTAACGCTGCAGAGTAGATAGAAACGCCAAAAGCGAAAAGAGGAGGCATGACAATGAATTTATGCGCCCATCAGGTGTTCGACGGAATGCTGCTGTGGGGAGCGAAGATGAGGTTTGCTGCTTCTTCTTCTTCTTCTCCCGTTTTAATGGCGGAATTACCTGACTTGAGGAAAAGCAACAAGAGGAGATCTCTCAGGATGATCAACTGCAGCGCTGCCGGAGCTGACGGTGGACGCGTGACAGTCGGAGACGACGTGTTTTCGGTTACAACTTCTTCTAAGTATGAAGTTGACTATCTGGGTCAAAGCACCAAAGGAGATTTGAATCTCAAGCTTGATCTTCTCCAGTCATTTGGTATACATCTTCCATTTCCTTTGCTAGTTTTCAAAATTCAAACTAGAAATAAGGTTGCAGTGACTGGTTAGGGAAATCGAATATGGCTGATATTTGTTTATTGAGATGAATAAGAGCTAATGTCCATGTGGAACCTCATTGTTGTGTATGTCCCGTTGATGTTGTCTCGCTGCTCGAGCAAAAGATTACTTTTTTTATTTTTTTCTGCAGTCTCGTGATTAGAAAATGTTAAATTTGGTATATTAATGTAGGAAATGGGCAGGCTACATTGGAGGGTCCCATTGAGGAGGTAGCGAGGATGGAGGCTCAAAAGGCTGAAAACTTGATTAGAGAACTGGGTATCCAAGTTCGTTATTTAATCCTTACATTTTTTTGTTGTTATCAAATCTATCGAGTTATTTCTATTTGATTTTATAAGGACCTTCTTCTTTCATTCACTGTTCTCACATTTTCATACTTGGTATTGTAGGGTCCTTTCTCTGCACAACACTCTCCTCGTGGTATATTTTGTAGTCGTACATTGAATCTACGGTCCATTAGTGCAATCGGATATGATATGGACTACACTTTGATGCACTACAATGTCATGGTGAGATCTTCTTTTCTCATACATAAGTAGGAAAGATGTATGAAGAAGATACACCCTTAAGTGATGCGACTTTATGACCTTGATCAGGCTTGGGAAGGAAGGGCTTATGACTATTGCATGGAAAATCTTAAGAACATGGGGTTCCCTGTTGATGGACTTGCTTTTGATCCGGAGCTGGTAATGTGTTTATTCTTGTGATTGTTGAAAGGTTCCACATTGTAGTATGCTCTCTAGTTTTTTAGTACAAAGCCCAAAATACGTCATCTCTTATGATAGGTTATCAGGGGTCTCATGATCGACAAAGAGAAAGGTAATTTAGTCAAGGCCGATAGATTTGGATATGTGAAGAGAGCCATGCATGGTACAAAGATGTTATCAAATAAAGCTGTCAGGTATGGTTGACTTTTGAACACCATTGGTAGTCATGTGAAGAAAAAGACAGTTGTATTGTCTTTGGTCTTTATCTGAAAGGAAGTCTTATTCTCTTCTTTTCTTTATATGGATGAAAGTGAGATCTATGGAAGGGAGTTAGTTGATCTGCGGAATCAGAGTCGTTGGGAGTTTCTCAATACATTCTTTTCTGTTTCGGAGGCTCTGGCTTATGCGCAGGTACATTCATTTATTACAAGAAATGATTACTTAATAATTTACGGCTAATGTTGGACATAATTTACTTTCTTGATTTATAATTCATACAATGTTCACATTTGTTTTCTCAACTGATGCTTCTTCAACCCCATGGCCTTTCTTTTTGCAAAACTTTCCACATGGGTTTCTGCTGAGCGATTATGGTTCAAATTATTTCAGATGGTTGATAGATTGGATGATGGGTCTATTTCGACAGATCTTGGCACACTTGATTATAAAGGACTATACAAGGTTTTGTGTTTCATAGCAACTAAATTTCATTGAATTCAAAGCTTTGCATATTCTTTATCTCTAATCAATGCTTTCAGGCTGTTGCAAAAGCTCTCTTTAGAGCACATGTTGAAGGACAACTCAAGGTTGATACTCTATCCATTCTGTAATATTTTCTTAAAAAGCAGTTTTCTCAGGTCCCCTAGTAAATGACAGTTCCTTTGCAGAGTGAGATAATGTCCAAGCCGGAACTATTTGTCGAGCCAGACCCAGAATTACCTTTAGCTCTTTTAGATCAAAAGGAGGTAATGTTTCAGTCTTTACATAAAATGTCTAGTTATGATGGTCTCAGTTGTTAATACCGTACTATCTGCTCACAGGCTGGTAAAAAGCTCTTGCTTATCACAAACTCAGATTATCACTACACAGACAAAATGATGAAGCATTCATTTAATAAATTTCTCCCCAATGACATGGACTGGCGAGATCTTTTTGACATGGTGAGCAAAGTAAAGTTGTTTCTGCATTTTAATTGTAAAGCAATCGTTTCTCCAGAGAGTATTTCGCATAAGAATTTACTGCCACATAGGTGATAGTTTCTGCTAGGAAACCAGAGTTCTTCCAGATGTCACACCCTTTGTACGAGGTTGTGACTGGAGAGGGTTTGATGCGTCCATGCTTCAAGGCTGAAACAGGTGATTTCTCGTTGTTTCTACTGAACGTAAGCTGATAATTTTGCTGTGGAGAAATCTGAAATTTTCTCCTTTCTCCCACTGTCTATCTTCCATAGGAGGTTTGTATTCGGGAGGAAGTGCTCAGATGATAGAGAGTTCACTCAACGTTCATGGCGATGAGATTTTGTATGTTGGTGACCACATCTACACTGATGTCAGTGTATCCAAAGTCCATCTCAGGTGGCGAACTGCACTAATTTGCCGTGAACTGGAAGAAGAGGTTTTGATAACTGAGTCCTGAATCATATAATCAATAGATGACAGAACTTGGAGGGGAGGCTTTCTTTCGTTGAAGTAACAGAAAAAACGGTTTCGTCTTGTTTCTTTGCAGTATATGGCTCTTATTGGCAGCCGTGGTCACCGAGAAGAGCTAATAGAGCTTATAAATCAAAAAGAGGTTGTTGGGGATCTGTTTAACCAGCTTCGACTTGCTCTTCAAAGACGAAGCAAAGGCCGTCCAGCTCAGGTTTGTTTATCTCCTTACAAGATCTAGAGTTCCGGTTCTCTCCTTTTGTTGAACACAATGGGTAATATGATCAGATAAGAATGTAAATTGCTCATAAGGTGTCCCTTTCTCTTTTCCTTCTAGACCCTTGCTGCTACCAACTTGGATGATCAAGAATTGACAGAGACCATGCAGAAGCTTCTCATTGTCATGCAAAGACTAGATGACAAGATTGGTCTGATGCTGGAATCAGACGGAGAGCTTTTCAACAAAAGGTAAAAAAAGACAGTTAAATCGTATTTAGATGACCCGGGAATGGAACAAATCTGACCCTTAATTCATGGAATGTTTTCCAGGTGGGGCTTCCTCTCACGTGCGGGTTTGTGGGATAAAAGCCACTTGATGAGACAAATCGAAAAGTATCTATGCATGCCTCTTCTCTGCATTTCTGAGCAACTTGTAAGCTCAAACTGAGCTCACATTTTAACTACACTTAAATTCCCTAAAAATTGGTTTCAGGTATGCTGATATATACACTTCAAGAGTTTCCAACTTCCTCAACTACACACCCTTCATGTATTTCCGCTCTCAAGAGCAGGTAAGCTTGAATCGGATTATTAGAATAGGTAACAAATGGAATCTGAGGCAGCTGTTAATTAAACTAACTCATGGTGTTTCTCTCCTCTGCAGTCTCTGGCTCATGATTCTCCGCTTCATGATGCGGCTATGGAAAACTAGCATTTTCGCCCAAACTTGGTGTAACTTGTCTGTTGTAATATTCTTAGATGAAAAACTGTGGATAGGAATTTAACAATAGAAAATCTCATGTTAAAGTATTTTCTTTTATGTATAAAAATGTGTATTCCTAATTCCTATTCGCTGAATTGTAGCCGAAGGTGCTTTTGGTTGGTATGATGCTGTTATATTGACCTCGTGTTTATCTTTTGTGTGCTTTTCAGTTTCTACTTCACAGTCTGACATCAGAAACAGTTTGTGCAAAGACTATTTGTAGATAGACATTTGGAGGATATTGTGTATTCGTTGTTTCTATAAAAAGGTATAGGTCACATTTATGGATGATTTGATGTTATTCGTTTGAATATTTGTAACTGATTTAAAATTTTACCAGGGGATATCACGCGTTATAAGCGGGTTGTGGATATAATTTTTGTTTGATGTTGTGAGAATTTGTTATGTTCTTCGTAACTTATGTATGGGTTAAGATTTTACCTTTTATTGTATCCACCTATTTGTTTTGTTTATGTTAATTATTGTTTTTCGTTTTATGTTGGTTATATTTGGTACATTGTTTATATTGTATTTTGAAAGAAAGTAAGATAAGATTAGAACCTATAAATCAATGAACGTGGTGTATTGAAAACGCGGTAGAAACTGTATTAGAATAACAAAATAAAGTCTAATTTGTTATTGCTGATTTTTTGGAAATATTATTTGGCCCACTGCAAATCCACGTGAAAATGAGACGAAGAAACAGCCTCCGTTTGGTCGATAATGTTGTGGCCAAATTAGACTTTAGAATACTGCGAATTCATTTTTGGTATTTTGCCGACTTTGTTTAGCAACCTTATTCTCATCTTGGTATTATATTTTTTGATATATTGTATAGATTTGTCAAAGTAAAATCTTGTTATTGGTGTGGATTCGAGTAGTGATTGTATTGCATATTAGTTTTAGTTTGTGAAATTTACGCATGTATATGTAAATAAGATGTGTTATTCATTTGTACCTTTTTTGGTCCTTTGGGTTGATGCTTGTGACCAACATAGTCGATTGTGTCCGGTTTTCGATGCACATGATTTGTCGGAAACTTGGTGCTTGGGCAACCCATAGACATAGTCGGACAATGGTGTCCCTACAATGATTTGTTTTGGTGTCACTGCTATGTAGCACAGGTTTTATGTGTAGAAACGTATTTTGTTTGAGTACCTTTTAAGCTCTAAGCCCACCATTTTTTTTTTCTTTTCTGTGTGGTTTAGATTAACGCTCTGTATTATGCGGATTTTGCCGACCACATCTTTTAAGGAAAGAAAGTAGTCAATGGCGTGTTTGCATTAATTGGTTATGAAAAGAGAATGTAGTAGACATATCCGGTAGCTCTGTGTAAGAGATACAACTACAATACTCATTTATTGTAAATATATTTCATTGTTCTGTTTTAAGTATATTCTATAGTTAGACTATTTTAGTATCTTCTTCTCTTTTGTATAAAAACAATCTTTGTATCATTCTAAAGATAATTACACTCCTTACATGGTATTAGATCATAAAGCAATACCCTAAACAATTTCTAGCCGCCTCCCCTTTCTTTCTCCTCTTTGCTCTGTTTTTCTTTATTCTAATGGTTGCAAGTGCATAAACCGTTGATGTAACGACCGCGAACCAATTTATGTGGATTTTGGTCATGCGTCGATCGACGCAGGTAATGTGCGTTGATCGACGCAAGTCGAATTGAACCAAACTGGTTTGATTTTAATTGTTCGGTTCGGCGGACCGGTTTAGAAAACCCTAGGGCTGGGTTATATAAAGGCGGATCAGACTGTCTTGGCCGATTTTTGGCTATCAGAAATCAGAGAGTTTGGGAGATTTTTGAGTGTTTGGGAGATTTCTGGTTGTTTGTGATCGTTGGAGGCTTGGGTTTCGTGATTTGTGAGGATCCAGGAGCGTGTTGGGGCTTGTTCTGCGTGTTGGGAGTGAGGATTTAGGATTTGGAGACCGTGTTCTTCGTATTCTTCACGTTCTTCGGGTTTTCCTCATTATTTTTTTTCCAGAATCGAGGTGAGTGCGTGACCGTAGGTTTATCTGGGTAAAGGGTTGATGGAATACATTTTCCTGTGATGTTTCTATGTGGATTTCGTGTTGATTGCGTGCAGGGATTGATGCAATTCGATCCAGGATCGATCCATGAGAGGATAGGTTCGATCCTGGCATCTGTGATGTTGCGTCGATCGACACACGAGACAGTGCATCGATCGACACCGAAGTTGCGTGTCGATAGACACACTGGCTGATGCATCGATCGACACCTAGAGGTTGTGTCGATCGACGCAGGTCAATGCATCGATCGACACATGGTGGTTGTGTCGATCGACGCATGTCTGTTCAAGGCAGACTTGTGTGTTTTGTTCGTGCATTGCGTGTTGTGTGTTCACCCTGGTATTATTATTGATTCTTATGCCTGTGTGTATAACCTGTAGACGGGATGACCGTCTTACTGAGTATTTGTGAGAATACTCACGCATCTCTTTCTGCCATGTAATGCAGGTAAAGAGAAAGTGTGATCGTAGAATCATGGCCGGGAAGAGGAGATGATCTAGTGTCTTGGTTGAGTGGTTGTATTGTTAGAATTGCTAGGTTGTTAGTGATTCTTGAACCCCTGTTATTGTTATTGGAATTGAACTGAATTGATTGGTTATTGGTTTGTTTTGGTTTAGAATTTAATAAAGTATGAGATTTATTGAATTGATGTGATCGTTAACTGTTTATTGTTCCGCATTGTTTGTATTGACCCGTTGAGGATTATTATTTGTGATAATAATAATCCGAAAGAGAATTTTTTTAAATTTTATGGGTTGGGTTGTTTCAGTTGAATCCACAACTTCCCTTCTCAACCTCAACATGTCAAACATTACCAAACTCAATGCCACAAATTACCTACCATGGAGCATCCAGGTTTATGCTCTACTTGACGGATATGATCTCGCCGGCTATATTGACGTCCATGCCAACCCCACCACAAACAATCACGACAAACAAAGTTGTTGCACCAAACCCTGCACACACAAAATGGAAAAAGCAGGACAAACTGATATACAACGCACTCCTTGGCACAATTTCTCCGTCCATCCAAACCGTAGTTACCAGATCCAAGACATCCGCCGAGATGTGGAAAACCATAATCTCCACTTATGCAAAACCTAGCAGAGGACACGTTCAACAACTCAAAAACCAACTGAAGCATCACTCGAAAGGTGACAAAAATATTGATGAATATCTCCAAGGCCTCACCACTCGCTTCGATCAGTTGGCTCTCCTCGGCAAGCCCATCGAGCATGAGGATCAAATCAAATATATTCTCGAAGGTTTACTAGAGGATTACAAATCAATTGTTGACTAGATTGAAGGACGTGATGCTCCCCCAACCATCACGGAAATCCATGAAAAACTTCTCACAAAAAAAGCAAAGCTTCTCTCCCTTACATCTGTCTCCTCCATTGTTGGACCTATCTCTGCAAACACTACCGCTGCTCGCCCTCGATCGTTTCAAGGAATACCAAATCAAAGACAAAACCAGACCTGGAACAACAACAATCAATACTTGAACAACAACTACCAGTCATCTCAACAACAACCAAGACAAGACAATCGCAACAACAACAAAGGCTATCAAGGTCGGTGTCAAATATGCGATGTGTTTGGACATAGTGCCAAACGATGTCCTCAATTACATCAATTCTCAGGCTCGCAGAACAGTTTGCCTCTATCACCATTCTACCCCTGGCAGCCGCGTGCAAATTTAGTAGTCACGTCTCCAAACCCGTCTAATGCTTGGCTCATGGACAGCGGTGCCACGCATCATATGACCAGCGATCTGCACACTCTGTCCACACACCACCCGTACAGTGGGCACGATGATGTTCTCCTCGGTGATGGCTCTAGTTTATCCATCACACACGGGTTCCCTTTCTCTCCCCTCTCAATCTCGGAATTTAACTTTAAATAGTGTTCTCTGCGTTCCAAATATCCAGAAAAATCTTATCTCTATATACTGTCTATGCAACAATAACAATGTCTCAGTCGAGTTCTTCCCTTCTTATTTTTAGATTAAGGATCTGAGCTCGGGAATCCCATTAATCCAAGGTCAAACCAAGAATGAGCTATACGAATGGCCAACCTCTCCATCCTTACTCAAATCATTCTTTGCTTCCACAACACCAAAACCATCTACGATCGATTGGCATCATCGCCTCGGTCATCCATCATTCACCGTTCTGAAAAATGTTCTCTTATCTTTTAATTTACCAAGCTCTCAATCTGTAACCTCTATATGTTTAGATTGTGCTATCAATAAAACTCATAAGCTCCCTTTCTCCCAAACCTCTACTGTCTCCAACCGCCCGTTAGAATACATATTTACCGATCCCTGGTGCTCACCAATTCTGTCATTAGACAATTACAAGTACTACTTAGTCCTGGTCGATCACTATAGCCGATATACATGGTTGTATCCTCTTAAACTCAAGTCGCAAGTTCGTGACAAGTTTATAGCCTTCAAGGCTCTTGTGGAGAATCGATTCCAAGCCAAAATTAGAACATTATACTCTGACAATGGTGGAGAATTCATAGCCCTCCGATCATTTCTCTATGCCTCCGACATCTCTCACCTCACCACTCCACCTCACACACCCGAGCACAATGGTGTGTCCGAGCGTAAACGTCGACATGTTCTAGAAACTGGTTTCATCTTGCTCACTCATGCTGAGATGCCAAAATCATATTGGTCGTATGCCTTCGCGATAGCCGTCTATCTCACTAATTGCCTACCAACATCGATTCTCGACATGGTTTCTCCATTTCACAAATTATTTGGCACTGCCCCTAATTACTCAAAGCTCCGGGTATGTGGATGTCTCTGTTTCCCTTGGCTTCGACCCTACAACAACTACAAACTTGAAGATCGTTCCACACCATGCGTCTTTATCGCTTACTCACAAACACAAAGTGCTTATTTGTGTCTCCAACCAAGCACCGGTCGAAACTATGTCTCTCGCCATGTCAAGTTTGACGAGATCTCATTCTCATTCAGAAATTCACCCCTGCCTCGACCTCCACCAGAATCTGAACCATCACCAACATCCAATCCAACCTTCGTCACCCATATATGATTTATGCCATCTCTCTTACAACCAATCAACCAACCACCACCACTCGTATTGCCGACTATATCGGGACACCTGATCTCCCCCCCTTCACCCGTCATCAACACCACTGTCGACAAATTCACCGCCGCCGACCATGACACCACATGTATCGTCCTCTAACTCTCCATCTTCTTCTTCCTCCTATAACCAAACTGAGCCCACTCCTCCATTAAAACATGGGCCAGAAACTGTGGCCCAGTCCACTTTCTCATTACCAACATCACCACCCCAAACAACCCCTCCATTAAATAACCCACCAACAAAAGCCTAACAAACATGCCCACTCCCAAACCCACAAACATTACAATCTATTTCCCAAAGTCCAGCCTCATCATCATCTACAACCTCATCTCCTCTCAATCTCAATTCACCAAACGTACATTCTCCTGCTCCACCTGAACCGATAAACAATCACCAAATGACCACTCGCTAGAAAAAATCATATCGTTAAACCAAACCGAAAGTATAACTACTCCCATGTCCTCTCTATTCATATTTCTGCAGAACCTCACACCGTAACTCAAGCCCTCAAAGACAATGTCTCAATAAATCACCGCGTTTGCTCGTAACGGAACCTTCGACTTAGTCCCTCGCCAATCCCACTTCAATGTTGTTGGCTGCAAGTGGTTATTCAAGAACAAATTTCTTCCAACAGGCCTTCACCATCGCTGCAAAGCTCACCTCGTTGCCAAAGGTTATAATCAACAATACGGTCGCGACTACACCGACACCTTCAGTCCGATCATTAAAGCTACAACCATCCACTTAGTTCTCGATGTAGCAGTCAGCAACAACTGGTCCATTCAACAATTAGACGTTAATAATGCCTTCTTACAAGGCACTTTAATAGAGGAAGTCTACATAGAGCAGCCACCAGGCTTTGTCGATACCGATAACCCAACATATGTTTGTCGCCTTAACAAGTCCATCTATGGACTTAAACAAGCACCGCGAGCGTGGTACACAGAACTTAGCAACTTTCTCCTAAGCCTAGGATTCAAGAACTCTCTAGCCGATACGTCTTTGTTCGTACTCCAAATCGGTAAACAGTTTGTATATCTCTTGGTTTTCGTTGATGACATCCTTGTCACAAGAAGCAACAAGTCCAGCATTCAACGCATTCTCCAACTTCTAGCTGATCATTTCTTGGTTACAGATCTCGAAGATCTTAACTACTTTCTTGGCCTCAAAGCTCACCGTACCTCAAACGGACTCTATCTCTGCCAACGGAAGTACATCCTTGATCTTCTCCACACACACACAACATGCTCAATGCCAAACCAGTAACAACTCTGATGGCTACATCCCCGAACCTCACACTCAACTCTGGGCACATTATCTCAGACCCAACACCGTACTAAAAACTTGTAGGTGGCTTGCAATATCTCGCCTTCACCAGCCTTGACATCGCATTTGCAGTCAATCACCTATCTCAATTTATGCACCAACCTATCGAAAAACATTGGCAAGCAGCTAAAATAATACTTTGCTATCTTGTTGGAACAACAACTCATGGTATCTTCCATTCGGCCAATAACCGCCTAGGACTTCATGCTTATTGAGACGCAAATTGGGCAGGGGACTCTGACGACTACGTTTCCACCAATGCATATATCATCTATCTTGGCAATCAACCGATCTCGTGGACAGCCAAGAAACAAAAAAGAGTTGCCCGGTCATCGAAGAAAGCCGAGTATAGGGTTGTTGCAAACGCCGTAGCAGAAATTCGATGGGTCTGTAAAATTTTATCTGAACTTGGAATCACTCTCCCGAGACCACCAACAATGTATTGCGACAATATCGGAGCAACATTTCTTTGCACCAATTCAGTCTTCCATTCACGAATGAAGCACATTGCTCTCGACTACCACTTCATCAGAGGCCACATTCAACACGGAGCACTTCGTGTTACTCATGTCAATACCAAAGATCAACTCGCTGACGCCTTAACAAAACCGTTGTTGCGAGCTCGTTTCATTGACCTCAGAAACAAGATAGGAGTGACTCCCGCCCCTCCATCTTGAGGGGGCGTGTAAGAGATACGACTACGATACCTATTTATTGTAAATATATTTCATTGTTATGTTTTAGGTACATTCTATAGTTAGACTATGCTAGTATTTTTCTTCTCTCCTGTATAAAAACAATCTTGTATTATTCTAAAGATATATCAAAAATACATTCTTTACACTCTGTTTTGGTATGTCGTAGTAGTACTTCGTTGTATGATTTGATCCATAAGTTCTTGGTAGGTATGTTTGGTAATTCATCTTTTAGTGGCAGAATGGTTGTTCTTCTTGTCATTCGAATGACATATTGATGAGGAGTGAATTTGTAGTTGTAGATATTTGGAAGAACTAAAAATTGTGAAAGTTCATATATTTCTCCTTTGTTTAAATTTTCTCTATATTTGTCTGCGACGAAAAAATGCATTGTACTCTGGATCATTGTACCATGCGTTGAAACGTTTTTTGTCAGATTTATATAGTGTAAGTAATTTACTTTGGGAGGAGTAGTTGTTTACATTGGTGTCTGAGAGTAGGAGTACGGTGCTAATTTTTTTGTCTTTGTTTGTGTGGCTGGTTGTATCCCATATGCGATTGATCTGAAATATTATTGGCCATTGTGAGAATCCCAACCTTAAGTTTGTTTGATGGCAATTTGTAGTGGTTGTATGTTGCAGCATCATTCCTGTGAGAAGGCATGTCTGTAATTGATTCATTCAACTCTATTTGTCAATTCGTAGATAGTTAGAGCATTTATATATTAAGATTTAAGAACTTACGAAGTAGAGGTTGTGAATAGTTTTGAATATTAAGTTGAATTCTAATTCTCTTTGAACTATTTTGCCTTGTTTGTATGATTGATGGTTTGTACTTAACTATTGGAAATTTATTAAATGTTAACGAATTTGTTATTGGTTCACCGGTAATTTTAAATTTTGGTTTTCAGAGAATGTTTGCGATATAATTGATTTTTTGGTTTTTTTTAAAATATAAACACATTAAGAACCATGTTAATTTTCAAAGTTATTTTACAAAATGACACATAATCGAAAATAGAATTACTATCAATTAATGTTCAAACGTAACAAAAAAGGAAAAAGTAATGTATTGGAAGTTTAAATGGTAGTAAATAAGTTGAAGCTTTCCATCTCTAAGTAAGAATTTTAGAGAACATCTTCCGTTTCATGATCAAAAGAGTGGACTCGATCTCTCCTCTTTGTGTAATCGTCTCAACCTCACCAAATTCTTCTTTGTCGGGTCCATTTTTCTTAGATGAACCATGTGACTTTACCACAATAATTGTAGCATTATCAACTCCCACATACTTGAAGATATACTTTATCGTCTCAGTTTGACAACACTTCCCAAAATTGATATTTGTCCTATAGTTTTTCAGTAGAAGAAGATTATGTGGGACAACAAAATCATTACCGAGCTTTGTAGTCTTTTTAGATACAAAGTTTATATTATCCCGCCTACGCCGGTAAGTTACAAAACCATCTTCGCCAAACTTAGTTTTTTGGGAACTCCTCATCAATTTTGTCCATCTTCATCCACTCTAGAAACATTGTGTTCCTAAAATGTGTTTTTACAAACAGACTATCAAGTAATCTTTTGTGAGAAATAAATATAGATAATGGATGTGAACTCAAAATGGTATAGCTAATGGTTATTATATAGATGATTCTAATGTTGTAGAATAGGATGATTTTAAATATTTCAAGTAAGTATTTTTTTTACAATTATTGTGAAGTTATTACAAATGATTCGTAATATTTGGTCAATAATGTGGTAATTGCTAAATATTAGGAAAACATTAATTTAAAGATCAGTTTGTTGATGCTTTGATGGGTGAGTGATTGGATATGTTTATCTTAATGAGTTTGATAATTTTGAATAGTTTTTGAACATTTCTGAATTTGTTGATATCAGTCGGTATAAGTTAACTATTAGGTATGGGTTAAATATACATGTATATATACACAATCTCATATATAATTAAAAACAAATCACCATTAATATATGTCAGTAAACGCGGAGAATTATATATCTTATGTAGGATTGAACCATATGCACTTATTATAATCTTTACTATTTCGGTTTAACCAAAATATCAAAAGTATATCTGTTTTTAGATGTTTTGTCCAATTCTTATTTTTTTGTTAATTTATTGGATAGAAAAAACGATCATCGAGTACCCAAGGCACCCTTCTACGAAAAGCATTTGAATGTTTCTCACATTATCTAATTAAATCCAAGTGTATTTGAAGTAAGGGTGTTCAATCCGGTATGGTTCATCCCGAGCAAACGAAATCCAAGTGTATTTGAAGTAAGGGTGTTACGATTAAGTTTGATGATAATGATTAAAAAAATTGTTAATATTTCAAAAAAAAAGAGAATAATATTGCAAAAGTTAAAAGTAGTGGCTATAACCCATATTGTGCGATGCACAATCAAAATGTGGATCCCCACATCACTATTCATACTCCTTTTTCTCTCTATATAACTGATGCATTCGATCAGTTTCAGAGACATAACAAGAAACATCATAATTCAATTATACTAAATATCTCTTATCTCCTCTTTCACAATTTGTGTAATAATAAAACATTACAACTCTCTCGATTCATATTTTCAGTATACTATTCCCACTGGGTATAAATTTTTCTTCTTTATTTTTATAACACGTTATCAGCACGATCACTCTTAATTTCAATTTTCATATACATAATTATTATACCCTATAGAGTGCAAATTACCGCCTCCATATTAATTCTTATGGCTGTTTTATGCACCATTTTCATTCTTTATTACGGTGTGCGGATTACCGCCTCCATACTGACATACTAATTTATTTCATGATTGTTTTACACACCATAATTTATTTATTTATTGCTTTAATTATTTATTCATTTCAAGCAATTTATTTCATGGTTGTTTTATACACCATAATTTATTTATTTATTGCTTTAATTATTTATTCATTTCAAGCAATTTATTTCATGGTTGTTTTATACACCATAATTTATTTATTTATTGCTTTAATTATTTATTCATTTCAAGCAATTTATTTCATGGTTGTTTTATACACCATAATTTATTTATTTATTTATTGCTTTAATTATTTATTCGTTTCAAGCAATTTATTTCATGATTTTTTTTCACACCATAATTTATTTATTTGTTAATTAACGTGGATGACTCTGTCACCATAAATATGTTATTAAATTCTTTTTTATATTTTATGATTATTATATAAAATATTTAACCATCTATTTATAAATTTGATATTTTATGTGAAACTGGTAAATTTATCTGATTGAGTATTAAATATTTTCATATTAATTTTTCTTTTCCACCGATTTTTAAAACGGTCATAAAGAAAAAATTTCAAAATTTTTCAAAAATTTTTCACTTTAAAAACGGCTAGTAACGGCTATGAACAGTCATTTTCAATCTATAAATATACCCATATTTCACTCTTTCAAAATCATTCAAATATTTCTCCTTTTAAACACTTCTACAAAAAAAAAATTTGATTCTATTTTTGTAAAAATGTTTCGATGGTTTTTGATTTTTATTATCGGTTTAATTTTTAGTGCTATTTATGGTTTCTTCGTCGGGGAATTTACCCGCGAGGAATATATCATAAATATTGGTTTATTTTTTTATTCTTTAATATTTATTGTAATTGCTGTTGTTATTAATGTAAACGGTTTCTAAAATCGTATATCTAATAAAATTATTTTCTATTTTGTTTAGAAATCAAATGGCAAATATTGAAAAACTACAGATTCCCGCTCTCCAAGTCACTGGAGAAAATTATATATCATGGTCCGCGGACGCTAAACTTCATCTAAGTTCTCATAACTTATTGGATACCATAAATATAGGAAATAAATCGCTTCTCCCTGAAAAGGCAAAAGCGATAATTTTTCTAAGAAAACATTTAGATGAAAATCTAACGCATGATTATGCGAATACAAAAGACCATGTAGCGCTGTGGAAAGCTCTTAAAGAAAGGTTTGATAACCAAATGGCAATAACTCTCCCACATGCTCTTGATGAGTGGGCAAAATTAAGGTTCCTGGATTTTGACAAAGTGGATAAGTATAATTCCGCTATGTTAAGAATTGTAGCCCGGTTGGAATATTGTGGTAAGCATGTGAGCGAGGAAGAGATGCTCGAAAAAACTTACCTAACATTCCACAAGGAACATTTTGTTCTTGCTGAACAATACAGGAACTACAGGTACAAGAGGTTTTCCGAGCTGATTGTGGCTCTCATGTTGGCTGAGAAGAATAATGAGCTTCTCATCAAAAACTACAACGCTCGACCTGTGGGAACCATTGCTGTCCCTGAAGTGAACGCAATGGATGAAAAAAATCAAGAGCAAACGGATGTGAGATATCCGTGGAGAGGAAGTCAAACCAACTGGGGTCGTGGTGGTCGATTTAATCGTGGACGTGGACGGTCATTTAAATGGGTCCGGTCTGAACAAAATCCCAAAGGGAAAGAAAAGAAAGGCAATTTCACCCAGACATTTGAAGGTGTTTGCCACATATGCGGATGTAAAGGCCATTGGTCCAAAGTGTGTCGTACTCCTTTGCACCTTTGCAAACTGTACCAAGAGTCAGTTAAAGGCAAAGGAAAGGAAGTTAATCTTATGGAACACCCTGAAGGTGATACATACCTTAACGCTTTGGACTTTGATGATGATGCCGAAATGACCGACCTTGCGGATAATTAAGATGTCTGTAATGAGACTACTGAATAGTCTTTGATGATGCCATGTATAATATTATGTTTTTCTGTATTTTTGAAAAATAATATTGTTTTTAATAAACAAGTTTATTTATAATTATTGTGTGTTTTATAAATGAAATTTACTTTCTTTTTATTGACGTTTATCTTGATTACAGAAATGAACAGCAAAACAAATGGAACGGTATCCAAATGAAATATTAGAGAAATTTGTATACCAGATAGTGGAACAACGCACACTATTCTGAGACATAGAAAATATTTCTCTAATTTAAAACCAACGAAAATCGTTGTGAATACAATATCGGGTCCTGCAGACTTGATTGAAGGAACTGGTAAAGCCAACTTTACGTTGTCAAATGGAACAAAGTTTTCCATAAATAATGCCTTATTTTCTCCGAATTCTAAAAGGAATTTGTTGAGTTTTAATGACATATGAAACGACCCGACCCAAAAATTTAAAAAATTTCTAATTAAAAACCCAGATTATCATTATCACAAACGATAATCCTCAACGGTCCAATCAAACATGCGGAATACATAACAATTAAATCAACTCAACAACACAACAATTTTAACGAATCCCATACTTCATTAAATTACTAACCAATTCAATCCAACAACCAATATCCAATCACACTAACACAGGGTTCCAGAATTTACTAGCAACCTAGCAATTCTATAAACAACACTAATTGAGACCCTAAATCATCTCTTCTTCCTCGCCACGATTCCACGATCACATTTTCTCTTTACCTGCAACACATGGCAAAAAGAGTTGCGTGAGTATTATCATAAATACTCAGCGACGCGGTCATTCTGTTTACAGGCTAATTAAGCACAAGTATAAACAAAGGATACAATACCAGGATGATCACAGAACAAGCATACACGAAACAAACATTACGAACCCACACAGAAGCACTGTGTCGATCGACACAACCTCTAGGTGTCAATCGACATGATGCCTCGTGTCGATCGACACACCACCCTGGTGTCGATCGACACGATGTCGCAGAACCCAGAAACGAGTCTGTCCTCACACGACTAGAATCTGTCGCGAGCCATCGAGTTTCCTACACAAATCCATTCACAAAGCACACAAAAACCACCACGCAATCGCATTCTATCAATTCTCTATACTTATACAAGCCCACAGTCACGCACTCACCTCGATTCCGGATAAAAGACGAAGAACGAACGAAGAATGCGAAGAACAACTGAACCAGCCTCTGATTCGTCCTTCCCAGACCCGAATCAACCCAGCAATGAATCCTTCCTCGTTCCCAAAAGCCTCACGCGCAATTCTCCTCAAGAAATCTCCCAACAATCACTCAAACCCTAAGATTTCTGATTCTCTCTTCTCTCTCTCTCTGTTTTCTTTCTGAAAACGACCAAAAAGGAAGACAAACCCGTCTGATCCTTTAAATACCCGAACCCTAGGGTTTCCTAAACCGGCCCACCAAACCGGACAATTAAATCGAACCCGACGGTCTGATTTAACTCGTGTCGATCGACATACACCACCCGTGTCGATCGACATAACGCCCAAAACCCGACTTCTCTTACGTCCAAAACACACGTGTCGATCGACACACCACCCTGTGTCGATCGACACCCACCAAAAATCCACTTTTTGGTTCGCGTGCGTTACAATTCTCCCCCACTAACACGGATTCGACCTCGAATCACGCGGCACCGCCACACTACGGTCTCAACCACCTGACCCGCACCCGGCCATTATCCTTCGAGATCACACTCGAATCCCACCACCCGTCCTACTAAGGCTAACACTCTCGCCTAAAATTCGACCAGATTCACCCGGAACATCAACGATGCACGCCCTATGGTCCGGATTAGGGTTGCCTGATTGACCGTCCAACAATCAAACAAGATCATGTCCGACCAACCGTTGACCCCGCATTGGACCAAATGATCGTACAACAATCAAACAAGAACATGTACGACCATCGGCGTTACATATGCTACCAGGATTATCCAAACCGAAGTTCCAGACTCAAGTAAAAAACCCTAAACTCGACGTCCACATCTACTCTCCTGACCTTCGGTCAGCACCACTCGAGATCCACTCCCGATCCCCGAAGTTCATCCAGTCTCATGCTTACAACCACATTACAGATACTATTGCTCATACCCATATCTATATACAACACTCCGCTCTCAGGATCGTCACCCCTTGAGCTCTCGAAGTATATCATACCCCTCCACCTTCAGGACCGTCGCCCATCCGGTTCTCGGTATGCTCCAGCCCCTCTCACTCTCAGGACACACAGTCCGTCAAGCTCGGCTGCAGAGGAATAACACACATCCCCTGGAGAGGCTTCGGCCCCTCAAAGTATATGCAAGGGAACCGCTTCCCCCGGACACTGTCCCCTCAAGTATACCCAGGAGACCCACGATCCCCTGGGGCAATCACTCTGTAACATGCATCTTAGGCATCTGTTGACTGAAATCACCTCCCGTGGCCATACGAAACCACCCAAACACCAGGGTGTCTCACAGAGTCCCTAGAAAAGATGATTCTAACTCACATAAAACCTCTTTTCCAGACTCCCCCTAGGAAATAGACAAGTTCTAACGCGCGTAGAGCTTACATTTCTAGCCACTCCTGGAACATGAACGATCTCATTTCTAGCCACTCCTAGAACATGAACTGTCTCAATTCCAGCCACTCCTGGAACATGAGCAAGCTCTAAGCCGCGTAAAACTTCTATTCCTAGCCATCCTAGCCGATAGGCAAGCTCTAACTCACATAGAACTTCTACCGCTAGATAATCCTCCTAGAACATGGACAGCTCTAACTCACATAGAACTTCCATTTCTAGCCTCCCTAACCGATAGACAAATTCCAACTCACATGGAACTCTATCGCTAGCCTCCACATGACCTACGAGTCATCACAATCCATGACATCACCCGTCATACCATAAGAACTCACATCTTATAACACATTTAATAAGGAAACTCATCTTATTAAATCTCAATAATGTATTCTCGTTACAACAACAACGAAATACAAAATCACAATCATAGCAACATGCTAATACAGACTATGAAACCAGAAAAGAACTCAAGCCACCGCTTGCTTCTCGAACCACTTCGAGAACTTCCTCTTCATCGACACTTCTGGTTCCCAACTCTCCTCCTTAATACCGTCACAGTCCCACACGACTCTCACCAACGGTATACTCTTCTAGCGCAGCACCTTGACTCTCCTCTCGAGAATCCTCACAGGCCTCGCCGCCAACGTCATGTTGGGCTGAAGATCCTCTGGAATCCTAGCCAACACCTACTCAGATTCATGTAGACACTTCCGCAGCATCAAAACATGGAAGACTTTGTGAAAAGCCTTCATACTCTGAGGTAACTCCAGTCTATAAGCCACCGGTCCGACCTGCTCCACCACTCTGAACGGACCCATAAACCTCGGACTCAGCTTATTCTCTGAAATGGATCTGTTAGGACCCCTCAACATCGTTGCCTTGAGATACACCATATCTCCCAGCTCAAACTCCAGCTCTTTCCGTCTCCTATCGGTGTAACTCTTCTGCCGATCCTGAGCCTCTCTCATGTTCAGCCTCAAGACACGGATCTTTTCCGTCGTCTCCTGAACAAAATCCGCACCAAACATGCTCCTCTCCCCCACTTGGGTCCACTCATATGCACCTTAGTGCCCATCTCAGCCTGAAATGCTCTCCAGAACTCTGAAGTAAACCTCAGATCCCTGTTTGACACAATACTTGCTGGCACCCCGTGCAACCTCACTATCTCGCGCACATACTACCTAGCCAACACCACCGCTCCGTCGGTCTTCTTCATGGCCAGAAAATATGCTGACTTCGTCAGACGATCCACGATAACCCATATCGCATCATAGGTCCGTGACACTGGCAATCCCGTCACGAAATCCATCGTAACCATATCCCACTTCCACTTCGGGATAGGCAAACTCTGCAAAAACCCGCTCGGAACTTGATGCTCAGCCTTCACCAGCTGACACACATTGCACGCTGCAACCCAGCTGGCTACATCCTTCTTCATCCCGACCTAGTGATAATACCGTTTCAAGTTGCGGTACATCTTGGTCGCTCCCGGATGAATCGATAACATGCTCGAATGAGCCTCCCTCAGGATCTCCCGCCTCAGATCCTCATCCTTGGGTAGACAAACCCGCCCGTTCACCAGTATCATCCCACTCGCTGAGACCACATACTCTGAACCGGCTGCCTTAGAAGCATCAATCAATCCCTGATCCTTCTCCTGAGCAATTCGAATCCTGCTCAACAAATCTGCCTGGTTAGCTGCCTCTAACCCCAATGGCTCCTGTGAAATCACACACAACCTCAACATGCTGATCTCGCTCACCAGAGCCTCCATATCTGATTCTTGATCTGAAGCTACTCTCTTCTGACTCAACGCATCTGCAACCAGATTAGCCTTACCCGGATGATACCCAATCTCCAGGTCATAGTCTGCAACTAACTCCATCCAGCGCCTCTGTCTCTGGTTCAGCTCCGGCTGAGTGAAGAAATACTTCAGACTCTTGTGGTCTGTGAATACCTGCACCTTCCCCCCATACAGATAAGACCTCCAAATCTTAAGTGCAAAGATAACTGCAGCCAACTCCAAATCGTGGGTAGGGTAATTGGACTCGTGCTTCCTCAACTGCCTCGAAGCATACACAATAACCTTCCCCTGCTGCATCAACACACATCCCAGACCAACTCCTGAAGCATCTGTATACACCACATACGGCTCACCCGGCTCGGGTAACGCCAACACCGGTGTACTAGTCAACATCTCCTTTAGTTCCCGAAACTCTCCTCGCAAGCTGAAAACCACACAAAAGGAACATCCTTCCCCGTCAGCTTTGTCATCGACTGCGCCATACTTGTAAACCCCTTGACGAACCTCCGATAATACCCTGCCAACACAAGAAAACTCCTGATTTCGGTGGCACTCCTCGGTCTAAACCAACCTATGATAGCCTCAATCATAGCCGGATCCATAGAAACTCCCTCCGCAGACACCACATGACCAAGGAAACTCATCTCTCGCTGCCAAAAACTGCACTTACTCAACTTCGCATACAGCTTCTGCTCCCGCAGCTTCTCCAGAACCAACCTCAGGTGCACCTCGTGCTCCTCTGGACTCCTCGAATATACCAGGATATCATCAATAAAGATAATTACGAAGACATCCAGATACTCCTGGAATACCCCGTTCATCAACCGCATGAACGCTGCTGGTGCATTCGTCAACCCAAACAGCATCACCACAAACTCATAATGCCCATACCTCGTCCGAAAGGCCATCTTCCTGACATCCGCCTCATTAATCGGAATCTGATGGTAACCCGACGCCAAATCTATCTTGGAGAACCAAGTAGCCCCTCGCAACTGGTCGAACAACTCATCAATGCGCGGCAGAGGATGCATGTTCTTCACAGTGACTCGGTTAAGCCCCTGGTAATCGATGCACAACCAGAAACTCCTATCCTTCTTCTTCACGAATAACACCGGCGCTCCCCACGGTGAAACACTAGGCCGGATGAAACCCTTCCCCAACAGATCATCCAGCTGCTTCTTCAGCTCTGCCATCTCTGCTGGAGCCATACGGTAAGGTGCCTTAGATATAGGAGTCGTTCCAGGCTCCAACTCAATCGTAAATGGATCCGACCGCGACGGTGGCCATCCCAACAACGACTAAAACACATCCTGGAAATCCCGAACAACCCAAATATCTTCAACTGCAACCTCTCCAACAGTTTCCGGCATCACTATCGTCGCCAGATACGCCTCACAGCCCTTCTCAATCAACTGCTCGGCCTGTATCGCTGAAATCACGAGACTCCCGGAAGTCGGTCTCACACCCTGAAACACCAACCTCCCCGTCTCCCGCTCGAACACTACTCGTCCACGCCGACAGTCCAGATGGACCCTGTACCGATCCAACCAATCCATCCCCAAAATGACATCGTACAGCTCCATCGGACTTATGATCAGGTCTGCTGGCATCGACTCTCCCGCCACCAGAACGTCCACACCATAAGCCCGCCCAAAAGTAGCTAACGTCCTGCCTCCAACAACCTTAACTACTCCCGTCCGCTCCCCGGAATCACTCTGGATCCCACTGCCCTCCGCACACTCCGGAGTAATAAAGCTATTCGTAGCTCCCGAATCAAACAACACGTGGGACTCACATCCGCCCACAACTAAGGTCCCTACACAAATCCCATGTGCATTAAGACCCGACACTCTAACGCAGACTCACAATTTCCAAACAGACTAAATTCGATCACCACAAAAATTTAAAAAGAACAAATCTGAAATATACCTGTGATCGGTCTGGCACTAAAGCCGCCCGCCTCTGCCGACGTGTACACTCGCGGCGCCGCTACAATCTGTGCCAAAGGCTGGACCGCCAATGGCTGCACTGCCGCTACTGCCATCTGCTGCAACTTGGGGCACTTGGGCTTAATGTGCCCCGGCTCCCTGCAGTGGTAGCACACCTGAGCCGCCCGCTCAGCTCTCCTCTTCGTACAATCTGCCACTTTGTGGCCCGTGCTACCGCACCCGTAGCATCCCGAACCACTCTGTCCACCCTGACTGGCCCCGGAAGTGCTCTCCCACTTCCTTTTCTGACCCTGCGCAGGCTTGCCGCCCCTGCTCGATCCCGTCTGCTGCTGATATCTCCTCGGCTGCTATTGCTGCACCGGTGGACTAACCACCACAACCTGCTCCTTGAGGTCCTCCTCAATCGTCACAGCAGTCTCAACCAGTTCCTCCCTCGTGGCGAACTTACTCACCCTGCAGCGAGTCCTCAACTACGCTCGAAGTCCTCCAAGAAACCTCCTCACCTGGGCCTGCTCGCCCTCCATGCCTCTACCAGCATGTACCAGGAGTCTACTGAACTCCAAATCGAACTCCCTCACGGTCCGATCCCCCTGAGTCAGGTTCAGGAACCTCGACTCCATCCTGTCCACTGCCTCCTGCGGGAAATACTTGGCATTGAACTCAGCCAAGAAATCCTCCCAAGCCATCTCGGCCTGCACTCTCCTGGCCTCGACGCCTCTCCACCAGAGATGCGCGTCACCATCCAAATAATGGACCACGAGGTCCACCCTGTATCCCTCTAGACACCTGACCGACCGAAAGTTACGCTCCAATCTCCGCCGCCACTCATCGGCATCCTCAGGCTTGGCACCACCCGAGAAAAACCCGGTGCCAATCCTCTGCATCTGCTCCATCATCCTCAGGTAGGTTGGAAGCTCATCTGCAACAGCCACCACCGGCTGCACCTCAGCCACACCCGGCTGACCCTCCGCCACTACTGGCTGAACACCAGCCACTCCCGGCTGAACCCCAGCCACTACTGGCTGTACTCCTAGGGCTTGACCCGGAGCTGGTACCCCACCTGGTAATCGCTCCAGAATCAACTGCAGCAAATCCGCCAGGCGATCATCTCGGGCCTGGGCCACACCTGCAGCAGCACCTCCACCAGGGCCCGCCGCACCACCAGCTACACCGGGACCCACACTGGCCCCACCAGCCCTCACACTGGTACTCGTAGCAGCCTCGCCCACAGACCCCTCCTGAAAAGCTTGCGAATCCGCCACCTGCTCCTGCATGGTCTCCTGGGCCACACTCGCGGCTATCGACTCACTCTCGAGCCCTCGCCCGTGCCCACGACCAGCACGACCTCCGCGGCCCCCACGACCTCTGCCTCTAGCACCTCTAGCCATAACTCTGCACTCACAGCAGATTACTAAGTACTAGAACAAAAACAGAAATCATACAACACTTACCGTGGAATCTCATTGAAGGCTCGGAAGAGATGATCTAAGACTCCATACCCACACAACAATCAATCAATTAATTTCCTAATCAATCAATTGCACCCGCCCTAGAACCGCTAGGGTTCTGATACCAAACTGAAACGATCCAACCCAAAAATTTAAAAAATTTCTAATTAAAAACCCGGATTATCATTATCACAAACGATCATCCTCAACGGTCCAATCAAACATGCGGAATACATAACAATTAAATCAACTCAACAACACAACAATTTTAACGAATCCCATACTTCATTAAATTAGTAACCAATTCAATCCAACAACCAATATCCAATAACACTAACACAGGGTTCCAGAATTTACTAGCAACCTAGCAATTCTATAAACAACACTAATTAAGACCCTAAATCATCTCTTCTTCCTCGCCACGATTCCACGATCACATTTTCTCTTTACCTGCAACACATGGCAAAAAGAGTTGCGTGAGTATTATCATAAATACTCAGCGACGCGGTCATTCCGTTTACAGGCTAATTAAGCACAAGTATAAACAAAGGATACAATACCAGGATGATCACAGAACAAGCATACACGGAACAAACATACACGGAACAAACATTACGAACCCACACAGAAGCACTGTGTCGATCGACACAACCTCTAGGTATCGATCGATATGATACCTCGTGTCGATCGACACACCACCCTGGTGTCGATCGACACGACGTCGCAGAACCCAGAAACGAGTCTGTCCTCACACGACTCGAATCTGTCGCAAGCCATCGAGTTTCCTGCACAAATCCATTCACAAAGCACACAAAAACCACCACGCAATCGCATTCTATCAATTCTCTATACTTATACAAGCCCACAGTCACGCACTCACCTTGATTCCGGATAAAAGACGAAGAACGAACGAAGAATGTGAAGAACAACTGAACCAACCTCTGATTCGTCCTTCCCAGACCCGAATCAACCCAGCAATGAATCCTTCCTCATTCCCAAAAGCCTCACGCGCAATTCTCCTCAATAAATCTCCCAACAATCACTCAAACACTAAGATTTCTGATTTTCTCTTCTCTCTCTCTCTGTTTTCTTTCTGAAAACGACCAAAAAGGAAGACAAACCCGTCTGATCCTTTAAATACCCAAACCCTAGGGTTCCCTAAACCGGCCCACCAAACCGGACAATTAAATCGAACCCGACGGTCTGATTTAACTCGTGTCGATCGACATACACCACCCGTGTCGATCGACATAACGCCCAAAACCCGACTTCTCTTACGTCCAAAACACACGTGTCGATCGACACACCACCCTGTGTCGATCGACACCCACCAAAAATCTACTTTTGGTTCGCGGGCGTTACAACATATATCTTCAAGGTTTTGACACTCAGTCTGTAACTGAGAATGGGAAGAAATATATGTTCATTACTTCTGATAAATCAGGAGAAAGGCAAATTCTAGAGAAAATACCAAAACTTCTTTCTGGTTTACATCATACATACATAAATACGATAGAGTCGCATTTAGTAATTAAAAGAAATCCAGAAGATTTCACGTTATGGCATGATCGCCTTGGTCATCGAGGCACTTCGATGATGCGAAAGATCATAGAGAACTCACATGGTCACCCACTAAAAATCCAAGAGATAAATCAGGGGAATATAAAGACATGTGTTGCATGTTCTCTTGGAAAATTGATCATAAGGCCATCCCCAACTAAAATCGATAAAGAATCACCAAAGTTTCTTGAAATAATTCAAGGTGATATTTGTGGAGCAATACATCCACCATGTGGACCATTCCACTATTTTATTGTGTTAATTGACACATCTAGTAGATGGTCACACATTTGTCTATTATCATCTCGAAATATGGCATTTGCGAGATTTCTAACTCAGATAATCAAACTGAGGGCTCAGTTCTCTGATTATCCCATTAAAAGAGTTAGACTAGACAACGCTGGTGAATTCACGTCCCAAGCCTTTAATGATTATTGTATGGTTACGGGAATAGAAGTTGAACATCCTATAGCTCATGTTCATACACAAAATGGTTTGGCTGAATCATTAATTAAACGTCTGCAATTGATTGCAAGACCGTTGATCATGAGATCAAAACTCCCACCTAGTGTATGGAGACATGCTATTTTACATGCTGCAGCACTTATCCAAGTAAGACCAAGTGCATATCATAAGTACTCCCCATTACAACTAGTATTTGGTCATGAACCAAATATTTCCCATCTAAAGATTTTTGGTTGTGCGGTGTATGTGCCTGTAGCACCCCCACAACGTACAAAGATGGGACCACAAAGGAGGTTAGGGATATATGTTGGTTATGATTCACCATCCATTATAAGGTATTTGGAACCTCAAACTGGTGATGTGTTTACGGCAAGGTTTGCCGACTGTCAGTTTGATGAAAAAGAATTCCCAGTTCTAGGGGGAGAAAACAAACAAGTAGGAAAGGATATAAAGTGGAGCATACCATCTTTATTACATCTCGATCATCCTACGAAACAGTCAGAACTAGAAGTTCGACAAATTATGCATTTGCAGAGTATAGCAAATCAGTTACCAGATGCTTTTGCAGATATTAAAACAGTAACTAAGTCACATATCCCAGCTGCAAATGTTCCTTCTCGGATTGAGATTCCAGAAGAATCTGGAAGACCAGAAGATACACGTGAGTCTAGAACACGCCTGAAGCGTGGAAGACCTGTTGGATCTAAGGATAGAAACCCTAGAAAACGAAGGGAAATTGAAAAGGTCGATGTTCCCAAAATAGCAGAAAATATTTTGGAAGAATCACATCATGAAACAAATGATGATATAGAACATCATGAACCTAAAGAAAATCATGAGATTTCTATCAACTACATTCATAACGGAAAAGTGTAGAATAGAAATGAGATGGTTGTTGTGGATGATGTTTTCTCATATCTTGTGTCAAAAGAGATAAATGAAGAAAACGAAGATCCAGAACCTCAGTCCGTATATGAATGAAAAAAGAGGAATGACTGGAGAAAATGGAAAGAAGCCATCCAAACCGAACTTGATTCGTTAAACAAACGAAGTGTATTCAGACCGATTGTACTTACACCTGTAGATGTAAGACCGGTTAGACATAAATGGGTTTTCGTTCGGAAATGGAATGAGGATAATGAAATTATGAGATACAAAGCTCGTCTTGTGGCTCAAGGTTTTTCTCAAAGACCTGGGATAGATTATGAGGAAACGTATTCACTTGTCATAGATGCAATAACGTTTAGATTCCTGATGAGTCTAGCAGCTTGCGAAAACATAGAGATGCATCTCATGGATGTTGTTACTACTTATCTGTATGGATCATTAGATACGAATATCTATATGAGAATTCCTGATGGATTTAAAATGCCAGAAGCATTAAATTCCAAACCCAAAGAGTTATGTGCAATCAAATTGCAAAGATCATTATATGTACTAAAGCAATCTGGGCGTATGTGGTATAATCGCCTAAGTGAGCATTTAACCAAAGAAGGTTACGTGAATAATCCAATATGTCCGTGTGTTTTCATCAAGAAAACGACATCTGGATTTGTGATTATTGCGGTCTATGTTGATGATCTAAATATGATTGGAACTCAGGAAGAAATACAGAAAACATCAGAATATTTAAAAAGGGAATTTGAGATGAAAGAACTCGGACAGACAAAGTTTTGTCTTGGTTTACAAATTGAGCATTCCCAAAAGGGTATATTTGTACACGAATCTACATATACCAAAAGAGTGCTAAAACGATTCAACATGGATAAGGCAAATCCATTGAGTACCCCTATGGTCGTTAGATCACTCCAAGTCGAAAATGATCCATTTCGACCACATGAAGAAAATGAGGAGATATTTGGTCTTGAAGTACCGTATCTAAGTGCAATCGGAGCCCTCATGTATCTTGCAAATTGTACTCGACCTGATATATCATTTGCTGTTAATCTTTTAGCAAGATTCAGCTCGTCTCCTACTCGAAGGCATTGGAATGAAATTAAACATATTTTCCGATATCATCAAGGAACGATTGATTTAGGATTGTTTTATCCTAAAAATTCAAAGAGTCAAATGGTTGGTTTTGCAGATGCAAGATATTTATCAAATCCGCACAAAGTGAGATCACAAACAGGATATGTTTTCACGGTCGGAGGCACCGCTATATTCTGGCGTTCCCAGAAGCAAACACTTGTAGCTACTTCTTCAAATCATGTTGAGCTTATCGCACTTCATGAAGCAAGTAGAGAATGTGTATGGCTAAGATCAATATGTCAACATATTCGATCTTGCAGTGGATTACCCGTAAACATGGAGCCGACAATCTTATATGAAGATAATGATGCATGCGTTGCACAGACAAAGGAAGGATATATCAAAAGTGATAGAACCAAACATATCCCTCCAAAGCTCTTCTCGTACACCCGAGAGCTCGAGAAGAATAAAGACATTGAAATGAGATATGTCCGATCATGCGACAATGCTGCAGATCTCTTCACAAAATCACTACCTACCTCGTTCAAGAAGCATGTCTATGATATTGGAATGCGCCATCAGCAAGATCTATAAACTTGATCATTCGAGGGGGAGCTTGCGTAGTTGCACTCTTTTTATCCTTCTATGGTTTTTTCCATTGGGTTTTCCTAGAAAGGTTTTTAACGAGGTAACAAAAGATACGACGCAAATGACATAGTGACATTGGTCTCCAAGGGGGAGTGTTGCAAAAGTCAAAAGTAGTGGCGATGCACAATCAAAATGTGGATCTCCACATCACTATTCATACTCCTTTTTCTCTATATATAACTGATGCATTCGATCATTTTCAGAGACATAACAAAAAACATCATAAGTCAATTATACTAAATTTCTCTTATCTCCTCTTTCACAATTTGAGTAATAATAAAACATTACAACTCTCTCGATTCATATTTTCAGTATACTATTCCCACCGAGTATAAACTTTTCTTTCTTTATTTTTATAACAAATAATACGTTTTAGTTGCATTGCATAACTCGAGATGGATCTGCTTAATCATTTTTTCTTACAAAACTCTTATCCAAAGAGCTATGATGCGTAAAACGCAGCGTTTATATATTTTCTTATAACGAGTTGAGAGTTTGAAACGCAGAGGCTCTCTTCTCTCCGTCTTTCTGAGTTTTTGGATTTGTTTCTCGAAGCAAAAGCTTGTCTCAGTCCGACGAGAATTCACTCCGTGGTCTCTCTGCTTCACCCTGGCCTTATCAAAGGTGCCCTTCTCTTTAATTCTCCACCATATATTGAACTCCGATGCTTTGTTCTGGTTCAATTTAGGGTTTTTTGTTTGTTTTTCCGGGTCATATCATCGTAATTCAGTTGTTGTAATAGCATTCTATAGCTTAGTTTGTAGGAATTTCGTAAATTTTCAATTTGGAATTTAAAGATGCTCGATACGTCTTTGCGTTAGCTGAGGATTGGAATCCCAATTTGAAATTTCGTGTTGATGTTTGTGCAGTTTTAAAAGGTTTTGGTGATGGCTACGAAGAAAGTTATAGCTATATGTCAGTCTGGTGGAGAGTTTGTGACTACTAAAGATGGATCATTAGCTTATACCGGTGGAGAGGCATATGCCATTGACATCGATCAGGACACTTCTATGAGCGATTTCAGGTCCGAATTGGCCGAGAATTTCGGGTTTAGTTGGGAGTCTTTGACCCTCAAGTACTTTCTCCCTGGAAACAAAAAAACCCTTATTACCATCTCTAAGGATAAGGATTTCAAACGCATGGTCAGCTTTTCCGCAGACGCAGCAAATGTCGAAATATTCGTCTTACCCGAGGAAACTGATGCGAGGAATGTGTCCAACATGCCAGCCAGCAGGTGTGTGATCCTTGGAGAGCCTAACATAGATAGTATTATTAAAGCTATGTTGTAGTAGTTGCTAGCAGCATCAATTGCCATTCTAATAGCTGACACCTAATGGTTTTATCGACAATGTTTAAGATCATAACAACTGGTGTGTGTGAATTTCTTTCTGACAGGTCAAGTAGGACAACTGCATCAGAAGCAGTAGTACCTGTAGTTTCTGCGGGCGATGTTATGGGAAATGATATAATAGCAAATGATTTTCATATTGAAATGGGCATAATGCCTGAAGAAAACAGCCCTTTGCCGTGCAATTTTGTTTTGACTGATGAGAAACAACATATAACAGCTGCTCAGCAGTGGGAAAACGCCATCACGGGTGTTGATCAAAGGTTCAACAGCTTTACAGAATTCCGTGATGCATTGCACAAGTACTCGATCGCACATGGGTTCACTTACAAGTACAAGAAAAATGATAGCCATCGTGTTTCAGTCAAATGCAAAGCTCAAGGATGTCCATGGCGTATCACTGCATCCAGGCTTTCGACCACACAGCTAATTTGCATCAAGAAAATGAATCAGAGGCACACGTGTGAGAGAGCGGTTGTGAAAGCTGGTTACCGTGCAACAAGAGGTTGGGTTGGAAGTATTATAAAGGAGAAGTTGAAAGCTTTTCCTGATTACAAGCCAAAGGATATTGCAGAGGATATAAAAAGAGAGTATGGGATCCAACTTAATTACTCACAGGCATGGAGAGCTAAAGAGATTGCTAGAGAGCAGCTTCAAGGTTCTTATAAAGAGGCATATAGTCAACTTCCCATTTTCTGCGAGAAGATCAAGGAGACGAATCCTGGAAGTATTGCCACTTTCATGACAAAAGAAGATTCGAGCTTCCATCGTCTTTTCATATCATTCTATGCATCGACATCTGGGTTTAGACAAGGTTGTCGCCCTCTCCTTTTCCTTGACAGCGCTGTCTTAAACTCTAAGTACCAAGGGGTTATGCTTGTTGCTACCGCTCCTGATGCTGAAGATGGAATATTTCCAGTAGCTTTTGCAGTTGTGGATTCTGAGACAGAAGAGAACTGGGTTTGGTTTTTGGAGAATCTCAAATTGGCATTGGCCGATCCCCGAAGAATTACATTTGTGGCAGATTTCCAAAACGGTCTGAAGAATGCATTGCCTCTGGTATATGGAAATGGACATCATCATGCCTACTGTCTGCGCCACCTCGCTGAGAAATTAAATATGGACTTGAAGGCTCAGTTTTCTCATGAAGCAAGACGGTTTATGCTCAACGATTTCTATGCTGCTGCTTATGCGACACGGCCCGATGAATATTACCGTTGCTTGGAAAATATAAAAAGTATTTCCCCTGATGCTTACGCTTGGGTTATAGAAAGTGAACCGCTCCATTGGGCAAATGCTTTGTTTGAAGGAGAGAGATATAACCACATGAACTCCACTTTTGGGCTAGATTTTTACAGCTGGGTTTCGGAAGCACACGAGTTGCCCATAACTCAAATGATAGACGAACTCAGAGCAAAGTTGATGCAATTGATATATACCCGTCAGGTACAATCCCGGGAATGGGTTGTCACAGCGCTAACACCAACTAACGAGGAGAAGCTACAGAAAGAAATAGAGCTTGCAAGACCGCTTCAGGTTTCACCGCCGCACAATAGCTTGTTTGAGGTTCATGGTGAATCCATCAATATAGTTGATATCAATCAGTGTGACTGCGACTGTAAGCTGTGGAGACTAACAGGTTTACTGTGTAGCCATGCTGTTGCAGTGATTGAATGCATTGGGAAAAGCCCTTATGATTACTGCTCCAGATACTTTACCTCAGAGAGTTACCGGTTAATGTATGCCGAGTCCATTAACCCTGTCCCAAACGGGATGATGATGATGATGATGGAAGAGCCGCCCGCTGAGGGGGTTGTCTCAGTAACGCCACCGCCCACAAGAAGGACACCGGGGAGGCCAAAGAGTAAGCAGGTGGAATCGATTGACATGATAAAGCGTCAGCTTCAGTGTAGCAACTGCAAGGGATTAGGACACAACAAGAAGACCTGCAAGGCTGTGTCCTAAGTATAGATAGTGAGACAGGGCTAGGACAGATTGTAGTTTATATAGCTGAACTTTGGACAACACTTGGTTTTGGTTCTTCAGTTTGTTGGTTTGGGAATGTGATCCTAAAGGGTAAAAGATCTCCCTTCGGGTTGAAACCACAGCAAGAAGAGAACAAGCGGCACAGAATCTCTGTTCCTAAATGGCATAAGACTTTATGGGAGATTATACAGCAAATGTGCATTGCATTTTCTTGTATTAAATTCGATTTTCTTGCCCATGTTATCCCGTTCTTTTACAAATATTATTTCTCTGAGGCTATGCTTTTTTTTTTTTTTTCAATTTACATTTTCATGAACAGAGGTGGCAGATTTGCTTTAATGTGCCAAGCTCTATAAAGGAGGATTTAAAAATAACTTAGATTGTTCGAGTGAATCATCATTCCCATAAACTTCAATAATATATGTATTCATCATTAGCAATCTTATAATATTTTTGCTTCTACCTTCAAAAATCCTAGTGATTCACAACACAACTTTTACAAAATCCGCAACACTTGTTAGAAACACTTGATGTTTATTTGTATAATTCCAAAAATAATCAATGATCATTTGATATAATACACCCGTGAATAGGGGCTGAAAGCTTTGAGCCTATGATAAATGCTAGAGACAGAAAGATAATAAGATGTGTAAAGAGTAAGATTGCTACCAAGAAATTGATTCCAACCAGTCGGAGGTAAACTCATAGGCCACAAAGGTTACTGCACCAGCAGGAGCAGCTTTCACAGTGGATGGCACAATGCCTTTGTACAGACCATGCCACCCTTCTGAAATCAGAATCTGCCTAAGACCGTCTAACATGTTTCGGTATGCACGTCGCTCAACTCGTGCTCCATATCTTGGATGTCTCTGTAAACCTTCAATCTGCAACAACACAAACAAAAAAAGTCTTTCAATTTTTTTCCGACATTTCTATTTCTATCATATATTTGCAGGCAACTGCATTCTCATTGCGATAGAGATCCACTGGGAGGTTAGTAAAGCTAATGTTTAATACAAATTTGAGTTTTCTTTCTATAGGTTCGATGACAGAACAAGTGAAGTACAACCAGAAACAGCACATAGGAGAATGACTTGAGGTTTTTAGGATTTGCCTAGGGTTTGGGATTAGGTAATGGGTCGAGAGTCAAGATTCTCTCATTAATCAAGTCTCTATGATGTGTAGTTCTTGCTAAAGTGAATAAAAGAGTTTGCCAGTTTGGATCCTATCAGAATAACTTTGTAGAGAATCCATTGGGTAAGATTAACTGACCTGGAATCGTTTTTTGACCACATCAAGAGGATGGCAAACAAGTTTGGCGCTAGTGCCAGCCCCAAGCCCACAAACAAAAAGCTGGAAGCTAGAAAGGTTCGTGTCCACGTTGACCGGGTTTTTGGACGATAATGTGTATCGGTTCCAATCCTGTTGAAAAACCAAACGACCTGATTAATTCCAGGGAGAAAAAAGGCAGACTTCTTTAAGAAAATATCACAGAGAAAAGATATATTCCCATGCTATTACCATCATCCAACGTTTAAACATATCATAAGTGCCAAATTGCAGGCCAGCGTAAGGCACAATCTCAACAAGTGTTGGTGTTAATCCATTATACAATCCTTTAATGCCTCGAGATTGGATAATATCAACAAATGCAGACCTCATTGTTGGATACACCTGTATACAGTCATCAATATGGTTACAATGTCATATATGAATTGTAACAAGAAATCCCTTGGGAGCAAGAAATTTAAATTATTTTACAGGCTTCATGAGTCAAGCAGCAAACCTTAGGCTCCCCTTGTGAGGCCAATATTGTCCTTAGAAGATCAAAAGGATAAGATCCTAGTGTAGCAGCACATCCTGCTAAAGCTCCGCTGACGAAGGATAGATAAGGGCTCAAATGTATATGATCCTCTGCATTTCAAAAGATTACAACCGGCTCATAAATATCAAACACACAAGGAAACACATTGATCACCGAATTACAAGTCATTTACAAAAGCTATTATAAGAGACACATACAACAAACACAATCTGAAGAAATTTCCCCAAAGTGAATTCCTTTTTACCAGTGACAAGAAATGCAACAAGATGTTTTAAAGTAGAGCATCTCTACCCCTAAGATAGCCGCTGGACAACAACAACAAAAGCACAGGCAAACTATAGAGAGACCCAATTGTTAGTGAGTAGACGTGTTACCTGTTTTAGTAGAACCAGATGCAAAAGATTTCAACTTATGTAGTACTGTAAACTGAATAGAAGTATATGGCATGACCATGAGCAAAGCTGGCACGTTACCACGCCAAAAACCCTGAGAAAAATAAGGTATCAAACATCAGTACAAGACCTCAGAAAACCTAATCGCCTGTGCCATTCCAGTGTTGAAGAGACAGACCCGAAAACCTTCTTCTCTAAAGATGTCTTTAGTTGCCTGTGCCATTCCAGTATACTTGGATGCTCCTGACAAGTTTCCCCTGACCAATGACCATGAACTTGTGGGTTCGAGTTGAACCTGCCATCATTACATATCAAGTTTATTCACCCATCTCTCTATTTGCAACAAGATGAATCAAATAATGATTCCAACATGAAATCAAAAGCTTATCAATCAATGGCGGAATTCGAAATACCTGAAACCTAATCTTAATGACATCAAGCGGAGAAGTAACAGTGCGAGAAACAGCACCGGAGATGGCGCCGGCCGAGGCATCAATCAGGGCACGTTTAATTTGTCCGGGATCGTCGAGCGGCGTCGTAGGACTCATTTTCTAGGGTTTCGTCTCTAAAAGCTAATCAATTGTGTAAAAGTTTCCATCAATATAAACCTCGCAGAAAAAGGAAAGAGAGAAACCAAAAGCCGTAACAAACACACACACAAAAGCGAGAATTTTACCTAGAAACCAAAAGGCTCCACATTGATCATTCGCCGGGAAAGCGCAAGAACAGGTTTGCCGCGGAATTGAAAGTTGTGGTATAAAATATTTTTTTGACTTCAAAAGGATTAAAGAAAAGCTGAGAGATTCTTTTTCCGTCAACGTTCGTGTTCTCCGATACAAAAAAAAAAAAAGGAGACTCGTTCGTTGTTGATAGAAGATTTTTTCCTTTTTAGTGCTTTGTCGGTTCGGTTTTAATGAGATATCAACTCATCAAAAGGGGTTTCCAAAGTGCCACTCATGGGTTTGATTTGAAAGTTTAGGACCTAGCATCAGAAATATACCAACTTTTTTTTTTTAATATATTATTTTTTCCATCTCAAAATATAAAATATTTTATTTAAAACTGTAATATATAAAATAAAAATAATTTAATTAATTATTAAAAAACTACAAAATAGTACTGATCTCACAATATTCAGTAAGTAAAAAGTATTTAAGATTGTCGTAACATCTTTATATTTTAAAATAAAAAAAAATTCCAAAACATTTTATATTTTAAAACAGAAAGAGTAGTTTATTGTTTAGTAATTATTATCGTTACGTTTACGATAAAAAATTCCTTACGTTTTTTTTTTTTTTTGAATACATACATTAAGGTTTGCTACTTCTAAATTTGACCAAAGAGTAAAAAAAAAACACTACGAATCTGAATTTCATGTTACATATGTAATTATGTATCAACAATGAGTACTTGACCATATGCAATTTTAATACAAATTTCACTACTAACTATAAACTTTTCCATGGCTCCAACTCCTTCAACGCAAGCTTCCAACTTTATTTATGACAAAGCTATGGAGGAGGAGAAAAGAGGAAAGGGGTTCAATTGTTCTTTTGTTTTTTTTTTCTCATCCTTTAATAATATATTATTCACAAGAGTCTAAAAGACACGACACTTGCACTAAATTATAGATTTGGGCATAAAGCCTTAACCGAATGGAACCAAAACTGACCGGACCAAATTTTTCGGTTTCTGTTTTAATTAGGTTTGGAGGTGCAAACCGATCAGCACTTGGTTTTCGGTTTGGTTCGATTGGACACCTCCAAACTAAAAGGTATTTCTGGTTTTATTCTTCTTAACTCTTTCCATATTTGTTCTCGTTCTTCAGCACTCGTATTTCTTTCTTTTTTGGAGAAAAGCACTCATATTTCTTGAAACCTTTTTTTTATGCATTTGCCTTTTCTACTTTATTGGATTGACAAATCTTATAAATATCTGGTAAATTCACAATGTCGTCGCCACATCCGCTTCGTTTATATGACTTTATCATAAGTCGAGAAACCTAATTATTTGTCAAGAACCTTTATGAAATTGTAAAGAGGTTTCTTGCGTATTGAATTCAACGGCAATGCCTTTTTTTATAGAGGCTACATTATTTGACCTAAAGATCAACTCAATACAAACGATAATTTAGACCAACTAGGCCTAATACCCCTCCACCTCTTCCCTCAAGGTGGAGTGTGAAGGTTACAAACACAAAAGAAAATGTTCCAACTCTTGACGACCTAAGGCCTTTGTTATGATATCGGTGAGTAGAGACTTGGTCGAAACATGTTTGGTGACAGTAATACCACGAATGATGTCAGCACAAATAAAATGGCAATCCTTCTCGATGTGTTTTATGTGTGCGTGATAGACTGGATTGGAAGCCAAATTGATAGACGATGAACTGTCAGAATGGGTCACAATGGAAGCCGTACACAGAATACCAAGATATGAAAGCACCTCGCGTAACCATAATATTTCACAAACTATGTTAGCCATGGCATGAATATTAGCCTCTTCGAAAGATAGAGATACTACATCTTGTTTTTCTGGTTTTCCAAGACAAGGGTGATAAGTTGAATGAACCAACCAGTAAGAAAACACCGAATGAAAGGACATGACGCCGAATCAAAATCACACTAAGATGTGAGTGTCAAATAAACAGTTAGACGAAGAAGAATACTTTGACTATTTTTCAAATATCGAACAACACGAGGAGCGACTTCCCAATGTTCTGCTTACAAATTATTCATAAATTTTGTGAGTCAATATGAATATCATATGACAACTCAGGACGTGTCCCACCGAGGTAGATTAAATAACCAATGACTCGATGATATTGTCCTCTAGCAAGCTGTCTCTAAAGCACAAACATAATTACCTGAAAACTTAAGTTGTCCTCTTGATTTGATTATGCAATTTGTTATCAGCTTGCACATAATGGATTGGGGGAAAATGTTGGACCTGTATTTGTCATCATATCGGTCTGGTCCATAAAGCCCATACATAATAACAATAGAAGCTTGGGTTTGAAATCAAGTCTAAAGCCTAGGAACAAGTACCACCAAGGGTTAGATTAGCAGCCGAGCTCGTTACCTCAGCAAAGAATGAGTCAAAGACAATCTGAGGTAACGAGTCAAAAAGACAATCTTTGACCGGATCAGAAAGGCGAGATACGCAGAATGTCCACTAAATATGTGGCCAAGATACGCAAAGTAGGCTCAAGATACGTGGAACTGGAATATCGAGTTGGATCAATCTATAAATACTAAGGATCTTCAAGGAAGTCAACATCTTTTTCCATATGAGAACATTAGATTTATGAGTAACACTGTAAATACATCTCACTTAAGATCCTTATATTCAATCTAAGTCAATATAAATCCAATTCGTAATCTTTTCGATTACCAGATTTATAGATATTTCTTAACCCTAAAGTATTCTTCAACGAATTCACATACAAATTCTTAGTGCGGAATTCAACTACAATACTATGCCTTGGTGAAATACACTTCTATACAAAATAATTGTAAATTCGAATAAGCAAAAAGATATCGGATTTCGTATAATAATTTTTGCAGTAACTAATATTGATTTTAACAAAAACAATAAAAATTTTATTCCATAAATATTATGCGCGAGTGTTATCCTATGATAATATCATGGGTTGATTGCATATTTTCCCTACAGATTTGCAACTAAAACGCTATCCACCTACACTTTTTGTTTCTTTGATTTACTATGCCAATATTTTTCTCTATATCATAAAACTACATGAACTTCATTTCTTTTTATAATTCACCAAATAAAATTAATATCGTAATTTCTATCTAATTTAGCAGTAATTTTGTTTAGATTAATTCAAATTCAAAGAGTGTAACCTAATTATATTTGGGTCGATCTCGAAACTAGTTGAGTCTTTTTCAACATATCCAGAAATCGATTCGGGAAAAAAATAAGTTATAATCCTTGGAGGGTTTTAGATGATTGATGAAGCCATCTTGTTTTTGACCCCATTTCGATTTTTAAAAGTTGACGAAAGAAAGCCAGTTAGTTTTAAGGTTGACCCAAATATATTGGGATTGTGTTTTTTTTAGACAATTGCAAAAATGTTATTTTTGGTATATGATTTTTCAAAAATACTACAATAAGATATTTATTTGTAAAAATGTCACTATTTATAGATTTTTAAAGCCTAAATCTTAAAATTATAAACTCTAAAAAATGTTTTGACTTTTAACACACCCTTAACCCTCAAAACTAAACTCTAATACAACATAGTTAACCCAAACATACATAATACTAGAATATGACTACACGAATAATTTAATAATCTAATTCATGAATACGAGTTTTTGTTTTATAATTTAATTTAAAAACAAATAATTTGATTTATCTAATAATTTATTATTTATGTTTGAACAATCATTTTTTTTTTGTAAATACAGAATATTATTTGTCTTGAAATTAAAACTAATTGTTCATTTTATCTATAATGCATGGACATGAAAATATAAAGTGATTTTCAACTACTTCGATATTGGTGCAGACAAATAACATTCTTAATATGTGTTTCTTTTTTAAATTGACTATTGTTTCAAAGATTATTATTGTTTACTAACTTATGATCCAAAATAAAGTAGAAAAGAAATGAAACATTAAAGAACTCGATGATTATAAGAAGATATCATGTTTTTTTAGAGTCCAATATATTTCAATCATGAAAAGATATAAGAAACGTATATACAACTTAAATGTTGAAAATTTATTTAAACGTAGAGAAAGAAATTGTGTTGTTCCTTGAAAATATTGAGAATGTTATTGAGCTTATTGAATTAGCTTTTATTATATTTATAGTCCACTAATATTTAATTGAATTTATATTTTAGCAAAATAACTACATATTTAAATCTATTTACAAAATAAAAGGATCATAGAGTTAGACTATAACTAATAAATTTAAAAATTTATTTTCAGTTTTATTTTAAAAATGATTTCTTTGATGTAGTTATTTATAAGAATCTAATTTTATAAACGTTTTCATAGTTCTCTTAAGGTTATAAATCAAAACAATATTAAATAGGTTTTTATTGAAATTAAAGGACAATTACACATGTGAAAAATGTATGAGACACGTGGCAGTCTCTCAGAACTTTATTTTTGGAGAAACCTTAAAATATTATATAAGATAAGATAATCAATAAATAATTTTGAAAAAATAATATTTTTTCAACCGGTTCGACCACCCGATCCGGTCCGAGTTGCACTGAAACACTGTAATTGTTTAACTAAGCACAAATTTTTATATCAATTTCATTGGTGAATTAATAGAAAAAAAAATGAAATTCATGTAGATCCGCATAATTAAACCAAACCGAACCGTAATTAGGTGTTTTGGTTTTGTGTCGGTTTAAGCTATAAATCCGCAAAAATCACGTTTTAGTTGCATATCTAAAAAAAAAAAAAAGGTTATGTTATGATAACCAAAGTTAAAGAAATAGTTGAATTAAAATATCTAGTACGTTACATGTGCCTGCAAAAAAAGAAGAGGTGAGATCCCCCAAACGAAGAAGCCTTGGCCTTTGAACCCTCGTGGACTGCGAAGTCTCAGTGCAGTGAGTTGTCAGCCTTTCAATCTCTTATCCTTGATTTGAATTCTTTCTTCTTTGTTGCCAAGTTTGTTTGTTTGTTTGTTTTAGCCATTAGGGGTTGGATTTTACATATCTTTGTTTCTCCACATGATTTCACAAGACCCGAAATCATGATTTTGGCATATTTTCAGTTTAAATCTGAATTTACTTGTTCTTGCACATATGGTTTCTGTGATTGATTTCTTCTTCTGCTATGTTCATTTCCTTCCTTTAACCAACCACAAGTGTGTTTTTGTTTTTTGCTTGAAGATCGTTCTGCTGCTGCGTGTGCTAATTGCTTAATTAACTAACCCAAGAACTGCCTTAGCGTTTTGGAAGAGATGCATCTGTGGCCATCATTGAAACTTCGAAACTCCTTCAAGAGCTCTAGCAAGAAGAAATTCCAAAGGGAACAAACTCAAAGCAATCGCCAGAAACTCCTCGGAGGAGAGGGCGACAATAATTCTAGCCCCGAGATCTCATCAGGCTGTTTTGCTATTGTTTACAGAGATCTTGCCATGCTTCTCTCTTGCTGCGGAGGTAAACCATATTTGTACATCAACTAATGTGGGGATTCTTGTCACTTAAATGGGAAGAATCAAACACATTTTCTTCATATTAACTAGTGAAATGGTTTCAGTTTATAATCCAAGCTCAACTATGGTTTTATCTTTTAACAGAAAAACCAATGGTTTTTAATTTCTTTCTTCAACTTTTTTCAGCTTGCATTGATGAGGAAGAGAACTGATGCAAGATCCTGTTGGGGGAGCAAGTGAAAGATACTATTATTAGCCTTACAAAACACCATCTCTCAAAATGTAATTAGAAATATTGTTTCTATTAACTTTCTGAATTCTATTTCTAGCTCCCCCCCCCCCCCCCCCCCCCCCCCCCCCAATCATATTTATATAATTGTCTTAGTAGAATATACTCTGTAATATATCAACTTTCTCAACATTGCCTATAGTTAGTTACTCATGATGGCTTGAGTTATCCTGGTTCATCCGCATCTAGGTGATGATGTTCACACTGGCGCATAAGTCGTATCGAGCATTGTAACTCAAAGTTTGGCTGATCTCTTAGTATTGGCATATGTGGTGGTTGTAAGATGAAGCGACAAAGGGGCTTAGAAAATTGCGAATCTCCACCCGCGTGAGGCTCGACTTTCCCCCAACGTAGCCTAGGTTGATTTATGCATGTGACTAAGAGGTCTATTGCATATGTAGATGACTCACTCTAATGCACATAACAAATGAATACCCAGTCCCATGAATTAGGAAGTTGAGAACGTTTTTGTATTCGATTAAAAGCACTGAGCCGACAAATGTTAAATTAAAGAGTCGTAATTGGATAGGAAAGCAGACTCCAGAATCCCACCAAATTACGGAAATACCACTGGGCGTTTCCTTCCCCCCCTCCTCCTCTTTTACCAAAAACCCTAAAATTCCTTGCTACATCTACATTCGCTGCAAACAATGGAGGCACCTTCTCTGAAGCAGCAGGAGTTCTCTCTCGCATCCGTCTCTCTCTCGCATCCGTCACTGATCTCACCTCCCCTTCCGTTTCTTCGTCCTCGTCATCCTCTCTTGTAGCTACGTTTTCCCTCCTCCTCCGATAACCAACTCCGAATTCACGAATCTGACTCCGAAGATGCTTTCACTTTTGATCTTAGTTCCGCTCAGGTGACTGTCCATTCGCTCATCTTCTGCTTCCGTTCAGTCGTTTCAATGCTTGGTTGATGTAATGTTGCCTTTTTCTCTTCGAAATTCAGACACACGGGATAAAGATTGAGACTTTTTGGTGCTTTCTCGTTTTGGGAAGAAAAGTTTGCGTTATTGGAACCACTTGCTGTGTTAAATGCACTGATTGTAATTTCTGCTTGCTCAGTTGTTCAAGTTGGCGCCGCTTCAGTTCATCTGTGTAGCTGATAGTTAGATTCTGCAAAAGAGGTACGTGAAATATATATCTCTTTTCTTCACTACTTCCCCTTTCTTCTGAGTGTTTATGAGATCGATTTGGTTTACTACCCGAGTGCGTGTAAGTGGTTAACACGTTTGCCTGGTTTCCTGATATATAACTTCTTGGTGAACCAGAAATCATTCTCTCGAGGAGTCATGATGAAATTTAGGGACGACAAGGAAAGCAAAGATTTTTTGTGATTCATTCCAGGAATGGACAAAGGATGCTGTTAAACAAGGTGCATCTTGAAAATGTTTATGTTTTCCTCTAGCTTCTTTCAGAAAAGAGAGATATTTAGATGCACTGACTTTCTATTAGTGATGTGTATCCTCATTTTCTTCATGAGTTTACCTAAGATAGGTTTATATTGCATTGATCATTTTTGGGTTTCCTAATGTATCAAATGTCTCTTAGTTGCTACATCTGTGTGTGCTACCTTTATCGTTCACCAAAGCCTCTTTCGTCCCGTCACAATATATATATTCATGACTTTTCCTCGTAATCATTCTTTGTTGCCTTCCACATTCTTTTGTTTTAGGACCACCCTTGCCAAATGGAACAGTTTCATTTACTAAAGGCAAGTTCGACAATAAGATAGAGGCTGCTTCAGCCAAAATGTATTTCCATTATTATGGACAACTTCTACATCAGCAAAATATGCTACAAGATTATGTGAGGACAGGTAAGACATCTCGCCTTTGTGCATTGGCTACCTCAGACTTGTTTCACACTTTCTTCGTTTAGAAGGATGTGCATCCATCAGAGGTGGAATATCTTTAGTTTTCTTCACATGGCTATTTGACTCAGAGTAGCTCTCTTTATGTCATATTACTGTCGTCAGGTACATATCATGCTGCAGTCATGGAGAATCGTTCAGATTTTTCTGGTCGTGTTGTGGTCGATGTAGGTGCTGGAAGTGGCATTTTGTCAATGTTTGCTGCACTGGTATGCAAAATATAAGAAACTTTGGGCCCAATGGTTTTAACACTATTCTAGATCTGAATTTTGCTCTGGTTTTTCTTATAAACGTCCATTATTTTCCTCTAATTTAGGCTGGTGCCAAGCATGTGTATGCTGTGGAAGCGTCAGACATGGCTGAATATGCCCGTAAGCTGATTGCTGGAAACCCCTTACTTGCTGAACGGATCACAGTAAGACCTGTACTCTAGTTTCGTTAATACATCGTTTCATATATATATATCCATTTTTCTGATGATTCGTCAAGTTGGCACAAGTATAGGTCATCAAGGGAAAGGTTGAGGATATTGAGTTACCTGAGAAGGCTGATGTTTTGATCTCAGAACCAATGGGTATGTGTTTCAGAGACTGATTATTTTCACATGAAAATCAGAATCTTTCAGTAGGCAAACTTCGTCTGTGAGAAAATAAGTGGAGGAGCATCATTACTGATTCAAAGTTTTAGTGATGAGTTCGAAATTATGTCTTATATATAAGATATCTGTGCCTGTAGGCACCCTATTGGTCAATGAGAGGATGTTGGAAACATATGTTATTTCTAGGGACCGTTTTCTGTCTCCAAATGGAAAAATGTTTCCGACAATAGGAAGGTAGTTGATCTTCGATGGTTTGACTTTTCTATTTCATAAATGTCTTCTTTCTCGTGTAACTTTATCACTGCAGGATCCACATGGCACCTTTCTCCGATGAATTCTTATTTGTTGAAATGGCAAATAAGGTACATAATGCTCATTGTATAAAGAAGATATGTCTGATAGTTGCTTATAACATAGATAGAAATGTGGGTTGAGTATGTGATGTTAAGCTTTCAGTAATTAGTCTTTCCACCTCTATGCAGGCTTTGTTTTGGCAGCAACAGAATTATTATGGAGTTGATTTGACACCTCTATATGGATCAGCACACCAGGGTTATTTTTCCCAGGTATATCCACTTACAACCAGTGAATCACTGACTAGTTTGCTTGTTCTTCTTTTACAATTCGTCATATTTACAGCCTGTGGTTGATGCATTTGATCTGAGATTATTGGTGGCTCCCTCGATGTTTCATGTGATAGATTTCACTCAGATGAAGGTATAGCTACTCTCTACATGAAATTCTGTTCTACGGGGTTTCGTGAACACTGAGGACATTTTTGGGTCATACTATTTCATAATCTTCCCTTTTTGGTGAATGACTATGATCCAAACTCATTTAGCTCAATTCATTTTCACAGGAAGAACAATTTTTCGAGATTGATATCCCATTGAAGTTCACAGCGTCTGTGTGTACCAGAGTGCATGGACTTGCTTGCTGGTTCGACGTTCTCTTTGACGGGAGGTATCAAGCCATAACAATTTATTAGTTTTCCTCCTGTACTTGAGATTAATTTTACTTTTGCATCATCAAATGTGTACAGTACAAAGCTGATTTGCTCTGTATGCTCAACAGCACGGTGAAAAGATGGTTCACGACTGCTCCTGGTGCACCAACAACCCATTGGTATCAAATAAGATGTGTTCTCTCGCAGCCTATTCACGTCATGGCAGGGCAAGAGATCACTGGTAGACTTCATTTGGTTGCCCACAGTGCTCAGAGTTACACTATAAATCTAACTCTCTCAGGTAAATTTCTCTCTTATACCTCTCCTTTTGAATCATATCATCCACTTTCTGACTTAGTTTCTGATTGGCAAAAAACAGCTAAAATGTGGGGGCCTGGTGCCAATCAAGGTGGAATCCTCCAGACATCATCGTGCAAATTCGATCTTAAGGAACCGTATTATAGAATGTCTCAGCCACAAGTATACCCTGTTGTACAAGAACCACTAGCTCAACCGCAAGTAAGCATTTGCTATTGTCTTGATTAGACAATTAGGACATGATCACTGTTGTATGATACACCATTAGACATAGGCTATATCACCACTTTAAAGCCACCAGGATCTTTAAATTTTGCATCTATGCAGAAGTATATCTCAGCATTACAAGATGTGTTTACACTTTCTCTGTGCAGGACATACAGATACAGAGCGATGACTTGGAAGTAGAGTTACTACAACAGAACGCAAACGCTCAGCTTTAGAGTGCAAGATCCTTTTAGCACCACTGGAACCTTGCCATTGATTCCACCCACGTCTCTGTATTTTGCGTTTGGTTCCCAAGGTTTAGCTCCGGCCCTTAATTTTCAGACATTAAATCTTGCGTCTCTATTTAAACTCCATTTAAACTATGTATCGCCATTGATCCTCTCTCAAGAGCCACACGCAAATGAATCATTCTGGTTTTGGGTATGTAACCAATTGAGTTTCGGGTGTGGACTTTAGGAACGTATCTGTATTGGCAAATGACTCCCAAAAAATCCATTTTTTAGACACCTTGGAGAGAATGTTTTTGGTTTAATTTTCAAAAATTGTTGGCTTAACCCTGGATAGAATGTCGAAACTGGTTTTTATTTTTAGTTTTTGGCGAAAAGGAAAGAACAGATCAACTTGGATTTATTGAGTTTACTGAAACAAAAATGAATTGGTGAATGTGCAATTATAGCGTTGGACAAAAGAAGTATTGCAAATATAGAACAAATTTCAACCTCAGCTGATTACGGCTGCAACAGCAGGCTCAGGCGGATTAGCAACAATGACATTGAAGCAGCGTCCACAGAGAGTAGGATGGTCAGAAAATGACCCGACCTGGCCTGAGTAATTCCAGCACCTCTCGCACTTGGACCCCTCAGCTCGTGACACACCAATCCACACTTTGTTCTCTCCCTCCCCGTACTCACCTGTGTGCTGCACACTGCTTATCATCTCCTTCATTGACGACAATACAGCAACCTGTATACAAATCCCCAATAGTTTGGTATTCATTGTGATCAAATCTCAACTTCATATCGAAAATTGTTGATAATATGGTTAAGTGTGGACACTGAACTCATGTCATCAAAAACATTGAGGAATTCTAAATAAACCTCCGTATTTTGTTATATTGTAATCTTTTGATCAATAGGTGTATTCATATCCATCTCTTAGGCGTTTAGGGTTTTTTCTAGGATCTCTTCCCATACATCTAATCCCTACATAACTCTACCGCCATTCAGTTACTTTCGTTAACCACTGACTATTAAGCTTTCCTGTTTGGGTCCCAAAACTATATCTAGAATACGCAAAAACTCCCCTACATATTAAAATCTGGGTAGAAAGAACCAGACTGGATCAGAAAATTTTCCGCTTTGTGCCTAATCCCATATACGATAAATGTTTTACTTAGTAGTGTTCTATATGAATCTTAGAGTGGCTATTACAATCTCAGTTGAGACGACTCATTCTTCGACCAGAACCTTACACAGAAAAACCCAGGTTTTTGTTGATGTTCCTGATCAAATTGATTCTATCTTGATCTGTAACTTCAATGTGAACCTTGAACTTTCTAACCCATCAAGATTTAGTGCTTACCTGTGATGTTATGAATATACGTTGTAGTGTGTCAGCTTCATAATGTGCTTCACACATCTCTAATAATTTTGAAGCCATGCCTGCATCTGCTGTATGCAGATACACCTTTGCTTCTAAACTGGAACCAATCATTTTCCCATTACGTGCGAGCTCCAACACTTTGTTCACCTCAGTCCTCAACTGTCAGGCAAACACCATAACACTTTAAACCATGGCTGAGTTAAAGAAAAGAAAGAAAGATCCACACTTCTAATTTCTTACAAAGATTTTTAATAAAACAGGCAGTCTTAAATCATTTGGGATTATAAGGTTCAGTGCTTTGAATTGCTAACTCAAATAGTTTAGGTCTGTAATTGCTATTTCATAAGAACTGATTCAACGATTAGCTTGACATAACACCGAGTAATATGTTAAGGAGATTTGATACTTTAACTGTAAGTATATAATATAGAGATTGGGGGTGGGGGGGGGGGGGGGGGGGGACTTGCTGACAGTTTATTCGCGTTATTATTTTAGGAGATTTTTGATACCTCGAGAAGCCTTTCCCAGAAGAGAATATCTTCAGTAGGAAATGAAAGCCATTGTTTGTTCAACATAGGCCATTTAAGTTCAAACACAAATTTTGCGGCAGAGCCATCTTCATTTCTGTACTCAAATGGGAGATTCTGCCAGACATCTTCTGCTAGATGAGGTACAATCGGAGCGATCACTCTCAATATGGATACAAGATGTGTTGAAAGAACTGTTTGACAGCTTCTTCTGGTAAAACTCGAACTGCCCCTGTGAAAAAGATTTTTGTTCCAGATTACATTGAATAGCACATATATATTGCATCAAAGATTGGTAAGCCAAGGTCTACATAGGTAGCAGCATATATCAACCTAAAAAAGATGAGAAACTTACCCAGTATACAGTCTATCCTTAGCAACATCGAAGTAGAAATTTGACAGATCAACAATTGTGAATCGCTGTATGATCTGAAATAAAGAAAGCTTATTAATAATACGGAAATGAAACTCAGCCTCCTGAGGCTCAGCCGTCGATCTGCAAACACATCAATTTTGCTCTCACCAACATGGATAAGATCCAATTGCTAAAATCTGAATATTCTAAGATATATTAGAGCTTCATTAGCTTCTTCTAATGAATAAATAAGTCTTGTACTGGTATTGTATATATGTTCTCCATCACAGGAGCAAAGGAAAACACATGCAAATGAAGTAGATCAAGTAATGGTTTATCCAGTTTTTAGTTGCTGTTGCCGCTATCCGATATCGAATTACATATAAAATAAATTGGCCCAGTCCTAAATCGTGACACTTCTAAAGAGACTACTTTGTACTGATCAGTTCAACTGTACCAAAATAAAATGGTGAGGTTTGGTACCTGGAATATTTTAAAGAACTGGTAGTCCTCATAACACTCTTTTATGTTCTTTACAACATTCTCAAGCTGGAAGAGAGCATGCTGATCAATGATGGGCAAATCCTGGTATGGAACAGCATTATCAACCTACAAACCGCCAAAACTTAAATATTAAAAGATTGTGGCTGACACCAAAATACAAAACAGAAGCAATAGATCTTGGCAAGTGGGGGCAGGAGGTAAAAAGCACTACTCTATATAAAGCTTAGATTTAGAGACATACTCTCCAGTCATGAAGATTTCCCAAGAGATATCTTAACGTTCCTCTCAACTTCCTATATATATCAGACATTTGCCGAAGAATCTGTGGGCCTATTAGTACATCTCCTGTGTAATCTACACTAGAAACCCAGAGACGCATAACATCAGCTCCATAAGCAGGTGCGTCCTGGCATAAGAAGAGAAACCCTTGTCAAGAAACAGACTGGATGGATGATAAAGATTTGCTTACACAATGGCTGTGGTTGTTATACCAGTGACGAACCTTTGAATTTTTCCCACCTTCAATGACCATACGTGGGTCAACCACATTCCCTAAAGACTTGCTCATTTTCATACCCTTCTCATCAAGTACAAAACCATGTGTTATAACAGCAGAATAGGGAGCCTTTCCTATATACAATAATACAAAATGTGAGGAAAAAAATGTTAAGTCAACTTACAAAAACATGTAAAGTCAACTTACACCAAGAAAGCTAAAATCTGTATAGTAATTTTGATTTATAAAGGCAAGCGGTTATCATAGTGTGCATTTATCACCTTTTGTTGCGATGCTTGTTAGCAAAGAACTCTGGAACCATCCACGATGCTGATCTGTACCTTCTAGATACACATCTGCAGGGAAACTAAGACCCTCGCGTTTCCCCAGAACACCAGCCCAAGAGGAACCTGCCAAACAAAGGAGAACGAAAGTGATGATAAAATTGTTGATTGGCGCCTTGTGAGACTATTTGATTCTAATTAACATTCTTTTATTAGAGAACCTGAGTCAAACCAGACATCCATTGTATCAGTTCCCTTTTCATAGTCAGCTGCTTTATCACGATATTTCTCAGGAAGTAGGTCTTCCACTGACATATACCACCATGCATCACTACCCTTTTGGGAAATAATTGCTGCTGGACAAGGTATTCAAATAAGATCACAGAAACTATAGCAACTACATTGAGCAGGAATAACAGAAAACAAGGCCTCTAAACAACAACCCAGACAGAGACCATACTCTCTTATAAACCCTTACACTTAACATGGTCAATTGTCTCTTCATTCATGAGGGGTTCTTTTGTCGTAACATGATAAAAGACAGGAATAGGGACACCCCATGTCCTTTGTCTCGAGATGCACCAATCAGATCGAGTAGAGGTCATGGCAGATATTCTGTTAACTGCCTGTATGACAATTGACAAAGCATATTAGGTACTAATTAACTCCAAACAAAATAACATGCAGCTCTTAGAAAAAATATAAGGCAGGAAGCTAAGTCAAGAGGAGAAGAAGCAGTTATAAACCATCCCAACAATGAGAAAATCCAGCAGCAAGATGGATCAAATCATGTGGTTCATATGCTGTGAGTCTCCTTCCACAGCTAACATCCACACATGCTACTTTCAACCCATATAAGAAATGAAAAAACCAACATATACACTTACTATGTAGTTAACTAGGTACCTGATGTGGTATCCATTTTACATTGCTGATTGCATCCATAGTGGCCTTGCGAAACCCTTCAACCGAAGCAAACCACTGCTCAGTCGCTCTAAATATTGTTGGTTTCTTAGTTCGCCAATCATATGGGTATTTATGAGCTGCATACAAAAAGATTCTTTTCATCTGAAATAGAGCAGGTGGCAAATGTTTACTCAAAACACTGGACATAAAGCATCTGAAGCAAACTCACAATAAGATTCTTCCATGACCAGAGACATATTTTCATTCAGGTAATTGACAACAGCACTATTCCCTTCCCCAAGGACAGAGAGCCCTCTAAACTGTCCAGCTTCTTCAGTGAAGATTCCTTCATCATCCACCGGAGCGACAATAGGCAGCCCATACTTCAGGCCAGTTGCATAATCCTCCTGACCATGACCAGGGGCAGTGTGGACCAGCCCTGTTCCTGATTCTGTAGTAATGTAATCACCCCCTATAACGACTGGACACTCCTTTTTGTCAATTGGATGTGAGTACCTAGAACCATGATGACAAACCATTAACCAAGGGGTTGTTGAATTTATCGTATCACATGCAAAACTGAGGTTCCTTCAATTCTCTAAGTTCAAATGTAACCTGCAGTTTTCAAGATCTGAGCCAAGCAACGTTTTACTTATGACAAGCTTCACACCCCATTTCGCTTCTAATGCTGGCACAAGGTCGGTTGCTACAATCATGAAAAGTTTTTGTTGATTCTTTAGAACCTTCCCAGGCATTTTATTTTTATTGCCTGTTGACGCAGATTGATCTTCTGAGGATGACTGCACTTCAACAACAGAGTATTGAAGCTTTGCATTCACCGCGACAGCTGAAAGTTAGGCAAGACAGAAAAGAAGATGATTCACAAAATGTGGTTATATTATACATAGAACAGTAGATGAAAGCAAGTACTTATCCATGCATCTAAATGAACAAGAGAGGTGATAAAGAATGGAAACAAAGCAAGGTTAGATGCATTTTGGTAGCTGTGAGCAACAACACTTACCAGCATTGGCTGGAATAGTCCAAGGGGTAGTTGTCCATACTGCCAAGCATATATTAGGAATAAATTCTTCTAACGAGCTTCCACTGACCAATTTAAAAATAGCATATATGCTCCTTGAAATATGACCCTCTGGATACTGCATATAAGTTTTATTGAAGAGGGAAAAAAAATCAATCATGCTACAGGTACAGGTGCGACTGATCTAAGATAACTAAAGTAAGGTGTGAATCGTCAAAAAATTGTTCTATGAAAGTTGCATGCATTGAGAACGAGAATAGATAGCAACACTGAATCAGGCTCCATCAAGGATATATAAAGCAATACTCTGAGTCTAATGGACTACATGATGTACTCTACATCATGGAAAGACATTAACAGAAGTATGAAAAAAAGAACAGAAAGACTGGTATGATTTTAGCTTACTTCAATTTTCATTTGAGCTGGCCGTTTTATTGTTATTCCTTTAGATTATCTAAATTGAAAATGGGATTCAAGTTTACCTCTAGTTCAGCTTCTGCAAGAGCTGTCCGAGATGAAGGGCTCCAGTGAACTGGTTTCCTGCCTCTATAAATGTATCCTTGCAAGGCCATCTGGCCAAATACTTCAATCTACAATATATGATAAAAATATCTGTCAAGTATCAGGCTTTTGAAAACTTACAGAATTCTAACAATAATCATCTCCTGCATGGCTATTTAAACCAGTACATAATGTGGGAAGTGAGACCATTACCTGGGCCGCTTCATATTCCGGATCAAGAGTTAGATAAGGATTGTTCCAGTCTGCCCATACTCCAAAACGCTGTAAACACCAAATATTATGTCATGTGTTCTAAATCTCCATGGAATGACCCCAAAAAAATTAAAAATTTCTAACTACAATGTCCCGAGAGATCTACAAATCATAATGATTGATGCATTCAAAACAAAGCTTGATAGCCACCTTAAATGATTCCATTTGTGTTTTGACTGTTGCTTTAGCAAATTTCGCTGCCTTTGCCCTTAATTTTAGTGGTGTAAGTTCCTTTCTCACTTCCTGATCCAGTGACTGCAGAACTGAAATATTTGACAGTTACAGCCATATTACTCAGGCAAGTAACTAACTGGAAAATAACAAAAGCAGAGTTACTTTCACATTGTAGTGACTCAAAGGTCCATATCCTATTATGTACTTGCCTTTCAACTCAATTGGAAGACCATGGCAATCCCACCCAGGAACGTACTGAACTTTATAGTTTTGGAGCAGCTGCATGAAGAGACAGACAGTTTGATTAGACGTAAGGAAAATAGAGAAGACATAAGGAGAGTTACATGGATGTCCCAGTAAGGAAAGGTGAATGCCTTATAGCGATTAATGATATCCTTCAGTATCTTGTTAAGAGCATGACCCATATGCAGGTCACCGTTGGCATAAGGAGGACCATCATGAAGAATGAAACTCCCCTGAAAATCCAACTATCAAACACCATTTTATTGAAGCAAAGTAAATGTGAGAAAATATTGAGAAACTCACTCCATTGTTATTATCAGAAACTCTCTTGAAGACCTGGTTCTCATCCCACATCTTCTGGAGTTCAGGTTCCCTCGTCAAGGAATTCGCTCTCATACCAAAACCAGTCTTTGGCAAATCAACAGTGTGTTTGTACTTTCCTTCTTCTTGCTTTTCCCCTAACCAAACATAAAATAATATGAATGGCACAGACCATAACAGTGTTAGGAAAGAAGTACAAGCAGCGAGATGCAAAACCTTGAGATGCTTTCTTTGCTGCCATAACAGGCCCACGAGACCTTCGCTTTGACGAATTACCAAACTCATTGTTTGGTTGAGTTGAATAACGTGAGACGTATAGGAAAGAAAAAGCCTTGACGGAAGACCTTCCCTTGGCAAGAAAAGAATCCAACGGAGTGTTTCTCTTTACATTAGAACAATTTCTACCTGACAAAACCTAAAAAGGGGCAAAAACCACATCTCAAAACTATTTCAACGCAAATCTTCAGCATGATACAAGAATTTCTGTCAGAATGAAAGGTGATCCAAGCAAGTTCCTTAGAAAACAAGGTGAACTAGTTCCAATTTCATTTTCTTTTTCTGTAAAATAAACACATTTTGACTATTCGAAGGTATAAGCAATGAATAAAAGTCACCCAAGAAGCCTCTGAAATTTAATCAAACAATTGGTGTGCAATAGTAAGACAAGTGTGTTGAAGAATTTTAAATTGAAATTGAACTTGAACTTGAAAGAAAGTCTAACTATCACTTTCAAAGTAATAAGAAAGAAACGGAGAAGATGGATTCAAAGTAGTTATTGGAGGAGTGCGCATACTCTGTAAGATGAGGATTGCACCATCGCCATGGCAGCTGCCTCCCTCGGATTTCCCGCAAAGGATTTCAAGAAAGACGACATCTTCTCTCTCTCTCTCTCAGCTCATTTTCATGGCGCGAAACAAGGAAGGAGGAGCAAGGTCCAGAAACTGAGGAAGCCTATGTATGTCTGTGGATATAACTGAAACTAAAACCAAACCTCAGACAGATGCTTGCTTCACTTTCGGGTTTTTATCCGTTCAATCCCTAAATTTCTTGTTTTCCCCACCAATACCCCACTTTGAAAAACTCTCATATCCACGCCCTCTTGTTTTGATGAGATTTTTTTTTTTTTGTTTCGCTCAACTTCAACTTAATATTACCCTAAGTTATTACACATCAAGTTTCTCTGCCTCTACTAAATCCTTTTAACCAGTTTGGCACAATAGTATATAGCTTTGGGACATTACTCTCTCTAGAGAAAACAGCCTTGGCTAGACTATCCGCCACTCGATTACCTTGTCTTAGGTGGAACAACACTCCAACCTCCTCCATTATCTTCAGAAGGCCTTTTATGTCATTTGCAAGTGTCCTCACAACTGGTTTTGGGGCTTCAGCATTGATGTTACTGACCACTTCTTTGGAATCTGATTCAAATAGCAACCTGTTGTATCCAAGACTGCGAGTTGTAACTATGGCCCATCGTAGAGCTTCAAATTCTGTCTCCTCCGCTGCTCTGGTCCGAGGGAGTGCTTGAGTGCCCATCCATTTCACCTGTCCTTTCTCATCCCTTAGGACCCCACCCAAACCGCTTGGATTAAGGGAAAAGCATCATCAAGTGTTACTTTTAAATTTTTAGTAGACACTTAACATATTTTTATAGCGTGATTATACCATAAGGCACATTGATAAGTTTTACTTACAATAATAGGCACTTTGAGTGTAATTTGACAACTGTTCTCGATTTTTAATACTATAAGACCATTTACAATAGGACTGTTGAAAGAAGAAAAATTAACTGTTAAATTGTTTTAGTGAGAGTGTGGAAAAGAAGGTTGAATTCCATGTGGATTAAATTGTGTTGAAACGATTCAATATGTTGAAGCTTGAATCCCAAAATTTATCATTTTTTATTCTCTATAAATATAAACTTGTTTTGTTTGATTTGAACACACACAAAAATAAAAAAATTAATCACAACAGCATAAAAAAAATAACAATATGATATAAAAATGGTAAGATAGGGTGTTGAGTCCTATTAAACAAAACTATTGTAAAGTGTTAAATTATGAGAGATGAAAGAAAAAGAAGATGATGTAAAGTGGTAAAATATAAAAAGTATAAGGTGTTCAATTTAAAACCATTGTAAGGGTTTACAAAATCATAAAAAGTAGATCTACCGGTAGAGTCCCAAAGTAAATACAGATACAAAAACAACATTGTAGAAAATTTGATTAAACAAAAGTTTGCATTCTTGTTCTAGTTGGATATGCATGTATGAAAAAAGTAGATAAGTTCCACTTTTGTTTTTGGAACGATTAATCTCCACCGATATGTCTAATTTTTTAACAAATTTAAAAGTCATATATTAATCATGCTTCAGATTGAATTACAAAATTAAAAGAATCTAAAGAGAGGATAAAAAAATGTTCTAAAGACTTAAAAGAATTGAGAGGAATCTAAAGAGAGATTAGAAACGACTTAGAGAAAACGTTTTGAGAAATCGACAAAAAAATACATTTGAATAGTGAAAAGTGTTTGATCTTCGTATGTGATACATACGTCCAATTCCCAACCATATACAAGCCAAATTCATCACAAAATTGGGCCGAGATATATATGTGTGTGTGTTCTAGTGTAGCATTTTCTCATAAATATCTTACAAAGTTAAAACAAACTAAACCGAAAAGAACACACTTTGATTTCAGTCTTCTCAAGCAAACTCTTTATAAACCAAAAATAGCATATTTTGTTCCGTCTTCTTTGAAGACCAAAATAATAGTAAAATGCATACATAACTTATTTTTTGGTAACAAGAAGAAAAAAACTACTAAAAGATTAAAATAGAACCCGTTTTACTAGGAACAAGAGGTCTCGCGTGAGTATCTGTCTAGACAACAACGCTCGACCACATCACCGCCCGCCCACTTATCATTCAAATAGAGACCATTTTTCCTCAATTCATGATAATCTATACTATATAAAAGTTGAAGTTACTAGCTTTTGATGCCGTCCACCTAGGATTTAATTCAACCTATAGTAGCGTGACACGTCAAATATTTAGAATTATGTTAATTTTGTTTTGTTGATAATAATTGAAAAATAAGACATGATTTCCTTATATCATTAGCTCATAATTCCAAGTAATTTCCAAAATTTTGCTATATAAAAGTTGAAGCTATTAGCTCCTAAAGGCATCCACATAGGATTTAAATCAACTTATAGTGACATGACACGTCAAATATTTAGAATTATGTTAATTTTGTTTTTGTTGATAATAATTGAAAAATAAGACATGATTTCCTTACATCATTAGCTCATAATTCCAAATAATTTCCAAATTTTTGTGGTTTTAATTTCCTATTTTAAAATTTCTTTAATTTAAAAGTCTTAAATATTAAAAAAAAGTTATTATTTCAAGTTTACGAAAAATTTAGAAAAAGTATAGATATCCTACTATAAAGGCAAAATTAATATCACATTCTAATCAATTATTATCCCAATAGAATAAGATATTACATTCATTCTCAATTAACTACAAAAGAGATTAGAAAAAATTTTCAACGATCCACAAAAAATAATATAATTACAATAGAGATTATGAAATTTTACAAGAAACTGAAAAAGATGGAATGTAATAAAGATGAAGCTAGAAGGGCAACTGATATTGCAGAGAAGAACTTTATAGTGATATAGAATGATTACGTTGGAGCGAAAAATATCGTTAACAAGACTAAGAATTAGTATCCTAAGCTTGATGGTTCAAACAATTATTGATAATGATCAATGTTTATATCTCTGCATCAAAGAACGAAAAAGGAGAAGCTAATTGGTATGGAGTTCTCGGTGTTTATCCTTTAACTGATGATGAAACAATTAAAAAAAAATACAAAAATTTAATTCTTTTACTTCATTCGGACAAGAACAAGTGTAAAAGTGCAGAAAATGCGTTTAAGTTGGTTTTAGAGTATTATAAAAAAAAAGGGTTGAATTTAGAATTATGGTGTTTGTTGCCTGATAAAGCTAAGAGAATGTGCTTATGATCATAAGAGGCTATAAGCTCCTAAAGGCGTCCACATAGGATTTAAATAAACCTATAGTGACATGCCACGTCACATATTTAGAATTATGTTAATTTTGTTTTTCTTGATAATAATTGAAAAATAAGACATGATTTTCTTATATCATTAGCTCATAATTCCAAGTAATATCCAAATTTTTGTGGATTTAATTTCCTATTTCAACTTTAGATTAGAAAATTTTCTTAATTTAAAAGTCTTAAATATTTAAAAAACATTATTATTTCAAGTTTACGAAAAATTTGGGAAAAGTATAGATATTTTCTTATAAAGGCAAAATTAATATCACATTCTAGCCAATTATTATCCCAATAGAATAAGATATTACATTCATTCTCAATTAACTATAAAAGAGATTAGGAAAAATTCCCAACGATCCACAAAAAATAATATAATTACAATAAAGATAGTACTAATCCTCGCTAAAGACGTCCACATAGAATTTAAATCAACTTATAGTGACATGCCACGTAAGCTTTAAAAAAAAATTAACAAACAAAAAAATAATAACCCTATAAATTTGGGAAACATGCTAAATCAATTAAAATTAACATAAATTTTTATTATATATATATATATTATAGATTTAAGGTTTAGCCAATGTATTTTGTATTTTATTCTTCACGTTGGTTTTCAGTTTGGTATGTGTTTTTTTATTGCTTGGATTTATTATTGTTTTACATTTTTCAGATTCTATTTTTGATCAGTAACATGTTTATGGTGCAGTCGTAATATACAATCGTTTTTATCGAATTATATTGTTTTTTCTTTCTTTTGGTAACAGATTGTATTGATATTAGGGTTTTGTTTGCATGGTTTGTATTCATTATCAAGGTATGGACTTTTTTATATGTTCATTATGTTTTCTTTTTTCATAATCAATGTGTTTATTTATTTATAATGAATTTGAGTTTGTCCTGATTTTTTAGTTTAGTTATGTTCACAAAGTGACGAAGATACCAATTGTGATGCTAAATCATTCAACTATTTATTTTTATTTGTTCTTTCGCATGAGATATATATAATGTGGTTATATATATCTTATTATATAAAGTTTGATGCGTCAAATGTAATAATTCACAAGATCGTGACATGTGTCAAGTGAGTTAACAGATTTCGACATGTGTTAACAAGTCCAATTAGATTTTGGCACATATCAAACAACTTTTTTAAATAAAACTTATTTATTTGTATTTATCAATTAGATATTTTAATTTTAAATAGAAATATATAAAACAATAAATCAAATACCTTTTTCTATTGGGATATTTTAATATAAGTTTAAATAGATTTAAGTTTAAATATCAAAATTTTCACTTTTATTTACATATATTTATACTCTCTCCATTTTACGCAATTTAAAACTTCAATAATATTATTTGTTTTGGCTTTTCATCAGAAAAGATAGAATATTATATTTTTCCATATGTGAAATAGAATACGACAATATATATTAGTTTTCTGAGCTTAATATGATTCATTCTAACTCAATTTTTTTGTTTGTTATTGACAACATTGATATGAGGTATAGTAATTTATTTATCCATTTGCTTGGTTTTTTTTTACGTTTACTACTTACTAAAATGGTAAAAATCATTTATTTTGGAAATTCGGATTTTTATAAAAGGGTAATTAATCTTATCGAGGCATGTTTGAGTCAATCGGTTAGATTTATTCATATATAAAATAATTTTTTAAAATTAGATTTACCCACATTTCAAAGTATTTATCTATTTAAAAATAATAATATCTTAATTTGGTAAATAGTAAAATGTAATCCTACTTTAAATAGGATTAGAAATATTTAACTAGTTGAATATATGTGATATAATTTTGTTGAAAATCAAACAATATAAAAAATAAAAAATATAAGAATAAAATAGATAAATATTTGATAGACTTCTATATAAATAATTTTGTAATAACTTTTTCAATTTTATTTTATTATTCAAAATGGTGTGATCTAATTTTGTATTTTGTCTTTTTTTCTTTGATTTTTGCAAGTTATAAAATATTGAAGAGTAAAAATAGTTCAAATATAAATCTGAGAAATAATCCATCAACATTTTCAAAAGTAGATATTTGAATAGTAAAATAAGATTAAAAATAAATAAAATTTACGAAATTTACATAGGACTCAGAAAAAACTAATAATATTAAAAGATGTGATAAAGTTTAATTGTAAATCAAATAACAAAAACATAAAAATTGTGACAAAAAAAAACATAAAAATTAATAAACAAATGATATTCTTCTCGATCAATGGTTTTGCAGTAACATTCTTACTTTGATTTTATTTATGTTGACGGGTTATCTAATTTTGTTCACTACAATTAAATATTTTATTTTCTATAGATTTGTAAAAGATTAAATCACAAATCCTAAGTCGCTGTTTAAAATAGAAAACAAAGATCATACAAATCACAAAAACCCTAAGTCGCAGTTTCTCGTGATAACAAAAAGTCCATAAAGATTTAAGAACATATTGTATCTCTTTCTTTTCAAAGTCTTCTCTTCTCCTTAATCGATCCATAAAGATATGTGAGTTTTTATGATTTATCTTTCATCCTGCTTTGATTCAGAGATAAGAGTACGATAATGTTAAATATCGGAAGATAATCCAAAAATCTCAGCAACGGATTTTTGCAAGCACTGAAGTATTGATCAGATAATTAAGCTCGAGGAAGAATGGTGTACATTTTCAACGATTCTTTTGTTTCGCATGGTTTCTCTCCTCAAAATTTTTTGAGCTTGATGGTATCAAATATCTATATTTCAGAAAAATTTGAATTAGATGATATTAGGAGAGACTTCAACAAGGTGAACAAGGAAGTGGCCAAGCTCAAAACTGTTAGTGTTTTCAATTGTTTTTGTTTATTTTGTATTTTGCTTATACATTATGATATGAAATTAATTGAAAATTTTATTAACCAATTTTAGCATGATATTAGCTTTTTATACCAATTTTAATATTGAGAAGGATTTGAGGTTTAATGAGTTTTTTGTGTTTCTTTTGTAATATAGTTTGGCTCGAGGCAACTGAGCATGTTCAACAAATTGAAATTATCAAACAATACTCTACCGAGAAAGAGGTCATTCTCAGTCACCTGAACGTTTAGAATTAAGTTAATTTTTTTTGTTAGTAGAAAACTTCCAATTTAAAGCATTTAGTATAAGTTAAATTTTATTTTTGTTGTTAACTGAAAAATCTTATTTTCTTAACATTTGATTTGTTCTATATATTTTAACAAAATTTTCCATTTAATTAAAGCTACAAGCAAATTGGATTAGTTGACAATTTTAACATCAACAAAATGATTGTTAAATTTTATTAGTAAAAACAAAAGTTGAAACTACTTAATGCTAAGGTCCACATAGAATTTTTAAAAACCAACAACTATTGTCCATGTCAACATTTAAAATTATGTTTTTTTACAGAGAACTTTTATTTTTGTAAAGCATTTAGTACAAGTTAATTTTCTATTTTTAATAGGAAATTTCTGTTTCTTAAAGTTCAATTTGTTCTATTTTTACAAGTTTTTCTATTTAATTTTTAAAAGAGTAAAATCAAATATATGGATAATTGGATATTAAAACTACAAGCAAATTGGAAACATTGAATTTTAGTTGATAATCTTAACATTAAATACCGTCAAAATTTATTTTCTTTTATATAGTATAGATTTATTTTCTTTTTATGCTATTAACATCCTATAAAACAAGTTTGATAACAAATTTAATGGCTTGAAGCTAAAGGTGGAGAATAAGAAGAGTTGAGAGATTGTTAATATTGTTAAAGAAGACAATAGGTGGATGAGCAAACATGTTATACTATAAATGATAGAATTTTGCTGTCGTAGAAAAGATAAAATAATATAATTTATTTTACATTAATTGAATGGTGTATACATTTTGCTTTAATATTTAGTTTTAGTGAGATAAAATTAACCAGAAATCAATAGATTTAGTCTAGCATATCTTAGTATTTGAATTCGAGACTCAATGGATTGTTGCCAAAGAAAAAAAAAGGATCATGAGAGGTAATTTAAAGTTTGAGAGTAAAACAGAGAGTATAATATACTTAAAAATCAATCGGATCACGTGCTAGAAAGGCTTTGTGTACGGTTATATCATCAAAGTGTATGTTAAACACTAATAATAATCAATTACTTTTCAAGTTGAAACGTTTTTCATGGATTTTGGACATATTGTGGAAGTTGCAAATATTCAACAAAACTAATCATGTGTAAGCAAAAGTAAAATTTAAGTATCATCAGTCTGGATTGAAACTCCACAAATTTAAAAATAGTTAAATTGGGTTCGTTTAATACTTTGAAGTTTTAAGTCGATTAAATAAATATGTTTGATAAACTGTTTTTGAGGAACTACAAAATTAGTTAAATGTGGAACATTTATATAATCATCAATTGATTTTAAACACATAAAATTACAAATGATCTCAGTCCACTTTTGTCTAGGGAATACTTTGAGAGGAGAATATTTATGGCGTGGATGAAAAAAACAGAGAATCTAGAGATGTCTGCCAACTAACTTCAATAAAATGTGGACTGACCAAATACAAATTACCGATACAAATTCTTAAATTAATGATCTGATTCTCTATGACTGCTTCATTTTCTTACCATTATATTTTGCATCCGTATATATCAATATCTGCTAATTAAAAATTTAGAAAATCTAAATTTATATTAAATTCATCGATAAAACAAAGCCACGCGTAGCATGGGTAAAAGTTGAAGCTATAAGCTTTTGAGGCCGTCCACCTAGGATTTAATTCAACCTATAGTAGCATGCCAAATCAACACTAAAAATTATGTTAATTTTAATTTTGTTGTTAATAAAAGACTAAGACACAATTTCTTTATTTCACAAACTCATTATTAATTTTATTTTTTTGTTAATAAAAAACTCAGACACAATTTTCTTATTTCACAAACTCATTATTTAAGATAATTTCCGTTTTTTTAAAAAATTTGTTTTGATTTTTCTTTTAATTTGTATATACTATAGATAAGGAAATTATTGTAAGAAAAAATACAAAATAGTTAATTTCTTATATATATATATATATATACGAGTTCTAGAGTCTATAATATATGCTTTTTTTTGTTTATTGTTTTTATCTCATCGGTCCTAATGTATTTTTCTCCATTCGTCTTGCTGTAGGTTTTATCTTTGTTATGGTGAGGATCTTTGCTATCAAGGTTTGATGATATACAGTGTCATACACTTTTATTGTCTTCATCGCCTATATTTTAGTTTATCTCATTAATAGTTTTTCTCAATATTTATGTTTGAATAGTTTTTTTGATTTTTTTAGTGTGATTTGTTTTATTGTATATGATATGTTATGTTCATGATTAATTATTTAAAAATTACTGCAATTTTAAACCTAACTTTGTGGTTGTGTCTTCTTTTGTTTTAGATTACGAGAAAAAAAAACTCTAACCAATATCAAAAACAAAAACTATTAAAAAGATGATTAAAAACATGTAAATTTACAAAATTATTCTTTTTTTTACAGTAGAATTTTTCAAAGACCAATGTCCGTCACATATAAAAAAATCACGATGTCGAGATCTCTAGAACACGAGTTCTCGCATGATAGAATATCAACAATGGTAAATGCAAAATAGTATACTCTTATTCAATTGATTTTGTTTATATTTTTAATAGTAAATTTGTTATCATCTATGTTGTAGAAACACAAGAAAGATATGACTCTAATAAAGAAGCTCACTAATTTTTTTACTGTATATTTTTCAAAAGGTTTTGATTCTTTTTAAAAACAAAACGGCGATTGTATTGCATCTGTTAGTGTTCAATATTTTATAGCTAAGTAAAATATAAAAATACATTAAATATTATGATTGAAATTAAAATTTACGTATTTTTACTAAATTTCAGGGCATCAATTGTCAGATGGACAATCGTTTGATCTTTTGAAAGAATGCTGTGTCGGGTCAAAGATTTATCACTGGAGATGTACCCAAAGAAACGGAGAAAGCTTCCGGCGAAGCCTCCACAACGTTCATCAGTGATGTCATGGCTTACGTGAAGGTCAGCATGAGTATTAGTTAATTTTATATTTTTAAATAATTTATTTATTACAAATATGCCTTTAGAAATATTTGTTTACGTTTCTTTTCGAATATTTCATGCAAACGTATAAGAATAATGAAGCACCATCATCGGGCTTCTATGATAAAGAGCTTTCCATTGTTTCTTGACATGATATGGTGTGAGAAATAGCAAAATCCATTAGGTTTACATTTTTTCCTTTATAAATACTGCTCTGGTTTTGGTAAAGGAGTTTGGTGTTGTTTATTTGTTTTTTTGTTCAGTCTATAATTTTAGGTTGTCAAATTATTTAAATCAATTGATGTTATCTATCTTAAGTATGTGCTTTTGACATCAAGTCTGAATTAGAAAATAAATTTGAATAAATTTGTCTATCTCTAATTTTGTATATTGGGATATAATAAATTTCAAATTCTTAATTTTCTTCTTTTCAAAAGTTATTTTTATACTATATAAAATTTTATGCTATTTGAAGCTAAAAGTGTCCACGTGGGATATAAACACACAATTCTATTAGTCCACAGAAGCATTTAGAATAATAACATTAAAAAGAAAATTGTGTATTAGTTTCCTTTTAACAATAACAAAAATTTACCTTAGAATGAAATTAGGAAAGTTTATTAATTCTAAGATAATAGTTTTAGTTAAATTTCTTAATTTTAAGGTTTCATTTATTTTAGATAGAGCAAGGAAAAAAGAGTTTATGTGTATATGTGGATTTTGGAGATTAGATGATGATATTGTTCATGTGATTTCATTGTCATACAATCAACCTAAGTTTTCTTAGAATAATACATATCTATAAGAAAAAAACTGAAGATATACTCTTAGAAGGGAAAAAATGTATTGAAATTAATAAATCTTATATAATATAGTAAAGATTATCGTTAATAATGTGAATAATGGTAGGTTGTGGTTAAGAGGTAGCTAAAGATTTTTGGAAAAATTGCAAAAACCCTAACTCGAACAAAATAAAGATGAGTTCAGTGTCCTATATAAAAATGTTTTTTTATCACTTTATGCCAATAAAAATAAATATCGTAGAAAAGATTTTTGTAAGTAGCCAAATCATAAATTTTTATTTTGTACAATATTTTGAAACGATATAGAAAACATAAAACACAATAGGAAGAAAATAGGTTTTTGGTAAAATCATATGAAATCCAAAATAATTATGTTTAATTAAAATTTTTACTTCTATCATTTGTTGTATTATATTTTAATCAAATTAATATTTATAAAAACATTCAATAAAATATTATTGAGTAAAACTTATCACTGTTTATATTAATCTTCTTATGGTAATAATAACAATCAAGTATCTTGCCATTTTATTTGTTTCATCCGTTTATGTCAGTGTTTGACTAATTAAAAAATATTGTGAACCTGAAAATATATTAAACCTAATTTCTTTAATTTGTAATCTCATTTTTTGTTTTTGGGTCAAATATTTCATAACTCATTATCTCCAACAATTTCTACTTTTTTATTGTTTATTTATTTTCTGTAAATATATTGACTGTTCTTTTAATGTAAAACACGATCAGTCACACTAAACTATCTAATTTACATATGTATTGGTCAAATAAGCAATTTTACAATAATACTAAACATATATAAAAACGAAACACACTAAATAATTAGAAACAAAAATAAATAGAAACAAAAATTAAAAAGATATATAATTAGTATAATTATATAATTAGGTATCGAGTTGATTTATTAGTTTGTGACAAAGACAACGTCGCAATTTTCATAATTTTTGACCGTGATGAAGCAAAACTAACTGATATGAGATTCAAAGTTCATGACCGCAATGTTTGTTAGATGTAGGCCGCACTTTTAAGTTTAGATGACACTTATACCCTATAACTTTAATGATGCCCACCAAACTATCATAGTTACACACATCCAAGAAAAAATCAATGTTGGTGACGAAACTATCCGAGAATGCGTCAGTAGTAGTGGCAAAGCTCTCCAAGAATATGTCAATGGTGGAGACCATGACATTGATCGAAAAAACATAGCATAAACATCTAGATCAATTGCAGTGTATGAATATAGTGACACGGAACACGATGACATGGCTGACATCAACCACATAGAAAACATCATCCTTCACGAGTGACTTACATACAACATCAACCTTTTTGAAATTTAGATTTATGAATACTTTGTTTAAGGATATGCCATAACAAGATCTAAACATTATTTATTTATGGTAAACATTATATATAAGTCTCTTTATCGATACAAATTAGTATTTATGGTAGATTAATTATTCAATTCTCTACGATTTTTTTTTATTTTCTTATCATTATACTTTTGCATCCGTATATGATAATGTCTGCTAATTTAAAAATTAGCAAGTACAAATTTATATAAAACCTATCGATAAATCAAACCCACGCGTAGCGTGGGTATAAAATCTAGTAATAATAAAAAGAGTTACTTACAATCACAAAAGAGGGAGTCGTAACCAAAATAGATCGAAATGGCTAGTGGAAGTGAGCGTGTGGTGGTTGTAGGAGTAGACGATTCATCCCATAGCTACCATGCACTCGAGACAGCTCTTGATCTCTTCTTTGTACCTTTCAAGTCAAACCCACAATTCAAACTCGTCGTCATTCATGCCCGGCCCACCGCGACTTCTGTCCTCGGCTTTGCTGGGCCTGGAACGGTGGATTTAATACCGATGGTGGAACAAGATTTGGATAAGACTGCAAATTTAGTTAAGAAGTGTACCGAAGTGTGCTCGGCTAAATCTGTTGAGATCATGTCGTCAGAGGTGATAGAAGGAGATCCGAGGAATATAATGTTGGACGGGGCAGAGAGACACCATGCATCTGTTCTTGTTCTTGGAAGCCATGGTTATGGAGCCGTGAAGAGAGTGTTTCTCGGGAGTGTGAGTGATTATTTGGCTCACCACGCACATTGCTCTGTTATGATCGTCAAAAAGCCTAAGGCTAAACATAATTCTACCGATAAACACTGATGAAAAGAATAAGATGTTTACGTTTTACAAGTTACCATTATTTTCTTAAATAACACCACCCATCCTCCGAAACTTTGTATACGTTTCTTCCTCAACATCTGCAAATCCAATGTCAAAAGTTTTAATGTATATCGTCTTCGTTGAATTTACTCAATTATATTGGTTCTTGTTTGTCTTTTTTTCTCGTTAGTGTCTTTTACATCGCAACAATTTCACACAGCAGTTACACTTTGTTGCAAGGTTAATAATTTACACTTAATAAAAAAATATTTGGTCATAGTTGTAAAATTTTGAATTCAAACTCTAAAGGTTTCTGTTACACTTTTTTGGATAAATTGTAGTATCATATAAACTTGCACAAAACTGTGATAGAAAACTTTATCACGACTGAAGGGCTATAACTATATAATCATGTTGACTAAGGAATCGTCTTTGAATAATGATGCTTTGAATTACAACGAGCTGAATCTTGTTAACGAGTGCTAGTGAAAAATCTTCAAGGTTATATTTGGTTTTAAAAGATTTGGCTATTTTTTAAACCCGATCCGGATAACGACCCGGATTACCTATCGGATCACCAAGTCACTGTCCAACTGTGGATCAATAAATTATTTAAACACATATATTTGTAAATATATAAAGAAAAAAAATACATATCCTAATTAAAAAGTAAAGAAAATAAGTTTTTATGTTTTTACTTTGATTTAAAATCAACGAATATAAAGGGGGGGGGGGGGGGGGTATTCATTCTTGTATTTGTGAGGATTTCATGTGATTTGTATTAAAGAGACAAATCCTATGTTATTGAAACATGAATTTTAAAAACTCTTTCAAAATCTAGTGTTATTGAACTTGTGATTTCAAAATCTACTTTGAAATTCACTGTTATTGGAAATATTTTAAGTAGTGGATTTTAGGAGATTTATTATGATTTTAAGGTGTTTTGGTGGGGTTTCTAAGTTAAAACTATAGAAAGACAAATCACATGATTTTAGATAGGATTCTAGAGTATTTTAACTAAAATCCCTTAAATCATCCAAAATCATCTTAAAAATCATATAAAATCAAATCACTTAAAATCCTCACCTAGATTGAATACACCCCCTAACTCTTTGTAATGAATTTATATCTAAAGTTTGGAAGAATAATGCTAGATACCAGAGAGTATGGGATGTCTAACAAAAACCATAAGTGAACATTCAAAATTCAAACTAAACCAAAATGAATATAACAATACCCGACAAACTTAAAAACCATATGTTCAATATCAACTAGTCGAAATAAACCCTTTAATTCAAGCTAGGGTTCCTTCAAAACCTAAACTAGCTGTTTTTCTAGGTTTTTATTGGTTTTTAGTTAACAGGTTTACCATAAAACGCGAACCGTAATACTCATCGGGTCATGGTTGAACCGAGCGGATCGGCCGGTTCGGTCTGGACGTGAAACATTGCTTTGAATCGTTTCTTTAAAGTTACTGGTTGCTAGCTCTTTGAAGCGAGAAGAGTATGTTTAGTAAGATATTTTACCCTTATCATACATTAGTTGTCTCGAGTGTACTTGTTTATAAGCCTCTTTTAAACCCTATATTTAAAAATATGTCGCTAACAAATTTCAATTCTTTTTGGAATCAGATTCAACTTAAGTCACTTCATATTTTGTTTAATATTCGGATTTATGCATCTTTGTAAGTTTGGACCGAGATTAGAAGGGAGAGACACTATTCCAGAGAGCTAGAATGTCGTCATCGGTTGAAACCTCTTGGTCTTGGCAAAGGGGTAAAAGGAGGTTAGTGATATTGATGCCCTTGTCCTTGTGAAGCATGCGAGCTAGATAAATTAAGTGAATGACAATAAATTAAGTGCTAGACAAGAAAAGAACAAACGATATAGGGACAATAAATTGTGTATAAATTAAGGGACTTGAGTTAGGAGTGAGGACAATGAAATGAAAATACAAATAATTAAACTCGACAACAGAAAACAAGAGTCGTTTGGTGCTCATTGTGGAGTAGGCATATTGTGGAGATGTTCAGATTTGTTCCTTTCTTTGTATCCTCTCCTCTCTTTATATTTCAAAATATATTCATTAAACCCGTAAGTAGTTCTTCTTCGGAATGGACTCACTTACCAGTTGACGGGGTCCAATACCAACCGTTTGGGCCCAACACCAACATCAGTTCGCTTTGATCTCCGTACTCAACATTGCACCAAGATTAACCGAAACTAACCAACCAATTAGAACCATACCCATACCCATACCCATACCCATACCCATACCCATACCAGTGGTTTATACATTGATTAGATATCTTAACGGTGTAGAGGCAGTGACAAATCTGAATGCGGAGCTTTTCGTTCCCTCTTCCATGGCGAGTCTCATCGTCGTCTGAATTCGGTACTTTTTCCAGTTTTTTGCATCCGGATTTTACTCTTTCTTGCAAAGTGTACGATTATGTGTTATTCGGCCATCTTGGATCCTTGGTCTGATCGTCTTGACCTAGCTGCACGAAATTTCAAAGCGAAGCTCTAATTCGGATTTGATTCGATGTTGGTATCGTGGTTCTGATTAAGCCTCTTTTGTTTTTTTTTTGTTGAATTCGCGTAGGGTGTAGAATCTAATCGTAGAGGGACGATTTTATTCGGAATTTTTTGAATGGATGGTAACAAGGATGATGCGTCGAGATCTCTGAGGATCGCTAAAGACGCCATTGCTTCTGGTGATAAGGAACGGGCATTGAAATTTCTAAGGATGGCGAAACGGCTTAATCCAAGCCTGTCTGCTGATGAACTTGTTGCTGCTTGTGACAATCTGGATTCAGTTGCAAGGAATCCGTCTCTTAGTGAAAAAAAGCTCAAAAGTGTGGATGGTGTTGAACTTGAGCCTGGGAAGAGTAAGGAGAAACCGATATATACTGAGGAAAATGTGGAGTTGGTTACAAATATAAAAAGGAACAATGACTATTACACCATTTTGGGTTTAGCGAACAACTGTTCGGTTGAAGAGATCAGAAAAGCTTATAGGAAGCTTTCCTTGAAAGTTCACCCAGATAAGAATAAGGCACCAGGCTCAGAGGAAGCCTTTAAGAAAGTTTCAAAAGCATTTACGTGTTTGAGCGATGGCAACTCCAGAAGCCAGTATGATCAGGTGGGCATTGTTGATGAGTTTGATTATATCCAGAGGCAAAAGCGTACTAGGCCGAGGAGGAGATATAATACGCGGAATAATTTCTTTGATGATGAGTTTGATCCTGACGAGATTTTCAGGGCTTTTTTTGGTCAACAACGAGATATGTTCCGTGCTTCCCATGCTTATAGGACTAGACAAGCACGTAACCAACCCCGAGAGGAGGAACCTAATGTGGCTGGACCAAGTTGTTTGATGGTTATTCAGATTCTACCATTCTTTCTGCTTTTGTTGCTGGCTTATATTCCCTTTTCTGAGCCGGACTATTCTCTGCACAAGAACCAGTCTTATCAGATACCAAAGACGACACAGAATATGGAGATTAGCTTTTATGTTAGATCATCAGCCTTTGATGAGAAGTTTCCGCTCGGTAGCTCTGCTCGAGCTAACCTTGAGGGCAACGTGATCAAAGAATACAGAAACCTTCTTTTCCATTCTTGTCGCATTGAGCTCCAAAAACGGCGGTGGAACAAGAAGATGCCAACCCCTCACTGCAATGAACTTCATGATCTTGGATATGTTGACAGGTAACAGCTTTCATTTCTCCTCCACATTTAGGTTTTGGATTCTGTCGTGTACTGCTTAATTGTGATCCCCACGTACCAGTTTTACAAAGCTCCTCTGCAATAACAAGGGGAATTTTCCAAGCTATATCTGCATTTTTATTCATTTGTTCTTATATTTATATTCATTTTACATATTTCCACTTTTAAAATCAAAATATGTAAAAATCTATCTTTATCATAAGCTCATAATGTTTATACTAATCTCAAATGAAGAACAATATAAATGAATATATTTCATGTTGTAATTTAATATTTACAACAATAAAATACTCAAATATTCTTGTATATATGTACTACTTTGAGATCATTCCTGAGTGAAGCTATTTTTTGCTAGTGAAGTTCTTAAAGATGGCTATATGCGTGGATCTCATGTCCTCGCACAAACCTGACCTGAGAACCTATTCATTATATTTGGCAAATGCTAGTGTTAGGTTTTTATGTTCATGCAAGAGTCATTGATGTTTTATCTTTTGTTTGTTTGACACAAAACAGGCAAATTCCAATATGATACAGCTCAAATCTGTCCAACATTCCATGAAGACTGCTGATTCTGATGTTTCAGAGGTTCTTGGGCTGAACATACAAAATGTAATGTGTCATGTGTGTAGAAGGATAACTATAATCTCATTTTGTTTTTTTGCATATGGATTTGGAGATAATAATTCCTAGGAGAATATTGAGAACAACAAAGAAGAGAGTCTGACAACAGAGGTACCACGTGCTACCCTCATATTATGATTCTGATCTCCATTCATTCATGATCAAATTGACTCCAAAAATTCTCTCTCGGAGATGCAGCAAATAACAGTTCTATTACTTTCTAACATGACAACAGGGATCTGATTTGTTTCAATCAGATCTAGTTCTATTGGTTACTTTTGTTGAAATAGTAGGTGTGGTCATATACTCTCTACTATTAGAATTTTTTGGTTCAAGAATATCGTTTCGTGGTCATATGCTATGTCGGTAAATCAAATGTTATTGCTAGATGATGAAACTCATGAAGTATGAAAGTCAAGGGATTATGTGCAGTATAACATATCAAACTCTATGTCTATAGGGTGAAAATGAGACCAAACACACTCCAAAAACTCTGAAAACTGGTGTCTTTGTGTTCATTGATTTGATCAAATAAGAGATTAGGAATAAATTGAACAAATAACTCAAACTTCATGGTTATGTTACTTGCGTTTGCTAGTCGGGTCTGATCTTTACTGAGTCAGGTACATCCACAGGATACGAATCGATCAAGTCGAGCCATTTGTTTTCTTTATCTGGCTTCACTTCTCGGATACATCTCCACACCGCACTGTTACACTTGAACCCACTTCCAAATGCAATCTGCAAGACCCTATCCCCTTTTTTCATCCTCCCTTTTGCTTCAAGGTAAGAGAGCGCATACCAAATGGATGACGAAGAAGTATTGCCAAACCTATGAAGAGTCATCTTTGATGGCTCGATGTCTTCTTTTGTCAAGTTCAGATTTATCTCCATTGCTTGAATCACAGCTCTTCCTCCTGTATGAATGCAAAAATGCTCAAATGCTGTCTTGAAGTTTGGTGTATAAGAAGTTGCCTTGAAGATCTTTAGTTTCTTGCAAAGAATGTATTTTATTACGTATTGCAGTTGCTCTACGTATGGTAATACCAAAGGTCCCAGTGAAGTTAGATTCATCTTCAACACATCCCCAGCCACGCTGATTACATCTTTGGTTATAGACACGCCTTTCTTATCCTCAGAGTCTATGTCTTGATAGATGCATCGGTAAGCTCGATCATCTTTTGCTTTATTTGTCCTAACAACATGCAAGAGCTCATATTTTGCATTTCCTTCGTCATGATCTTTGCTAGACATCAAAACTGCAGCTGCGCCCATTCGAAAGAGACAGTTGCTAAGAAGCATAGACCTGTCTTTGCCAATATACCAATTTGTATTCAGTGCTTCGGTGCTGACAATAAGAGCCAAGGAGCCTCGGTGAACCTTTAGCAAGTCGTTAGCCAAACCAACTGATAGAATCCCAGCCGCACAACCCATCCCGGAGAGGTTAAAGCTCTTGATATTGCTTCTCATATGGAATTTGTTGATCACCATTGCACTAAGAGATGGTGTAGGTGCATACAAACTGCAGTTTGTTATCAGTATGTCTATGCTTCTTGGGCTTATTTTACTTTTCCTAAGTAGCTCTTCAATGGAGGTGAAGAGAGTAGTCATAGCTTCGCTTTGGACCAAGGAGAGAGATTTCTTTATGGGTATTTCCGTCATGGAAGAAGGAACGCTGGTTTGGTTGCTTAACCAGGACCTCTCAAGAACCCTGGCTTGGAAATCGATACTCTCTTGATCTATCTGGTCATAGAGGTAGATAGTTTCGAGAAGAGTAGCCATTGGGAAGCGGTTTGAGTCAGGTGCTCGGTAACAAGTGAAATCAAGTAAGTAGACTTGGACTCTTCTTCTTATTGGTTGGTATATGATCAAATGCAAACAGACAAAGATCCCAAAGATATAACCACCGGAGCTGAAAAGCATGGGCAGGTCTGACATGGTCAAGGAGATTGGTGAAACTATGTGCATGGTTTGGTTCATTTTGTATATCCTTTAACTTAATCTTTTCATGGATTATTGATTCGCCAACTATGGTGGTTTACAAGGAGATATAAGAGAGAGAATGAAATTATCATGTGGAAGTTGTTGCGCAGGATTTCACTGCGTAAGGGAATGCTAAATCTTTTCAGCATTATTTGTGTGCTTTTGTAGCAATTAGTCTCGACACGTATTTTTGCTTGTATGTTTGGTTAGTTACTAACCAGGGTCGTGACTCGTGAGGTTTTAGGTTAAAACTAGGGTTCGAATTACATGTTGCTTTTTAAAACTAGGTTTATTTGCATCAATCCAAACTGTCCAATCAACAATTGCCGTCTTAACTGTATCCGGGAGAGACCCTTTACAACAGTATCAAAATCATTTCTCATATTCTATCTACATACACCAACATAGGAAAGAGAATAAAACCAAATGGTTTGCAAATTTCTTATTGTGCTTTTAGAAAAAAATGCAAAATTTTCATGAATAGAATCATTTCAGATCTGACATGCTGAGGGGTCCGAATGTGGAAAAATATCGTACACTTGTGTTATTTGTAGTTTTGTGTTACTTTTCCGGATTATTACGCTCCAAAATAGTAAATGATAAAATAATATGGATATATTTCGAGACACTAATGGGAACGACACGGTGTTTTCAGGAAATGGGAAGAAAATGCATGCCGTTCTAGTATACGTAGTAGACCCAAGTAGGTTTTGGCAATTACAGACACATTAGATTCTGTGGTTTGCTTTGGCAATAACTATGAAAAGGAAAGAAGAAACTCACAACGCAACACATGAGCATGATGAAGTCATAGAGGTATTAAATGGATGGGTTTGACCCATGATGAATAGTGTTAATAGACCCAACATGTTCTTGTCACAACATGATTTAATCAGATGGGTCGGCTGTAAACCATTAAATTCCGGGGTGTGAAATATCAAATCTATTATGGACTTGAAATACTTAGTTTATTGTGAGGTGTCTACACACTCACCTTCAGAATTTATGTAGTAATGACCGGTTGTCTTCTATAAAAATCCTTGTAGACTATCAAGTGGTGGACCGTGTTTAAGGCCTTAACAGTTTGTTTGCGTGTACTTTTTGTATTAAGAATTCTTTTTTTTTGACTAAGGTTTAAGTTTGTAGTCTTCAAAAGTCCGAAACAACCCTTGATTATATATTTTGGGGTTGCAAAGGGTTTCAAACTAAAATGACAAAGTTCGATTTTCATTACAATCTTTTCGCCATTAATCTACCACACACTTGGTTGTGTTATATGAAACATTGTACTTTCTTTTCAAAATGAATTATAACCTTTAATGCTTTTAAAAAAACATGTGAAACAAAATTTGAATAGTGATTTTAGCTATCCAAATATCTTGAATCCGTTTTGTTACATTTCATTATCTAAATGTATCCATTTTGTATTTATTGAAAATACTTTTAAGTAATGCTTTTCAATATCCGACTTATTTATTTCCGATCCTTACCCGCTATTTCTTGTTCTGATAGATTGAAATGGACACCCAAATTTCGAAAAATAAGAAGATGGAGCAAGTTAGAACATGCCAAGTATTTTTAGTGAGATCTTGATCTCTTAAACGAGCCTACTTCTAATGACACATGATCAACTTTTAAATAATCATTAAAATAGTTTTGGGTTTTGGAACATGTATGAGTCCACATGGAAAAATACAAATGAATAGAATAAAGTAAAATAGGGCAAATAGAAATAAAAAGGGTAAATGAGAAGGAGGCCTTTTTTCCATGTCTCTTTGGCTTTTGCAGAATCGTTCATGTGTAGTTTCATCTCATGGGACCCTTTTATGTCCTCTTCTACACGTTACATAATAACAAATACTTCTGTTTTTTTTTTGTGGGTGATCCACTTAACCATATCAATGTGAAACCAAATTTGCACTGTGCTTGATTTAGAGAGTAGGTTATCTGTGATGCATGTAGTAGCAGTACAACTGTTGTTAATGCCTTCTTAATTTTGTGGGTCACAAAAGAGACGAAGAAAAAACAAAACAAAAAATGAAGTTTTTGGGGACCATGGAATCATAATGCATGTGCAAAGGCATGTGCCTTTTGATTCACTCATTAACACAAAACTCACACATAAAAGCCAGTCAAACCCCCAAAACCTTCCCTTTGACTGGCTTTTCCAGTTGGTTTTTGTTATTATTTTTTAGTTAATACTTCTAAGAAACACATCATAATTACAAACATAAAGCAAGACATACATAGTTCTAACTTCTAAGAGAGATTAGAGAAACAAAATATGGATTAAAAAAACAATCAAGAGAAAAAGACAATAAACAGAGGAAAGTAACCCAAGCATCCAAAGTTCCTTGTTTGACAAAAGATGATGATTAACAAGAGAGAGATGAGTGTGACATTACAATACTAATAGGATTTCAAAAGATCATCAGCAACCAAAGTTTGAAGAACACCTAATAATTAACACATTGATGAAAAGATGAAACTCTAACTTTTAATGTATTTTGTCTTGTTTGAGATTAAAAGAACACTTATTAGAACGCGAATATAAAGTTTGGATAATTTTTAATTCAGCTTCTGACGGCCAACAATGAAGGAATTGCATCCAAGTTTGGAGTAGTGTTGATGCTTGTAGAACCTGAAATGTTACGGCCTTTTTTACCAGAAGAAGAAGTGAAAGCTCTCATTGGACTTGCAAATGCCCATCCCCAGCTTCTGTTTCTTCCACCATGACCCATGTTGTTATGATGTTCAGTCGATGATGATGATACCCATGATGATGATGATGAGGAAGATGATGATGAAGTTATTATCATAAACCCACCAAAGATCCCACCACATCTCACCATCTCCCTCACACCATTGCTAGGGTTAGTACTGACCTTGGCTTTGTTGTTACCTTCTCTCTGTGACTCAACTCTTCTCAAGGTACAATCTCCAAACCCATTCGTAATCCTCTCGAAGAAATCTCCTGAGAAGCTTCTGCTTCCACACCCAACAGATCTAGATCTCGACACTTTCCTCTCGCTGGGTGTGACTGTTGCTGCTGCAGGGCTTCCGTCTTCCTCTACTATCACATCAATGGCGTTCCTGTTACTACTCCCAGCTGTTACTACTCTCTTGGACAAAGAAGAAGAAGAAGATGACGAAGAAGAAGAAGATCCATCTGGCAACTCTGTTTTGGACAAAGTCTGGCCTGTGGGTGGTCTCGAGGAGTCATGAAAGTTGCCGACTTTCTTAGTGTTGCTACTGCTATGGTGTTTGGAAGAGTAGAGATGAAAGAAAGACCAAAACCCATTCCGCTTTCTCGGGCTGAAATCGGAATCTTTCGTCGTCCTTGTGGACTGGCTTCTCTTGTAGACGATATTGGTGGTGGAAGAGGAGGAAGAAGCTGTGAGTATCTTCTTCTTCTTCTTGGCGAGTAAAAAGGGGAGCTTGTTGGTGTTGTTAGAGACGGAGAGGGAGAGAGAGGCGGAGGAAGCGGTGGTGGTGCTGCCTAGGGAGTCAGATCTGAAGGAAGGAGAGGAAGAAGAAGAAGAGGAAGAGAGGTGTTTCGGGAGTGGGAAAGAGGAAGTCACGAGCTTTCCGAGCTTCTCTTGAAGACAGAAAGCACAGATCCCACCTGGGTTCTTCGTGAATGGATGGTTTATGCATTGCATCCCATCACCCATGTCTTGATCCTTCGCCTCCACCATTGATCTTCTCTCTTTAATTGTCACTGATTTTCTCTGTTTCTGTGTGTGAGATTCAAAGGAGGAGAAATCAATCAGCTTTCAGTTTTCTCTTCTTTTGAGAGTGAGAGAGAATGAAAATGGAGGAATTGAAGGAAGAGGGAGAAGTGGCCTTGTGCAGGGAGGGTCTGGAGAGAGAGGGATCGAATTCCCAGGTGCACGTGGGATACTGACTTCTTTTGTGGCTTCTATCTCTCTACCTTTTTTTTTTCTCTCCTTCGTCACTTAATTTAAGGGTTAATTTATGTAACAACTAAAACAAAATATTATAATTGGCAATCTAACCAAAATTTTTAGATTGAAACCAAAATTTTTAGATTGAATGGTTATGATTTTGTCATATAAAATATTTTTAGTTAAATTATTAATTATAATTTTTTTTAGTTATTAATGCTAACTAGTTGTGGCATTTAATATTAATGAAAATGAATTAAGGTCTAAATCTTTGTAAAAATCTTAGATAATTAAAGATTGAGAATAACAAGATAGATGTGTATTAATATGATAAAAAAACCAAGATTAATACAAATATTTAAGAGACGAACAAGTAATAACAATATAGTGCAGCTCGTAGTTTTTTGTTCTAGGTGATTGTGTATATAATGTGAATTGGATTAGACTTATACTTCTTCGACGCCTCCCTTTCTACTAATATAGGCGGTTGTTTGAACTCAACCACTCTGATATTCCCGCAGCATAATATCTCCACGATCCCGTATCTGGAGCACGTGCTCCGAAATTTCCGGCTTGACCAAGTCTATCTGCTTCCCATAACTTTCTCCCCAGCTCGCAGCCAATAGCATATTCCTCCGGCTACCTTTCTGGGTTCTTTCGCTGGCCTTGCTTAATGGGCCGCTCCTAATGCTGATAATATCTCGTAGGCCATATTTTGGGGTGAAATATACAACACCAACAATTGCCCCCAACCCTTTAAGCAATATGTATGAAGCTTGAAGGGTGAGACTTTTCTAAACTTGCTGGTGGATCAGTCCGAATCAAATCCTGATAAGCTTACAAAGATATTTCAGCGAGATTTATGGCTGCAATCGGCAGGTCTGAGCGGTTTAGGTCAATCTTTTAAATGAAGCATTATTAACTCTATAAATGAATCAACTTCCTCTCCACTAAACCGTCTCACGCTTCTCCACTACCGAGGTAGATAACGTCTCTCTCTCTTTACTTTTTTTTTTATATTTATGAGTTTTCATCTTTCTCTTACGCTTTCTTCTTCGCTTTCGCTAAATTTGAAGAAATTAGATAAATTACCTCTCATAATTGTTACGAATCGTGTCTGCTTCGATTTCTTTCTTTCTCGTTCTGTTTACTGTCGAATCTGAAGCTTTTTGCTTCAAACCCTAATTTCACACAACCCTTCTACTTCTCGAGATGGAATCAAAATCTCCGGCGATACCGAGGAAAATTAGGCGCAGTGGCAAGGTTAGTTTCAATGCCTCCGGTGTCGAGAAGTTTAGGCCGTATGCCCCATCTACTTTGTCGGCTCAAAACCTTCTCGACCTAAAGGCAAAACACAGAATTCCCGATGGAGTCGACCTAGTTCTTCTGGATCCTGGGTAGTCGCCAGAGATAGTGCGGCCAGGCTTTTGCTGCGCCTACGCCTACATGTACTATTTCACTAGTTGTGGGCTGACGTTTCCTATTCCCTCTTTTCAATTTGAGGTTCTGGATTATCTAGAACTTTTCTTCCCCAGATGATGCCAAACTTTGTCAAGAACATCGTCAGGCTCATGGTGCTTGCTCGGGAGGAAGGGGTTGCTTTGAGTGTTTTGGATTTACTCCGGATCTGTGATGTTAAGCCCAATTCTGTCGCGCGAGAGGCTTATTACATCTTTCCCCGCCCGACTCTCGGAGTACTCGACGGTGCTTCGATCTGGGACGACAAGTGGAAGGAGAAATACTTCTTCTGAATCAGTCCCGACAATCACGTTTTGGTTCCTACTAATTAAGGTTCCGGTGATGGACGTTAGTGACAAAAAGCTTTTGCGTTCTTCGATTTTGTTTTATTTGCAGCGTGCTATCTTTTCACGCTTACTGATCAAATATTCTAATGTCTTTTGTGCAATTAAGTAGAAAAAGAACCTACTGACAGCCAACTTCGCTGTCTAATTGCACAATTGCGAAAAGGATCTCGAGCATGGTCTGATTTTACTCAATAACATATCCTTGCTGCCTACGCTCTTCTTTTGTCAGAAGTAGATCCAGCCGCTGACTATCAGCCTGACAAGAACACAGGTAATATCGACTTATCATGACCTTTTTGATGGCTTCGACATCATAATTTCGCCATTGATGATTGATCTGCTTGTTTTGTGACCAATTTTTCTTACTTATTTCCTTAATTTCTCCGCCGCTAGCTCAATTTCTGTCCGAAAGATGTCGAAGACAACCAGCTACCGTTGTGCTAGAAACAAGGACAAGGCCCTAGTCAGAGGCTCTGAGCGCGTGTGATCTGGTGCCGTGACAACTATCCTAGCCAATGCCCTAAGCGGGTCCCGTCAGCTAGATAGCTCACAGAAGATGTTCGCCCCTGTTACAGGGAATGTATCAGGAAGTTGATATATTCATATCTTTACACTTTTGATGTATATAATTGCATTCCATTATCCCTCATTCACCATCATTCTGCATCATTTAAGAACCATTTAGCTCTAGTTTAGCTTAAATTTGCATCTTAGGGTCTTAGGTTAGTGTTTGTACATATTTCTCTTCTTTTACCCTTTTTAGGTGGTATCAGTGCTGAACGGGAGTTATCTGGCTTGTCAGAGCTTGGAGGATTGGAGTGAGTTGCGGAAGAGTGAAAGCAAAAGGAGGTTGCAAGGTTCTGGAGTGAACAGAGGAAGCAGTTGGAACAACGAAAAGATGGAGTCTTAATAAATATATTGAAGTTCATAACTTGGGTAGAGAATATGGAGGTCAGTGCCCCCAAACCAGTGCACAGATATCCCAGGTTATCCCCTTGTTACGATGGAGCATCAAGACTCTCCGACTGTTGGACCAAGCCCGCCATATCGGCTGAAGAATAAGCTGAAGAAATCGGTATCCTCTGATATTGACACAAACCGATGAAGAAGACCGATAACCTGCACCTAACGAAGACACTGTGTCACAACACGATGGCTGGATGGATTGCTGGATAGGCACCAGATATCGATCACTTTCCTGATATGGAGTGACCGATCTTTACTACATTTTGTTGACTTTTTTAGGTCGACATTGACTTTAGCGGAGTAATTCGTTTTCTTTTCAGGTTGACTCGGGTGCTATTATGAGGGGCTATAAATATGTTCTTAGCCCCTGAGAAAAACCTAAGTCTTGTTTTTTTCCTTTATCGCTTTCAATATTTCCTTTTACGTTTTTGTTGTAATCGATCCTTAGAGCATTGATACTTTGATGTTCTAAGTTCTTTTCTTTATAAAGTTTTAGCCTTTAACTTAAAGTTTCAATCTTTGTGTGTGAATCGCTTTTATTTATGCATTTTACCATACTCACATCACTAGAGCTCGGTCATGGCTTGTTCCATAGCCATGAGTGAGTAGTCTCCTTGTTGAGCTGCGGGTTGGTAGATTTAGGAGCTTTAGAAAGTGGCTAACATCGTTTCGGGTCACAAATGAAGTGTTCTCAAGCTTAGGTTGAGTTTAAAGCTCGATCCTTGAATCATTTCTCGGATCGTGTTGATAGGCGTTCCCCTGCCCGAAAAGTGTTTATGGGAATGCCTGAAAGACCTTTTGCTTGGCTTAGTGACCCTCGATCATGAAAGTGCTGTGAGGTGCTAAGTGAACTTATTGGAGCTTGACCATTTATGCTTGGAGAGTACTTGTATCTAGCAGCAAAAGTTAGTTAGATCCTTGTACTCAACAAAGTGATTAGTGCCACGAAAGTGGACTGGTTTGATTTAGTGCTCCATGCTTGTAAGCTTCATCTCAAAGCCCTTAACTTTATCAGCCATGATCTACTGTCCCTTTATCAGTTGCCATCCCGCTGCTCAATGCATTCATCATCCTTGCATTCACATCTATTTTTCACTCAGTTCATTTTACGTTTTAGTACAATCTCTGTTTAGTTTAGCTCACACAACCAAACCCTCTATCTATGCTTTAGCTTAATGAGATTTCTCCATGGTCTAGTACTCTAAGTTCTAGTCTTCCTTGTGTTCGAACCCTATGCTTGCTACAATTGAATCATGAGTTAGGTTGTTAACTTGCTAGGTTTTATTTGGTAGGTCTGCATATTAAACTGATAGAAAACTGCTCATCAAATTTGATATTAGATTGGCACCGTTGCGGGGGAAGCTTGCGCATTTAGATATTAGAATTGAATATTTTGTTAAGACTAAAGTTTTCACTTTTGTCTGCATTTTGTTCTGCAATTTTGTTCTGTTTTTGTGTTTCTTGTTTCTTCTCTGCTTTTCTTGCAGAATATGAAAAAGAGAAGCCAAGATGAAGGACTTCTTGACTTGGTTCTTGACATTGGCAGACTTGAAAGATAGAGTAAAGCAGAAACACAAGCTAGAAAGTTAAAAGAAAAAGAGGATATGGAACATCCTCAAGTTGTACTGCCGGTTGTAAACCCCAACAACCCCAATCCTGTTCCACTAAGGGAACAAGTTCAAGCGGCTAGAAACCAACCAAGGGCACCACCACTAGCTCAAGGAGCTGCTCAGGCTGAGCTGAGGCCTATTGGAGCCTTTGATGAACCAAATACCAGGGGTATTGATATAGGAATACACCCTCCCCCTATGCCAAACAAAAACTTTGACATCAAGTTTAGTATGATCAACTTGGTGCATAATTCTATGTTCAATGGACTGCCGAGTGAAGACCCTTTGGACCATCTTGATAAGTTTGACAGGCTATGCAGGATGATTTCAGATGAATGGTGTTCATGATGACACCATTAGAATGATCATGTTTCCTTTTTCACTGGGAAACAAGGCTTTACAGTGGGAGCGCAGCATTCCTTTTGAGTTTGTCAACACTTAGGAGCTTTGCAAAAAGGAGTTTCTGAGCAAATTCTTCCCCAAGCAGAAGACTGTTAGGTTCAGGAGTGACATCAACTTCTTCAGGCAAGAAAACCAAGAATCTCTCAGCGATGCTTGGGAAAGGCTGAAAGGATACATAAGAAGCTGTCATCACCATGGTATTCCAAAGGATAATCTCTTGGGAATCTTTTACCGTGGAGTTAACAAGAGTACAAACACCCTTCTTGACACAGCAAGCTATGAAAACTTCAATTGGCTTAATGAAAATCAAGCAGATTAGTTGATAGAGAATCTTGCTCAATCTAACGCCTGCTATGGAGGAGACTATGACATGAACTTTCCTCCCTCTAATAACCACAATGATCACAAATTCAAGGAGTTGAGTGAGAGGTTGGACAGAATGGGTAAAGTATTAATGCCGAACCAGAAAAGAGTCCACTTTGTTGGAGAGATTGATGGGTTTAATCCTTTCTACCAAGAGAAAGTTGTTGAAGGTTATGACGAGCGGCAAAAGGAGGTGAACTATTTTGGAAATCAGGGGTATCAGTTTAAGAACTTCAACCCCAACTACATGAACAACAATCTGCTCCTGTACCTCACGTCCCACCAAGTTTTGATCTCAAGGGAGTCATGTAACAGATGATGGACGGCCAATTTAAAACTCAGCAGGAATTCAATAAGAAGGTCTTGGAGCTCAAGAACCATGTGGATACAGGATATACTGACCTCCAAACCAAGTTTGAAAGCTTGAACTCTCAGTTCAAGTCACTGGATAACCGCATTGCTCAAGTTGCTTCCTCATCTCAAAGAACTCTAGGTACTCTTCCTGGAAAATGTGAAGCCAATCCCAAGGAAACATGTAATGTCACCTTCCTGGAGGATGAATGTTGTGAAGAGAGCATGGAGGGACCCTTACGAGAGGAGGAATCCGATGTTGACATGGAAACAAATGAAGTCCTACCTGTTGAAAAGAATGAAGCGACTCTCTAAGGCAACTCTGTTTTGCCTGCCAAGAAGTTGAGCTTTCTAGAAGTGTATCCTGCAGTTCACAAGATGATGAATGAACTCTTAGTACCACTCCTGAGGAGGAATGTTTCACCAAGAGACACTGTGGAATAGAGATTCATTGCACAGTTTTAGATTACCAACAAAAGCTTAAGGATGCTGCTGAAACACACAATAACCTGAAAGAAAGAGTGTCTACTCTGTAGACACTACCTAAGAAAGCTAACCCAGGGAGAGTTTGTCTTACCCTGCTCTCTGGGAGATTTCATGAGAAGGGGCTACGTGATATAGGGTCAAGCATCAACTTGATCTCTCTCTTCATGGTGAGGAAATTGGGTATTAAAGAGATAAAGAAACGAGTATATTCCATCACTATGGCAGATTCTACTTCAATGGATTCCCTTGGGGTTCTTGAGAGCTATCCATTGCAAATTGGAGATGCTCTTATTCCAGCTGACTTTGTGGTTGTGAAGATGGAAGGAGACAAAAGTTTACCAATCATCCTTGGGATGCCCTTCTTGAAGACTGCTGGAGCTGATGAACCTGAAAAACTTGAAGCTGACTCTGACTAATATGGATGCTAGGGTCACCTATGACATAGCAACAGCTCCCACAATGAAGAGAAAGGAAAAGTCCGCTATGGATGATTATGGAGATCCGTCAAGCGTATCTGCTCTGGACAAGAAGACTCTGCCTTCCACTAAGAACAAGGGTACCACAGAGGCAAAAATTCAAGCCAGTTTGACTCCACCACCCCTGATATATGAAAAGCCTCAAGGCATTAAGGAGAAGATTAAACTTGGTCAGAGCTCAAGCAACCCTCTTCATGCACACTGCAATTCAGCTACAGGCCGATTTGAGGCAGATGCAGCCAACATAACAACAACAATGAATGATTGGGGACCAAAGTCTAACATGGGGTCTCCACCTTCTTCCAATTAAAAAGAACAACAATGTCAAGCTTAGTGATATTAAACATGCGCACTTGAGAGGCATTCTCATTAATATCATTTTTGTACATATATCTATGTTATATCTATCTGTAATTATGTTTTATTTTCCAAATTATCTTTCTCTTAAGTGTGATCCAGCAGCAGGAGCTATAGAGGTTTAAAGACTATGAACGATACGAAAGAAGGAAGTTAGAAAGAAATTTGATTTGGCAACTCTTACTAGCTTTAACCGACGGGTTCAACCGATAAAACAACGCTGTTTAGGGGAAGAGATGAACCAAAAGCAAGTTATTGGTGCACAACAATATCAAGCTCATATCCTTATATTGGGCACCTTGAGCAACCGGCGGCGAGATGCCCAATTGACCATCAACCCAACTTCGGTCACGGCAAACCGGGTTACTTCTTTTAATTTCTTTTTATTTTTCTGGTTTACTCTGGTTTTAGAAGTCGAATTTTTAGTTTAGTTAAAGCAAGCGGACTTTTGCCTAAAAGCGTATCCTCTCCCTCTCTCTTCAAAAATCCTTCTTCTTCCTTTCTATGTTGGTTTCTGCCAAAGAAAGAAACTGTTCACTTATGCTCTAGCATTTGAACTTCTTCTCGCTCAATTATATCACTATAAAGGTCTAATTCATCCTCGCCTCTTTTCTTCTCCTTGTAGAGATACTCAGGTGACCAATTTCCCTTTTTGTGAAGTTGTGACAGTTAAAAATCTCACCTTTCTTCAACCATGAGTACTTCAAGTTCTTCAAGTGGAGAGGGAGTCTTCTACAGAGCCGACCTATGGACTGATTCAGAGTGGAATTTTTTGCAAAGGCTATGCAAAACCCCAATGGACCGATGATATATCATGATTTTTACCCGGTTTTGACCATGATATAAGTCCTTTTTATATAATCTTTTTAGTATTTTTCGAGTCTTTTAGAGTCTTTGTAGGTTAATGAGTGATTGGAGCTTAATGGGAGATTTTGGAGCATTTTGGAGCATTTTGGAGCATCGAGGAAAGACGAGCCAAAGTGATCAAATCGGAGTCGAAGTTTACGAGCTGTGTCGATCGACACGGTCCTGTGTGTCGATCGACACACACGTGTTTGGCGTGAAGACTTCAAATTTCGAAGAAATTACGTTTTTGCCCAAAAAGCCCAGAAATTTACAGAAAGTCCGATCTGAATTTGACAGATTATATATAGTTTTTCCTTAGGCTTTTAAGTTTAGATATCTAGTTTTTAATTGAGACTTGAGAGAGAGGAGATTTGGAGAGCTTTTGGAAGAGATTTCGGACTTCAGACTTTCAGATTTCAAACCATTTTGTATCTCTAACTCTATCTTTTTTATGCAATTTTATTCATTTATAATGTTTACTGCATCTATATCCGAGTAGTTTGTTTGTTAGGTTTAGGGTGATTCTAGGGTTTGATGAAAAATTGATAGGATTGAAACCCTGTTAGGATTTATCTTTATGTTCACATCTAGATTGCTTTAACTATGATTTTAGGATTGATCAACTGAAATTGGATATCCTAGGTTGCTTTAATAGATGCGAAAGTATTATTAACAACCTGATATAATCTTAGATGAGCAAAATTATCTATTCGCAAAGAAATTTGGCTTAGTAATTTTGTGAACAATTGAACCTGAACTTAATGCTTGATTTTATTCACTAAGTTTGCAAAGAAATTTGGAATTTAGGGATTTAGTCATAGATAATCTCTGCAACGAAAGTTGATTGGTTTTATATTCGTGTTTGAGTTCTAGAACTGTGCTTAACAAATCCTAACCGTTTTTATCCCTGTGTCGATCGACACGACCGTATTTCGATTCATTCCTGTGAATTACCCATAGCATAAACTTTTGTCCAATTGAATTCTAAAAACCTTGATAATCATTCACTGTTTACTTTTCTATTTTTTTTACATTCACCACTATTTACTTAGCAAAATTTGAATTCACTAATCGATTGTGTGTTTAGATTCCCTGTGGATTTGACCCCTAAGTATTACATCGATCTCTTAATTTGAGAGAGTAGCTCAGGAAAAATTTGAGCGTATCATCCAACTAGGTTCGCTTGCAGAAAAATGTTGTTTGAAATAGGAATCAGGGACAACCTTAACGAATTTGCTACGCAGATGAACTTTAATTCTCTGTCTACAATGGAGTACTTCACCTACCCCGCTCTGGCCAGGCAATTTCTTGCGCCAGCTTCTTATTTGGTGGAAGATTCACTCCTTGGATCGGGAAGAATTCTGTTCAAGATAGGACAAAATCACTTCTCCCTATTCTCTGCTAAATTTTCATGGATATATACGGCATAGTTGGAGATAGTTATAGAACAAGTCCTACCTGGGATGACACCGATCTTGTGTTGAGGAACATTGCCAATGATGACCTCTACCACCCTACCCTTTGCAAAATCTCAAGAGTTAAGAACCCGACAGTCCGATATGCTCTAAGGCTCCTCAGCCACACCATGTTTGCAAGGCCATAGCCGTGTTTGGCTAAAGAAGAAGAGCTACAAATGGTGTATGGAGCCACCCAAAGATGGCTCAACAACAAGTACGGCATAACGATAAACCGCGCCTGGATGCGGCTAGAAGTGGGGTCCTGCCTCCTCAACCAGTTCTTTAAAGTAAAACATGATGCCATGGCAAATCCAAATTATTAGATTTGCATTGGTGGCTGTTGAACCCTCTCTTCACCGAATGTGGGATTGATTTGAACCTGCATCGGTATTTCCAGACCCTTCCCAAGATGGATTTTGATTATCTTGTGAACACTCACACCCTAGCAGGCAAGTTGTATCGAAACACATTGGTGTATCGCTACATGGAACATGAAGATACACCCTATGCTTCTTTCCTCAACATAAATACTCTGCGGCAAACTACGTCAGCAATATGCAATTTTCCCTACCAAGGGATCAAGTAATCATTCCTCCTCTTCCTTAAAACTTTACTCCCCAATACTTCTAGAGGTACCACTACCTCTATATATAGTTTAGTTTTCTTTTGTTTAAATTCCTTTTTAGTGTATGTGTTGGTGTGCTTCTTTTTTCCTTGCTCTGTTCTCTGTCTCATTCTTGCACTGGGACACTGAGAACTAAGTCTGGGGGAGAGAACACATACCCACACACACACTATAGTTGCTAATGTACAACTTGACTTCTTTTCTCTTCTTCTTCCACTTGCATTAGAATTTGTCCTGCATATCTCATTCTTCTGCATTGCATCCATTTGCATAAAAAAATTTCAAAAAAAAGAAAATGCATATAGTTTCATTCTGCATCTGCATTTTCCTGTTTTTGTTTCATGTAAGATTGAGTCTAGAAGCATTGTAGTCTGCATTTACATATGCATACGGGGACAACCGCAGTAAATGATTAAGCTTTAGTTTAGGACCTACACTTGATGCCCTCATTAGAACTGTTTCGATACTTTAACATTGCTGAAGTAGAGAGCCAACCATGCTTTGATCTGTTACTCTAAAAGTCCCTACTTGTTTGAAACTTGTTTGATATGTTTCTCATCTCTGTGGATTTGAACTTAATTGAATTAACTTTTCTCACTTTTGGACTTTGAATCATAACTGTGGATAAAGACTAAACATTCAAATCATGTTTACCTCATTTTTATCACTCTCTTCTTGATTTGAATGGCCATCCCAATCCAAGTTCATCTTTTGAATGAGGATGATACCACACCCTTTAATCCCAAACCTTTTTGCATATGTTCTTGAGTGAGGCCTTTTTCTTTAAAGTGTTGCATTAGTAAAATCTTGCAAGCATTAGAGACGACAAGGCGAAGCTTCCAATATGCTAGTTTTCTTGTGTCTAAGACTAGCCTTAGGTTGGGAATGAAAAAAAAAAGGTTGTACTTCACTGTTTTATCTTGAGGGTTAGTGATGGAGATAAAGAAAAAGACAAGTTTGGGAAAAATAGCTCTAGTGAAGAATCAAAAGTAAGTTTAGCCTTCTCTTAGATAAAATCAAAAGAAAAGTAAAGTTATAAGTTAGAAGGGCTAAGCTGGAAACTAAAAAGAAAAACAGAGCTAGAGCAAATCAAAAATAAAACTCCCTGGGTCTTGATTCAAAAAGAAAGAGAGGATTAAAGTCTGTGAGGAATGGTATTTGGCCAAAAAGGGCCAGTGGTTACACTCGGCCAGTGAGAGGTGAAGAGAGTGAAAGATTGCATCAAGGGGATAAAGGGTAGACATTAGATTCCTAGCCTTGTATGCATCAATTATTTCTTCTATTTCCTGCTTTTACATAGTGTGACACTTGTTTTTGAGAGTTAGCTACCTTAAAAGACTTGAACCTTCTCTGGATATCATTTTCCAGCCTTTTTCTACCATGCTAAACGGTATTGATTCAACTTCCAACTGCGAGACTGCACCAAACACTTGAATGAATGTTAAAGAGATGAGATAGTAGTTAATGATAGGATTTCTTGTGAGTTTCGGGATTTAGAGTATGAGTTTGATTTGTGATGGGCATGGAAATTTCGTAAGTAAGGTCTGATGAGCACCTTTTCTGTCTCTTTCTAGCACTGCGTCCCTGTCTTTAAACCTCTCCTTTAGGGTTGTCTTCTATTAGTTTGCTTTTGCACAAGCAAAATGCAAGTTTGGGGGAGTTGATATATTCATATCTTTACAACTTCTATGTATATAATTGCATTCCATTATCCCTCATTCAACATCATTCTACATCATTTAGGAACCCTTTAGCTCTAGTTTAACTTAAGTTTGCATCTTAGGTTAGTGTTTGTACATATTTCTCTTCTTTTACCCTTTTTTAGGTGGTATCAGTGCTGAAAGGGAGTTATCTGGCTTATCAGAGCCTGGAGGATTGGAGTGAGTTGTGGAGGAGTGAAAGCAAAGGGAGGTTGCAAGGTTCTAGAGTGAACAGAGGAAGCACCTGGAACAGCAGAAAGATGGAGTCTCAACAAATCTACTAAAGTTCATAAATTGGGTCGAGAATCGGGAGGTCAGAACCCCTAAACCAGTGCACAGATATCCTAGGTTATCCCGTTGTTACGATGGAGCATCAAGACTCTCCGACCATTGGACCAGACGCGCCATATCGGCTGAAGAATAAGCTAAAAAAATTGGTATCCCCTGATATCGGCACAAACCAATGAAGAAGACCAATAACCTACACCTGGATGGATCGCTGGATAGGTATCAGATATCGGTCACTTCCCTGATATGGAGTGACCGATCTTTACTATATTTGTTGACTTTTTTGGGTCGACTGTTGGCTTTAGCGGAGTGATCCGTTTTCTTTTCGGGTCGACCCGAATACTGTTATGAGGGGCTAAGTCTTGTTTTTTTCCTTTATCGTTTTCAAGCTTTCCTTTTACATTTTAGTTGTAATCGATCCTTACAACATTGATACTTTGATGTTCTAAATTCTTTTCTTTATAAAGTTTTAGTCTTTAGCTTAAAGTTTCAGTCTTTGTGTGTGAATTGCTTTCATTTCTACATTTTACCATACTCACATCACCCGAGCTCGGTCATGGCTTGTTTCGTAGCCATGAGTGAGTAGTCTCCTTGTTGAGCTGCGGGTTGGTAGATTTAAGAGCTTTAAAAAGTGGCTAACATCGTTTTGAGTCACAAATGAAGTGTTCTCAAGCTTAGGTTGAGCTTAAAGCTCGGTCCTTGAATCATTTTTTGGATCGTGTTGATAGGAGTTCCCCTGCCCAAAAGGTGTTTGTGGGAATGCCTGAATGACCTTTTGCTTGGTTTAGTGACCCTCGATTATGAAAGTGCTGTTGAGGTGCTAAGTGAGCTTATTGGGGCTTGACCATTTATGCTTGGAGAGTACTTGTATCTAGCAGCAAAAGTTAGTTAGATCCTTGTACTCAACAAAGTGATTAGTGCCACGAAAGTGGACTGGTTTGATTTAGTGCTCCATGCTTGTAAGCTTCATCTCAAAGCCCTTAACTTTATTAGCCATGATCTACTGCCCCTTTATCAGTTGCCATCCTGTTGCTCAATGCCTTCATCATCCTTGCATTCACATCTATTTCTCACTTTGTTCATTTTATGTTTTTGTACAATCTTTGTTTAGTTTAGCTTACACAACTAAATCATTTATCTATGCTTTAGCTTAATGAGATTTCTCCATGGTCTAGTACTCTAAGTCCTAGTCTTCCTTGAGTCGAACCCTACGCTTGCTACAATTGAATCATGAGTTTGTTAGCTTGCTAGGTTTTATTTGGTAGGTTTGCATGCTAAACAGCTAGAAAACCACTCATCATCAGTGCTGCAATTGTGCAGACTGAGGATGCTCCCATCGAGGTGAGCTCCAAAGCAAATGGTTCCTCTGGTTCAGAGAAAACTCACTTTGTAGCCAAGAGGCCTCGCTTAAGCACCCATGGTAACAAGGATGAAGAGATAGAAGGAGCCATGAATCGGAGCTCTTCTTCTGATGGTTTCCATGGGAGATCACTGTTTCACTGGATTTATCATCATGAAAAGGACTCCCCCATCAATTGGGACTGAGATGGGATTACGACGATCACCAGGCACTTCAAGGACCCTGGCTGTCTACTGCCTGCACTCAGAAATCTAGTTGAGCGGGATGCTTACACCGACTTATCCATGGCCATCAGCCAGGTACGATTGTTGTGTTATGTTGTAGTAGCCGACTACTTCAACTATCCTCTTTGCGAGAATCGTAGTCAGCTTTTTGTTTCTTTTATTCAGGTAGCTACCGCCAGAAACCACCTGGTAGCCTCCTTCAAGAGCAGGCTGAGGAATGTTTCGCGGGCCCGAGAGTTGGAGGATGCAAAGGTGATGGTGGATGAAGTGAAGGCTAAGATCCAGAGCCTAGAGGAACAAGTGGAGCGGAACTCGGTCAAGCCCTTTGAGCACACCGCCTTAGTAGCTCGCGTGAATGAGCTCAAGCTGAAGAAGGAAGATCTGGAGATCAACCTGGGTTCCTTGAAACGTTAGTTGACTGAGCTTCGGGAGGAAAACGCAAAGGGATGTGAAGAAATGCGTAAGCTGGCAAACTGCAATGTTGAGTTGGGGGAATCCCACAACAAATAGGTACGCCAGACCAAGAAGGAGTTGGCTGGGGCATATCATAAATCCTTCATTTTGGTGAAGGAGAAGTTTGTGAGGTGAGCGTTCATGAGGTTGTGGCAAACTTGGATCTCCCAGAAGATCTGTTTGCATAGGGGATTGATGATGCTGAGATCATTGAAATGAAAGAGAAGCGGATCGAATTCGAGTGGGAGCTCGATGTTAATCAGGTTTTTGACCTTTCCCTGTCCATGCCCAACCTTCCCCAGATCTCTACTGACTCGGATGATGCAGTCCGGACTATTCTTGGGAGTGATGTCTCATAGGGTTTGGTCTAGTTTGGCTTGAATGAGGTACCGAGGGCCAAAGTTGGAGAGGAGGCAGCGTGATGCCTTTCTTCCCTTCTCTTTTTATATTTTTTATTTTGATTTTATAGACTTAACGCCTTAAAAGGCTTTCATCTTTTGTTTCGTACTTTGCTGATTCGGTGCTCGGGAGGGCTTTTTATCCAATTTGAACCGCATTCTTTTCTTTCTATCTCACACTGTTAGCTTAATGCTTCATGTTATAACTAACTATTGTGACCTTTGTGAGGTAAAGAGAATATGAATCTCTTTTGCCAAGCTCGTTTCAAGGATGAAAATTGCTTAAGTGTTTTGGGTGTTTAAACGTCATTTTCCCATAAGCTCTTTTCTTGCTTATTGCCAGCCCGATGTATATTATTGCTGGCTCACGTGGCACTTGACTGTCGTGATTTTTGGCGAGGTGAAGAGACTGTAAGTCTATTTTACCAAGCTCGTTTTAGGATCGAGAATTATCTAATTGCCTTTAGCATTTAATCATCGTTTTTACGCAGACTATTTTCTCGCGTACTGTCAGCTCGATATGGATAGTTACAGGCTGACATGCAAATGTAGTGTTTGATCGTCCTTATGCTTTTGGTAGAAGAAGGTTCAAACATGTGTGGATTCTAGTTGAATATGACCCCTGACGGGCTGATTTTTTATAAGGCGTGTTGGCTCGATGCGAAGCATCAAGAGCTTTCTTGGGTGATGCTAGCCTTTGTGTTTGATGCATCGTTAAGTGAAAGGTTGGACCTTGTCTAAGCCGTTAGTTATGCGAGCTTTGATTGCGGCTCATGGGTCCCTAGCCGTTTCGAGGCTGGTGGGTGCAAGGTTGGACTCCGCGTGACCGTTTCGAGGTCGTTGAGTTCAAGATAGGACTTGATATGATCGATTAGAGATCTTTAGTGTTCGAGATAAGACTCGGAGTGATCGTTTAAAGATCGTTAGTGTTCGAGATAAAACTTAGAGTGATCATTTTGAGATTGTTAAGTATGAAATTTAAAGTTGCCGTTTGAAGGATGCTAGATATGAGGTTTGGACTTTTGAAAGTTTAATGAAAATAAGAAAAAAATGAAGATTTCGCTTTTTTTTTTATTACAGAGATTGTGTGGGTGTAAGCCATACACCCGATAAGAAAAAATAAATAAGGGAATCATGGGGGCTGGACTCGGATGTTCGAGCTGCCTACGTATCCTGTCAAGGTATCAAGCCTTACGTAGTTCTATTATTACTTTAGTACTTAGTGGTAGTACTTCTTGAGGTTCATGACATTCAATGCTCGTTGTTTTGGTACTCCACTTAAGTTTTCAATTCTGTAGACACCGTTACGAACTATGACGATGACCGATATGGGCCTTCCCATCTAGTTCCTAACTTGCCTGCATTTTCTTCTTTTGTATTGTCTTGGACATTACGTAAGACCAGCTCATCGATTTTGAATCTTTGTGGTTTGACATTGGAGTTATATTAACGAGCTGCATCATGCTGATAATTTTGGATTCTTATCATAGCTTGATCGCGACATTTGTGGATCGAGTCTAAGTAATCGTAAAGCATGTCATTGTTGAGCTCTTCGTTAACAAGACATAGAGTCTGACGAAGGCTTGGTATTGTTCTTTCGATTGGAATTACTACTTCCATTCCATAGGCTAAGGAGAAAGGTGTCTTGTTAGTCGCTCTACGGGTTGTTGTTCGACATGCCCATAGGACTGCGTGGTCGTTCTCGCCATGTTTCTTCAAAAGAAATCTCTTGTGGAAGTACTTTCACAAGAGAATTGAATACTTCTAGCATTTTGTCACTTAGAGAACGTCTCCTCTTAGTGGATCTCTCGACAAACTTGGCTCCTTTTGGAGGAGGTTTCAGCGAAATTCTCGTCGTGAGTTTTTCTTGGCTCGTATTCGCCTTCTTCAATGGTCTTGAGACTTCTTCTTCATCTTGATTAGAGGTAGACTTGTCCTCTTTAAAAGTAGTAAGAGTGCAGCAATTAGCTTTAGGTGTAGATTCTTCTTCTATTGTTTTCAATTGAAGGCAAACTTGCATCGTTTCTTCGATTCTCTTCAAGCCATCATTTAGTTGCTTCACACGGTTGGATGTACCGATTGCTTCTCCTTTTAGTGAGGTTATCTTTCCAATAAGGTCATTGAAATTCCCAGCCAAAGAGAATTCAACATCCTTGATTGCTTGAGTATGTTGTTTTTGTCCTTCCATAAGAACAAGTATCGTAGAGAATGCTTCTTGGAGTAACTTTGGTCTCCTCCAATGCTTTCTCGGCTTCGTGGGCTTTGATAGCAGTGACATTGAGGCATGTAGTAAATTCTTCTAAGTTCCCATTAGAGCTTGTGGTTTCCATTTCAAAATTCTCTCAAAGACTATCAAGACTATGCTTGAAACCATGAAGTTTTCGCGCATCGTCTTGAAGAATGTTTCTTTTGTATTTCTTCAAGGTGGACCAAGCGTGTGGCATTCTCTTGGATTTGAGCAGCAAGGGTGTTTAACTTCTTTTCAAAAGTCGAGATTAAAGTGTCCATCTTGTTGTCGACATCACGAAAGATTTGTTTGGTAGCTTCCATGAGGCGATGCATCAAGGCTTCTCCTTTGTCTTCTCGATGGTTTGAATGGGGACGGTGGTGGGATTGTGGCGACGGTGGTGGATGCTCGTGATGTTGTTTAGGTCTACTTTTCTCCTCAATAAGTATCCCAAGGTCGATACATGATTGGATTGTATCGATTGTTGTAAGAAAGTGGCGGTTGATGGAGTTCATGTGGCATGGGGATGTAATCTCAACTTCTTCATGAGAGTAAGGACTCGCCATTCTCCTAGGGTTGTGATGCTCCATTGATGAATCTATGAAACACACAAAGATAAAAAACCAAAAATAAAAGGAAAAATTTAGTAAAAGGAAAAATCTAAAAAGGAAAAACAAAACCTAGACTTAATCTTTATCAAAAATTTGTATGCAATCAAACAAAAGTCTCCGACAACGGCACCATAAAACTTGATGTGCTAGAGGGTTTAGATGCATGCAAGGTTTAGATTTATTATCCTAGAAAACTGCAAGTGCACAGTATACAATTGTAGTACTTAGGGGTCGAACCACTGAGGACTAACTGATGATGCGCTACAAATCTATATGATGCGAATTAAGCTAGGTAAACATATTATTTGGTTTTAGGTTTTATGGAAAAAAAAATAACAAAGCAATAAATAAAGGGATAAATGATCAATTAAAAGAAGATATCAAGCAATTCACAAAACATATGCAAAACACATGCAATCGATTTAGGGTTTAAATACTAGTTTTTCTAGAACTCAAATCACTAATGTAAAATTATACCACTATCGTGGATCAAACTTCTATGTCTTCTACACTAATAGACTAAACTATCGCAGGTTATTACAAGGTGAAAACACGCATGATGTGTAAAGTTTGATTGTTCACTAAACTTCTTAACTAACCTATCGAATTGTTAAGATGCTTAGCTCATCAAATATTAGGTCCCGAGATATAACAAGCTTTTGTAGAGTATATCAACCTGATATCAGTCCCTGGGTAGCTAAGCCAATTCATGCTTTGAGCGTAAATAAAGATGAAGAATCAATTCTAGAATAAAACTCTAAACGATTAAGTATGCGATAACATAGATATTAGAAAGTGCATAGAATCAAATCAAAGCTAATACTCTAACATGTTTTGCAACACGTAGCAGCAAGAGTAAAGCACATAAACATAATATAAATCATTAATCTATCAAGTGTAAGGGATTAGATCTCATCTCTTTGCAATAGGGCAAAGTCGAACTACCCTTAAAGGCTTTTAGAATCAAATATGCATTAAGAACAAGAGAAAAATGAAATACATGTTTAGATACTAATTTAGGCTATTTTGGCCAGCTGCTTATCTTCTTAGAGAGGCTAAAAGCAAGTATATATAGGAGTTGAAGAGGTCCTAAGTCGGCTAGGGTTTAGTTTAGGGCAAAAGAGTCTTTTTGGTCAAAATGACTCAACCACCGGTCCGAGCAATGGTCGGTTTGCGTGACCGGTGTTGAGGTCTTCCTTAAGGCTTCTAGAGTGTCGGCAACGGTTTGGATTATTGGCCCACAGAGCAGCCCGATGCTAGACTCGTTTATGCACTTGCTTCACTTCTAAGGCAGTTTGACATATCTTCAGTTCCATTGTATCTTCCAAATTACATCCAAATGATGTAATTCCAACTCCATTGGCAAGCTAACCCAAAGGGATATCTTCCCACCAAGTTTCATCAGGTTCCAAGTTGATTTGATTCTCCATTCATCAGTGAACTTCTGGTGTATACATTCTGTCCAACTTGAGAATATGCTTTATCTTCAAGATATAATGACTTTGCTTGACTCCTTTGACTTGAATAAGAAGATGTATCATAGATAACACTTCTTTTGGTTTTTTTTTTTTGCATCCTTTTGATGATTAAACCTGTTAAGATCTTAAAATCTACATATACGAGAAAACAACCTCTTTTGGTTGAAAAGCTTTATTAAAACATATAGAAAACATAGTAAAATAGATAGTAAAAGCGGTAAAATATGGAATATATTACCTCCCTACTTCTCTCTATTCTGATATGGATTAGTAGTTGAACGTTCTTGGCGAAAGGCTTCAAGCTTCTCATCCATCATCTTAGCCAACGTAGCAGTGAGTAACTCTAGCAACAACTTGTTCTTTTGTGCGTTGCTAGAGTCTTCTTCGTCGTGTTCCACCATCTCACTGAAATTAAAACATGCTAAACTAGTAACAAGTTCCTTTATAATCAAAAACAATTAAAAGACACCTTAACCAAACGAGAATGTATGATTTAATCAAATGTTGAAAGTTTTTTTTTCAAACGCTATATATTGATCTGATCAGAACTGTAACTGATACTAATGAGGCCTAAAAGACAACTATCTAAATGAAATAGCAAAATCAATCATATTCATTCGATTTTCCTATTCTCAAAGAAATCAGATGTGTTTAGATGAAACAAAAACAGAACAATCGATGAAACAAAACCCAGAAATGAAAGGAAAGATACGACCTAACGTTGAAGTGGCTCTGATACCACTTTATACGATCTTAGATAAGATCTGCTCCCTAGCTTCATCATTCTTTTGCTAGGCGATGGACTGATCCTTGTCCAATGATCCGTGAAGAACAAAAGACAAACAAAACGAATTGAATGGTCACACAAGGGATGTAAAAAAGGCCTTTGATTAACCTTTTGATCTATTTGGATATTACACACCAAAGAGAACATGTTCGTGAAGGATATTATGCACCAACATAGTGATCAAAATTAGAGGTTTTTGATAAAAAAGATTGATAAGTGTTTAGAATGAGAAAACATAAATATAAAGAAAAGATTATTATGCCTTGGAACACACTCCTTAGCAATCTCGTAAATACAACTAAATAAAGACAGAGTTTGAATGATAAAATGACCTTTCCCCTTTCTTTAGACGCCTTTTATTGTTGTAGACGGCCTTGGGCTTTTGTTTCAACAAATGGGCAATTGTGAAGTATAATGTTTGTCTCATTAAAAAATTTGTCAAGAAAAACCATTGGGACAAAACTTAACAAGAGAAAAAGAGTACAAACAAGTACACTTTCCCATTTGTTGAATTCATATGGCTTAAATCAAAACCAAAGTGGTTTGATATGCATCTTCTCTGAAACTACTCCTAATATGCTCAAGTAGCATGCTAACAGTCTGGTTGAGTTTCTTGGTCTTAGAACGTGTCATAGGATTATTGGATACTTGTAAATCCTTCTCCTCATCAAGCTCCTCCTCCTCTGCTACATGCTCTTCTTTAGCTCCAAGCTCCATGTCCATGCTGTTTTCCATGATCACACATTTCCCACATTTGCAGATACGTAATGGACGATAACTCGAGACGCTATCCCAAATCTTTGTAAGCTTTCCGTAATATTCTTCAACGGAAAGTCCTTCTTGTTTGAATGTAGCAAGCTCAGCCTCGATTTGCTGGTTGCGTGGTCCACTGCTCACAGCAAATCTCTTTCATATATGTTCCCAGATCTCTCGCAACATCACAGTGTGAGAGATTCGTTTTCAGACTTGGATCGATTGTCATCTTAATCCAAGAGACCAAGACTGCATTGACAGTGAGCCAATCTTCATGGTCAGAAGAAGAGATGATTTTGGTATAGTAGCATCTAAAAAACCAAATTTCTTCTTAGAGCTAAATGCAATTTTGAAAGTACATGCCCATTCATCATAATTGTTACGTCTAAGTAGAGGGTACAAATCACTGCACCGGGATTGTCAGTCGCCGATAGATCATTAGGTGAGATTGTTCGTCGAATCTCCACCCTTGTCTTAGCTGTAGTTTTATTAGCCATCGTTAAACTTGTTTATGATTATTTAGGTAAAGCTTTCGAGTCATTAAAAAAAAAGAGCTTGCTCTGATACCATGTTGAAATCGGTACAGAGGAAGAAGAATACCATGTTGAAATCGGTGCAGAGGAAGGAGAAGGACAAATGTATTTAGGGAATTTTTGTAAATCTTTCAAAAGAGAGGCTGTATAAGCTTATATATTACATATGCTATTGACCTATTTTCCTAAATAGAGTATAGTGAATATCACACAGATAAATGAGAATCAATCAAGAGAATACATCACGGGATTGCATTCCTAACAGTATTTCTAACTAGTTCCATTGCTTCGAAGTTGAATCGCTTCGGCCCACAAATCGCAATTTCTCCCAAAACAGGTTACCATTCGGAACCCATGTTCATGGAAGATATAATGACACAAATGCAATATGACATCCTAGTTAGCATGAGTAATAAATGTATCGACTCATTCATGTTGGATCAGAATTTAAGACCAGGGAACATGATATAGTTTAAGTCAGGCTCTTCTGTAATTAAGATTCCGAAAAATGTATTTGGCTGATACCATATACACCAAATTTGAAAAGATTTAAGCACGAGGTCTAATCAAAGAATACCAAAAAGATGCAATGCATTGTTAAACTTCAATAATTTTGGTATGTCTGATCAATATATCACCGAAAGTATTCAAAACCAAAATGAAATATAAATTTAAGGGTGTAGTTTAATTAAAACAAAAAGTTAAAAAACAAGTTTGTGTATGTGCGAATATTCTTATTATATAATTGTAAAAAGAGTAGTCTAAATAGCACAGAAAGAAGTTTTTAACACCTTCACGTTATAGTATTAGACACACAATGTACATAAAGTTACTTCCAAATACAATCATACATATTGCTCAATTAAAAACCAATCACGAGAATAATAGACACATGGATACTAAGTAACTGTCTTAAAGTTTCTTTCAGTGTCTATAGTTGGGAGCTCCTTGAGTACACCTCTTGGCTCCTTTTTTCAGATGTTTTCAAACATTCATTCAGCTCATGAATAATTTCTGACATGCTTGGTCTCTCTCTGGAAGAAAATTTCACACATGCTATTGCTAAATCAAGGGCTTTTGAAGCAGAACAAGTGTCATAATCTTCATGGAGAGTTGGATCTACTATATTTGTAACATCACCGTTTGCGAGTTTGGTCGTGACCCATTGCACTATGTTAATATTTTCACGGGACATCTCAATCACCGGTTGGCCGCTGATAATCTCCATTAAGACAATCCCAAAAGCATAGACATCACTCTTCTCGCTTAACAATTCGTTTTGGTAGTATCTGCAAGAACATATTTTAATGAAAGATGGATCATATATTTTTTTTAATCAATATCTAACATGATATAAATTTTCGTTACTTCCTCCGGGTCGAGGTATCCAAAAGTGCCTGCAACATTCGTAGGTACTTGAGTTTGGTTTCCTACTAGGAACGACCTTGAGAGTCCAAAATCACCGATTTTAGCTTTAAACTGTTCATCCAACAATATATTCGCACTTTTGATATCTCGATGAACAATATGTGGCTTGCATCCAATATGCAAATATTCAATTCCTAGCACATATAAAACCGTCACATGTCAACTAATTATCATAAATATCGATTTAAATATAGAACACAAGTATATCAGCTTAAACAATAACAATAGGAGTTATCAAAACATTTACTGACCTAGAGCGGATTCAATAGCTATTTTGATTCTTGTGTGCCAACTCAAAACAAAACAGAACAACCAAGTAGTTTAAATTAAATCTTTGAGATGCTGGCTTAAACATATTAAAACATATATTTACCTGAGAGATGTTGTTCTAAGTTTCCATTTTGCATTAGCTCGTAGATGAGAGCCAAGTCCTTCCCGTCATCGCAATATCCAATTAGGCGAACTAAGTGTACATGGTGAACTCTCAAAAGTAGTTCGACCTAACATTAAGGGATATAAAAGTCTAATCTATTCTCAAACACAACCTCTTTTTTTCAAAACTTAAGTGGACGATATTAGTACAGATACCTCTCACTACAAGAAAACAGGATTTCTGCGACTACGAGTAGCGACTACATACGTAGTCGCTAAATATAGCGATTACTATGCGACTAAACTGCGACTATAGTGCGACTAAACTAAAGTAGTAGCAACATAGTCGCTAATTAGCGACTAAATAAATAAGCTGCTATTTAGTCACCATTTAGCGACTAAATAGCGACTATACTGAAGTCGCAACACAGTAGTAGCAACTTAGTCGCACATTTTGCGACTAAAAAGCGATTATATTTGGCGGGTCGCTATATAGCGACTACTTAGCGACTAAGTAGTAGTCGCAAGATATTAGTCGCAAAATAGTCGCTATATTAGCGATTGAATTCGGCGGGTTGCTAAATCGTCGCGATTTAGTCGCAAACAAAACCATGTTTTATACGTTAAGTAGGTGTAACCTTTTTGTGACTGCAATACGGTGTCGCAATTTAGTCGCTAAATTAGTCGCAATTTAGTCGCCTAATAGTCGCAAAAAAATCTATATATACCCACAACTCACGTTCCTTCTCTTCACATCAAAATTCGGCTCATAACGAAGCGAAAAAAAAAATCCACAGAGAAAAAAAAAAAGCTGTTTAAAAATTTTTATAAAAAAAAGATTTTTCAAAAAAAAAAATGTCCGGAAGTTATAATACTCGAGAGTGGATGTATAAGCGGTGGGATGAAACGACAGGAAATTTTTCGGAAGAATTCAAAGCGGGGGTGGATCATCAATTCATGACATTTGCAAATAGCCAACCTCTTGCGCAGGGTAATGGCGGTAAGTTTCACTGTCCTTGTAGTGTTTGCAAGAACGAAAAATTTATTATGCTGGGAAGTAGAGTTTGGAAGCATTTGTATAAAAATGGATTTATGGCTGATTATTACGTTTAGTATATGCATGGAAAAGAATTTGATTTTAGTTTAGGAACGAGTAATAATGTTGATACGACCTGGACAAGTGGGAATGAAGAAGTGGGTAATGTAGTAGAAGATAGATATGTGGATATGGTGAATGATGCATTTCGTGATAACGTAAATTTTGATAACTATAATCAGTATGATAGTCTTCAGAATGTAGAAGAACATGGTAATTATCAGAATGTAGAAGAACCTCCACATAATCATTCAAATTTTTTTTACTACTTGTTAGTATGAGCGAAAAATCCATTATATGATGGTTGTCGTGAAGAGCACTCGTAGTTATCCTTAGCTGCTTGAGTCATGCAAGAGCATAATATGAGTGAAAGGTTAGTGGATTCGGTATGCGGAATGCTTACAGAGTATTTACCAGAAGAAAATCAGGCACCCGGTTCACATTACGAGACAAAAAAATTGATGCGCAATTTAGGTCTCCCATGTCATGCAATTGATGATTGCATTAACAATTGTATGATATTTTGGAAAGAAGACGAAATGTTAGATAAGTGTCGGTTTTGTGACTCACCAAGATGGAAGTCTAACAAGCAACGTCGTAGGACCTCTCAAGGAGATCAAGTTTGTTATATCCCGTACCCATACACGAAGAAACCTCGGTATTTGTGGCTAAATGTTGTTAAAGTGAACCCGAGAGAAAATCTTTCTGGACAATATGTCAACACCGAACTGATTCTTTTGCAACAAGAAAATGATGATCCTGTAATGATGACTAGAATTGAAGATCTCGCCGTTGACAATTTGGTAATTCGAATAAGTCCAATCAATCTCGATTACAATATCGGAGATGCGGAATAAGAAGACGAATTCGAGGGAAATGTATCGTCTTCTGATGATGAAGATACGGGTGATGATGAACTGAACTAATGTGCTCAAATTATTGATTTTCTCTTAATATTTATTTATTTTCCTTATTTGCTATGTTTACTTTTCATTATTATGTTGATTTTTCTTAATTTAGAAGTTAATTAAGTTAATAAAGTGAATTATGTTAATTAAGTAAAAACAACGTTAAAAACATTTCTAAGTGTCCACAAAACTATATACTACCGCCCATTTTATAACCAAATTTGGAGCTCAAATTTTTTAACTTTTGGCCCAATTTTCAGTGAGCCCGCCAAAGAGAGGAGCCAAAATATTCTAAGTGTCGCTTACTTTAACCCAAGAGGAAAAAAACCCTAGTCTCTTCTATCTCTCGTGACCTCTTTCATTCTCTTCTCATTGCCGCTTTCGAATCCCTCATTTCTCTCTTTCAATACTCCCAAACCCAAATCAATTCCTATTTTCTCTTAATTCTCTTCTCCTTCTCTCTTGATTCTCCTCTCCTTTTCTCTTCAATCCTCTCTCGATTTCTCTCTCTTTCGTTATCTCTCTTTTTCCGATGGCTGACAAGAAAGGTGGAGCAAGAGGAAGAGTTGCCGCAAGAGGAAGAGCTATCGCAAGAGGAAGAGGTAGAGGGCGTGGTACGGCGCCGAGGACACCAGTAGAGCTACCGCCGCAATACTCTTTCACTCCTACGACGGACGCATCTCCACCACCGCTTCAACCTCTCATCCAAACTCAACTCCACGTTCGCGACTTTCCACCGCCAACAAATCTCTTCAACAACACCCAAGAGGCAGGTCCCTCCTCGAATCCTCAAGGTAAGATCTCTATAATTCAAGATGTTACAGAAGTATGTTGTTAAACTTATAGATCTCCTTCAATTTTGGATGCACATGTCCTGTGGAAATCAGATTTAAGCCTTTATTTCATTCATATATGTTTGTCCTACTTGTGAATTTCATAACTAATTAGGGTCTTAAAGTTTTTACCAATTTCTGAAACACATACCTTGAAAAAAAAATCAGAATTAGTTAGTCTTTAATTATACTCTTTTGTCTAAAGACCTATAAGTTGTGGTGTAAAGTCAAGAACTTGTTTTGATTCAGTCTTTCCTTAATGACTTCCGTAAGCTGTTGGATTTATAAAGTAATATATTTGTTTAATGTTTTTGTTTGTTTCATGTTTCTCTCTTCTTGATGTCTAAATGTTACAACTATCTGACTTCTTCTTTTTTAATGTTTCCAGGTCACATGTCTCAACAACAGACCTCTTTGAACCGTCAACCTCAAACCACTCCGAACCCTCACCCTCAAACCACTCCGAACCCTCACCCTCATCCTCAAACCACTCCGCTTCCTGAACCTCACATGACTCACCGGAGAAGCTCATCAAATCCTTCTCCAACTCACGTGTCTCAACCAACAAGATTCTCTCCCCTGCACAACTCCAATAGTCAATCTAATTAGGGGTGTGAAGCTCAACAGTCAAACGAATTTGAAGACCAGGGGGTTGATGAGATTGACGACAAAGCATGGATTGAACCCAATCTCCCAGAAGCACAACTCCGCTTTCTTGAGAGGCAGCTTATGATGCCAAACCGGAACCAATTTACAACTGTCCTCTCTCCCCTGTTCCCTCAGCCGCCAAAAACCACTTGGTAAGTTAATAAACTGTCCTCTTTTTGTCAAAGTTCTTATCGTTGTTCACATTTAGTCTCTGTTTCTTATATTCAGATTATTAATGAAAGCTATTATCTTCACCTTTGCTCTCCGTGTGGAGGTTTGGCCGTGACAAGTCTGCTTTGGTCCGGAAGATTACAAAGATCTTCTGCAACAAATTTGACCAAGCATACTATAGTTTGAGCTGTGTGCCTCGCGACAGAGCGGATCAAATGTTCTTGGAATTTGCTGTAAGTGTTTTCTTCTCTTTACTTTTATATGTTCTATTTTTTACTCTTCTATTTCACTTACTCTTAACTCTTCTTGTGTATTACAGAAAACGCATACCTGGGATCCCTTAATAACAGGGACAGTACAAGCGCATTTCGAGGTTATTTGTCAGAAAAGGATGAAAGATATGGTGAGCTCTGGTCTGCGCCCTACCTGGATCATAGATACAATTTGGCAGCAAATGTGCGCCTATTGGGACACTGAAGAAGGTGTACAAAGGAGTGAGATATACTAAATGGCTCGTAATTCTGACCGTGGGGGTCTTGGTCAAAAGTCGTTTCTACAAATCCACCAAGAAATGGTAATTCACATTTCTCTATCTAGTACTTCTATGACTGTTTTGTTTTCTCCTTTACATTTGTTTTTCTTATATGTTTAGGAAGAGGAGTTGGGAAGACCAGTTAGTTTTGGTGAACTTTTTCTAAAGACCCACACAAAATCAGATGGGACATATGTGGATAGGAAGGCGCAGTAAGTTGCAGAGAGTTATGAGAAGAACCTACAAGCCAAGCTGGTTGAGGTCGACCCAGAAACTTCAGATGGGACTTCGCGCAATCAAGAGCTAAGTACAGATGAGTACAACGACCTCTTTTTAAAGGTAACTCTGCATCTGATCTTTTATTAAGTGTTTGCGTTTTCATTCTTTTCATGCATCTGATTTGTTTATTTCTCTTATATATGGATTTGCCTAAAGTCTAGCTTTTGTAAGTTCTTATTTTGATTTACTTGCTTCTTGTTTAATAGGCTTAGTTTCTCCTCTATAAATTTTGCATGAAACTACTTAACATAGCTCTTATATAGATTTACTTGCTTCGGATTAAGCTCTTGTCTTATTCAGTTATGTGATTACATGACAAAACCTCTATTTTGTTTGTTTTTGTGCAAATGATTTATGTATCTTATATATACAATTTGCCAAAATTCTAAATTTTTGTAACTTCTTATATTAACTTGTTTCTGTTTAAGTTCTCTTACATAGTATTAATTGCTGCTGTTTAGTGCAAGTGATTTATATATTTATCTTATATATAGATTTAGTAGTTTATGTTCGATCTATCTCTTAACTATCTCCCTTTTTCCATGTTTTCCAGTCCTCAATCGTGGATGAAAGAGGCCGTCCTTATGGAATTGGCAGTCTCGCTGAGTCTCACGTCAGTGGCAAACGCAAGTTCCCTGGTAGCTCTTCCTCAACTTTTAACTCGCTCCAACTCCAGCTTTAGGAAACTCAGCGCCAACTTGAAGCACAAGCCTCTCATAACTCGCGCCTTGAAGAGCGCCTTCAAACTGAGCAAACCGAACGTGCGCGCCTTGAAGAACGCATTAACACTCACCAATCTCAACAGGCGGCATCGCAGCAACACTTCACCTTGATAGAGCAATATCTTCGCAAAACTGACCCAGCCTACCTTGACTTCATTGCTTCCCAATCTGGTCCAAATCCCTCTTCTCCTTAGTTTTTTTTTCTTTGCAATCTCAAACTTAACTATTTTGTTTGCAAACTGTCTTTTGTTGTTTGAATATTAAGTTTGCAAACTGTCTTTTGTTGTTTTTTTTTGCAGAAACCGTCTTTTGTTGTTTGAATATATTTGCAATTTCTTTTGTTGTGTTCATGGATGTGTAAGATAATAACTTATAACTTCTCTTAGTAATCTTTATTTTTGAATTTTCACATTGCATTATTTAAAAAATAAATTGAAAACCATAATCTGAAACAACCAAATGTCAACTAGGAAAACCAAAATCTTAATAATCAAATATCAATTAGTCGCTATTTTGTAGCAAATTGGTAGCAAACGTTGTAGTTTTTAGCGACTACTCATAGTTAACGACTATATAGCGACTACCTACGTTAACGACCATTTAGCGACTACGGACGTTAGCGACTATATTACGACCAATGCATTTTGCGTCTATTTTGCGCTTATATTGCGACTACTGGTATAGCTACTGTTTGGCAACTACATAAGATAGTCGCAGTACAGTCGCAACATAGTCGCACATCAATCGCTAAATATAGCGACTAATTAGTGACCTTTTTGCGTCCACGCGTATTTAGTCGCAACTTTGCGACTAATTCCCGACTGATAAATTCAACGACTAATTATTAGCTACTATCCGTTTTAGTCGCTAATTAGTCGCATTTCTTCGTTTAGCGACTGTTTTGCAACTATATCTGTAGTAGCAAAAAACGTGTTTTCTTGTAGTGTCTGTTTTGAACTCCTTGTAACCTTGAGCTGATGAACGTGAGTGAACTTTCACCGCAGCTTGTTCGTTATTTAGAAACCCTTGGTAGACATCACCAAACCCGCCTTTACCAAGAACGAGTTGAAAGTTATTTGTCATGTCTTTCACCTCTAGATAAGAAAATCTTCTGGTTTTCGATTTGAAAGATGGACGGACAACTGCAAATAACAAAGTTCAATGAGATTCTAGTTTTGATATAGGCTTCAATATTTTTCTATCTATTATTCTCTTTTACGTACCTTTCCCAACTGATGTCTTTCTCCTTTTTAAAAGGAAGATGAGAACTAAAACAATAATGATAATGGCTGCTAGAGAAGAAATACATGCGACAACAACCATCACCACCATCGGAATTTTTTTATGGCATGAAACACATTTCTTTATATTGTCGTCAATCCTAAAGAATAGAAAACATTATTGAATATTAAAACGAAACATGCTAATAAACTAATAAAAGATCATTTAAAAAAATAAATCTTACAATAGCTTTAGACCATCTTTTTTTCTATCAAGTAGAGCTTGAGGAACAAAACCGGTAAACTTATTTCCACTTAAATTTCTGTGGATGTAGAGATCATTTACAATGAGTTAACTGTCCGTTATAAAAAAAAATGCAACATCAAATATTTATTGTACTTTTAATGACTTACATGATCGACAAACGTTTCATCTTAGCTAGAAATTCAGGCACTTCTCCAGTCAAATTGTTCCCGGACAAGTCCCTGGGATTTGTTACAACAAGAAAAAATATTACCAAAATGAATGAATAGGTTATCATTTATGATAAAGATACGTACAGCTCTTGAACTTGAGTAAGATTTTGTATAATAGAAGGTATCACTCCTCGTAATCCACTTGAAGATAAATCTCTGTTTAGATGATCCAAAAGATTTTCCATCAGATATATACTTTGAGGGGTTTAAATATTGTTATATAACAAGATTTGAGATTGCATGTTAATTCTCACAGTTTCACTATTATTGGTGGTGTGGACATATCAATAACATTGCAGTCTAAGCCAGTCCACATAAATTGCATAGGGACACATGGATCGCCTTGCCAGCTAGTTCTAGTCAAACCATAAGTAGATTGTATACTCTTTACAGCAATAACTGAAACATAGTAGAAAGTTAGAAAGAATTAACACGTAAAGTATCAGATATGTGGATAAATGTTCAAGGCTACTTACCCTCATTTTTATCTGTTTCTGACTGTGGAAATTCAACAACCGTGTAAATTTCGAAAGCATTCATAAACGGTTGAAGACTCGACCTCGCTGTTCTTACAAGTTGTATACGGCATAGCCCTCCCACGCATGTTAATGGCACAACGTTGAACACAGTATGTACTTCAGATTTGATAGGATGGTAATGGTCGAAAATAACCTTATCATTCCCCACAATATTAAACTCTCTAGTTTCATTGATCGACAACTGTGTGATCTCCGCGATGTAAAAAAAACCCACGCACCTTGTCATCAGCTGCTTCTAAATTCCATGTAATGGTCATCGGATCATTGACGTCAGCGGGCATTGCACCGGTTCTAAATACGATCATGTACATCTTGGGGATATCTGCCAAAAATTAAATATTTATTCTAAACCATTATATAACCAAAACTAATTAGACAAACTCAAAGTTTAACCTGACATACCGTATATATTTATTTGAATCGGTGAGATAAATGCGGTTAAAGAACCTCAGAGAATCTGATTGCGCAGTGTATGTATCATATGGTAGAGCTCTTAGCTCTATCACAGATATAATGGGTGTGCTGGTCCCAGTCTTCACGAGACAAATTTCGACAAGGTTCGACCTTGTGAGGTGAATTATCTCCTCATAAATTGGGTCACCCGATTTCGGGAGATCTAAGGTTGCCCAAATATTAGGGCCAAGATAGAGGTCAAATTGGAGGATCATTAAGACCATCATAGTTTCCATATCGAAACGTAGCCCTACTCAGATAACTAGTATCTTGCGTGACACTCAAGCTGTAGCAGTTTCGTATCCCATCCATAAAATATCTTAAAACGTTAGGTGACATAGCCAGGTCATTCATGATTTTACCAGTTTGTCCACCTCTGATGAAATTGGCATCGGATATGTACGTCAGATTGGTCAGTGGTTCGTTGTAAGGAGACGCATTAGAGGGTAAACCACAAATCAAACTGATGAATCCTAGTAAAACCAGAAAGAAAATATATTATAAGTATTAATTTTCTATACAAAGTTATATCTCAACAAATTATAACTATTTATTAAATATCCAAAATTATTAACGAAAAAAAGAAAAAAATATATCAAAACCTTGTTGAGTCTGAGATTGAACAAGATGTATGGTAAATAATGCCGTAACACACGCCGACAACAAAAGCTTGTTGTGAGTCTCCATTATGGATGATTTCGATTAGTGTTAACGAAGAAGATGAGAAAATGGAGAAGAAGATCGAAATTCTGTTATTGAAGATAAGGTTCTTTACAATCTGTTTATATAGACTTGGTTTGACATAACCACTAAACCAATCTATTTCTGATTGTATCTAACCGGAACAAACCGGATTTGATTTTATATACCAATAATTTCTGACTTCACAACTAAAACAAAACATAACAATTACCAAAGTTTCAACACATTATAAAGGAGAAAGTAAGTGTAATGACGCCGCAGTGTCACTTTAATTGTTTTCCTGCACGGAAATGCTGCTGAACTAAAATGATGTAAAAACCAATGTCATATGTCAGCTTCTAAGTAAAAAGGTTACTTAGATATAAAAATAACTCACTAAGTGCAATAAAGATTAGTTAGAATTTAGTAATCATTGTGACGTGCAATTATAAGACAAATATATAAACACCAAAATTACCTTACAACCGAAACTTCTAAACAATTTCTAGGTTTTGGTAATTTTTCTTTCGATGGGAAAGTAGTTTACGTACACGTACATAAAATAAGTGTAATAACACTGCAAATGGAATAATTTCGTAACGTGTACCTTTTTTTAAATTGCTTACGACTCTGAAATTGTTCTCCGCAAGAAAAATTATAATTAACATCATAACATGGACACAAGAAAGATGAGATGCACTTTTGGAAATGAAATTTTTTATTTTCATAAACAAATCTTTCATATTATCCTTTTATTTGTAACTAGGTGATCAGCCCGCAACGTGTACGGGTATAAATATTTTAATGAATATAATTACGTTAATTTTGGTATTTAATAACACGTTTATATCATTTAGAAAAATTAAATATGCAGAGTTGTTAGTTTTTAAATTAATATGTGAAATGTGAAATGTGAAATGAAAATCAAAATCGAATGATAAGAAATGCATGTTAGAGCTTGAGACAAAACACTTGACTATAATTTCGATACGAAAGTTATGGGAAGACAAATAGTTAGCCACTAAAAAATATTTAGAAGATTCACAATACAAATCTAATCTAAAAATAAAGAAAGATCAGTGAACCATGTTTTGAAATATGTTGACAATGGAGAATTGGGTTCTTCATAATGATGATTGGTTTAATGTGCAAAATCAAATATTTGAGAATCTTTACATGTATCTAAAAGGAAAATTAAAATTAAGTGAAAGTTTCTCTACAATTGTAACAAACGAATCTCAATAAAATATCATAATATTTAATGTAAAAATATTAACGAAAGATATCATTTAGAATTTCATTTATTCCAAAACTAATTAAAATCATTCTGATCTGGTTTTAAATACTACTTTTTAATTGGATCAAAAATTTAAATACTCCTTCAAAATGTAAAACATTAGACGGAAAACCCCATAGCTTCAGCCTTCATGTTAGATCTATGAAGAAGATATTGAAATTCCGTTTTGTAATTTCTAACTTCTATGGCAGCGTTCATTATATTAAAAATAGTTAAGAATAATTTAACATGAAGTCACAAATCATAGGTTACAAATTATCTACTGAATATGATGTCAATTAACCTAGCTTAGTATTATTCTAGAATAATTAATTATAAATAGTAAATTTCAATATCTTTTTCATAGGAAAATATTCTTAACTATTTTTTAGATAAGAAAGTACCTTTGACTTTTTTTGTCAAAGATTTGTCGTAAAAATTCAGAATTTTGAAAAACAATAATTAATGCATAAAAAATTAAAATTTTGATTGGTTAGTTATATCAGAATGTACGTGCAATAAAGATTAGTTAGAATTTAGTAATCATTGTGACGTGCAATTATAAGACAAATATATAAAGACCAAAATTACCTTACAACTGAAACTTCTAAACATTTTATAGGTTTTGCGAATTTTTCTTTTGATAGAAAAGTAGTTTACGTACACGTACACTAAAATAAGTGTAATAATACTGCAAATGTAATTCAATAATTTCGTAACGTGTAACTATAATTAATCCTCTTTAAGAGCGGAATCTGAGGGAAGTTTTTTGAAACATTTGAACCGGGCCCCATCTAATTAGACTTCTCTGTCTTCGGTTTGAGATTCCGACAACCGGCGAGAAGAGCAAAAGATTGAAACTCTCGAGTCTTCTTCCATTTGACACGTGAGCCATTCTTTTCTCAACACGTTTGTTACACACGTGTGTGTAATGTTTTTAAACACAAGATTAGTTGACAAGTACCTTTTTAAAAATTGCTTACGACTCAAGGCATATTTCTCTCTAGTAGATGTGAGAAGACTGACGATATGCTCCAAGTAGTGTTGTAGTTTGAACCAAGTAACTTGAAGACAATTTTCCTCCATATCTCCGCGGAGACAGTTTCTAATCCGTTTTGTCTTTCAAACTAGTGTGTGTTAGTGTAGAAGAATCTGCTGATGCAACAGGGATTTGGAAGTTGAGAAATGTTTGTGTGTTCCACAGAAGCTGGAAAGAATAATCAGTAAATCAAGAAGAAAAGTCTTCTTGTGACTAGGCGAGCCAGGTGGCACCTCGAGAAGGGAACCGCACTACTAAGAAGCGTACGCGAGAAGCTTGGTGCAGGAAACAAGGCATCTGACATATGTGCACAAAGTCAAGGTGCAAGTGGGATTATTTACTGTTGAGCAAATGTTGATGGGACTGGTGGTCTGACATCAACATGAACAGTTCTGTTGCCCTTTCGGATTAAGGGGGAGCTGTTTTTAGGGCTATAGAAGTTGCTGGTTGCTACTACTATAAAAGGAAAGGGAGGTTGACCTTATGCTGTGGGCTCTCCAAAAAATAGCTCTTTGAAGTACTCAGAAACAGAGCATCAAGAATCTGTTGTGTTGAGAGAAAATGAGAGGCTTCGTGACTGCTTGTTACGTTGCAGTGTTGGGTAGATTAGGGATATGTTCAGGAGCGAATCATGGTGTGTGTGATGTCGTGTAACTCTGGGTAGAATTGGATTTTTGAATCTGTTCTATAGAAGTATCTTGTAATCTATCTGTAGCAGCAGGTGATGTGTGTAGCAGGTGCTACGGCTTTGTGACTGTTTGTTGCGTTGCATTCTTGGGTAGATTAGGAACACGTTCAGGAGCGAATCACGGTGTGTGTGATGTCGCGTAACTCTGGGTAGAATTAGATTAAGAATCTGTTCTATAGAAGTTTTGTGTAATCTACCTGTTGCAGCAATTGCTTGGTGTAAGCAGCTGTTGTGCCCTGCGGGAAATAGCAATAAAGGCTGAGTGTTTTTATTGGAACTGCTCGGTGTTGTGTACTATATTTCTGTTCGTATCCTATGCTAGGGTTCCTGCTTTTTCATTTGGTATCAGAGCGGATCACCAAACCAAGGGATTGTTATTCCTTAACAGGTGAAGATCTTGCGACATTTTGGAATCTTCTACAGATTTAGTTGCTGCTAACAAGTCTCTATTGTTGGATACAAAGAGATATGGTTACTAAGTCTGTATTGTTGGATACAAAGAGATATCGTTACTGGAAAGTCTGGATGATGCAGATTATTCGTGGTCAAGGAGAAGATGCATGGACTGCAGTTGAAGATGGTTGGGTAGCTCCGTTTAAACTCTCAGAGGAAGGGCTGAAAGTTCTCAAACCAATGTAAAGCTGGACTGTTGAAGAAAAAAATCTGTCCAAATTCAATGCTTGGGCCATGAATGCTATCTTTGGTGGTGTTGATGAAGATGAGTTCAAGCTTATTCAGAATTGCACTTCTGCAAAACAGGCTTGGGATGTTCTGCAAAAATCCCATGAGGGTACATCTAGTGTGAAGAGAACAAAACTAGATCAACTTGCCTCACATTTGAAAATCTCAAAATGAATCCAAATGAGACTATTGTTCACTTCAGCTCCAAGATCAGTTAAAAAGGGTAAATTTAGGTTGAGGAACCCTTTAGTTGAGCCTTAGAGTTGTCCGTGGGTCAAAATCGGTCGGACAAGTAGTTAAGACCAAAACCGTAGGTAAGCACCTCGGTGACTAAGAAACTGTGCCAGCTTAAGGCGTGTGTGTGGCATGTGTGGGCGTGTGTGTGGTGTGTGTGGGCGTGTGTGATGAGCTAGGTTAAGTGTGTTAGACACACGCCTAGGTGATTCACCTCCTTAGATTTGTCATCGCCACATGTCGCGGCTGAAAATTAGATCGGTGTCTCGGCGGTGAGGACACTTTAAGGTGCTTCACCTCCTTAGGGACAACCTATATAAACCCCCATCTCAACCTAGTTAGTAGCACACATTAAACCGCTGACCATAGCTCGTTCGTACCCGCTGTTCACCGCAAATCTTTATCGAGCATTTTGTCGAGAAAATTTAGGGTAAGCCTTCTAAGTCAGAAACCTTTCCTATCCAACTAGATTTTTCGTTCTGAGTCCGAATTTAGTATCCGTTTTATGATCCGATATCTAGAGATTATACAAATCTAAAGATCAGTTTTGAACCTAGTCACCGTGAACCCTAGACGATCATAGCTTAGCCTTTTTCAAGCTAAGGTGAGTCTCGACGTTTGTGTGTTTCTTTACTGCAAAGCAAGTTGAGTATTATGCTTGTTTGATTTATTTTTTATTATTTCGCCGAGGTTCATCTATTTATTTTTATAATTTGTCTAAGTATTTTTGATTGCATTTACGAGTTGCATATCATTATATTAGAAAGTTGAGAATGTGAATATAGCCATTTGACAACCCATGTTCCGTGACTGACCCAATTGCACAAGGTGCTTTGGTTTAAGTTGTGATGGCACGGATGTACGGGATTGCAGCCTGGGGCCGTGCACTGCATGACGATGTAGTTATCCGGGCTGTGGTAAGACAAGGCAGCCGGATGTGGTAATGAAGGGCCATCGGGTCTTAGCCTTTGTGGTTATGATTCGTTTGGGGCAAAAGCGTGACTGGTTGGGTGATGGGCAATGTCAAATATGCGGTTGTGAAGTGTTATACGTTATGAGTAATATTCTTATTACATCTGAGGTTCACATGCTGTATTTTCGTGTTGCTTGTTATTTTGGGTTTGGTTGGGAATTGATTAAATGAATGTTAGGGGAACCCGAACTCACTGAGCAACTAGTGCTCACGACTCTATTTGTTTTGTAGGTAACCAATAGTAAGAACTTAGATCGCTGAAAAGGAGCTTAGGAAGGTTGGTGTAGATTATATGCTTTTTGTAAAACAAGTATGTTTAATATGTAAAATGTTATTTTGAGCATTTGACTCCAAGCCGGCATGTATGTGTTTTGGTAACTTATTGTAAAAACGTAAGTATAATAATGTATAAAAAGAAAGGTTGTCTAAATCCTGAGTTACATATGATACTAGTCCTAGTCCGGGGCGAACTAACTAACAGCCATGACTCGGGTTGAAAAGCCTAGTGCCATGTTCAGTAGGGAATGTGTGTTTAGACATTTAATCTAGGGTTCCTAGATGCGTTCTTCGAACCTCGGAATGAATGACTAAGTGCGCATCAGTAGCGTTCCTAGTCTATAAGTGATCGGCGGCGTTACAGTTGGTGTCTCTATTCTGTATATATATGTATATATATTTGGTTGAAGTATCTTCACAACTTGTCTCTCATGTTCTGATCTCAAGAAATCAGTGTGTTTCGCTTACTAAATGTTGTCTTCAGTAACTCTTGAAACTCAGTGGTTGTATACATGATTGCACTTTGTAACTGTCATTTGATTTAACAGTCTTTGCGTCGATATGTCCTAATTCCTTAGGATTTGTGCTGCATGTGTCTAGCTTTTAGATTAGCATTATCTGAAGTTATTTTAGTTAAATCACATGAGTTGTGCATTGATAAACTTAGTCTGCACTAACTGGTATTGCCTAAGTATGATCTTTGTTTCCACAATTGTTGCATCTCTTGTTTTCAGCCAAATAAGCATGGGCCTTGTGTTACTAATGATCTAGCTTTACCCAGTTTCTGTTAAGTTCTGATATTTACAGATTGAGCTCAGAACTAAGTTATTTGGTTAAACATAGGCCTGAGTTTCTCAAAAGGAAGGAGACATTGATCAGAAGGTTCTCGCTCTAAGAAGATAAAGTGTATTACAACAGTCAAGGTCGAGTTTGAGCCAGTTCCTCTTGCTTGGCGTGTTTAGACTCGCGGTTGTGGCTGCACCTATACTGCTGCCTCGGATCCTCACAACATTGATGGTGACCATGATGAATCTGGTTCTGGTAATAAGCTCATGAGACTCATTCGGGTTTAGATCTACCCTCTGGAGTGACTCCTCTGGCCCTTCAGTCCTTGAAATCTCGTCATGCACCCTGTGATGGAAAGATATTGGTTACACCCTGATGACTCTGCTGATGCTGCTCTTGATTTTCTGGCTAGATATGCTGGATGAAGAGAATAGCCTTCTTGTGCTTGATCGTGACTGGAACTACCACAACTCAACAAATGTGCTATGACTCCTCATAACACTCGTTTTGCATCTGTTGCTACTGCTGCTCGACACAAAGTCATCTCGTCTTGTACCATCAGTGACATGCGTGTGCTGACTCTGGAAATCAGATTTACTCTTGCTGCTCCAGAGTTGATTAGGTCTATTGGATTTTTCTCTACTGATTAGAAAGGTTGATTCTTATGTTCAAGAGGAGATTGGGAGGTGTATGCAAACCTTAAGGACTTGGAGTTTCGAAATGATGGTCAACATTGTGTGTATGGTGCTGATTTTAGAAGAGTTATGGACGAGTTCAGACCGAGTATCATCAACAAGATGTTTCAGTTACATGACTTGTCTTATGACAAGAAGCTTCCTGTTACCTGGACAGATGATCCAATTGAGGCTGGTGTGTTTATGCTCACTAATGGTCATATCAAAAACTTGGATTATCTAATATCCCCTCCGATGAGTCGCACAATGGCAGTTATGTACAAGAGTTGCTACTACAGTTGGCTGCCCATAGTGAACTTCCCTGCTCAGAACAAGATGCCTCTGAAATTTAAGCTATCAGTGGACAGTGCCATTTTACCCTGGTGATCAGACCTCTGCTGCATCAGACCATTCGAACGAGGCTATCAGGTTTATTTGTGTTTCCTGCTTTTGATCTATAATTTGGTTGATTAAATTATGTTTTTACATGAGTATGCGTCCAACCAGGGGGAGAATATGTAATGGCAAGCAAGGGTTTAGACCTTGAAGTGAAAAAGAATAAGGACGAGGTTGTGAATGATTGATCTGAACTTGCTAACAGATGTTAGGATATGATTCTGAACCTATTATGTTGGTGTTGATAATCTGGTTGCCTCTGTGTGTGATTGATGTGTGAAGAGTTTGCCTCTCATTTTTGATTTGGTTGCAGAATGTACTTGAGTGTATGTTTGTTTGTTCTATGTGCAGGTTGCTTGCATTGTCATACTCAAGTAAAAAGGTGGAAAATGTTAGTACAGAAGAATCTGCTGATGCAACAGGGATCTGGAAGCAGAGAAGTGTTCGTGTGCTCCACAAAAGCTGGAAGGAATAATCAGCAAATCAAGAAGAAAAGTCTTCTTGTGACTAGGCGAGCCAGGTGGCACCTCGAGAAGGGAACCACACTACCAGGAAGCATACGCAAGACGCTTGGTGCAGGAAACAAGGCGTCTGACATATGTGCACAAAGTCAAGGTGCAAGTGGGATTATTTACTGTTGAGTAAAGGGTGATGGGACTGGTAGTCTGACATTAAGAGGAACAATTCTGTTGCCCTTTCGGATTAAGGGGGAGCTGTTTTTAGGGCTATAGGAGTTGCTGGGTACTACTACTATAAAGGAGATGGAGGCTGACCTTATGTCGTGGGCTCTCCCAAAAATAGCTCTTTAAAGTACTCAGAAACAGAGCATCAAGAATCTGTTGTGTTGAGAGAAAAGGAGAGACTTCATGACTGTTTGTTACGTTGCAGTGTTAGGTAGATTAGGGATATGTTCAGGAGCGAATCACGATGTGTGTGATGTCGCGTAACTCTGGGTAGAATAGGATTTCTGAATTTTTTCTATAGAAGTATCTTGTAATCTATCTGTAGCAGCAGGTGCTACGGCTTCGTGACTGTTTGTTGCGTTGCATTCTTGGGTAGATTAGGAACACGTTCAGGAGCGAATCACGGTGTGTGTGATGTCGCGTAACTCTGGGTAGAATTAGATTAAGATTCTGTTCTATAGAAGTGTTTGTGTAATCTACCTGTTGCAGCAGTTGCTTGGTGTAAGCAGCTGTTGTGCCCTGCGGGGAATAGCAATAAAGACTGAGTGTTTTTATTAGAACTCCTCTGTGTTGTGCACTATATTTTTGTTCGTATCTTGTGCTATGGTTCCTGCTTTTTCAGTGTGTACCACATATGGAGAGAAAGAAACCATCGACATCATGGAGACATTGCTCAGCCGGCCTCATCTCTTATCAACCTACTTGACAAGAACATAAAGAATCGAATCAACTCGATCCGAAACTCCAGAAAATACGCATATGCGGACGCTATGGAGTTGTGGTTCTTGACCCGATCGTAGCTCATATCCATCATCTGATTAAATTTTGTTTCTTTTAGATATTCAGCAAAAGACACATTTATTGTACAAAAGCATTTGATTGAATAAATTAAACATTCATTCAAAAGAAAAATTGCTTACTACTTAAATTGTTCTCCGCAAAAACAATTATAGCATCATAACATGGACTCAAGAAAGATGAGATGGCACTTTTGGAAATGATTTTTTTTTATTTTCATAAAAAATCTCCGAATAAATCTTTCATATTATCCTTTTCAAAACTTCAAAAAAAAAATTCTCACTAATTTTTCTTTAAAAAAATTTATTGAATAGTAATGAGAAACGTAAATTCAATAAAATTTTAACAGAAGATAATATTTTTTGAATTTAATTATGGTTTAAGGAAAAAAGATATCCACAAAATAGTTGAAAATAAATTATCTAACCAATTGGATTGAAAAGTGTAGTTGAGAGGTATTGTATAGATTTTTTTTTTGTTTTTATCAAAACATTTTTCAATTTTATTAAACCGGGTTAAACCTGAAAGTAACCGGTACAAGACACATGATCGCTTTTGGTAAAGCATCGACATCAAAATTTTGTGGCCTTTGAACATGTTCAAAAGTAAAAAATTTAGATTGAAAAAGAGGATGGAGATATCTTCGAAGATTCTGAAACAACCCGACCCATTTTTTTTTTTTAAATACATTGGATTCGAATCAGCATTTCCATAAATGCTAACTCTCAATAACCCAATCAAACAAACACATCAACAAAATAGCAGAACAATAACCAAATTAAACCAAATAACCAATAACTCAATAAATCAATGAAACCAGTTCAATTCCACATTTAAATCTATTCCAAAACCAACCAACGATTCCAACAACCTAGCCATTCTAACAACAATAGCTAGCAATCAATCGAGACTCTAGATCATCCTCTCTTCCCGACCTTGATTCCACGATCACACATTATCTTTACCTGCATCACATGGTTAAAAGAGATGCGTGGTTATTATCACAAATACTCAGTGAGACGGTCATCCCATCTACTAGGCTATACACACATGCATAAGAAACTAATATGATACAAGGATGAACAATCAACAATGCAACACACGTAAAATTAAACGTAAGTTCGCACAGCAGGCCATGCATCGATCGACACAACCACCATGTGTCGATCGATGCATCCTCAGTGTGTCGATCGACACAACACCTTGGTGTCGATCGGTGCACACTGTGTCGATTGACACAGAGCAACCGTGTCGATCGATGCACGATGCAAATTTCTAGGAATCGAACCTATCCTCTCACGGATTGATTCCTGAACGCATCTCATCGATCCCTGCACGAGATCTCACCAAAACAACACGAAATCTAACCAATAACAACAATCAAACGCATCCTATCAATTCCTTTACCCAGATAAGCCATGGTCGCGCACTCACCTCGATTTTGGTAAGGAAAAAGGAAGAAAACGACGAAGAACACGAATAACACGAAGAACACGGATCTCCAATCCAAAATTCTCACCCAAATCGCGATGTACACCCTCCAGAAACGATCTCCAGAGACTCACAAACACACTATCAAGCTATTAGGATCAAGAACTCGAAAAAATCAACAATGATTCTTCCTTTTCTTACAAATCCTCTCTCAAACTCACTGGAACTTCTCTGGAACTTTGTGGAAACCGAAAGGACGACCAAAAATGTGACCGATCCCTTTTATATCAAAGCCCTAAGACTTCCTTAAACCAGCCCGCCGAACCAAGCAATTGGAACCAAACATGTTGATCCAATTTCAGCCTGTGTCGATCGACACACCTCCCTTGTGTCAATCGATGCAACACCCAGAATCACAACTTCTCACAAGTTGAGAGACCTGTGTCGATCGACACAAACCCCTTGTATAACGCCCGTGAACCAAAAAGTGAAATTTGGTTGGTGTGTCGATCGACATGGGTAGGTGTGTCGATTGACATGGGTATTTTGACTTGGGAGAAGTTGGATTTGAGGGCGGGTGTCGATCGACACAGGTCATGTGTGTCGATCAACACGAGTTGGAATCAGACCGACATGTTCGGTTTAATTTTCCGGTTTGGTGGGCCGGTTTAGGGAACCTAGGGTTGATATAAAAGGCCATGAACAGTTGTTTGGCCGAGTTTGGCTGCAAAAATCGAAAATCAGAGTTTGAGTGAGGTTTTAAGTGATTTTTGGGGGTGTTCTTGAGGAGAATTACATGTGAGGCTAATAGGAACGAGGAGGATTCATTTGCTGGGTTGATTCGGGTCTGGGAAGGATGAATCAAAGGCTGTTCATCGCGTTCTTCGTTGTTCTTCGTCTTTTCAACCAATTATTGAGGTGAGTGCGTGATCGTGGGTTATATAGGCATAAGGATTAGATGGAATGCGTTTGTTTGGTGTTCCTTGTCTGTTGTGATTGGAATTGTGCAGGAGATTCGATAAAATCCGATGGATTCGAGCCATGAGAGGATATGCTCGTTTCCTGGGTTATGTGTCGTCGTGTCGATCGACACCAGGGTGGTGTGTCGATCGACACGGGCACCCTGGTGTCGATCGACATGGGGAAGGTTATCGATCGACACCATGGTGGTGTATCGATCGACATGGGACTGTCTGTCGATCGACATCTAGAAGTTGTGTAGATCGACACAGGGCTTCTGTCCTGGTTGCGTTGATTGTTTCGTGTGTGCTTGGTTGTTTGTTCATCCTGGTTTTGTATCTCTTGTTTATTTCTGTATATAAATAACCTGTAGACGGGATGACCGCGTCGCTAAGTATTTGTGATAATACTCACGCAACTCTTTTAGCCATGTGTTGCAGGTAAAGAGAAAATGTGATCGTGGAATCATGGCCAGGAAGGAGAGATGATTTAGGGACTCGTTGTGTGTTATTGTTTATGGAATTGCTAGGTTGTTAGTAATTCTGGAACTTGTTGGGAATGTTGATTTGTTATGGTTGAACTGGTTTAGTAATTTAATAAAGTATGTGATTTATTGAATTGGAATTGTGGTTGATGATTCTTGTTTTCCGTGTTGCTTGTTGTGTTGACTCAATTAAGGATTATTATCTATGATGATATTAATCTGAACGGAAATTTTTTAAAAATTCGGGATGGGTTGTTTCACTTTGGTATCAGAACCCTTATGGTTCTAGGGCGGGGGCAATTGGTTGATTATGTGAGTTAATTGATTGATTGTTGTGTGGGTATGGAGTCCTAGATCATCTTTTCCGAGCCTTCAATGAGATTCCACGGTATGTGTTATTTGATTTTCTGTTTTTCTAGTACTTAGTAATCTGCTGGTGAGTGTAGAGTGATGGCTAGAGGTGCTAGAGGCAGAGGTCGCGGGGGCCGTGGAGGCCGAGGTGGTCATGGTGGGCGCGGGCGAGGACTTGTGAGTGAGTCAGATGCCGCGAGTGTGGCCCATGAGACCACTCAGGAGCAGGTGGCGGACTCGCAGGCGATTCTGGAGGGGTCTATGCAGGTGACTGCTACGAGTGTCAGTGTGAGGGCTGGTGGGGCCAGTGTGGGTCTGGAGGTAGCTGGTGGTGCGGGGTGGCCCAGGTGGGGGTGTTCCCGCAGGTGTTGCCCATGACCGAGATGATCGCTTGGCAGGTTTGCTGCAGTTGATTCTGGAGCGGTTACCAGGTGGGGTGCCGGCTCTGGGTCAGGCTCCGGGAGTTCAGCCGGGTAGAGCTGGTGTGCAGCTAGTAGTGGCTAGGATTCAGCCGAGAGTGGCTGGTGTGAAGCCGGGTGCGGCGGTTGCAGAGGAGCTTCCATCCTACCTGAGGATAATGGAGCAGATGCAGAGTATTGGCACCGGGTTTTTCTCGGGTGGTGCAAAGCCGGAGGAGGCCGATGAGTGGCAGCGGAGATTGGAGCGTAACTTTCGTTCTTTCATGTGTCCAGAGGGATACCGAGTGGACCTGGCGGTTCATTATCTGGATGGTGACGCGCATCTCTGGTGGAGAGGCGTCGAGGCCAGGAGGGTGCAGGCTGAGATGGCTTGGGAGGATTTCTTGGCTGACTTCAATGCCAAGTATTTCCTGCAGGAAGCGATGGACTGGATGGAGTCGAGGTTTCTGAACCTGACTCAGGGGGATCGGACTGTGAGGGAGTTCAATTTGGAGTTCAGTCGATTCCTGGTGCATGCTGGTAGGGGCATGGAGGGCGAGCAGGCCCAGGTGAGGAGGTTCCTCGGGGGACTTCGAGCTGAGTTAAAGACTCGCTGCTGGACGAGTAAGTTCGCCACGAGGGCGGAGCTGGTTGAGACTGCTGCGGCGATTGAGGAGGACCTCAGAGAGCAAGCTGTGGTGGTTAGTCCACCGGTGCAGCAGCAGCAGAAGAGGAGATCTCAGCAGCAGACGGGGTCGAGCAGGGGCGGCAAGCCTGCGCAGGGTCAGAAGAGGAAGTGGGAGAGCACTTCCGGGGCCAGTCAGGGAGGACAGAGTGGTTCAGGATACTACGGGTGTGGTAGCATGGGCCATAAGGTGGCTAGTTGTCCGCAGAGGTGTGCAGCACAGAGTGCTCAGGTGTGTTACCACTGCAGGGAGCCGGGGCATATCAAGCCCAAGTGCCCTAAGCTGCAGCAGATGGCGGTGGTAGCAGTGCAGCCATTCGCGGTGCAGCCATTAGCGCAGATTGCAGTGGCGTCACTGGTTTACACGTCGGCAGAGGTGGGCGGCTCTAGCGCCAGACCGATCACAGGTAAATTCCAGACTTGATCTTTTCTTTTAAATTCTTGTGTTGTTTGAATTTAATCTGTCGGGAAATTGTGAGTTTGCGTTAGAGTGTCGGGTCTTAAAGCACATGGGGTTTGTGCAGGGACCTTAGTAGTGGGCGGATGTGAGTCCCACGTGTTATTCGATTCGGGAGCTACGAATAGCTTCATTACTCCGGAGTGTTCGGAGAGCAGCGGAATCCGGAGCGATTTCGGAGAGCAGTCGGGAGTAGTTAAGGTTGCTGGTGGCAGGACGTTGGCTACTTTCGGGCGGGCTCGTGATGTGGATGTTTTGGTGGCGGGAGAGTCGATGCCAGCAGATCTGGTTATTAGTCCAGTGGAGTTGTACGACGTCATCCTGGGTATAGATTGGTTGGATCGGTACAGGGTCCATTTGGATTGTCATCGAGGGCGTATGGTGTTTGAGCGAGACGCAGGGAGGTTGGTGTTTTAGGGAGTGAGACCGACTTCCAGGAGTCTCACGATTTCAGCGATACAGGCCGAACAGTTGATTGAGAAGGGTTGTGAGGCGTATCATGCGACGATAGTGATGCCGGAGACTGTTGGAGAGATTGCAGTTGGGGATATTCGGGTTGTTCGGGATTTCCAGGATATGCTTTAGTCGTTGTGGGGATTGCCACCATCGCGGTCGGATCCATTCACTATTGAGTTGGAGCCTGGGACGATTTTTATATCTAAGGCGCCTTACTGTATGGCTCCAGCAGAGATGGCAGAGCTGAAGAAGCAGCTAGATGATCTGTGGGGGAAGGGTTTCATCCGGCCTAGCGTTTGAAGAATATGTGAAGAATATGTGAAGAACCGGTGTTGTTCGTGAAGAAGAAGGATGGGAGTTTTCGGTTTTGTATCGATTACCGAGGGCTTAACCGAGTCACTGTGAAGATTATGTATCCTCTGCCGTGCATTGATGAGTTTTTGGATCAGTTGCGAGGGGCTACTTGGTTCTCCAAGATTGATTTGGCTTCGGGATACCATCAGATTCTGATTGATGAGGCAGATGTTCGGAAGACGGCATTCAGGACGAGGTACGGTCATTATGAGTTTGTAGTGATGCCGTTCGGGTTGACGAATGCGCCAGCAGCGTTCATGCAGTTGATGAACGGGATATTCCAGGATTATCTGGATGTGTTCGTGATCATCTTCATAGATGATATTTTGTTGTATTCGAGGAGTCTGGAGGAGCACGAGATGCAATATGATATTTTGTTGTATTCGAGGAGTCTGGAGGAGCACGAGATGCATTTGTGGTTAGTCCTGGAGAAGCTGCGGGAGCAGAAGTTGTATGCGAAGTTGAGTAAGTGCAGTTTCTGGCAGCGAGAGATGAGCTTTCTTGGCCACGTTGTGTCTGTAGAGGGAGTTTCTGTAGATCCGGCTAAGATTGAGGCTATCAGAGGCTGGCCTAGACCGAGGAGTGCCACTGAGATCAGGAGTTTTCTGGGGTTGGCAGGTTATTACCGGAGGTTCGTCAAGGGGTTTGCGAGCATGGCGCAGTCGATGACGAGGTTGACAGGGAAGGATGTCCTTTTTGTGTGGTCTTCAGCTTGCGAGGAGAGTTGTAGGAAGCTAAAGGAGATGCTGACTAGTACACCGGTATTGGCGTTACCCGAGCCGGGTGAGCCTTATGTGGTGTATACTGATGCTTCGGGAGTTGGTCTGGGTTGTGTACTGATGCAGCAGGGGAAGGTTATTGCGTATGCTTCGAGGTAGTTGAAGAAGCATGAGTGCAATTACCCTACCCACGATTTGGAGTTGGTTGCAGTAATATTTGCCCTTAAGATTTGGAGGTCTTATCTGTATGGCGGGAAGGTGCAGGTATTCACTGATCACAAGAGTCTGAAGTATTTCTTCACTCAGCCAAAGCTGAACCAGAGACAGAGGCGCTGGATGGAGTTAGTTGCAGACTATGACCTGGAGATTGGGTACCATCCGGGTATGGCTAATCTAGTTGCAGATGCGTTGAGTCGGAAGAGAGTGGCTTCTGATCAGGAGCGCGATGGAGGCTCTGGTGAGCGAGATCAGTACGTTGAGGTTATGTGTGATCTCACAGGAGCCGTTGGGGTTAGAGGCAGCTAACCAGGCAGACTTTTTGAGCAGGATTCGGGTTGCTCAGGAGAAGGATCAGGGTTTGATAGATGTTTCGAAAGCGGCCGGTTTAAAGTATGTGGTCTCCGCGAGTGAGATGATACTGGTGAACGGACGGGTTTGTGTACCGAAGGATGAGGATCTGAGGCAAGGGATCATGAGGAAGGCTCATTCGAGCATGCTATCGATTCATCCGGGAGTGACCAAGATGTATCGTGACCTGAAGCGGTATTATCACTGGGTCAGGATGAAGAGGGATATAGCTAACTGGGTTGCAACGTGCAACGTGTGTCAGCTGGTGAAGGGTGAGCATTAGGTTCTGAGTGGTTTGTTGCAGAGTTTGCTTATCCCGGAGTGGAAGTGGGATATGATTACCATGGATTTCGTGACGGGGTTGCCGGTTTCACGGACGTATAATGCGATTTGGGTTATTGTGGATCGTGTGACCAAGTCGGCACACTTTCAAGCCATTAAGAAGACTGATGGAGCGGCAGTTTTGGCTAGGAAGTATGTGCGGGAGATTGTGAGGCTGCACGGGGTGCCAGCGAGTATTGTGTTAGACAGGGATCCGAGATTTACCTCAGAGTTCTGGAGGGCGTTTCAGGCGGAGATGGGCACTAAGGTGCATATGAGCTGTAACGCCCGTGAACCAAATGGGGATTTTTGGTTGGGTGTGGCGGTCGACACAGGTGTGTATGTCGATCGACACAGGTGTGTATGTCGATCGACACATGAGTTTGGACTTGTGAGAAGTCGGGTTGGACGTTGTGTCGATCGACACAGGGGTTGTGTGTCGATCGACACGAGTTAAAATCAGACCGACGGTTTCGGTTTCTGATTGTCGGTTTGGGGAGCGGTTTAGGGGACACCGTAGAGTTTTTATAAAAGGTTGGTGCAGTCGCGTTTGTCCTCGTTTTGGCCAAAAACTCAGAGAAAAAGAGAGTTTGAGAGAGAGTCTTTTGATCAAAGGAGTTGTGTGAGGTTTTGTGAGTGAGAACAGCTTCTGTTCAGAAGTTTGAGAGGGCAAACAGCTGTGCTATTCGAGGCGGATTAGACTGAAACTTGGTGGGTAAGTTCTCCGATCTCTGGTCTTGATATAGGCGAAAACGGTTCGTCATTTCGTTGATTATTCGTCGAGTTATGGCTGTTAGAACTCGATGGGTCTGTGCAGATAGGTTGTCTGCCATCAGTTGGCTTCGGGGTTGATTTTCGATCGAACCAGAAGGATTCTGGAGACAATCCGCATACCGACGCGTAGCTGTGTCTGTCTAGTTTCCAGAACAGTCGTCCTTTTTGGTTTTGGACCTGTGATTCGTCGTGTACAAGTCTTTTTGTAACCGTTGGTCCCATTCTCATTTCGATTCTTCGAGGTGAGTGCGTGATCGTGGGTTTGTGTGGGCGTAGGGATTGATGGAATGTGTTTGCTTGGTGTTTCGTGTGTTTGTGGTTGGAATTGTGCAGGTGACTCGACGAATCGCAACAGATTCGAGCCACGAGAAGATAGGCTCGTTTCTGGGTTGTCGTGTCGATCGACACCAGGGTGGTGTGTCGATCGACACGGGCAGAGTCATATCGATCGATACCAGGGTTGTGTGTCGATTGACACAAGACGGAGTCATGGCGATCGACACCTAGTGGTTATGTCGATCAACACCTAGTGGTTGTGTCGATCGACACAAGGTCCCTGTACTTGTTCGTGTTGGTTGTTCTTGTTGTTTGCTTGTGTGCTCATCCTGATATTGTATTGATTGTTATGTCTATACTTAAATAACCCATAGACGGGATGACCGCGTCGCTGAGTATTTGTGATAATACTAACGCAACTCTTTTTGCCATGTGTTGCAGGTAAAGAGAAAGTGTGATCGTGGAATCATGGCCAGGAAGGAGAGATGATCTAGGGTCTCGTATGGCTGTGTGCTGTTGTAGAATTGCTAGGTTGCTAGTGAATTCTGAGTTGTAGTTAATTGGTTTATTGGTTATTAGTTTTTGGTTATTGTTTGGATTATTGAATTGATTGAATTAGTTTAATTGTTTTATGTTTTCCGCATGTTGTATTGGCCCAATTGAGGATTATTATCTGTGATGATAATAATCTGAAGGGAAATTTTTTAAATTTTTGGGTCGGGTCGTTTCATTTTGGTATCAGAGCCCTTATGGTTCTTGGGCGGGTGATTGATTAATTGATTGTGTGATAATTGATTGATTGCTGTGTGGGTTTGGGAACATAGATCATCTCTTCCGAGCCTTCAATGATATTCCACGGTATGTGTTTGTTTGATTTTCTGTTGTTCTAGTACTTAGTAATCTGCTGGTGAGTGCAGAGTGATGGCTAGAGGTGCTAGAGGCAGAGGTCGTGGGGGCCGGGGAGGCCGAGGTGGTCGTGGTGGACGCGGGCGAGGACTTGGGAGTGAGTCAGTTGCCGCGAGTGTGGCCCAGGAGACCATGCAGGAGCAGGTGGCGGACTCGCAGGCGTTTCAGGAGGGGTCTGTGGGTGTGACTGCTACGAGTGCCAGTGTGAGGGCTGGTGGGGCCAGTGTGGGTCCCGAGGTAGCTGGTGGTGCGGGGGGCCCGAGTAGGGGTGCTCCCGTAGGTGTGGCCCAAGACCGAGATGATCGTTTGTCGGGTTTGCTGCAGTTGATTCTGGAGCGGTTACCAGGTGGGGTACCGGCTCCGGATCAGGCTCCGGGAGTTCAGCTTGGTGGGGCTGGTGTGCAGCCAGTAGTGGCTGGGGTTCAGCCGAGAGTGGCTGGAGTGCAGCCGGGGGTGGCGGCTGTGTAGGAGTTTCCATCCTATCTTAGGACGATAGAGCAGATGCAGAGGTCTAGCATGAGAGTTTTCTTGGGAGGTGCTAAGCCTGAGGGACCGATGAGTGGCGGATGAGATTGGAGCGTACTTTCGCTCTATAAGGTGTCCTGAAGGATACAGAGTTGATCTGGCGGTTCATTATCTGGATGGTGACGCGCATCTCTGGTGAAGAGGTGTTGGGGCCAGGAGGGTACAGGCCGAGATGGTCTGGGAGGATTTCTTCGCTGAGTACAATGCCAAGTATTTCCCACAGGAGGCGGTGGACCGGATGGAGTCGGGTTTTTGAACCTGGCTCAGGGAGATCGGACTGTGAGGGAGTTCGATTTGGAGTTCAGTCGACTCCTAGTACATGCTGGTAGGGGCATGGAGGGCGAGCAGGCCTAGGTGAGGAGGTTCCTACGGGGCCTTCGAGCTGACTTGAGGACTCGCTGTAGAGCGAGTAAGTTTGCCACGAGGGCGGAGCTGGTTGAGATGGCTGCATCGATTGAGGACGATCTGAGGGATCAGGTTGTGGTGGGCAGCCAAATCGTTCAGACGAAGAAGCCGCTGCAGCAGCCGGTTATGAGCAAGGGCGATGAGCCTGCGGAAGGACAGAAGAGGAAGTGGGATGATACTTCGGGATCGAGTCAGAGTGGTCAGGGATGCTTCGGGTGTGGGAGCATATTTCACAAATTGGTGAGCTGTCATAGGAAGGACGAGGCTCGAGATACTCGGTTTTGTTATAACTGTGGTGAGTCAGGACACATCAGGCCGAAATGTCCTAAGCTGCGGCAGACGACGGGTGGAGGAGGAGATTTGGGAACCAGAGGCTAAGATGAAAGCAAGGTTCAGGGGATGGTTCGAGGAGTGGGCCCAGGATTGAGCTTGTTTTCATGGTTTCCAGTTTTGGAATTTAGCATGTTGCTATGTGGTTTTTGGAATTATGTATTTCGTTTGAGGATTAGCGATTATTACATTTGAGATTTAATAAGATGAGTATTTCTTATGGATTGAAATTTATAAATGTGTATTCTTATGGTTGGAGATTTATAGGATGAGGATTTCTTATGGTTGGTCTTGTGTTATCATGAGTATGCATGTTGGGGGTTGTAAATTGAGGTTTTATGAGGATTTAAAACTGGTCTATTTCTAAGGGTCTGAGAATAGAGGTTTTATGAGGATTTAAAACTTGTCTATTCTGTGAGACCGTAGTGAAACACCCTGGGTGATTGGGTTATTTAGAGATGACCTGAGGATTGGTCATGGATGAGATGATATTCCGGGATAGTGGAGTGTCATGTTAGAGTTTACCTGAGTATTGGTAATGGATGTGATGATATTCCGAGTATTGGGATATCAGGTTGAGACCAAGTGAGGTAGTTCTAGTTAGAGATGCTATTGGCGTTAAGAATTGATTTCTCTAGGGAATGAGGATTTTCCCGAATAACTCATTTGGAGATGAGGATTTCTCCAGGAGGGATGAGGATTTCCCTGTATGTTACTGAGGGATGAGGATTTCCCTTAGTAATAGGAGATGAGGATTTCTCCAGGAGGGATGAGGATTTCCCTGAGTGTTACTGAGGGATGAGGATTTCCCTTAGTAATACTGAGAGAGAAGTATTTTCTCGATGGGATGAGGATTTCCCTGTGGGGGTTACTGGGGGATGAGGATTTCCCTTAGTAATACTACGAGATGAGTACTTCTCTAGAGGGGATGAGGATTTCCCTGTATACCGCTAGCTTGACGGACTGTGTGTTCTGAGAGTGTCAATGGTATAGTGTTAGTGAAGACAAAACACGGGGAAAAATCACATGGTGATTTGCAGGGTTAGTAAACAACTCTTTCAAACCTCCCAGACTAACGCACCGACCGTCGGACAGGGAGTGGGCGTAGGGCCCATTAGGAGATGAGGATTTTTCCTGAGGGGATGAGGATTTCCCCTGTATGTTATTGAGAGATAAGGATTTCTCTCGAGGGGATGAGGATTTCCCCTGTATACCGATAGCTCGACGGCGGTCGGGGCGTTTCATTTTGGTATCAGAGCGAACCCTGACGAGTGTGTGAGTCACAATGTCGGGGGTAACGATCCTTGTAAGCAACGAGGACGTTGCGATCAATTAGTGGGGGTGATTGTAACATCCCGGTTTCTGAAATAAGTGGTGCATGAGGAGAGGATTAAGAGAATTGATTTGGCTACCTATATCACAAAGTGCACTTATTTTTTCCGTCACACATCCACAGAGAACTCCAGAGTTAAGCGTGCTTGGGCTGGAACAATTTAAGGATGGGTGACCTACTGGGAAGTCATTTCCAGTACCGTGTTAGTGAGGACAAAACACGGGGAAATATCACGTGGTGATTTATAGGGTTAGTAAACAACTCTTTCGAGCCTTCCGGACTAACGCACCGACCGTCGGACAAGGGTGGGCCCACGGGCCGAGAGTGGGCGTGGGGCCCATTAGGAGATGAGGATTTCTCTTGAGGGGATGAGGATTTCCCTTGTATGTTATTGAGAGATGAGGATTTCTCTCGAGGGGATGAGGATTTTCCCTGCATACCGATAGCTCGACGACGGTCGGGGCGTTACACCTTGTGTTGATCGATGCACCAACCCAAACTCCACTTTTTGGTTCACGGGCGTTACAATTCTCTCCCACTAACACGGATTCGTCCTCGAGTTTTGCATTACCGTCTCACTACGGTCTCAACTATCTGACCAACCCGGCCAGCACTACCCGAGCTCCACACTCAAATTACCTAACACCGTCTCACTAAGGCTACACTCCTGGCCTAACCCGGCCAGTACCACCTGAGATCCCTCCCGATCCCTGAAGCTCATCTAGTCTCATACTTACGATCACATTTAGACGTTATTTCTCATAACTCATAACTCATATCGATATACATCACACACACTCTCAGGGTCGTTACCCTTCGAGCTATCGGTATGCGTGGAACCCATTATCCCTTGGAGAGAACCACCATCCTTCAAAGTATATGTAGGAGACCCACTATCCCCTAGAGAGAACCACCAATTCTCGAGTATACGCTGGGAATCCACTATTCCCTAAAGAGAACCACCATCTCCAAAAATATCAGTAGGGAATCCACTATCCCTGGAGCAATAACTCTGCAACGTGCATCATAAGTACCTGTCGACCAAAATCGCCTCCCATGGCTCTACCATGACATTCCCTAACCTGGAATATCATCACATCCATGACCAATCACTAAGCCATCCGAAACAACCCAACCACCAAGGGTTTATCTACAGAGTCCCTGGAAAAAGACGAGTTCTAACTCACATAAAACCCCTTTTTCCAGACTCTACCTAGGAAATAGACATGTTCTAACTCACATAAAACTTCTATTTCCCAATGCCATCTAGAGAATAGACAAGTCCTAACTCACATAGAACTTTCATTCCTGGATACTCCTCCTAGAACATGGACAAGCTCTAACTCATATAAAATATCCATTTCTACCCATCACATAACACATCACACCACCAGCCATAATATAAGAACTCACATCTTATACACACATTTAATAAGGAAACTCATCTTATTAAATCACCAAAAATGTATAATCGTTACAACACCAACCGAAAATACATAAACAAAATCATAGCAACATGCTATCACGAAACTGAAAACCACAAAAAGATAAATCAAGCCTCCACTTGCTTCTCGAACCACTTCGAGAATTTTGCCTTCATCTTCGCTTCTGGTTCCCAAGTCTCCTCCTCGACACCGTCACAGTCCCACACGACTCTCACCAACGGTATCTCTTCCAGCGCAGAACCTTGACTCTCCTCTCGAGAATCCTTAGAGGTCTGGCATCCAACGTCATGTTGGGCTGAAGATCCTCCGGGATCCAAGCCAACACCTCCTCAAACTCATGCAGACACTTCCGTAGCATCGAAACATGGAAGACCTTATGAAAAGCCTTCATACTCTGAGGTAACTCCAACCGATAAGCTACTGGTCCAACCCGTTCCACAACCTTAAACGGACCCATAAACCTCGGACTTAACTTATTCTCTGAAATGGATCTGTAAAGACCCCTCAACATCGCTGCCTTGAGATATACCAGAACTCCCAGCTCAAACTCTAGCTCTTTCCTCCTCTTAGCGGCATAACTCTTCTGTCAATCCTGAGCCTCCTTCATGTTCAGTCTCAAGACACGGATCTTCTCCGTCGTCTCCTGAACAATCTGCACCAAATATCCTCTTCTCTCCCACTTGAGTCCAACACAATGGTGTACGACATGGCCTCCCATACAGAACCTCATATGGAGCCATCCCAATACTCGCCTGATACCTATTGTTATTTGCAAACTTTACCAGGTTTCGGTGATCCGCCCAATGACCACCGTAATCCAGCACACACATCCTCAGCAAATCCTCAAGTGTCTAAATTGTCGTCTCAGACTGCCTATCCGTCTGAGGATGATAAGTTGTACTCATATGCACCTTAGTGCCCATCTCAGCCTGGAATGCCCTCCAGAACTCTTAAGTAAACCACGGATTCCTGTCTGACACGATACTCGCTGATACCCCGTGCAGCCTCACTATCTCCCGCACAGCCTCACTATCTCCCGCACATACTTCTTATCCAAAACTGCCGCTCCATCGGTCTTCTTAATGGCAAGAAAATGTGCTGACTTAGTCAGATAATCCATAATCACCCAAATAGAATCATAAGTCCGCGACACTGGCAACCCTGTCACAAAGTCCATAGTAATCATGTCCCACTTCCACTCCGGAATAGGTAAACTCTGCAATAAACCACTTCGAACTTGATGCTCAGCATTCACTAACTGACACATGTTGCACGCTGCAACCCAGTTAGCGACATCCATCTTCATCCCGACCCAGTGATAATACCGCTTCAGATCCCGGTCCATCTTGGTCGCCCCTAGATGAATAGACAAAATGCTCGAGTGAGCCTTTCTCAGAATCTCTTGCTTTAGATCCTCATCCTTGGGTACATAACCCTGTCCGTTCACAAGTATCATCCCATTTGCCGAGATCTGATACTTTGAACCTGCCACCTGAGAAGCATAAATCAAATACTGATCCTTCTCCTGAGCTGCTCGAATCTTGCTCAACAAGTCTGCCTGGTTAGCTACCTCTAACCCCAACGGCTCCTGTGAGGTAACGTACAACCTCAACGTGCTAATCCCGCTCACCAAATCGTCCATATCCCGCTCCTGAGCCAAAGCAACACTCTTCCGACTCAATGCATCTGCAACTAGATTAGCCTTACCCGGATGGTACCCAATATCCAGATCGTAATCTTCTACCAACTCTATCCAGCGCCTCTGTCTCTGGTTCAGCTCTGGCTGAGTAAAGAAGTACTTCAAACTCTTATGGTCTGTGAACACCTGCACCTTTCCGCCATAAAAATAAGACCTCCAAATCTTTAAAGCAAAAATCATTGCAGCCAACTCCAAATCATGGGTATGGTAGTTGCACTCGTGCTTCTTCAACTACCTCGAAGCATATGCAATTACCTTCTCCTGCTGCATCAGGACACAACCCAGACCAACTCCAGAAGCATCCGTATACACCACATAAGGCTCGCCTGGATCCGACAACGCCAACACTGGTGTACTGGTCAACATCTTTTTCAGCTTCCTGAAACTCTCCTCGCAAGCTGAAGACCACACAAAAGGAACATCCTTCCCTGTCAGCTTCGTTATCGCCTGCGCCATACTTGCAAAACCCTTGACGAACTTCCGATATTATCCCGCTAACCCGAGAAAACTCCTGATCTCGGTGGCATTCCTCGGTCTAGGCCATCCTCTGATAGCCTCATTCTTAGCTAGATCCACATAAACTCCCTCTACATAATTCCCATCTCTCGCTGCCAGAAACTGTACTTGCTCAGCTTAGCATATAGCTTCTGCTCCCGCAACTTCTCCAAAACCACTCTTAGATGAACCTCGTGCTCCTCATGACTCTTCAAATACACCAAAATATCATCTATAAAGATGATCACAAACTCATCCAAATACTCCTAGAACATCCTGTTCATCAACCTTATGAACGCTGCTGGCGCATTCGTCAACCCGAAAGGCATCACCACGAACTCATAATGCCCATACCTCGCCCTGAAAGCCGTCTTCCTAATGTCTGCCTCATCGATAGGAATCTGATGGTAACCCGAGGCCAAATCAATCTTGGAGAACCAAGTAGCCCCTCGCAACTGATCTAACAACTCATCAATCCACGGTAGAAGATAATTGTTCTTCACAGTGACTCGGTTAAGCCCCCGGTAATCGATACATAACATAAACTCCCATCCTTCTTCTTCACAAACAACACTGGCTCCTCACGGTGAACTACTATGCTGGATGAAACCCTTCCCCAACAGATCATCCAGCTGCTTCTTCAACTCTGCCATCTCTGCTGGAGCCATATGGTAAGGCGCCTTCGATATCGGAGTCGTCCTGAGCTCCAACTCAATTGTAAAAGGATCAGACTGAAACGGTGGTAAGCCCTGCAACGATTGGAAAATATTCTGGAAGTCCTGACCACCCGAATATCTCCAACTGCAACCTCTCCAAGAGACTCTAGCATCACTATCGTCGCCAAATACGCTTCGCAACCCTTCTCAATCAGCTACTCAGCCTGAATCGTCGAAATCACGAGACTCCCGGAAGTCGGCCTCACACCCTGATAAACCAACCTCCCTGCCTCTCGCTCAAACACGACTTGTCGGCTATCTCCAAAGGATCATTGACAATGAGTTCTTCACACATTTCAACAGATGCTTCACTCAATTGATCCACCCAAAAAGCACTTTCATCTATTGTTGGTCTTTGTAGAGCTTCGTCGACTTCAAAATTTAGTATAAGATCCCCTAGGTTCAGTTTGATCTTTCCTCCTTTAACGTCAATCATGGCTCCAGCGGTTGCTAAGAAAGGACGTCCAAGAATTATAGGATCTCTAGACTCTTGATCTAACTCCAATACGACAAAATCTGCCGGAATGCAACAATCTCCAATAATGACTTGTAGGTCGGCTATAATACCAACCGGGCGTTTTACCGAACGATCCGCAAACACTAGCTGGATTTTTGTAGACTTGAAGTTGGTAATACCGAGGCGTTTAGCTATTGTGTATGGCATCAAGTTGACGCTTGATCCCAAATCACATAGACAGCGCTGGAATGTAGAACCTCCAATCTCACATGGAAGCACAAAACTACCCGGATCTTCCAATTTTTGAAATTCCTTGTCTTGGAGTCTTGTACTACATTCTTGAGTGATCAACATCACACCTTCTTCTAAGCTTATATTGCTGGTTAGAATGCTTTTCATATACTTTCTCAAAGCAGGGATGATCATACAAGCATCAACAAAAGGTAACCGTACGGTGAGTTGACTTACAAGCTCTTTTAGCTTAGCTTGTTCCTTCTCCTTCTTCGGCTTTTTCAAGGCACTTGGGAATGGTATTTTAGGCTTGTAAACACGAGTTACCTCTGGTGGGATCTCGACTTCTCTTGGAGTTTCATGGACATTTTCTGTATCAGGTATTTTATCTTCTTCCAACACCTTTATGACAATATCCTCTTCGGTTTCTTTTAGTATTAACACTTCGTCTAGTTGCGTGCCACTTCTCAATGTTATGGCTTTCACGTATTCACCTCTCGGGTTTACCTCAACTTTTCCAGGAAGAAAACCATCCGGTTTCCCAACGGTACCGGCGATATAGGCAATTTGGAGATCGATTTGCTTAACATGAGATGAAATTTCTTCTATCTTGTTGTTAATGTCTTGCCCCAATATATCCATCTTAGTATGAATCTCTCTTCTGAATTCTTCAAACTCATAGTGAAATCCATTAATCAAAGGTTCGAAATCTTCCTCCGAAATTTCTTTTGATTTAGCGCCTTGAAAACCAGTCGCATGCGTGCGTTGAACTCCACTAGCAAACTATTGTTTGGGCTGGGTATAGTTCTCTTGAGGCACGTTTTGATGAGCATAAAAATGTCCCTTAGGACCGAAATGAGGGTCGTGATACCTAGTTCCAAGATTTTGGTATCGCGTGCCTATGTAGTTCACTTCCTTCAGGTCACAGGCTAAAAAACCTCCAATGCAATCTTGATTAAGATCTTCATGAGGGGCTGTCACGACTTGATGTGCCTTAAATTGCATTGTATTCTTTAGAATTTGAGAAACCATCACCTTGATCTCCGTAAGTTCCGTAGGCTCGATGTTGATTGCTTTAACGGTTTCGTTATAGCTTGGTTGAATCATGCTATCACTTGCGGCTAGGTTATCTATCAAAATCTTCGCTTCACTCACATATTGTTGCATGAAGTTCCCTCTGCTGAAAATGTCGAGAAATCGCTTGTGTTCTCTATTAACTCCTTGATAAAAAATATTCCACAATTTAGCTTCCGCGAAACCATGTTGTGGGCAATCTCTTATGTACTCCTTGTAGCGTTCCAAACACTCATGATAAGGCTCAATAGGACCTTGTTGGAAACCCGAAATCTTGTTCCTTAATGCACTTAACTTCTTCTTAGTGAAGAAATTTTCAAGGAAAGCTTGCTTGTAATCTCTCCATGATGTTATCGATTGAGGTGCAAGCGATTTCATCCATCGAAAAGCGTCTCCCGCTAGAGAGAAAGAGAAGAGACGACATCTAAGGTGGTCGAAAGGGGCTCCATTTGTGTTAATTGCTCCGCATAGATCCTCAAAGGAATCAATATGATCCAATGGATTTTCTTGTGGAAGACCGTAGTATTGAGCTTGCTTCACAAGGGAGATAACGCGAGGTTTAATCTCAAAGTCCACGTCTTCTTGCGTGAGGTGGATTGGATTTCGGTCCATGAGAAGTGTTGATGATGAGTGGGTGTCTCCCATGGTCTCATGGTTAGGCGCCAGCCGTTCCATGTCGAAGTCATGACGAAATTTGTCAAAACCTTGCTCTAACCCAAACGTTTGGTCTTGGATTCTCTCAAGAGCTTGGTGTCCGAATTGGGCTTCTCCAAATAGTTGATGAGGTTGTAGGGGCTGCTGGTTATGAACTAGACTCGCCAGACTTGCTCAAACAATCCACTTGAAACAATCAAAAATAAAGGAAAACGAAAATTAAATTAGCAAAATAAAAGAAAAGATATATTTTAGACTAGATTTTAGTCCAAAGCTTGTAGACAAAATATCAAAGGTCCCCGGCAACGGCGCCAAAAACTTGATGTGGGTCAAAGTTTTAACCACTAAATATAACTGCAAGTGCACAGCAATCACGGTAGTATTTAGGGATCAAATCCACAGGGACCTCGTAATTGTACTACAAACTTTTTAGGAATCAAATCAAGCTAAAACAAGAAATATGGTTTTGGTTTTTAGGAATGTAAATTAAGGCACAAAAATAACTAACTAAAGGGATTAGAATTCAAAGTAAACAAATGTTAGGCAAGTAGATCAATCGCAGAGATTCATGGATCATTAAACAGCATATCGAATTATAGGGATCTTTTAGAGAGATGTGTTCTAGAACTCAAATCACGGATGTATAATCCTCCCACTGTCGTGGCTCAGATTACTATGTTTTAACTTCCTAATAGACTCAACCATCGCAGGTTATTACAAGAAGAAAACACGCAGTAAGTTCAAGATTCAATTGTTCACTAAACTCCTTAACTAACCTTTCGAATTGTTAAGACGCCTAGCTCATCAAATACTAGTTCAGACAATATAACAAGCTTTTGGAGAGTATATCAATCTAAAATCAGATGCTAGTTGATCAGAAAAGCAATCATGCATTAAGAGCAAATAAATATAAAGAACGTAATAGATTATCCCTAATTCATTCGATAGAAGTTAACAATTCATGAACTCTTTGATCTTTCTACAACCTAACAAATAAAACTACTCAAACATGGTGCACGAAAAACACAAGATAGATGATGAATTCATAGTAGATAAACTTGAATTAAAGAGTAAAGGTAAGAGGATTCTTCTCTATATCGAGATACAAAGCGAGATCATCCACCAGATTGCTCTAGAATCCAAATCTAATGAAGAACACCAAGAGAACTCGTGGTGGCTGCTCCTTCTGATGAAACTACTCTAAATATTTCGGCACACTTCTAACAAGAGGCTAAAAACAAGTATATATAGGCTTAGGGTCTTCCTAGGGTTTAGTTTAGGACAAAACGGACTTTTTAAGTCAAAATTGAGGCAATACCGGTCACGGGTACCGGTCCAATTTCGTGACCGGTACTGGGGGTTAAATGTCCTCTCTTGTGTGTTGAAAATGGCTGGAATATCGGTCCATGGTGCAGACCGGTATTTGGTCCGAAATTGGACTCGCTTCAGCTTCGAGGCAGTTCGTCATGTGCTTAGTAATTCGGGTTTATCTTTCTACTCACAGCTCCAATTGAGATGATTCAAAATTCATTGTAAATCTGACTCAAATATCTATCTTCACACCAAGTTTCATCAAATTCCAAATCGATTTGATCTTCCGTTGACTGCTGAACTTCTGGCATATACGATCTGTCCAATTTGGTAGAATGTTGTTTCTTGTGAATTCTTGGTTCTTGATAGTTTCTTTGACTTATGAAAGTTGTTGTAGCTTGGTTTACACCTCTTTTGGCCTTTTTAGCCCCGTTTTGCTTGATTTCGCGGTTAAGACTCTAAAACTACAAATACGAGAAAAACTACCTCTAAAGGCGTAATACCGTAGATTAATGTATAGAAAACATAGTAAAATATATAGTAAAATAGGTAAAATATGGGATATATCAGTGGCTTGGAGTTTTTAGGCAGAGATGGCTTGGGAGGACTTTTTGGCTGAGTTTAATGTCAGGTTCTTCCCGCAGGAGGCGGTGGATCTATTGGAGTCGAGGTTTCTGGAGTTGGCTCAGGGTGACCGGTCAATGAGAGAGTTTGACGTGGAGTTTAACCGGCTTCTGGTTTATGCTGTTCGCGAGATGGAGGGCGAGCAAGCCTAGGTGAAGAGGTTCTTGAGAAAACTTCGACCTAATTTGAGGACTCGTTGTCGAGTGAGTATGTTCGCCATGAGGGCGGAGTTGGTTGAGACCACTGCGGGGATTGAATAGGATCTAAGGGAGCAGGTTGTGGTGATCAGTCCGCCTGTTCAGTAGAAGAGATCGCAGCAGCAGACGGTTCCGAGTAAGGGCGGCAAGCCTGCGGAAGAACAGAAGAAGAAGTGGGAGGGCACTTCCACTACTAAAAATCAATCGTATAGCCACGGTATTTTACATGGTTAAGGTATCATATTGGTGGCTATAGATATTTACAGCCACGTAATGCCACGTTTTGTTCATGGCTAAACTAGCCACCGAATATCGGCGGTTTTATTCGTGACTAAGAAGCCACGTATTGTGTAGTGGCTAGTTTGTGGCTATTTAAACGTAGTCATGTATTAAGTAGTGGCTATTCCATGGTTACTTTGGCAACATAGCCACGCTTTAAAATGTAGCTATTTCGTAGCTTACTTAGCCACGAACATAAAATCACAAAGGTTTCATATTCTAATAAATTAAATAAAAATCATAATTTTAAAAATTACAAAACATTAAGAAATCTGAAACTTAAATATATAAAGATGTTTAGATGTCAACATGCGAACATTAACCAACAAATAAACATACACTAAAACAGCATTACATTAGATTGTTTGACTTAAGGTTTATCGAGTCTAAATACCAAGTGATCGGTACCACGCGTCAAGATTACTCCCAGACTGCTCCTGTGATGTGTTTTGTGTCTCATTAGTAATTTTGGTAGTGGTTGGGACAGTGGCAGTGGCCGGGGAGGGACTGGTAGACTGCCTTATTGGTCTGAACATAACGGGATCAATGCACAAGCCTTGCAAAATGACACTTTGCGCAGCTCGCATTGCTGCCACACCATTCTTGATTCCTGATACCTCTTCCATAAGTGCTGCCACATTGTTGTTGACAATTTGTATACGTTTCTCCACATTTGTGACCCGCATATCCATGTTGAGGTTGCGGACAAGAGAAGTATGGACAGTTTTGGTCGGATCGAGATCCTGATACTGAGCACTACCAATACCATAAATATTGCCTGCTTTGTTAGGTTTAACGATCTGTTTCAAATAAGTGCACATAAACAAAGTAGAAAATATTAAAACACAAAATATTCACATAATTCATAAAGAAAATAATAACTGACAGTCACAAGATTATTAAGTGATCAAATTGTAAAAGAATTTTTATCTTGAGAAATGCTTTGTTAAGATTAATACGAAAAGGAACGGCTTGATTGGCACCATCGGGAGATCCATCAGAGGCTAAAATTTGTGTAGCACATAACTCAACTTGAGAGACAATAACCTCTGCTCGAAGATCGACGTACATTTCATCTTTCCGTGTGTGCGTCTTCTTTACAAGCTCTGTGTATGGTGGTGGTTCTTCACCACTGTAACGCCCGTGAACCAAAAAGTGAATTTTTGGTGTTGTGTCGATCGACACAGGGTGTGTGTGTCGATCGACACATGATGTTTTGACTTGTGAGAAGTCGTGGTGGGTGTTGTGTCGATCGACATAGGTTAATTTTAAACCGACAGGTTCGGATTTTTGATCGTGCGGTTTGGCATTTGGTTTATGGAACCCTAGGGTTCGATATATAAGCTGGGGAGACGTGTTTTGGCCGCATTAGATCAAAAAAGCAGTAGAGAAACAGAGCATTCTTGAGAGGATTGGATTTTGTGAAGGAATCATTATTGATTCCTTGATTTCTCGATCCTGAAAGTTGTTGTTTGTGCTTGTGAGGCTGTTAGAGCGAGAGGAGATTCGTGCTTGTTGATTTCGCGATCCAGGAAGTAAATTAGAGGCTGGGCGAGTCTGTTTTCGTTAGGGTTCTTTGTGTTCTTCGTGTTCTTCATTCTTTCTTGCTAGAATCAAGGTGAGTGCGTGACCATGGTTTATCTGGGTAAAGGAATCGATAGAATATGATTGATTGTGGTTGTGTGGATTGGATTTCGTGTGGTTGTTGGTGAACTCGTGCAGGAGATCGATGGATCGCAATAGTGTTTGAGCCATGGGAGGATAGGCTCATTCCTTGTGTTTTGCGATGTCGTGTCGATCGACACAATTGCTTTGTGTCGATCAACACAAGTGCATCATGTCGATCGACACCATGGTGGTATGTCGATCGAGACAGGTGCAGTGTGTCGATCGACACCTAGTGGTTGTATTGATCGACACAAGGCTTCTGAACTGGTTCACGTTTGATTGTTCGTGTATGCTTGTTGTTTGCTCATCCTGGTATTGTATCTTTTGCTTATGCATGTGTGTATAACCAAGTTGATGGGATGATCGTCTCACTGAGTATTTGTGATAATATTCACGCATCTCGTTTTGCCATGTGATGCAGGTAAAGATAAAGTGTGATCGTGGAATAAAGGCGAGGACGAGAAGGATGATCTAGGGGCTCGGTTGCTTGTATTCGTTATACATTGTTAGAATTGCTAGGTTGTTAGTAATTCTGGAATTTGATACTTGGTTCATTGTTGGTTATTTCGTTATTGGAATTGAATTGGTTTAGTAACTCAGTAAAGTATGAGATTTATTGATGGGTTGTCTGGTTATTGAATATATTATGGTTTTTCGCATGTTGAAAATTAACCGTTGAGGATTATCATTTGTGATAATGATAATCCGGGTTTTTAATTGGAAATTTTTTAAATTTTTGGGTTGGGTTGTTTCAACCACCAGCTTCAATCATATGTTGATGGAAGATATAGTCACATGAAATAAAAAAATGACATAATATCCTATATTCAAAAACTGTATTAACTCTTACCATCTAGTCTTCAATGCTGGCAAATGCTATAGGACCAGGGATATGCTTGTGCATACCTTTTCCCTCAATATTAGTTGTGCGTGAATCAACAGCTTTTTGGCACTTCTCCATAACTGGTTCCGTTGGTCACTTCCTTAATAGCTCTCCGTTGAGAATCACTAATGTAATCGGGTTTTTTGTTTTTTCTTTTCTTAGTGCTAATCCGTTCACCTATCGACGTCCTACACTCCTCTTTCTAATACTTGTAAACCAGATTGTGAAACTGCGCATCCCAGTAATAGTTTTGCTTCACAAAAGTAAAATTGTAAGTTAGATAGAAACTAATTGTAAGAAGATGAAAAAACTAAGATTTACTTAACTAATACAAATAGCTAACCACAAATTCTTTCCACCAGGCATCCTTCTTCTCTTTAGATCCTTCTTCTCTCTAGGGACCATTCACCAATTCCACCAAGGTCCCATAAAATTGTTTTGCCATATCATTCGGATGTATTTGTTAACAGATTTGTTACCTTTGAACCTGAAATAAATAAAAACTAAGATTAAAATGTATTAGAAGATGAATAGATAAAATAATACCATAAAGCTCCATTGAGTCTCTGAGGATGGAGGTGAGGCTGGTCTCGCCTCGCAGGCGCATTTAGTAGCGCGTTGAGACTAACATTAATGATGCCGTTAGCAGCAGATCTAGATGAGGTCCTACCGGTACATTGGTTGTTGAACAGATTGAGAGTGACTAGCGGAAACCCGACGTCATTCATGTGGTTGTGACATAACTAGTAAACAAAATTCATCATATTAGTAAAACAAAATTACAAATTATAGACAAAAGAATAATAACTTATCAACCCAAAATAACATATTATATATATATATATATATATATATATACAAAATTACTTGTCGTTGAATGCTCTTGAGCTTCAAAACCATACTCAACCTCATGAACAAAAACCAACGAGATCTAAGTAAAAAATTAATAAACAATTCTTCATTTTGGACAGACATATGTAATAAGATAAAATTCATAATATTCAAAAATGTTTCTAAGTTTTAGAATCTATTGAAAATGAAACGTATCTATTTCAATCTCTACAAACAAACAAGCCAACAAAAATCAAACTAAAAAGTCACTTACCAACAATGTTACAAAGAAACAGACAAAGAGTAATATCAATGCTCTGTTCAAATCCAAAATTTCCTCTCATTCAAACAAAAACGAGTAACAATTTCAATTCCTTCTTCAAATTTGTAAGCTTTTGAATAAAACCCACAGATAATTTCAGAAGAACAACGACCGAAAGCAACCAGAAAAACAAAAGAGCTTGAAGGATAACGCTAATCACAATAAGTTGTAATAAAAACCCTAGATCTTTACCAGAGATTAATGGACAGAGATGTATAAACAGAACGAGTAGCAACCGAAGTTTAGAGCAAGACGGCGGAGTTTAGAGCACCACGGCGGCGGAGTGTAGAAGCACCATATGGAGCCGTGCCTTAACCCTAAATCTTCTCGGATGTGTGTGTTTGTGAACAAAGAAGAAATGAGGAACTCGATCATATTTATTTCTTCTATCAATCAATAATAATCTTCCTCCTTTGTTCCACGTACACATACACCATAGTTTTGAGTCCTTTTATTTTGTCCATGCCTATGTGTGTAGAAGTTGTATCCCCAGGTGTAATACATCGGCCAAGAAGTGTAGTTATACCTCGGACCTTGAACAAATTCCAGCATCCACAATGGAAATATATAGTCTGCGCTTGCATCATTTATCTGCAAAATATTGGTAATATTATAGTAGTTCATGCTTGTAATTTGTAGAATAACAATGCTTTTGAAATAATATAACTTACATAATCTTTACACCATTCCGCAAAATGTTTTTTCTTTTGCTCTTTCTAATGTGTCTCGAGCAATATTTCGTGTCATATACTCTTCAAACATCCTGTGTAAGAATTTAAGTTCTTAGTAAATTTTAAATTCTTAGTAAATATTATTTATTCAATTAAGCAACTTTTATATTTTAAAAAACTATATAAAAATTAATATGTAACTCTCATAAGGTGCAAATTCGTCACAATTAAGCATCAAAAATGTCTGGAGCACAATTTAATCTTCGTCTGTTAACCACCCATTTGTCGTTTTTCCACTAACCCGTCCTTCATGGTGGAACAAACTCGGGAAATCTGGATAATCATAGCTAAATTGGATATCTCCGGGACTTTCAGATGAGTCTAGAACTTTTGGCTGTCTAAAAATAATTAGCAATTGCATAAGAAATCTCTTCATTTACACAATGTGCAACAATAGACCCCCGATTTGTGCCTTGTTTTTAACTTTCTTTTTTAAATGGTACATGTATCTCTCAAACGGATACATCCACCTATACTGAACTGGACCACCTAATGCAGCTTCATCTGGAAGATGCACAGGAAGATGTTCCATAACATCAAAGAACGATGGCGGCAATATCTTCTCCAAATTGCAAAGCGTCACTGCAATATTTTCTTTCAAAACAGCAACATCTTCTGTTCTCAAAGTCTTCGTTGAGATATCTCGGAAGAATAGTGCAATTTCTGCACACATAGTTGTAGTTGTTGTAACTTAATATATTTATTAAATCAAGTAATTTAATATTTAAAAATTTAAAATAAACCATAAATTACCTGAAATCACTTTGTGAACATTTTTTGGAAGGAGTTCCGCGAACGCAAACAGGAGGAGTCGCTGCATAATGACGTGACAATCATGGCTTTTTAGACCCGATAGTTTCCAATTATTTTCGTCAACACATCTTTTAAACATTGAAACCTATCCATCAGGAAATATAATGTCGTTTTTCAACCACATAAGGAATGTTTTGTTTTGCCTCGTTTGATAACCGGAAGATTGGCACAGGGTCCCTACCACCTCGAGTACGCTCTAAATCTCGTCTTCTACATAACGCTGGTAGATCCAACCTTGATTTAACGTTATCTTTCATCTTTCCCGGAACATTCAACACCGTGTTTATGAGATTATCAAAGAAATTTTTCTCTATGTGCATGAAGTCAAGATTGTGTCGCAGTAGAAGTTCTTCCCAGTAAGGTAACTCCTAAAATATACTCTTATTCACCCAATTATGATAATCTCCATACCCAGTAATAGTTCGAGCAGGCTTGTCGTGTCCGTTTTCTCCACAATCAACAGATTTAAACACCCCTCGAATGCTGTTTATTTTTTCCCGTAAAATTTCCTCACCGGTCAACCACGGTGGCGGAGTATCCAACATTGCTTTGCCCCATCTAAATGATTTTAAATTTCACCTGTAAGGCAAAAACATTCGATGGCAATCAAACCAACTGTGCTTCCTTCCATTCAGCAACCAAAATGATTTTGTCTCATCTAGACAGTACGGACATGCTAAACGACCATGCGTCATCCACCTAGATAGCATTCCATATGCTGGAAAATCGCTGATTGTACACATCAACGCAGCTCGCATCCTAAACTTTTCATTTCTCGATACATCATATGCATCCACCCCGTCCTTCCATAAAATTTGTAGTTCTTCAATCAATGGCTGCAAGTAAATATCTAAACTTTTCTTTGGATGTTTTGGATCGGGAACAAGTATCGATAGAAAGAAATATTCTCATTTCATGCACATCCCAGGAGGAAAATTATAAAGAGTAACTATCACAAGCCAAACCGAATGTGCATCACCGTTCATACCAATTGGATTAAATCCATTTGTTGATAAACCTAGATAGATATTGCGACTTTCGGAAGCAAAGGTAGGATATACCTATTGAAAATGCTTCCATGCTACTCCATCCGATGGGTGATGCATTTCTCCTTCAGGACACTGATGTTCGGTGTGCCATCTCATATGAGATGCTGTCGTCTTTAATAGGTAAAGTCGTTTTAGCCGATCCGCAATTGGTAGATAAAACATTTTCTGCCTAGCTTTATTTTTTCCTGTACCATTGTTGGGGTGGTATCTGTCTTTCCCACAAAATCGACAATGCATTAGATCTCGATCATCCCTCTTCCAAAAAAGCATGCAACTATCCTCGCACACATCAACCTTAAATGTTGGTAATCCCAGCGCTTTAGTCAACTTCTTCGTTTCGTAGTACGACGCAAGAGCTTTATTTGGCTTGGGCAAACAATCTCTAAACGTTTGTGATAGCTCATCCACGCATGCTTCTGACAAATTGTAATCGGTCTTTGATTTCATCATACGTGATGCCACATACAATTGCGAAATTCCTTCATACTCGTCGTAAAGGGGCTGATTAGCTTCCTCAAACGCTTGAAAAACGCTATCATGGTATGGCTCCTTGTGGATTTTTCTGGCATATTCTCTGGAATGTTGACTGCGTTATCTTGTGCCATGTTGACATCTCCATCTGGAACGTATTCGTAATTATCGACTGGATCTTGAATATTGGTACCACGAACATCCCTTGTTTCATCTTCAACCGCCAAATCATTAACTCCCGATAATTCGCCAATGCCATAGAAATTTTCTCCATGACTCGTCCAAACATAGTAATTCCCTTTAAATCCATATAAAAATAGATGTTTCGACACCGTTCGAGTGGAACGCGGCTTCACGTTTCTACACCGCACACAAGGACAAAGTAAAGTACGCTGCTCCTAGTAAGATGGTTGATTACAAGAAAATGTAATAAACTCGTTAATCCCATTAATAAACTCATCTGAAACACAATTTCTCTCAGGATCTAGACGTCGATCCATTTGATTGAAAAAATTAGACATTTTTAATTTTTTTCTCTTCTTTGAGTTCTGAAATGAGCGTAGAGATGGAGTGATTTTATTAAAAAAATATAGCCACGAATTAGCCACGAATATTTCTGTGGCTAAAATCGAATATATTCTTTTCACGAGTTGTCCATCCATCAAACTCACGTCTCAGTTAAAAATATATTTGGTCTTGGCCACAGAATGATCGTGGCAAATCATGGCTATGTAGCCACGAGTTAGCTACAAAATTTTGTGTGGCTAACTTGCTACGCAAATATTTAGTGGTTAATACGTGGCTATGTAGCCACAATTTACCACGGATATACAACGAATGTTGTAAAATTGATTTCGTGGCTGTTTAGTGAATTTTTCGTGGCTAATTTATTATAGCCACAGAATATTGGTGGGTTTTTCGTGGCTATAGATAGAATTTCTAGTAGTGTTCGGGGCCGAGTTAGAGAGGTCAGAGTGGTTCAGAATGCTTTGGCTGCGAGAGCATAGATCACAAGCTGGCGAGGTCTCCTAGGAAGGACAAAGCTCGGGATACTCGGGTTTGCTACCACTGTAGAGAGACGGGGTGTATCAAGCCGAAATGTCCTAAGCTATAGCAGATGGCAAGGGCTGTAGTGCAGCCAGTGACGCAGATTGCAGCAGCACCGCGGGTGTTCACTTTGGTGGAGGCGGGTGGGTCATGCGCCAGCCGATCACAGGTAAAATCTCAAAACTTGACTTGGTAAATTCTGGTGATAGAGAATTTTTATCTGTTTTGTAATTTGTTAGTTCTGTGATGGAATATTAGGGTTCTTAGGCACATGGGATTTGTGCAGGGACCTTATTAGTGGGCGGTTTTGAGTCTCATGTTTTGTTTCATTTTGGAACTACGAATTGCTTCATCAATCCAGAGCGTGCCGAGGGCAGCAGTATCTAGAGCGATTCCGCTGAGCAGCTGGAAGTAGTTAAAGTTGCCGGTGGGAACTTTTTGACTACTCTTGGTCAGGCTGGAGGCGTGGATATTCAGGTGGCTGGAGAGTCTATGCTAGCGGATATAATTATTAGTCCGGTGGAGCTGTACGATATCATTTTGGGGATGGATTGGCTGGATCCGTACAGAGTTCACTTGGATTGTCATCAGGGATGAGTTGTCTTTGAGCGAGAGGCAGGGAGATTGGTTTATCAGGGAGTAAGGCCGACATCTGGGAGTCTCGGGATCTTGGTGATTCAGGCTAAGCAGCTGATTGAGAAGGGTTGCAAGGCATATTTGGCGACGATTGTGATGCTAGAGACTGTTGGAGAGCTTGTTGTTGGAGATATTCGGGTGGTTCAGGACTTCGAGGATGTATTTCGGTCATTGTAGGGATTGTCGCTATCTCGGTCTGATCCTTTCACGATTGAGTTGGAGCCTGGGGTGACTCTAAAATCTAAAGCACCTTATAGAATGACTCCAACAGAGATGGCAGAGCTGAAGAAGCAGTTGGATGATCTATTGGGTAAGGTATTTATCCGGCCTAGCAGTTCACCCTGGGAGCGCCGATGTTTTTTGTGAAGAAGGAGGATGGGAGTTTCCGGTTATGCATTGACTACCGGGGACTTAATCGAGTCACTGTGATGAACAAGTATCCTCTGTCGCGGATTGATGAGTTGTTGGATTAAATGAGAGGAGCTACTTGGTTCTCCAAGATTGACTTGGTGTCGGAATACCATCAGATTCTTATTGATGAGGCAGATGTCAGGAAGACTGCTTTCAGGACGAGATATGGGCATTTCAAGTTTGTGGTGATGCCTTTCGATTTGACTAATGCATCAGAAGCGTTCATGAGACTGATGAACAGGGTTTTTAAGGAGTTTGTCATCATCTTTATAGATGATATTTTGGTGTATTCGAGGATTCCTAAGGAGCACGAGGTACATCTGAGAGTTGTACTGGAGAAGCTGCGGGAGTAGAAACTGTATGCTAAGTTGAGCAAGTGTAGTTTTTGGCAGCGGAAGATGGGTTTTCTTGGTCATGTGGTTTCTGTAGATGGAGTTTTTGTGGATCCAACGAAGATAGAAGCTATCAAGATCATGGGTAGGGTAGTTGTTCTCGTGCTTCTTCAACTACCTCAAATCATAAGCAATTACCTTACCCTGCTACATGTACACACAACACATATTAACTCCCGACTGTATACACCACGTAAGGCTCACCCGACTCTAGTAACACCAACACTGGTGTACTAGTCAACATTGAGCTTCGCGAAACTCTCCTCGCAAGCTGAAGACCACACAAAAGGAACATCCTTCCCTATCAGCTTCGTCATCGACTTAGACATACTCGCGAAACCCTTGACGAATCTCCTGTAGTAACCTGCCAAACCGAGAAAACTCCTGATCTCAGTGGTACTCAGTGATTTTCGCTTTGAAGATTTGGAGATTTTATTTTTATGGTGGAAAGGTTCAGGTGTTCACAGACCATAAGAGCGTGAAGTATTTTTTTTACTCAGCCAGAGTTGAACAAGAGGTAGAGATAATGGATGGAGTTGGTAGCAAATTAAGATCTGGAGATTGGTTACCATCCTGGTAAGGCTACTATGATCGCAGATGCTTTGAGTCGGAAGAGAGGTGCTTAAGCTCAGGAGCAGGATATGAAGGCCTTGGTGAGTGAGATTAGCACTCTGAGGTTATGTGTTATCTCACAGGAGCCTTTGGGGTTAGAGGCAGCTAATCAGGCAGATTTACTAATTAAGATTCGGGTAGATCAGGGAGAGGATCAGGTTTTGATCGATGCTTCTAAGGTTGCCGGTTCAGAGTATCAGGTCTCAGCGAATGGGACGATTCTTGTGAACGGGCGAGTTTGTTTGCCTAAGGATGAAGAGTTGAGGCAGTAGATTCTGATAGAGGCTCATGCGAGCATGTTGTCTATTTATCCGGGAGCAACTAAGATGTACCGTGATCTGAAACTGTATTATCATTGGGTCGGGATGAAGAAGGATGTGGCTAACTGGATCGCATCTTGCGATGTTTACCAGTTAGTGAAGGCAGAGCATCAAGTTTTGAGTGGTTTGTTGCAGAGTTTACCCATTCCGGAGTGGATGTGGGATATGATTACTATGTATTTCATGGTAGGGCTGCCAGTTTCTCAAACTTTTGATGCTATTTGGGTGATTGTGGATCGTCTGACTAAGTCAGCACATTTTCTGGCCATTAAAAAGAACGATGGAGTGGTGGTTTTGGCTATGAAGTATGTGAAGGAGATAGTGAGGCTGCACGGAGTGCCATCGAGTATCGTGTCAGACAGGGATCCAAGGTTTGCTTCAGATTTTTGGAGAGTCTTTTAGGCTGAGATGGGCACTAAGGTGTATATGAGTACTGCTTATCATCTTCAGACGGATGGGCAATCTGAGAGGACGATTCAGTTACTCGAGGATTTGTTGAGGATGTGTATGCTGGATTATGGTGGTCATTGGGCAGATCACTTGAACTTGGTAGATTTTGCGTATAACAATATCTACCAGGCGAGTATTGGTATGGCTCCGTACGAGGCAGTGTATGGGAGGCCATGTCGTACACCATTATGTTGGACTCAAGTGAGGGAGAGGAGCATGTATGGTGCAGATTTTGTTCAAGAAACGAGGGAGAAGATCCATGTTTTGAAGCTAAACATCAAGGAGGCCCAAGATCGACAGAGTTATGCTAATAAGAGGAGGAGGTAGTAAGAGTTTGAGGTTGGAGATAGAGTGTATCTCAAAATGGCGATATTGAGGGGTCCTAACAGATCCATTTCAGAGAATAAGGTCCTAATAGATCCATTTCAGAGAATAAGCTAAGTCTGAGGTTTATGGGTCTGTTCAAAGTTGTGGAACAGATTAGACCAGTTGCTTATCGTTTGGAGTTACCTCAGGTTATGAAGGCATTCCATAAGATCTTCCATGTGTCGATGCTGAGGAAGTATCTACATAAGTCTTAGGAGGTGTTGGCTAGGATTTCTGAGGATCTTCAGCCGAACATGATATTAGAGGCGAGACCTGTGAGGATTCTCGAGATGAGAGTCAAGATTCTGCGCCGAAAGAAGATATCATTGATGAGAGTCTTGTGGGACTGTGATGGTGTTGAAGAGGAGACTTGGGAACCAGAGGCTTAGATGAAGGCAAAGTTCCATAAGTGGTTCGAGAAGCAAGTCGAGACTTGAGTTTGCCTTTCTGGTTCAGTCTCTGAGTTTATCATGTTTGCTATGTGTTTTTGGATTATGTATTTTCGTTGAGGATGTAACGATTATTACATTTTGAGATTTAATAAGATGAGTATTTCTTATGGTTGAGATTTATAAGATTTGTTTTCTTATGGTGTGACTGCGGATGTCATGAGTTATGTGTTTTGAGGGTTGGGAAATAAAAGGTTTTATGAAGATTTATAACTTGTTTATTTCTTTGATAGAGTTGTTAGTAAACACCCTGAGTAATTGGACTGTTTAGAGTTGACCTGGTGATTGGTCATGGATGAGATGATATTCTGGGATATTGGGATGTCAGTTGAGACCACAGGAGGTAGTTCACTACAAAAAAGAGGTGTGTAGCATTATTTATTTTGTTTGTTTAAATCAATTGTTAATGATGTAAATATATTTTGCATCATTTATGTAAGCGACTCTAAAAATGGTGATTAAAATATTAACATTAATTAAAAAGACCGATACAAATATTTTCATCATTTATATTAATCGATGCTAATTTGCATCGATTTGAAAAATTGATGCTAATGTTTACATCGGTTTAATAATTGATGCCAAATATTTTTTTATCAATTAAATACAAATCAATTTCGAAAATGTTATAATTGGATTATAATTTAAAACTAATCGTAAATGAATTTTTCACTTAAGGCAATATTTATTTATCTTTAAATAAGCTATCAAAAATCAAAGTCAATGTTGAACTTTGACAACAATATATAATTGAGGGAGTTTAGTTATTTATAAGACTATAATCTTCTTACCCCACCTTTAATTATCGATGTGGGACTTACAAAAGTAAGCAAATGATTTATTAAAAATATGTTAGGATCACTTTTTTAGTGACATAAATTTTACAATCATTTTTTTTAAATGATGCTAACCAAATTTGGTAATTACGTTGGTTAAATAAGGAAGGTAAATCAATATTTATATATCAATTTTTTTTAAGTGATACAAATTAATATGGATTTGCATCAATATTATTAAACCGATGTTAAACACGTCAAAAACAATATCAATTACTACAACTGATGTTAAGTCACTTGTTTTGTATCATTTACTTAATAAATGATTTAATATTATCTCAGTTAGGTTTTTGATACTTTTTAAATGATGTAAAACACCTCTTTTTGTAGTGGTTCTACTCAGAGATGTTATAGGCGTTAAGAATCGCTTGCTCTAAGGAATGGGGATTTTCCGAATAACTCATTAGGAGATGAGGATTTCTCTAGGAGGGATGAGGATTTCCCTTAGGAGTACTGAGAGATGAGGATTTCTCTCGATGGGATTAGGATTTCCCTGTACACCAATAGCTCAACGGATGTGAACTTGAGAGTGGGAGTGGTGTGGTAATGAGTTATGAATGAAGAGTAATCAATGTCTGAACGTGGCTATGAGCATATGACTAGATGTAAACCTCAGAGATTGGAATTGTTGATCTCAGGTGGTACTGACCGGGTTGTCAGGAGTGTGGACCGTGGTGATTTGGTATTTCGGGATTCGAGGTCGAATCCTGGTTCGTGGGGGAGAATTGTAACGCTCGTGAACCAAAATTGGAACTTTGGGAAGTGTGTCGATCGACACCAGTGTATTGACTTAGGAGAAGTCGCGATTTTGGTTGTGAATGTCGATCGACACAAGTCTTTATTAAACTGACGGGTTTGGTTTTGAATCGTTCTGTTTGCGGTTTGGGTTATGGAAAATTCTAGGGCTTCGCTTATAAAATCGAACAGGCCGATTGTAGTCGCGTTTTTCAGAGTTTCAGAGAGAAAACAGAGAGTTTTAAAGAGGATTAAGAGAAGTGAAGGAATCATCGTTGATCTCCTTGTGTTCTTGATCTTGAAAGCGTGTGTTTGTGATTATGAGGCTCTGGAATTGTTATTAATCTGTGTTCTTCGCAAAGAAAGAAGGATTTCGGTTGTGGAGTGTTAGGAGTCTCTGATTTCGTGTTCTTGCTTGATTCTTAACCCTATTCCTTTCCAAAATCGAGGTGCGTGCGTGACCATGGCTTATCTAGGTAATTGGAATATCATAATGCATTTGATTGAGGTTTGAATTGATTTGATGATGATTGATTGTGTGTTCGGATGATTTTCGTGGCTGTGTTGACGTTTTTGGTGCAGAAGATCAATACGTCGCGTCCTAGAATGACCCATGAGAGGAGAGGCTCGTGTTCTTCGTCACTGCGACGTGTGTTGATCAACACCAGAGTCTGAAACGTGAATGTTTGTGTTGATTCATTGTTGATTAGAATTGTTTTGTATTATGGATTTCCCTTATGCGTGTGTGTATAGACGGTAGATGAGATGACCATCTCACTGAGTATTTGTGATAATACTTTTTTTTTGTCACTATTTGTGATAATACTCACGCATCTCTTATAACTATGTGATACCGGTAAAGAAAAGGTGTAATCGTGGAATCGTGGTTGTGAATAAAAGATGGTCTAGAATCTCGGTTTCGTGCTTTTATGTTATTGTTAGACTTGCTGACTAGGTTGCTGGTTACTTGAATTGGAATTATTGGAATTGGTTATACATTCATTTATTTAATGGCTAATTCGTTTAGTTGAATTGAGTTGATTTCCGCTGGTTATGATTGGTTTGCTGGTTAAATATGATTGCATTGTTGAGAATTAATATTTATGGGAATGCTAATTCGATTATATTAAAAAAAAAACGGGTTGGTTGTTTCATACGTAAATCTAAACAATTATTTTTTGATGATATTACAATTCATTGTCTTTTCTTTATAAGTTAGTAGTATTAAAAATCTGTAAAGAGCGTAGAAACTTCAAAAACACAAAAACCGATATAAAATATTAATTAAATTTTTTTGAAAATCAGAGTTAAAAGGTTTTTTTTTCACAAATACACTTCACTAATTGATTGTCCCGCACCGTGTGCGGGTATGAGATTTATAGACAAATAAATTAATTTAAGTATATAATTTTGTGAATTTATCTGTTTATTAATAATTAAATATGCATCATTGCAAGTTTTAACTTATACGCATGTGGGAATATAATGTATATTTGAATAATATTTTGAGTGTTATTTTGAAATCATGTGGTATTTCTCATAGTTAGTAGAAAAAATGTTGTAGAATATTGAAAATATTATATATGACAAAAAAGAGAGCAAACACAACTGCAAAATTTCGAAAAAAAAAAGGGTATTTGCAAAAATGCCACAAATCAAAACACACTTTGCAAGCGTGCCACCTCTGTGTGTGTTTTTGCAAATCTGCCATCTTTTTGTCTAAAAAAGATAATTTTTGACCATTAAAGAAATAAAACTTTTCTCCTTTCTTTTTCCTCTTTTTTTCTCTCTCCACGAAACCAAATCTGATTTTTTTCTTCTTTCTTTTTTCTCTCCAAAAGTATATCTAGATCTACAATCAATCTCTCTCTCTCTCTCTCTCTCTCTCTCTCAAGCTTTTCAATGATGGTGATGGTGTTGAAGAAGAAAACAAACATAGCTAGATTTGAATCTCTCTCTCTCTCTCATATAGATCTAGATCCGGATTTCATAATTTTTTTTTGCAAATCTGAGTTTGTTTGATTTGTGTTGTAGATTTGAGTTTTTGATTTGATTTTGGTTTTTTATTTGATTTGGCTTACAGATCTGAGTTTTTTTATTATTTCCGGGTTAGTTTTGTTTTTGATTCTTCTTATTCATCTAGTATTTTGACGTTTTTTTATAAAGTTTTTTTAATAGTTTTTAAAAGGTTTATAAGGTTTTTAAACACATTTAAAAAAAGGGTTAAATAATCTGGATTAATTTGCTTTTGATGTTTTTCTAACTGATCTAAGGTTTTGACATTTTTATGAACTTTTTAAACAATTTATAAGAGTTATGTATATGTTTTTAAAACTGAACAGTTAAAATAATAATTTATAAGGTTTTCAAAAGGTTTATAAGAGTTTTTTACAAAATTTATAAGGGTTTTTAAAAGGTTTATAAAGATTTTTTAAGGTTTATAAGAGTTTTTTACAAAGTTTTAAAAGGTTTATTAAAGTTTTTTAAAGGTTTATAAAAGTTTTTTACAAAATTTATAAGGTTTTTTACAAAATTTATAAGGTTTTTATAAGGTTTTTAAAACTGAACAGTTAAAATAATAATTTATAAGGGTTTTTTACAAAATTTAAAAGAGTTTTTATAAAGGTATTTTACAAAATTTATAAAGATTTTTATAAGGGTTTTTTACAAAATTTATAAGGGTTTTTATAAGGTTTTTTTACAAAATTTATAAGATTTTTAAAACTTAACAGTTAAAATAATAATTTATAAGGGTTTTTTACAAAATTTATAAGGGTTTTAAAAGGTTTATAAATATTTTTTAAGGTTTATAAGAGTTTTTTACAAAATTTATAAAAAGTTTATAAAGTTTTTTAAAGGTTTATAAAGGTTTTTTACAAAATTTATAAAGATTTTTATAAGGTTTTTTACAAATTTTATAAGGGTTTTTAACAAGGTTTATAAGTTTTTTAAAAGGTTTTTTCTTCTTCTCCTCCTTCTTCTTTTTCTTCTTAATTCACAAAATTCAATTTTAGATCTTAAGTTTTTTCTTTGTGAAATTCAAATTCATGTTTTTAATCTAGTTTTGAGAGAAAGATATGAGATTTAGTTCAAAAAAGAGAGAAACGAGATTTGAGAAAAAAGTTTTGAGATTTGAAAAAAAAAATTTGAGATCTGCTATAAAATAATAAAAAAAAAAATTGAAATCTGAAAAAAGAAAAACGGACAAAAAAAAACTAAAAAGGTTAAATTAAATGAGTCAAAAGACAATATAGAAATGTTGAAAAAAAAATGGCATAATTGCAAAAATTTTTAAACAATAGCATAATTAAAAATTGGCATAGAATATGTTGCATATCTTAAAATTTCTCAGAAAAAAAAATACGAAATCAAATAAATAATTTTTTTATTCTTCTTTCTAAGTGATTCACATACGCCATAAACATACATGCAAGTTTGTAAAAATTTTTAATGTTAAGACCTAATTATTTATTTTTTGTTATTATCCATTAATTTTTTCTTTCTTTTTGCTTTGATATTTGTAATAATTTATGTTTATTTTTTTTATTGTTTTCGTTCTTTGTTTTTTTTTTCTTCTTCTTTACGATCTTTGTTATTTTTGTTGTCCTCTTTTGGTTTTCTTCTTCATTTTTTCTTTCCTTATTTGCATCGTTTTTGTCTTATCCAATTTCTTCTTATGTTTTTTTCTTGTCTTCGTGCCCCATTTAGGTTTATTATTCGGTCTTCTTCTTTTTCTACTTATTCTTTTATTTATTTTATAATTGTTATTATTTGCGGCTAATATCACTAGATTTGATTTTCTTTATTTTTTCTTTCGACTTTATTTTCTTCTTCTTCTTCTTCTCTTCCACTTCCTTCCATTTTTTTTCTTATTTTCTGTTTCTTCTTTATAATCTTTGCCTTCTTTATTTTTTGTTTTCTATAATTTCTTTTGGAGCTGTTACTTACAGCCGAAGTCACTATATTTTTCGTTTTTCATATTAAGCTAAACGATTAGCAGAGCACTTCTTCTCTTTGTGAAATTTCCTATAAAAATCTAACGCTAATTTATTAAGGTTTGTTTTCAAATCATTGCAAAAATAAGTATTATTTCTAAATGTATCCGAACATTAACATTAAACTAGACATGAGATCCGGTATCTAAGATTATAGAAAACATCCCCCCTAAACAATTTTCTATTAAATTTCAAAAAGTTGAAAAAATTATATTAAGTGGGTATGTTTCGGAAGAGTCGCACAACCTTCACAAAATGTTCCCACTGTCAGAGCATTACTTGTTGTGACAATAGAGAATCAAGTATCTTCTCGTAATTCTCTGAACCAAACATGAATCAATCATTCCAGTATATCAAACCATATTTGAAAGCTATTTTTTTTATAGGAAATTTGTTAAAATAAACTATACTTTTATAAGCTTTGAGAAAAATCTAATCTCATTCTCCTCTGGTATAACTTCTTTATTTTAATCATAAACTTTTAGAAATCAAAACCACAAAATTAATATAGAAACAAAACCATAAGAATTCTGAAGAATACCACTAAAAGCATATATAAGCACTGACATACCCATAAAAGCATGTTATATATATGCCATAATGCATAAATTTTTTATCAGTACAAAAATAGTTGAATAGGTAACCAATAATATTTTAGAGCTAATGTATAAATTTCTTAGTGAACAAACCATAAATAAAAGGTCTAGTTAATTGCATGGCTCACGTTGTCGGCAATGGAATTAGGCTTCGATGGTTGATGTTGCCGCTTAATGCAAGGTATGTTTCCTCCAAGTAGAACAACCTCTCTTGCATCTCAATTCCCACAACCTTAATAAACAAATCTGAAGAAGAAAAGATCAAAATCAAAACGGGTTTTGCTTGATTTATTAATGATTGAGCTATATGGTGTTTGTCTTGCAATAAAAAACATACACATATGGTATCTTTTGTTCTATGATAACGACATTTGATGTGAGGATGATACTTTGTTTACTTGCCACTTCCAACTTCCTTCACGATATATATCTGCTCCTCCCCCATTGAGGACATATGACAAACACCACAACATCTTTGCCCTCTTTTTATCAATATGTTACAAAGATTTAGAAGCGTTATTGAAGCAAACAAACAAGCAACAACAAAAATCACAAAAAGGGAAAGAGATTAAAGAGTCACACATTTTTTCTAATCACAAAATTTATGGGGCATCGACTTTTAAGTGTCATATATATGTTTTAACATGTACATACTAACAAAAGTTTTGTACCTGAAACGATCCTCTTAGTCTATAAGTTGGAATTGAAATACGCAAAAAAGAAGAAAAAAATCATAGAAAACGTTAGAAACACCCAAAAAAAAAAAAAATTAATATAAAAAAGAATCGATGAACAAAACGTGAAACATTGGTGAATGATTTTTTAAATCTGTTGAAAGGCGTATATATGAAGGAAAAAAAACGACGATTAAAGATATTTTGAATGGTGTTTATATATAATATAAAAAAGTAGTAGATCTCTACATCTCTAAAAGTTAAATTCGAATGTATAGGATATTCGTTTCCTCTTTCATTATTAATAAGAAGATATATACAAAAAATATCACAGTCTAAGAAAGTAAATCTTATTAGTGTTTGTTTCTAAAATAGAAAAATATTTGAATTCAAAACATAATCTTGACATAGTTTTGTGAATCGAGATCTATTCAATAATAATATTTGGATTAATTAACCATTTATTATCGAGATTTATTATTGAGAGTATCTTAACAAATATTTATTTAATCGTAACAATTTTTTAATGATTAATTTTGAATTTATATTTATATATCCGAGATACTTAATTACAAAATACTATTTTGTGTTTAATTTTTTTAATTTCTTCTATCGTAATTGATAAAAAAAAATCTTGTTATTGGATTGAGATTAAATCATTTCTTATTCTAAAATCATTTAGTTTAACAATAATTCAATTCAATTAAGCAAAACAATAATAATAATTCAATTCAATAAAAAAAGTAATACAATATATTTAATCCTCTTATGCCATGTCATCATTTATTCAAAACCATGTCATCATTTTAGGGAGACATGTCATAGTTTTATACCAATAAAATTAAAACACTTAAGCTAGTTTAATAATTGTACTTTGGTTTTAATAAGAAGGGATTATCAGTTAAACAAATACATTCTCTGTATCAGTAAAACCAATAAGGTATTGAAATACCAATAAAGGAAAAAATAGTATTCCAGCGTGTGCAGACCTTGCAAGCAAATCCGCTCTCTTATTACTCTCCCATTGCCGGTAGATGAGGTCGAATTCGGAGAAAGATTCCCTAAGGCCTGCTAGTTCACGAAATTCCGATTGAAAACGGGTTAGTAATTCGGTGAAGTCGCCATCTTCACTTACTCTGTAGAGTATGTGATAAACGTAGAACAAAACGTCGTTTTCGGATCAAACATTTCATCGTCCAAATGAGACTATGGAACTCTGTATGTAAAGGGGAAAGACTTTGATGGTTTTCCTAGAATCCGAGCAGATCCGTTGTGTTATCCTGGAGCTATAAGATCCAACCCACTCCGCTTGTGTAGTCATTGACTTTCTACAAACCGTCAAACGAGCATGTGAAAATACCCAGCGACTTAGGAGATCCAGAAGGGAGGGCCCTACTCTGGATCATATTGGAAGTCTATTGGATTAAATTGGTGTAGCTATAAGAAAAAAATATCTGAACTAATTTGACCGACCTATTCCTTAGGCCCAAATAATTTCTCCCGCGTAAAGAAAAATAAAACCTAAACGATCTTCCCTGAAAAGTTTCGAAACTTGAGTTTTTTTATTATCCCGCCGGGAAGATCGGAATGACTGTCGCCGGCGAAGAACCGAGTCACCATGCTGAGAGACCTCTCACTGATAATGATATCGTTCGTTTAGCACAGTACCACCGTTGCCAGACCGGTTTCTCTCTCCCTCCCTACCTTCTCTCCTCCGATTCCCACGATTCTCTTCTCTCATACCTCCAATCCCGCTCTTCCTCACCTTCGCCGTCGAAACCTGTTTCTGAGTATGTCGTTTCTCTATTATCTCTAATTTCTCTTTCCCCGACTACTCCGTCTCTCTCTTCTCTCCTTGCCTCTCTTCTCATCTCCTACACCCAAATCTTCAATTCCGGAAAAATCCCGAGCGATTCCGATTCCCTCAAGACGATTCAGCTCTTCGGTACTCTTTTACGATACTTACACATTAAGGAGTTGAAATCTGTCGCCGATTCGATCTTATCTGGTGTCTCTAGAGTCATCAGTGTCGATGACGCCCAGTTGTTTGATCTATTGCCTGTGTGCTTTGATTTATTACGGAATCCGAGTAGTGAAATGGATTATGTGAATTCGGCGATAGATCAGGTTATTAGCTGTGAATGGAGGAAAGGTTTGTTGACTAAAATGGTTTCTCTTGCAAAGGAGTTCCCATTTCTTGATAGTGGGAGAAAGAGTGAATTGCTGGAGAAGGTGTTTCTTGGTATTAAGTGTATAGATTTGCAAGATCTGCCTTCACTTGTGTATCAATTGTTGGTTCTTGCTTCAAAAGGTTTTTGCAAGAGGGAGGTGATTGGAGGGGTTGTTGGGTTCTTTGGGTCTAAGGCTGAGACTAGAGTAGCCTCAGTCCTTAGACAGATCGAGGGAACTGTTCTTCTTCATGTGAATTTCGCAGTGAAGCAGGATCCTTCACTGGGGCAAGAGGTTGTGGGATTAGTCAAATCTGATCTTAGGGCTTTCAATCATTTCACTGTTGTGGTTCTGCTTTCTGTTGCTAGGGTCAGAAAATTCGGTGATAACTCCTTAGGGATATTGAGAACAGCTTTGCTTACTGCGTACAACGATTACAGACTCTCCAAGTAAGTAGTAGCAAACTTTTTTGTACTTGTTTTGGATTTTCTCTCGATTCAGTTTAAAGGAATTGGTTATTTCTTGATGGTCCATATTTAAGCGGAATGTTCCCATTTAGGTGAACTCTCTCGTGCTTTATATTCATGTTAATAGAAGAAACAATTCCATTGACCTTTAGTGAAAAACAAGTATTACTTAATCATGGAAACTCACTCAGAATCATTGAAGATGTTTTATGAATCTTCTCTTACATGTTGAAGGCTGTAGGGGAACTTATTTTAACGTTTCTCCATGAAGGATACATTTTACCAATGTTTTCGTCAATGATAAACAGAGATTGCAAGTGGTTACCTGATGAGCTGAAGGAAGACAGTTTGCTGCATGCCAAATTAGTTGAAAAATCTCTGCTAAGAGCGGTATTTTCCCCTGCTTTTTGTTTTTGGCCTTTTAGTCCTGTCTATCATACTGAGACATTCTTGTAAGAAGATTAAGCAATATATTTTCTTCTATTTTATTAGGTTAGTGAGTGCAGATACGGGAGGGAGCATGTGGTTCCAAGTGTTATTCAGTTTGGCTTTATGTTGCTAGAATCTGTCGAAGAAAATAGATCCCATGAGTTTGGTGATTCTAAAGGCGTACTAGGTATTGAGAAGCTTAGCATTCAGATTTTGGGGGCCCTATTTGAAGTCCATGATATGACAAGAAACGAGGTTGATAATTGTGTGATTACTGCTACCTTAATTTTTTTTAGTGGCAGTCAAATTTTTCTGCTAGTTCTTTGCATTCAAACTTAGTTGAGTGACGCTCTTATTTTGCAGATAATTGAGCAGTGCAAGTTTCGCATTCTTTCTTTGAAATGCGCAAAGAGCAAGCCAATAGTAAGGTCAGAAACTCGCTCCCTCCATTTTTTGTCTTTAATGGATAGGGTTGCCAACCATTTTTTCATGTGCTGAGGAGGTTGAACTTGTAGGTTGTTAGGGTATCTTGTCCAGAGATACTCGCTTATCATGTTGGAATATGTCCATCATCTCAAAGAGTTATTGGATTATTTCACTTTCATGGAGAGAAATATCAGCTGTTTTCTTGTTTCTGCTGTTATCCCGCTTATCAAATTCAGCCGAGATCTTCAGGTAAATCATATGTGTTGCACATTTGCTTTTATTCTACACTCTTCTGCACATGCTGTGTGGAGTGTTTCAATTTGTAGAATTGATAATACTTGTGTATCTGTAAGCCATTTTCTGAACTATGGAATTGTGAAAAACAAAATAAGCCTTTATGCCAAGACCTCAGATTAATTTTGATGATGCAGGACTATACCATCTTGGTGATTCGCAAGGCTATGTTTAGACGGGAAGATACAGTTCGTGTTGCAGCGACCAAGGTAATCATTGATCTTATCCTTGCAGAGAAACAAGCTAAGCGAGACAACTCATTTACTTTTCAAGACTCATCAAGCCAAGCCAGTTCCAGTCAGCACACTGAGATGAGCTGTATTGTGAGGGGAAACCTCTTTACTGAACTGAATGGTCTGCTTCAAAGATGTCTTTACCAGCAGGTTACTTTTTCGTCCTTGATCATAGAAAGTTTCTTTCAAGAATTTAAAGATATTCTGACTGCTCTTAGGTTCCTATATATATAGGCAAAAGTGAAGGAAGTAGTCTATGACGGGCTTGTGAAATTAGTCCTGATTGATCCATCAAGTGGAGGACATGTGTTGGACTTTCTTATGCCTCACTTTCTTCGTTTCTTCAGACAGGTAACTGTCAAATGCTTCATTCTCTCTCCACACTGAGAAGTGACGCTCAGTTTGGCTTGACAAAACAGGAAAAAAGTTGCTATGTCTTTTGAACTTCTATGGACCCTTGAATTGTTATACAGGGAGGAGCTGTTATAAGATTTTTCAAACTTTGATGGTTAATAGACAAACTTCATACATGATTTTATTATTATGCTGGTAGGACACAGATTTTCAGCTTGAAATCACGTCATGCATTAAAGTAGAAGGTGGCAAATTTATCATTGAAGAGCCATTGGATAGGCTTCTCTTTTGTATCTCTTGGATTTTACTCCTCCAGCCGCACAATAGCTCTGATCGGCCTTCCGATGGTGCGTGGCCATGCTTTGGTTTTTCACTTTCACAAGAAAATGAGGTATTACTGCATCAAGAGTGGTTTTGTTTTTACGTAAATAGAGCCTGGTCGTAATAAATAATGCGTGTACATTCAAATTTCGTATAACAGCAGCAGGTAGGAAGAAACACAATTCATGAAGTGTACTCCAGTGCTTTGGTGAAGGTCCGAAGCTTCCTACAAGGCAAGAAATTAGGAGGTAGGTGACAAATAATCGTTGTCAAGAATCATTGACTATAGGCTATCTGAACATGTTGATCTGTTTTCTTCCATGTCTCGTTTGTCTTGGTTGTATGTTTGGCTTAGTCTAGTTTCAGAAGCGAAATACAGTGTGAAAACCAAAAGATGCATCTCAGTCTTTAAATTGTTCTTTTTATTTAAGCACTTGGCTTCTGATCGTCTTGTTCTGATTTTACAGATATTATTGGGCAGTCTCCGGACACAGTTTCTGCATCTCTAGAAGAAGACAAAAGAAAATCCTTTTGTTTTACTATATTGGGGATCGTTCAAGTACTGCTAAATTATATTATAACAGATCTAGAGAAACAGCCAGAAGGGAAAAAAGGTGATATCAGAAAGGAGATTGTCGATTTGATTGATATTTATGAATCACTGGAAAAAGACGTGGGGAAAATAAAACAGGGCAATGTTGGCAAGAGAGTACGTTTTAGCTCCCGTAATAAATTTGATGATGCTGATGAGGGAAACGCAAGTATCAATGAAGAGCGAGAAAAAGTTCCCTTTTTGGCTACTTCAAGTATCTACCAGCTATTTCAACTCGCATTCCAACTCTACAGCAGCAAATCGGTTGGTAATCTTTCAGGTTCGCAGGATCACAGCCAGTCATCATCAGCCAAGACAGAAAAATCAATTTCTAGTGTTTTCTCTTTCACTCTGCATGTTTGTGTTGGACACATAAGATCATCTCTTTGCATGAAGAAGGAAAATCCACTTAAGTCGTTGGTCTACGGAGATATGAAAGTTCTGGGTTCTCCACTGCTAAAAGTAGTTTATATGCTAAAGCCAGGACCACCTCTAGCAACTGGACAGACGAATAAGGAGAATAAAGGAAGGAAGTGTGCTGAAGGAAGAAAAGAGTGTCTACATCTGGCCTTACTTAGCTTAAAAGAACTGCTCAACATATATTCAAGTGGTTCTGATTTGACTAGCTTGCTTGAAGACATGTTGGCGGTGCCTGCATCTGAGGATGCTAAGTTAGGAGAGTGCGGCGAAGATTCAAAAATTGAAGATCCACTTGTGAAGAGCATCGAACTATTCATGGAGAAAATCATGAAGCCCATGATCACAGACCTTATCGCGCAAAACTCTAATGATGTAGAGGTAAACTCCTTTCACTTTCAAAAGAAAATGTCTGCAGTTTCTCTTGAGCACATTCTTTAACTTACAGGAAGCTAATTCTACAATAGTCACTTTCTCTGTTCAGATTCTCTGTGACGTAATGTTGATGCTTGGTAACACTCTACCTGACAAATTCAAACAACGACATGGATCTTGGGCTCATCAACTCTGCAGAATCTGTGAAACATCTAACACCACTGTGGCAAAGAGCATTCTGAAACTTGCCATCTCTTTTACCACATCCCCTGGCGACCTATGCATAGCCGTGGAAGTGGCCAAGGAGTTGCAAAATGTCATCGGTTTAGACAACTCTGATACTTTACAAGTGTCTGAATCATACATGATCATAAACCAGTCAACAAATGCTGCTGTAACTTCTTGCTTATTGCAATCAATTGATTCAGCAATAGTTGACATGGATTGGGCCACAAAGAAGCTAAAGAATCTCTATGTGGTCTCTCAGAAGAACATCCACCTCAACCATGACGCTGAGAGTACATTTGGATTGGCTCTGGAGGAAGCTCTTTACTCAATGGCTGAGTCGGTCGTCAGAATACTTTCTTCCTTTGTTTTGTTGAACCTCAAAGGCTAGTTTTCACTTCTCTAAATTTTGCCTGATCTACTCCTCACTAACTCTAACCGAGCTTGTTGATTTGTGCTTTCATGTTCTGCAGACTCGCAAGCAGCGCAGTTTCTCAGACTAGCAGTTAGGTTTTACAAACAATTAGCACAGATTGTGAAACAGAGGATTGCTCCCAAGGGCTGCAAGCAAATTCTTCCTAGCCTTAAATTTCAAAAACTCGTGGAACTAACTTGCAAGAGTCTCACAGTTCCTTTATATCCGTTTTTAGCTGAAATGCAGAAGGTAAAGTAGTGCAAGCAGTCATAGATTGATGTTTCTTTGGTTATAGATGCATGATCCAAAAGGGTAACGTGGGGGGATTTCTTCCAAATGCAGGAACAACAGGAAAGTGTGAGTTCCAATTCCAAGGGCATAATCAACAAGATCAAACAGGAGAACAAATGCATCCCTGATTTGATATTCCAGATAGAAGACTATGAAAGATACCTTATTCAGCTTAGCAAAGTGACAAAATTCAATTTGTTGAGGCATGCCAAGCGCAGCACTGCCAGAGATTTCAAAATAATTGAAGATGCAGAAAACCAGCCAGAGACAGAGACACAGAACAATAACACTGACAGTAACGAGGATGATTTAAGAGAAGAGTCAGAAGATGATTCAGAGAAAATCTTGTCCTCCCGAAATGTTAGTCCTGGATCATCACGGGGCTTAGATTCTGATAAAGCAATAGCAGAAGCAGAAGCAGCAGCAGCAACAGAAGAGGAAGATGAAGAAGAAAAAGAAGAAGAAGAAGAAGAAGAAGAAGAAGGAAGTGGCGATGATAGTCGTCCTAAAAAGATAGCGAAAAAGAGTTGGGTTGTGGAAGATTCTGATGATGATTCTGAAACGTTTTAGGTCCACGCTTGTAAGAAGCTCAGAGAAGGAACATAAGGCATTATACTAATAGCTCCCAGCTGGCCTTGAACAGCAAGTCTTCATGTCAGGTCAGCTCACTCTCGTCTCTACGGTATCAGGGTTTCTAGTGCTTATGCAACAAACAAATAACGATAAACTCTGCATGTAAGAGTGTGAGTAGTATAATGATAATAGTAATAATAAAAACCCCATATATTTATCCCACCATACTTTTGAGATCTTTAAGGAGTAGTTATTTGTTTTACATTGAGTAGTAGTAGTATTCAACTTGTTGTGCCTCTGGAAAAAGGTGGTTTTTGCATCAAGAGTGCTGGTTCATAAGGAACATGTGGCCTGACCTTCATTTATTAATGTAATTTAAAATCCACTGTCACTAAATTAACATAGCCTTATCCGGTTTACAATTTTGCGAACGCATAGTTGGGATTATACTAATTACGCCAACTAGACGGTAAAATGGTTCATCTTATCCATATTAATTTTAAATTCACAATTTCCTAAGACAGAGACTGTATTTTTTATATTTGCATTTTAAGTTGTATAGTATACGAGTAATGAGTTCATCAGTTTTTCTTTTACAGCCTGTATAATAAGTTGGACTTTGGAATTTCCAGTATCTACATAGAAAATTGCAAAGTCAGGGATGCAATAAGAGCCATTGTTTAATGAATGAGCAGGTGTTATAGGAGGGCATGCAGACCTATCCTATGGCATTAACTTAAGAGCATTGGTGTTTTCAACTAAAGACGAGATTCTCTAATCCTTTGCATTAAATTTAACTGATCACAAAACTATTAAACCTCACCAGTACAAATACAATAAACCCACTTTGCAAGTGAGAGGGACAGGTAAGGGACCTCACTGTCTTTTTACAGTGGCATCCTATGAATTTGGCGTACTAATCAATAACATTTCATGGGACATATCTTATTACACAGAGACAAAGTAAAATGACAAACGATTTTTGCCCCCACATTATTCCAAAACCTATGAAAACTATTTCGTTGACGTGGTCCGAAGGATGCAAGTCTCTATTTCTATGTCTTTCCGTCAGAACGAAATCCTTTTCAAAATAGTATTTGAATTCAAAGAACTAGACTTTTTACTCTTTTGGACATATATGTGATACGCACTGGTCCAAAGAGCTACCTGGTTGGTTGGGTAATTATTTATTTTTTCACCTTAAGAAGACTACGAAACAGGAAGATTACAAAGAGAGAAGTCGAGAGATAAATAGATAGAAGCATCATCGTATATCATTATCGTGTTCCTTTTCTCTTTTACGGTTTATAAAGGATCTTTTTTATTAAGTTAATCCTTTTTATCATTGTGAAAACGAAAAACAAATGAAATATTTTGGTTGACTAAGAAGTAGTTAATATAACATGCATGATAATGTTGTACGTGTAGTGTTCTTTTGGATAGTATACGAGATGATGCTTTCCCTTTAACAATAAAACCAAGTGATCTAAAAATGTTCTATATACTCCATTTCACTCCTTTATATTTGATTCACGATCAACTATAAACAATAAAGAAAAATTATGTAAGTTAAAGTTTTTTCTTTTTTGAAACTTATGTAAGTTAAAGTTGCTAATGTTTTAGTATTTTATAAAGAACCAATATTACAGAATGGTTTCGACGTTTCGTGAAATACTAAACTAACAACAAAAAATTTACTAAACAAAAATTATACGTCTATATCAATATATAAAAACTTATGTCGGGTTTTTTTTTACTTTACTTATGTCGGTTAAAGATAAGATTCTCCCACAACGTTGAAGCTAATTCGCATGAAACCAAGAGAATATTTTTATTTTTATATAGTGATAAAGAATGTAGTATTTGTGTTACGTGGCCTTTCGTTTGTCGCTTTGTGGATCAGATCAACATATTCTATCACTAAAACCATTATTAATTTGTGATCACAAAATCCCCTTTGTTTGGCTTCTCCCAACGAAGTTAATCTCTCATGAATTAAATATTTATATTCACAAGAGCTCCCACTTTTTTGAAGCTAGTTTTTTTTTTTTAAAATGTTATATGGTTGTTGGAGATTTCTAACACCATCTCCAATCCAACACTAAATCATTCACTAAATCTTATTTTTAATGTAAAATTTTTTCCAACTCAACACTATTTTAATGTTAAATTTTTTTATTTATAAAATAGTCTTTCAACTTTTAATTTATCTTAAAATTGATTATTATTAAAATTAAAAATAATTTATTAGATATCTACATTACAGAATAAATAAATTATATTCCTTCTATTTTAAAATAGTTATCATTCTAGTCTTAATTTTTTTGTTTCATATTACTTGTCATTTTGTAATTTCAATACACATTTATGATTATTTTTTCATCTTTATCCTTATCTTTCAGCTTATTATCAAAATAAAACATTATATTAATTAGGGACAAAACATATTTTTAATATGTTTTCTTAATTTGTGTGAAAAGCTCTAGAATAACAATTATTTTGAAAAGGAGAGAGTATATACTTTTAAAGATTTTTATTATTTAAATAATATTTTATGTTATAGATATTTAAAATTTAAATTACAATATAACAAAAAATTAATATTAATCTACTACCATAAATTGATAATAGATTTCAAAATACATAAAATACTGAAATTAAAGATGCACAACATCAAATAATTAAAATAAACAAAAAAAATTTGTATGGTTTACAAAAATCAAAAATAAAAACGCTTATTTTTCACTTCGAAATGTATTAGTTGATCATTTATGAAAAAAATACCCAAATGATGATTGATTAAATCAAAATATATTATGTTTTGTTATTTTATATAGTTTAATGTATTTGTTTTAATTAATTAATGTTAAATTTAAATAATATTATATTTTATGAAATTTTAAAAAAACATAGTTGGGATCAATTTGTAAATTTTTAAAACTACGGTGTATTATTAACAATTAATAATTAATTTAAAAAAATATATATTTAAAATATTTTATTTTAGTGTAAAAATTGGTGTAAACTATTTAAGCAAAATCTAACCCTATTATTTTGATGTAAAAAATGATATAAACTATTAGAGATGCTTTAATTATAATAAACGAAAAATATAAATAAATTCTATTATAGTGACAATACGTTAACGTCGCCAAACCCAAAAGGTAAAGCCTCAACAGAATATTTAATACTACTACTTAAACTTTAACTAAGATATCTTCGAAAATAAAACCCTAGGGGCTCCCAAAGATAAGTAACGACTTAAATACCGAAACACCCTTACAATTTCAAATCCGAAGATCTGATATACCAAAACGACAAAAATTAGCCTAAGGGTAAAATCGTCAAATCAGAATTAAAAACGGAAAACAAAAAAAGTTCCATTTTTGTTGTTGCTCTGCTCTAGTAGGCGAAACCGCCTGCTCGGTTTCTCGGATCACGGCGGTGACGGGGAAATCCGCCTGAAGAAGGCGGCGACGGTGCCGGAGAATCAGGCTTCGTAGTTTTAACAGCCGTTACTGAACAGTGATTCTCTCTTCTTAAACTTTCTTCTTCGTCCATGATCATCTTCCTCGATCTACACTCCACGCTACAAAACGCTCTATCGCCTCTACCAAAAAAAAACAAAATCTCCAGAAATCAAAATCAACGTAAATAATTAGTGGTTGGTTTGATGGGTTTTACTTACTTATACATGTAGATATCCTTCGCTGGAAGAAGTTTCCTTCTGCAGAGAAAACAACGTTCGAGAAATCCAGATTCCGGCGACCAACTTCCACGACGGAGACTCGCCGTGTCCGCAGCGGCGACGGAGGCGATGACGACGGCTTTGCAGACGACTTGATGAGGTCTGGGACTAGTTACGCCGTCACAGAGAGTGTTAGTCGTCTCCAAAACTATACTTAGACCCACCATTTTCTCTTATCTCATTCTCTAATTTCTCTGTCTTTTTGAGAGTTCAGGTATTATTAATGGCGAAAGAAGGACAAAGAAGAAGAAGTTTTTTTTTTGTTTCGCAGGGGAAAAATTATAAGTAAACTTTTTTTAAAAAAGATATAGGGAGAGGATAGGTGGGACCTACGAGTGTACGATGCGAGGACGAGTGATTTGATTTCTTTTGCTTAATAGTCGCCACGTGTTACCTCCTCTTCATTACTTGTGTAACTTTTTACCCTTTTTTTTTTGTTTGATAAAATGTAAATAATTATCGAGTTTTATTTTGTCGTTTTGTTTGTTTTGATATTTTACTACAGTACTACACGAGAGTTTCTTTTGAGGATTGTGATTTTTTTTTTTTGGAAAGTCAGTTTTTTATGTTCTAACTATATGAATAAACAAGTTGCACTCGTTTTAAAAAAAAAATGTAAGATATGAAGAAAAAGTTTTTTTGTTTGATTAATGTAAATAATTATCGACAACTCAAGAAAACATCGGCCAAGGTTGTATTTCATCACACACTTTGTTTTCCAAAAACTCCATAACTCATTATAAAAATATCATCACTAGGTGTACTATATTTTATTGCATTATAAACCCCAACAAAAGTCATTTTACAAATCTTCCAAATTGTTTTTTTTTTTGAACAAATGTTAAATTTTATTCAATCAATCTTTTTTACAATAAAATGTGTCTTTTTCTTAAGAATTTTTTGGAAAAATGAAAGCAGATATATGAAACAATAGTTTTGATAGAACTAGCGTGTGAGGAGCCAGCGTTCCATCGCTTCCGAGTAGCCATAATCTCCTAAGCTCCTGATGGAGTTTATGCGATTCTTCACATTCTTGTCGAGTAACTTTATTAGAGATGAAGATGGCTGTGGAGTTTCTCCGTGCCGTCGGCAATTTCTTTCCTTCCAAAGATGGTAGACACCCGCTTGGAAGGCGTATCGGATCACAAAGAGATCATACTTTGGTCGAACTGATGTGAGGAGGTTGACATTTTCGTTCCAGCTCGTGGTGTAATCAGGCCCGAGAAGCTTCTGCATTGTGCCCTTCCACACCTCCGAGAAGAAAGAACATTCAAAGAAAATATGGCTCCGAGTTTCGTCCGCATTTCTACATAAGATACATTCACCACTTTGTGACGGATTCCATTGACGAATACGGTCTGTAGTTGCCAATCGATTATGCATAGCCAACCATGTGAGGAAGGTGTACTTCGGGGTATCATACTGAAACCAAATTCCCTTGTACCAACTTTGCAAAGGCTGAACTGTTCTAGTTAGTCTCCATGTGTTCCGCGTCACGAACTTGCTTTTGTAGATCGTGTCAGAGTATTTCCAATAAGAGATGTCATCATCCGTAGTTCTCGAGTCTTTTGCTTTTTCAATAGCTTCTTCTATGTCATTGAGATACTCCACTCGATGTCTACGGCGGCGATGATGTTCGAACACCTCGGCCAATGTTGCATATGTTTGAATACCCAAGTCAATAGTTCCTCGAGCTCCTGTGTTGTCATAGAGCTGACCTAGCGGTGACCAGGCATCAAACTAGAACAGAGTGCTACGTCCATTCTCCACTGCGGTTCGGTTTAAAGTCTTTGCTACTTGGCGGTATTTAAGAATATTTCGCCACATCCACGAACCTTTTGTTGTTGTTTCCTCAATGGTCCATAGAGATTCCTTTCCAATGAGAATTTCCTTGACCCATCTACCCACAATGATGGCTGATTTGAGACAATTCTCCAAATTAGTTTCAGACAACTCACTTTATTTGTTTCTTTCAACAACTGAAAACCCAAGCCGCCTTCTGATTTCGGTCGACAAACATCACTCCATGATATCTTTGCCTTCTTTGCATTAAGCTCCGGACCCGACCAAAGAAAAGCTGCACAAATCTTGTCAAGTTCTTTCAAGCAATTATTTGGCACTCTGAATGCTGATAACTAGAAGTTCGCGATGCTTCTAATGACCGATTGCAACAGCTGCATTCGACCCGCATACGATAAGTGACGAGCTGTCCAAGAAGATATTCGCTTCCTAATCTTTTCAAGCAACGGTGTCCAATCAGAGACTGTCATGTGCTTCATAATCAGAGGCAGGCCGAGATATTTGACTGGTAATTGACCCACAACAAACGGAAAATGTGATATCACCGCTTCTCGGTCATGCTTACTAACTCCCGCAAGGTAAAGAGTTGACTTCTCCACACTTATATTAAGACCAGACATTCTGGCAAAGTCACCAAATATCTTCAGAACTCCTTCAATTGAGCGTTTTTCCCCGTCAAGAAAGACCACTAAATCATCAGCGAAACAGAGGTGGGTCATGTTGATATTCTTACATTTTGGATGATATCCAATTGTCTTTGAAACCGCAGCCTCATCAATTAGACATGAGCGCACATTCATACACATGACAAAGATATAGGGAGAGAGTGCACACCCTTGCCGTAGACCTCGCTTGCTCTGAAAGTAACCCGATAACTCGGCATTTACTTGGACAGAGAATGATGCCGTAGTGATGCACAACCTAATCCAGTGAGTGAACTCCGGTGGGAAGTTCAGAGTCGAGAGTATATTTAGCACAAAGTCCCATTGAACCGAATCAAATGCCTTGGATATGTCAATTTTCATTGCACACCGTGATGATATTTGCTCTTTATGATAGTCTTTCACTAGCTCTGTTGCCATAAGCACATTCTCCATTAGTAACCTCTGTTTAACAAACGCGGACTGATTGATGTTGATGAATTGGGGAAGAATGTTCTTAAAACGATTGGCGAGAATTTTCGAGATGACCTTGTATAGCATGTTACAACATGATATGGGCCGGTAATCTTTCATAACACGAGCAGCTTCGGTCTTCGGAATTAATGCTAGGATAGTCGAGTTGAGACCCTTCGGTAAAAAGCCTTTAACAAAGAAAGATTGGACTGCCACTGTGACATCTTTTCCCACTATAGCCCAAGCCGCCTTAAAAAATTCACTCGTGTATCCATCAAGACCGGGCGATTTATTATTCGACATGGAGAATACAACCTTGCGGATTTCCTCCTCTGTGACTTCTTTAATTAACGCCTCTTTATCCCGATCACTACAGCGAAAGCGCAATAGCTCTTGAAGTTTTCCACTGATATCACATCAATGTCAACTGGCTCTTGATTATAGAACTCCTCAAAAAACCGTACTGCCTCTATGGCTATATCCTCATGACTTGTAAATAATTCCCCATTAGGCCCCATAACCTCACGAATAGAGTTCTGCATCCTTCGGATTTGTACTGATTGATGAAAATATGCATTATTTCTATCTCCTACAAGTAGCCAATGCAGCTTAGCTTTTTGTTGTAGGTAACCTTCCTCCAAATCTGAAAGTCGCTGCCACTTCTCATATGCAATGTTCTCCTCTTGAATAACATTTTGATCAGGGCATTGCAATGTTATTTGTTTCTTTTCACAGAGTATGTCGTACGCTTCCTTTGTTCGACGGGTGAGATCTCCGAGAGTCTCTCTTCCAAGAGTGCGGAGTGCCGGCTTCAAGACTTTTAGTTTTTTTCCCAGCCGAAATAATGCGGAGGTTGAGACGAACAAATGATTTGTGCTCTCCCAATGCTCTGCAACAATGGGATTGAATTGTGAAACTTTAGTGAGAATATTTGAGAATTTAAATATTTTCTTTCTTCCACCACCCACAGCTTCCAAAGATATACGACCTCTTGCGTGATCAGAACAACCTCCCGAATCAAATACCGCATAAGAATTGGGGTATACACCAAGTCACTTATCATTTATCAACACTCTATCGTATTTTTTGCAAATGAGACCCTCATCTCTCTTGTTACACCATGTGAACGTAGGACCGTGATGGCGAAGATCTAATAGAGAGCAATATCGCACAGTTGCTTGAAAATCTCTCATTCCAGTAGTTACCATTGTTGACATTGCATAGTTAGAGTGTTCCTCACCATCCAAAACTTCATTGAAATCACCACAAATCATCCAAGGATTGTTTCTAATCATTGGCGAATCATGGTGATTCCGTATGTCTTCCTATAACTCTCTCTCCGTTCTTCTGCAGAATTTGGTGACGCATAGACAAAAGAGCAGAAGAATTCATCTTCCTTTTCATCCAGCAACACTGAGCAAGTGATCATCTGCATACTCTTGAAAACCGGAGTTAGCCTCCCTCTGCCTCTCCACAGTACCCATATACGACCCAGTCTATGGTACTCATAGTTTGAAATTATTGACCAATAATCTTTGAAAACAGATTAGACAATTCTTTGAGCCTTGTTCTCTTTCACTCGAGTCTCTAAGATACAACCAAACTGAAAATCATTACTATTCAGCCAACTACGGATTATGGAATGCTTTGAAGATTTATTTAAGCCGCGTACATTCCATGAGAAACCCGACATTTAATGAGATTTCTTGCCCCTCTTGCCAACGGCATTTGGATTTGTTCTTCTTCCTGTTACAACATATGCATCCAAACCATTGTTTACTCCCTTGTTTGTGTGACGTAAACGAGAATGAGTACTCTGTTCCCTAGTATTGGTCGGTGCCTTAGATTGGGTTTTGCTCTCACGAGTAATTTCTCCCTCCTCAATTTGTTCCTCCTCTATTTCCTCAATCTCACTATGGGAAACAACATCTTCCTCTCCCATGTTAACTAAAACTGAAAATCTCGAAGGGGAGATTCCCACCACTTGCTCTGTTACGATGCGTTCTATGGACCTCCCAGCTTTTGTGGGAGAGACTGATTGCCAATCAGCTTCCGATGCCTTTCCATCATTCATATTCTTTGAGCTTGCTTGCATAATTCCCTCTGTTACATCGGGTGCAGCTACACTCTTCTCTGTTTGAGGTGCAACTACACTCTGTTCTGCTCTTTGGACTACGGTATAAGGCTCTGTGGTTGCCAATATACTCTGCCCTGCGTCTTTGGAGGATTTCTCCACGTTCTTCTGGCCCTCAACTTCTTGATTATGTGTTTCCTTTGTTAAGATGGTGATTGTCTTTCCTGAGTTCAGTAAACACACGTCTGATTGGTGTCCCCATTTCGAGCAGCATGTGCACCGAGGCGGCAACCAAGGGTATTTAAATTCGACAACAGCATCAACTCCTTTAGCAGACACAAATCGAAATGATTTGGGCAAATCCTTCGTCAGGTCTGCTTCGACAAAGAATTTTTCTTCTTCGAAATTCTTACACAAATTTTGTGTCGGGATGCAGTCATTTTGCTTCACCAACAACGCTTGCTAAGAACCCTAGCCCTTTCTCTGAAAATATCTTATGTGGGACATTCTTGATAATGACCCAAAGTGGGATGGATTGCAAATCTGGTTGTTGCTCTTCTCGGATTGGCGACCACTTCGACATAATCATTGGAACATCTGCAATGTTCCACATTCCCCTCTTTAACACACGCGCACGAGTCGAGCTATCTCTAATTCTGAATTTTCTGGTGGTTTCATTCACTACAAAAGCATCAATTTTAATAGACTTATCTCCCAGGGTCCATATCTTGTTGACTATGACCTGACCTTTGCCACATGTGGCGCCGTGGATAGAAACTTTCCGATCAAAAAATCCTCCCATAGTGGCGTAGATTCCTCAATAACATCATCTGGTATTACGACTGCTTGATCCCCTTCAATCTCTGTGTACGTGTACTCATGTTTCGAAAGGGCCGATTTGGTTTGGACTACCGAAGTCCATGATGGTTTTTTACTCTGATGTTGTGATAGTACTTGACTCTCTGGAATCACCGAATTATCACCCTCCTTCTCCTGATCCCCCATGACCAGCAAACGGTGGCTAGCCACCGGAGAAACCTCTAGCTAAGGCCCTTCTCAACCCTACAAAATCGCCTTTTCTGTCACCCTAAAAATCGCCTTGCCACGTCAGCCCCTTCTCCCACGTCAACCCTCGAGCGATTACGATTTTACCTCTTCTACATGGTTAAAAGAGATGCGCATTTTACCTCTTCTAATCGCCTTGTATTTTTAAGTTGTTATATACATCGAAATTTAGATCAGTTTATAAAATTACTAGGTTATGACCCACATTGATACGCAGATAAGCACATTAAACATTATTCATGTAAATAATTCAGTTTTAATTAGTAACTTATTGAATTAAAAAAATATTTTAAAATATTATTTAAAGATGGATATTAAATCATTAGAGAAATTAATTTATATCTTAAATTCTCATGTCTTAATTCATATCATGGAGACCATATATATAAATAAATGAAAAAAATATTTTTATTTGTTATGAATATATATTAATTATGTGATATAATCGTAAAGGCAATTGAAATATTATAGAGTTAAATCAGAAAATAATTTTATGTGAATAATTTCATGAAAACCAATGATACTTTTATGAAAAATATTTTATAAATAGTTTTATCAAACGTCACATATAAATCGATGATTGATAAATGTATACCATTGATGTCATTGGTTTCTTTCTCATAAAGATTTATACTCGTCAAACTTTAAACACTCTCGGATTTTAATATGAAATATATTATTATTAGTTTTTTGGTCGAATATATTATTATTATTTTTAACTTGTATAAATTTGTATTTAATACAACTTTTTTTAAAACATTGAAAAATATAAATACCGTCATAGGTAAAATATTTTCATTATCTTTGTGATATTCTAAAACTATCTAGACAAACAAAATATATATGCTTATAGATTTTTTTGTTTATTCACTATGGTTGTATATATCTTAAACTTTTAAAATTGAGATTTTATATGCTCGTGATAGATTATACAAAACAACACATGCACCGTTACATCTTGAGATTGTGGAACATCATTGCTAAAAAACCGTTTGATTATGTTCCTAGTATTCAGATCAGACGTAAGTGACTCCTCATCCCAATAATAGTGGATGAGGAAATGATAGTGGATGAGGAGTAAGATAGAACTATTAATATCAAGGCCACCGAGAATATAAATTCTTCCAATCACTTCAGAATGTTACCAAGACTCTTCATGTTACCACCCCAACATCACCAATGAGTGGATTTAACACCTCGTTATTGTTGTCCATGAGAGTTGCTTACAAGAATAAATCAAATTCATAGAGGACTGTTAATAAAAATCGAGAAAAAGTAATGGACACAAAAATGGAGTAGAGAGAAATATGTACCTATGTGACGATCTCTCTCTTCTTTGTTCGTTCGATGTTAATGTTAGAGACTCTCGTGTTGTTGATGTCCATGAGAGCTTGATCACAAGAATAGTTCAAATTTAGAGAGGATTCGCAATAAAAACCGAAAAATAGCGATGTATTACACAAAAATGGAGCATAGAAATTGCACATAATACGTTGTACCATTATTTATGTGCTCCATCATTGTGTAATACATCACCATTTTCGGTTTTCATTACGAATCCTCTCTGAATTTGAGCTATTCTTGTAATCTAGCTCTCATGGGCATCAACAACGAGATTCTCTAACATTAACGTCGAACAAACGAAGACGAGAGAGATCGTCACATTGGGTTCCACCATGCCAACTAGAAGGTACATGCGACTCACCCTTTGATTTTCATGATAATAAGGATAGTCTCATGCCTTGTAGTGAAGATGTAGCTTCTAGTTTGCAAACTCCCATGCTTATTCAAGAATGTTATGATTTAATATGTGAGACTCAAAGACTACATACTCTAAGAGTAGAAAAGCTTGCTAGAGATTACCATGAAGTATGTTTTGATATTAATTATCTATATGCTTTGAATGTTCATGATCTCGAGTTTAAGGTTTCAATGTTAGAGGAATCTAGTTCTCTTCTTGAAAAATCTTGTCTAGGAGAAGTGCTTAATGTAGATGAGTTCTTGATTGAGGTAGATGATCCTAGGGTTGAGATAAATTCTGAGAATGAGAATATTGTGTCTTACATGATTGATGGGGATGAAGTTAACTATTATTTGATGAACTCGTTTAACCCTGAAGTTGACTTTATCTTTCCATCAAATGCATTTGATTCTCATGAGCATCTAACCAAGGACGATTCAAAGATATATGCTACAATGGTAATAAAATCCCTTGATGAGAGTTATATCTTTTTGTCATGGATGTGTCATCTTACATATTTTGTTCATCTTACTAATAGGAGAAGGACAAAAGGTGCATTGGCCCAACTTTTTGATTCTCATGATTAACCTATGTGTTCATAAGTCAAGCTAAAGACTTAAAACAAGCGTTTGGTGGGAGACTTTTGGTTTTGGTTTTCGGTGTTTCAGAAGAAAAAAAACGTGCAAATAAGGGGCAGATCAATCGATCTATGCACGGATTGATCAATCCGGATATTTGAGCCAAAGCAGCGGATCACCTCAGGATCAACTTGGCAGAATCGAACATAAGCAGATCGATCGATCTGTGCAAGGTACTAAAAAAAAAAATCTTTTTATTATTTTGAGTCTATTTATGCCTTTTTCCTTATTTATTTCACACCGAGACGGTGTGAAGTAAGTCTGGGGGAAGGTATTCATCGTTTACTAACATTATTTTCTTTTTTCTGTTTCTCTTGAGTCACTTTTGATGTTTTTCTTGAGTCAGTCCAAGTTTTTTTATTGAGTCAAGATTATTCTGGTTAGGAAACTATGATGTAATTTTTCTCTTTGTTTATTGACTATTTCATTTGAGTGACCATTGCTGCAGAATGAATTCAGATCAGACTAATGGAAAATCCAAATGCTGACCAGTTAACTAGAGACGTCCCTTATTTCCAGCGAATTCAACTAATCCTGAGTTAATTGCACCCTCATTGGGATGATTGGTGTCCAAAGAGCTTGATTCCTCGTTCGTACCGGACAGATGCATCTTGTGTGAAAAAGTTATGGTACTCCTCTCCCCTGTTCCAAGATTGAATAAAAGATGAAATGACTTTCACTGAGTAAAGACTAGGAAAATTTCCCGTGATGCCACTATTCGCCTACACCTTTGATTTATAGCTCAAGAACAGCAGTCTGAGTCCCGTAGAACAGATTAAAAATAGTGCAAAGATCCTCACGACCCTGTCTCCTCACAAGGAACAACAGTAGTGAGTCCTCACGAGCTTGTCTCCTCACAAGGAACAATAGTAGTGAGCGCTATTCTAAAACTGTAACGGAAGGATCCTCACGACCATGTTTCCTCACAAGGAACATAAAAGTGAAAGCACTGTTTTTGAGTTATTTTAAAAAAAAAAGAATAAGTCTCAAGAAGAGGAAGAGTACCAAAAGGTTGTATTGGTGCTCTGTCATGGTATTGTACGGGAATGAATCTAGAAGGTTCTTGGCACTGAGATTATCAATGAGGCTAGCGATGATGAGTTGTGGAAAGTGCTGCGAAATCTTTGGATGAATTTGGGAGGCTGGAAAAGTTTGTGGAGAAGTACATGGTTGATATGCTCAAATTTGCCCTGAGCTACTCTCTCAAATTAAGAGATCGTAGTAGTACTTAGGGATCGAATCCACAGGGAATCGAATAACACAACCAATTCGTGAATTCAAATTTTGCTAAGTAAAAAGTGATGAATGTAAAATAGAAAGCAAACGTAAACAGTGAATGATGATAAAGGTTTTAGTAATCAATGAGACAAAAAGTTAGGCATTGGGTAATTCGCAGGAATGACTTGAAATACGGCTGTGTCGATCGACATGGATGTCCGCGTCGATCGACACGAGGATAAAACAGTTAGGATTTGTTAAGAACGGTTCTAGAACATAAACACGAATGTAAAATCAATCAACTTTCGTTGCAGAGACTATCTATGATTAGATTCCTAAATCCCAAATTTCTTTGCGAACCTAGAGAATAAAATCAAGCATTAAATTCAGGTTTAATTGTTCACAAAATTCCTAAGCCAAATTTCTTTGCGAATAGGTAATTTTGCTCATCTAAGATTATATCAGGTTGTTAATAATACTTTCGCATCTATTAAAGCAACCTAGGATATCCAATTTCAGTTGATCAATCCTAAAATCAGAGTTAAATCAAGCTAGATGAAGAACATAAAGATAAATCCTAACAGGGTTTCAATCCTACCAATTTCTCATCAAACCCTAGAATTACCCTAAACCTAACAAGCAAACTACTCAGACATAGATGCAGTAAACATTATGAATGAATAAAATTGCATTAAAAATAGAGTTAGAGATACAGAAGGGTCGAAATCTGAAGGTCTGGAAGTCCTGAAATCTCCCCAAAAGCTCTCCTCTCTTAAGTCTCAATATAAAATCCAAGATAAAAACATGAAAACCTAAGGAAAAACTATATATAAGGTCTAAAATTCGGATTGGGTTTTTCTGGAAACTTTTGGGCTTCATGGGCCCAAGAGGAAATTCTTCTCTTCTCGTCAGACGAGCTTGTGTCGATCGACACATAGGACCGTGTCGATCGACACGTGCTTGAAAACTCGATTCCAACTTGATCACTTCAGCTCGTATTCCCTCCATGCTCCAAAATGCTCCAAAAGCTTCTATAAAGCTCCAATCATCCATTATCCTGCAAAGACTCTAAAACAATAGGAAAATACCAAAAAGACTCGATAAAAAGGACTTATATCATGGTCGAAAACGGGTAAAAACCATGATATATCAACTCCCCCAGACTTAGCATTTGCTTGCCCTCAAGCAAAACATAAACCAAGAATGTGAAAGAGGTTTGAAAACACAGAAACTTACCTTCCCTTGGAGCAATGAACTGACCCTTCCAATCTAGTGAACCACATAACACAGAACCAACCCAGAATCAGACCACCATGTACTTCTCCATAGACATTCGTAGCCTCCCAAATTCATCCACGACTTCTCAACATAACCCGCTAGTTCTCATTGCTGGGTCTCGTCCCAGATCTCGGTGCCAAAAACCTTCTAGACTCATTCTCATACTATACCATGTCAAGTGAACCATACAACCTTTGGTACTCTTTCTCTCCCCCAGACTTATTCGATTCAGAAACTCAAAAACAGTGCTTTCACTACTATTGTTCCTTGTGAGGAGACAGGGTCGTGAGATCGCTCGTCCTCTACATCCGTTCTAAGGGACTCAGACTGCTGTTTTTGAGGTTCAGGTGATCACCTCTTGAGTACTGACTCACTGGAATTTCATTTCCTCATCTAGTACTCAAAAACTATCATATCACCCCAAATCATTCAAATATTTTTTTTTATTTTTTTTAGTCTGATGAAGGAGAGGAGTACCATTCTTTTCAATAGAGATTGCACTTGTCAGGTATGAATGAGGAGTCAAGCTCTATGAACACCAATCACCAAGGAGGCCGCATAATTAGCTCGAACCCTGGGCGGATTATGCTGAAAGTAACAGACGTCTCTAGTTAACTGGTCAGCCTTAGGATTTCCCATTAGTCTAATTCTGAAATCGATCCTGGAAAAATGGTCACACAACTGAAAGAACAATCTAATAAACCAAGAGAAAAGTCATAGTTTCCAACTGTTTTGACTCAATAAAAACGAAAATTTGACTCAAAATAAACCAAAACAAAGAGAAACACGTTAGTAGTTTCCTCCCCCAGACTTAACCAACACTGTCCCCAGTGTTGTTAAAACATGAGCTTGGAAAGAAAAGAAATCAAAGGTAAATTGAACTTGAATGAAACGAACAAGATTTACCACTGTGGGGACCCTATCGATCGACACAGACTTCCCATGTCGATCGACACGGGTTCTGAAAGATCGGACCGTTATGTGTTGGAGAAATTTGAAAAAATGCTGTCCATGTCGATCGATACAGAGAAGATGTATCGATCGACACAGACCTCTCTGTTTCAGACCGCAAACCTGCATTACTCAACAAATACTATCAAATAGAAAAACACAAGGCAAATCCCATTAAGTTGTTCAAGTTCAAAGTTCCTAAGAATCACAGACAAACTGAAAGATAAAAGAGAAAACAGAAAAACTTACAAGTGGGTTGCCTCCCACTAAGCGCTTGTTTTCAGTCATTAGCTTGACCGTGTCAGGACTATGGTGGATCAGGGAAGGGAACCACTCCAGGAAAAAGCTTCATGGTGTTTTGCACCATCTTTTGGATAACGACCTCTCCTTTCTCCCTTAGCTCCATGGGAAGGATTATTCTGAACTTGGAGAAGGGTTTAGAAGTCGTTTTACGCTTCCTCTTGCAGATTGCCAAGTCTCCATTAGGTCTCAAGGGGGGTGGAATAGAGGGCGGATCACTTGGGATCTTCTTGCACTTGGATCTAGCTGGTTTGGCGGCTTCATGATGTGCATCGGAAGGGGCCATCTTAAGAACGTTCTGCACCTTCTTCACGTCATCCCTAGGGTCTAGACCTTGCCTTCCTCCTTCAATAGTGACGGTCAAACAAGAATTCTCCATGACATGAACTGCTGGGTAGAAGACATTCTTGTTGATCTTGGAGAAGGAGATTCGCTCATTAGGAAAGTCAACAATCGCACCCACAGTGGCAAGGAAGGCTCGCCCAAGAATCAATGGACTGCTGCTACCCTCTTTTGTCTCTAGAACGTGAAAATCTGCTGGAATGAGACAGTCTCCCACTTGAAGCATTAGATCTGCAATGAATCCTTTTGAAGGTCTGGGAGAATGGTCAGCTAGGAAGATAGACATCCGTGAAGGTTGTAGATCCACAATCCCTAGCTTCCTTGCAACATCCTCAGAGATAACATTCACATTAGCCCCAGTGTCACACAGAGAGTTCTTAAATTGCGTACCTTTGATAGAGCAGGGAATCACAAACATTCCAAAACTTGAAACCTTGGGTAGCATCCTCAATGAGGGTTGAGGAGGTTCCTCTGAAGTCATGTCTTGAATCAATGCGCATACTTCTATGGAAAGTATAGCACTGAACTGCTCGGAACTCAAGTTCTTGATAGCCATCCTCTGCAAACACTTTCTGACCACCGGAGAGAGCTTCTCAGCACCTATCAATGGAAACTCCACAACAAGCTTATCCATGATGGCCTTGCATTGGGCATCCTCTATCTCTTTCTCAGACTTCCTCCTCGGAAATGGTAGCTTAGGCTTGTAGACCTTTCCCTCTGCTTTGACTGAAGGTTTCGAAGAAAGTGGCCTATTCTGGGCAGCGTGTCGATCGACATGAGTAGTGTGTCGATCAACAGGAGACTTCATGTCTGATGTATCACCGATTGCGTAACACTCTGTCGATTGATAGGCTTCTGTGTCGATCAACACGGTGCTCTCTGTGAAACTAGACTCGCAATTCAGGGCTTGTGTCGATCGACACAGACCAGTCGTGTCGATCGACACGAGCTCTACTGTCTCCAAATCTGCGACTTCTCCTTCCTCACACCCCACAGTGATTGCATTGATATGCAACCTTGGGTTTGTCTCAGTCTTAGCCGGTAGGAATCCTTCTTGCCTTTTCACCGACTCTGCCGTTTGGGCTACCTGAGTGTCCAGCTTCTTTATGTGGAGATTGATAGCCTTAATTTTGCCATTCAACTCGGTGTACAAGGCATCTATCTTGCCATTGAAGCTCACCGTCATCTGCTGCTGTCCTTCCAGATTCTGCTCCAGCATAGACTTCATCTCACTGCTCTCTGCTGTCTGAGGAGGAGGTGTCTGATAGGAGGATGAACCATAGTTTCTGGTGTAATTGCTCTGGAAAGGCTTCTGAAAATCGTTCTTCTGGAACCCTTGTTGATTCCCAAACCTCTGACCCTGATAGCCACCTCCACTGATGTAGTTCACATCCTTTTCCTCTGGCTCGAAAGTCTCTACCTCTGCAGCAAACTGAACTGACTTCTTCCCAACTAGAAGGTTATGCACAGAGTCTAACTTGGCTTTCACCTCAGCGATCTGACCTCCATCCATGTTACCACCAAGTTTCTTCCTCTCGAAGTCTGCGTTCTTGGTACTATTGCTAGCAGCCAAGTTCTCTATAAGCACAAATGCATCCTCGGGATATCTAGTGTTGAAGTTCCCGTTGCTCGCAGCATCTAGAGCCATTTGATACTTCCAATCAATCCCTCTGAAGAATATACCCAGCAGCTGAACATCACTAAACCCGTGATGAGGACAATCTCTCTGATAAGACTTGAATCGCATCCAAGAATCCTTAAATGCTTCAGTCGGACCTTGCTTAAAGGTAGAGATCTTAGTCCTTAGATCCTCTGATCTTGCCTCATCGAAGAAGTTGTTGAGGAAGGCATTCTTGGTGTCCTCCCAAGTAGTCAACGAGCCCGGCTCCAGCTGCTTCAGCCAGTAAGCTGCTTCTCCACTGAGAGAGTATGGGAACAGCTTGCAGTAGAGGTAGTCACTGGATACTCCATTAGCCTTAATGCTAGATGCTAGGTCCTCAAACCTCTCAATGTGATCCATGGGGTGCTCAGAAGAAAGGCCATGGAATGGGTGCTGAGCCACTAGTGAGAAGTAAGCCGGCTTCAGCTCGAAATCGTTCCTCGAAAATGCTGGAGGTCGGATTGCTGCCCTGTTGGCATAGAACTCATCGGGCCTGTTGTACTCTCCCAGAGTACGCCCACGCCCAACTGGCTCATGGCGCTGTACAGCATGCTGCTCCTCCAAAATCACAGCCCCGTTCTCATCCAACCTCTGACCCTGAGCATTACGTCTGCGACCCTCAGTGTCCTGCAGGAAACCATCTTCACCTCTGATCAATACTAATGGATTCATTCTGGCTGTCCTTGTCGCTGCTCTGTTGGCTCGTTCTACCCTTTCAATCTCAGGATTGAGATCAAGTAGTGCTTTGTTCTGGTTGCTTCTGGTAACGCGCTGATGCATAAACCTGAAACACACAAAACAAAAAGAAAAGAAAAAGTAAGTAAAATAAACAAAAATAAAAACTTAGACAAAGTTCTAATATCACAAATCGATTGGTTAAGTCGCTATTCTAAAACTGTAACGGAAGGATCCTCACGACCATGTTTCCTCACAAGGAACATAAAAGTGAAAGCACTGTTTTTGAGTTATTTAAAAAAAAAAAGAATAAGTCTCAAGAAGAGGAAGAGTACCAAAAGGTTGTATTGGTGCTCTGTCATGGTATTGTACGGGAATGAATCTAGAAGGTTCTTGGCACTGAGATTATCAATGAGGCTAGCGATGATGAGTTGTGGAAAGTGCTGCGAAATCTTTGGATGAATTTGGGAGGCTGGAAAAGTTTGTGGAGAAGTACATGGTTGATATGCTCAAATTTGCCCTGAGCTACTCTCTCAAATTAAGAGATCGTAGTAGTACTTAGGGATCGAATCCACAGGGAATCGAATAACACAACCAATTCGTGAATTCAAATTTTGCTAAGTAAAAAGTGATGAATGTAAAATAGAAAGCAAACGTAAACAGTGAATGATGATAAAGGTTTTAGTAATCAATGAGACAAAAAGTTAGGCATTGGGTAATTCGCAGGAATGACTTGAAATACGGCTGTGTCGATCGACATGGATGTCCGCGTCGATCGACACGAGGATAAAACAGTTAGGATTTGTTAAGAACGGTTCTAGAACATAAACACGAATGTAAAATCAATCAACTTTCGTTGCAGAGACTATCTATGATTAGATTCCTAAATCCCAAATTTCTTTGCGAACCTAGAGAATAAAATCAAGCATTAAATTCAGGTTTAATTGTTCACAAAATTTCTAAGCCAAATTTCTTTGCGAATAGGTAATTTTGCTCATCTAAGATTATATCAGGTTGTTAATAATACTTTCGCATCTATTAAAGCAACCTAGGATATCCAATTTCAGTTGATCAATCCTAAAATCAGAGTTAAATCAATCTAGATGAAGAACATAAAGATAAATCCTAACAGGGTTTCAATCCTACCAATTTCTCATCAAACCCTAGAATTACCCTAAACCTAACAAGCAAACTACTCAGACATAGATGCAGTAAACATTATGAATGAATAAAATTGCATTAAAAATAGAGTTAGAGATACAGAAGGGTCGAAATCTGAAGGTCTGGAAGTCCTGAAATCTCCCTAAAAGCTCTCCTCTCTTAAGTCTCAATATAAAATCCAAGATAAAAACATGAAAACCTAAGGAAAAACTATATATAAGGTCTAAAATTCGGACTGGGTTTTTCTGGAAACTTTTGGGCTTCATGGGCCCAAGAGGAAATTCTTCTCTTCTCGTCAGACGAGCTTGTGTCGATCGACACATAGGACCGTGTCGATCGACACGTGCTTGAAAACTCGATTCCAACTTGATCACTTCAGCTCGTATTCCCTCCATGCTCCAAAATGCTCCAAAAGCTTCTATAAAGCTCCAATCATCCATTATCCTGCAAAGACTCTAAAACAATAGGAAAATACCAAAAAGACTCGATAAAAAGGACTTATATCATGGTCGAAAACGGGTAAAAACCATGATATATCAATGGTGGTTCGATCTGATTTGTCCTTGCAGTATGTGGATTACAAATTTAGTGGCCTTTAAACGTTCCAAAACAGAAGATGAGTTTCTGCATTTTCAAACATCTTTCATAGGTTTAGTCTTCTGTTTTGCTTGAGGGCAAGCAAAAAGCTAAATCTGGGAGAGTTGATGTATTGCGTTTTTGATGCATTGTAACCAATGTTTTCAATGGTTTTTCGAGTCTTTTCGATGTTTTTAGAATCTTTTCAGGTTTAAACACGTTTGGATGGAGTCTAAGGCAAAAGAGCAAGGATTAGAAGAAAAATAGAAGAAAATGGTCAGAAATTTGGCATTCGTTGAGTGACTTTCCGCCATTGGATCGAGCTGAAATTTGAACACAAGATAGAGAGTGGAGTTAGCTTTCATTTGGAAGTGATATGAAGTTATTCCAACGGTGGGATCGAAAGTTATGGGAGTTTTAGTGAAGACATGTCAGTCTGCCTTAACCGACTGGTTTGTTATAAATTAAGGAAATTGCATATTTTCCTATTTTGACTCGGTTTGAACCAAAAACGTGATTTAGCCGAATGCTTTATTTTTATCTTCATACTTGAGTTTTTGCAATTTGTAAGTTTTGGGAGAAGAATCTCTAACTATGCATCTCTATAGAAGATTTCTGAACCCAGTTTTTAATCTTTTAATCTAATTATGCAATTCTATTCTTCTCTTGGTGGTTTCTCTTTGATTATGTCTGAGTAGATCCATATTTAGGTTTTAGGGTTTCAAGGGATTTCATGGATTGATGAATTAGACATAGATAGGGATTTGTATTTGTCTTCATCTATCGTTGTTCATATTGCTTGAATTAGATTGATCATCTAGTTCCTGATGTTAGGATGTTTAATGCACCAAAAATGTTTGATTAAATGCCTGAAAGAATGTAGATGAGCAAATTGTCATTAGCCAACGAAAGCTGATGTTAAGGCGATTTGTAAACATATCAAACCTGCTCGTTAATGTTTGTCTAGAATTCTAAGTTCAAACGACAGTTTAGAATCTTAGGTTGCTAGATAAAGTGATTGATACCACGACAGTGGATTGGTTATACATTTATGTTTGAGTTTGAGATTGCGCTGAATAATTGTCTGGTTCATGATTTCTGATTTCCTGCGAATATCCCTAAAACCTGACGCTTTTAATTTCATAGTTTACATTGCTATATTTTATTTCTCATTTACATTATTGCAATTACAATCATTATTCTCTCTTAGCTTAACTTCATTCTTACGAATTCGTAGTGTGATACTTGGTCCTTATGAATTCGATCCCTGCATTACTACAATAATTTGCTGTGCACTTGCAGTAGTTATATAGGGTTAAAACCTATGTTATCAACTAGCTGTTTCTCTTTTTTACAAGACATCTCTTGTTAATGCTATGACAACAACCAACTCTACAACAAGGAAACGTATGTTTCTTCCAAAGTAAAATATATTGTTTCATATTTAAAAATGTTTTTTGATTGGTTTACACAGCTTGTAGGTTCTTTCGTAAACATGGAGTTGCATTCGTTGGTGGAACCATACTCGTATTGGATGTCTATAAAAACGCTAAACGCTTGAAGAGTATGCTTGGTATCATTGGTGAGTTCAAAGAATGGCAGGAAAAGAATCCTATAAAAGCCAATGGGCTTAACAATGTCACAATAATGTGAGTTTCTTTTTTTGTTTCTTCTGTTTTGTTTCCCTTGTTGTGGATGTTTTTAATTATTAAGAGTTGTGCAAGGTGAGAATTCTTTTAAGCTGAGAAACCTTTGGAAGCTTCTCAAGGCGTCAAGTGGAGATGTAGTGGATAAACTCCAGGAGTTAAGTGGCGATGTAGCGGATAAAGTCAAGGCGAAAACAACTTCCATCTTCCCAAAGCTTCTATGTTAGAGTGAATATACCGAAAGGGGAATTTGTTCATAAAAGACTTGAAAACTTTTGTTCTGCTATCTCCTTTTCCATATGAGATGCACTGTAATATTGCTCATGCTTTAAAGAAAACCAAGTACCTAGAGCGGCAGAGCCTGTCAGTTATTTGTATGTTCTAGTACTTGTAAATTTTTTGTTATTCGTGTTTCTAAACTGCTGGTATTGCAGTACGTATTTCCACTGGCGTTTCTGGTTACCAATACCTACTTTATGGCAAGACCTGGTATTTAGAAAATTGGGAAGTCTTTGCTTCTCATTGATGATATATCTACTTGTTTATCAATATGGAGATGTACGGGCTCTTCGTACAACCAACAAGAATCGTGGCTTTATTATGGTATATTGGTATCATACTATGATATAAGGGCTGCTCAGAATGAGATGAGCGCACTCCACAATGGACTCTTAAAGGGGAAGGAAGCTTGATGTTCATTTCCCGAAGGTGTTGTTCACTCTTTGCATCACAATTTTTTTTTTTTTTTTGTGGAATTGTGGTTTCTTCCTTTATCTTGCTTACTACTCTTTTTTGTGATATGAGGAAAATCCTTCTAAAGAGAACACCAACAAAGGAGCCTTGTTGGTTAATAATCTTGATTTTTTCTATATATAATAAAGAGCTTCACAAAATAGTCAAGTTGATATTGTGGTTAGCTCACCCGTTTTCTCCTTGTACTTGCTTTGTGATATTGTCGATTATGTGACTTTGTGATTTTGATAGTTCTGTTATTTCTCTTGTAGGCAGGTTCGTTGAATGAGACATGAGAACTCACAGATATATATAGAGTTCTTTGATGTTCGAGCCGCGAAGGACACTCTCCGAGGACTAAATGGGCTAGAGATTGCTGGGAGGCAGCTTAAACTTGTGCCAACCTGTCCAGAGAGTACAAAGGTGGTTATTAATTTTTATTCATGCCTTACTCTTTCTCTATGGTTGTGAACTGAAGCAGTAACGACCTATTTTGAAAGTCTTATTTGCTCAAATTTCAATATGAACTTCAATTGTGTTGATGTGTAGGATTATTCATAGTTTTTTTGTTTCTTTTTTCTATTTCACGCCACAGTTTATTGCAGATGATGGTGCGGGGTGCCTACCTAAAATGGGTTTTAATATCCTATAATCAGCACACATAAGAATCATCTCAGATAGCAAGCATGCTGGTAGCCCGAAAACCCTTTTGAAAATTCGAAAACAGGGATCCAAAGCTTGTCAAATCTTCATCCTCACTCTCTTCTTGAGTACAGTCCATATAAATCCTCTCTACGACATTTTCTGAAATGGTCAGTGATGGCCAAAAAGCAAATGAAGGCTTTATGATGAGCAATGTTCCTGGAGTCGGCGTAGATGGGTTTAATGGTGGTGGTAAGCATATGTTCTTCTAATTGCTTATCTGCCTTTGGTACACTTGCCTATCATTTGTGATAAAGCGTCCCAACGACGACGAATGTGAGTTTAAAAAGTATATATTTTCTATAGAATATGAACAACGAGTAGTATCTAATTGAGGTAAGCTATTGATCCTGACCAATTTTAGTGGATGATGAAATGCGACAGAGGCTGCAATTTAGCTGAATAGATTAGATGGTTTTATATTGGAGTGTGAAGAGGGAAAGACTGCAAAAATAATTTGACTAGTAGTAAAATGTTGAAAATATTTGATATTGAAGATTGTGATGAAGTTTTTCTACTTACCTGTTTGGGCAACTGATTTCAGTTTTCTCATTTTTTGTAATTTTCTTGTTGTAGTCATAAGATCTCCCATAAATCAAGGCTCCCACCGCACCAACCTCAACTTATGGAGCACTCGGCAACATAATATGGCAGGTGGCATGATGTGGCCTAACTCACCATCTCGCGTCAACACTCAACAGCATTTCTTCTCAGCACATTCCACATATGCCTCAGCTCTTTTCTGGAAGGAGCCCAAGGCTTTCAATGCGAGGCTCATTTGACTTGCCTAATGAACGATACAGGAATCTCTCTCACCGAAGAAGCGATTCTAGCTCTAGTAATGCTGAAAAGAAACTGTATGAGCTTGATGTTGATCGCATTTTACGTGGGGTGGATAGCCGCACAACATTGATGATTAAAAACATTCCTATAAGTAAGTGAGCTTGCTTCTTTTCACCCCATAATTATCCGTTGTATTTTGTGATTTGCAATTATTGTTCGATTCTAGTCTGAGTTGCTTGTTTTATCTTGCTTCATCTTTGAATAATCTTTTTTGTTCTCGTAATGGTTTAGGTAGATGTCTAAGATGCTCCTTGCTGCCATTGACGAGTACTGTAGAGGAACCTATGCTTTCCTTTATTTGCCAATTGACTTTACTGTAGAGGAACCTATGATTCTTTTTTTTTTTTTCTAATAGAAATGGATCCAATAACAAACCAACGTGTTATAACATGATATTTAGAACTTTTCTCAGTTTCTCCTTGCTAGTCGGATGTATAAAAATCCATAATAATAAAAGGCTAACAGTTTTGGTAACTATGTTAGATCACCAAAAGTCTCTATTAAGTCATAATACTTTGGTGATATTTGAAGCATATGCATCCTTTCAGTACAAAAATAACTTTAAAGTATTGAATTTTTTGTTTTTCTCGTCAAATCCCTTATATATTATTTGTGAAGTGATTTTGCTGAGTTTGCTTATGTGTCAATTCCACATTCATTCTCACCAAATAAATATGACATGACATCTTAATATTACGACATGGCAAAATTATGGCTCAATTTTAAAATATTTTATTTAGCCCATTCGAAATCTTAAAAACCAAATAGTCCATATCCCAATCAAATGATAAAGTCAATTAAATGATTAAACGAATTCAATTCTATTAACTAAAAACCACGCCTCCATTATATATTTAAATTGTATTAACCTAAAAGCATGCCTCCATTATATATATTAGAGTGTTTAGAATGCTTCTCATTCGGTCTTTATCAGCAAATTATGTTTTTTTAATGGTTTTCTCCTATTGTGATCTAAATAATTCTGAAAAATATACATGGAGCATTCAGGTGAAAGTAAAATTATTGGGGATCTAAATAATTCTAAAAATATACATGGAGCATTCCGGTGAAAGTATATTTATTGGGGATCTAAATAATTCAAAAAAATATACATGCAAATATTTTGAACACAAGACAATTCAAAAATAACAAATTAATTTAACAAAAATTGTATATAGATTTTTTATATATTTATATTACATATAATTATCTCATATAAATAAAAAATTATTTTTCTTTAACAAAGTATGAAAAAGTGTAAGACACGTTAACCATAAAGAAAATAGAAAACAACAAACGTTTGAAAAAATAAAAAATCATTTTTATATGTTTATATTATATATAATTATATCTTCCTAATTATCTCATATAAATAGAAAATTGTTTTTCTTTTACGAAGTATGAAAAAGTGTAAAACACATTAACCATAAGGAAAACAGAAAACAACAAACCTTTGAAAAACAAAAAAAAAGGAAAATATATAGTATTTGATTTATGTTGTAAGAACAAATTATTAATTTTTTTTTGTTTACGAAAAGTTGCTCATATTAATTTTTAATATGTCGATGTCGAATTTAGTTTTAATTCAAGATACAATGTGAAGAAATTTTGTTTTTAAACACTATCAAATAGGGTGTTCAACCTTTTATGAGAGGAATCTCAATTTTTTTATAACAGATTTTGCATTCCATTGTATTAAGATATTATACATTGGATTTGACACGTTTACGTATATAAAATAATAAAATGAATGAACTAAACTTTCAAAAATTTATATTATTAACAAAAACGTGTCAACAACAATGTCTATAATAAAAATTAAACAATATACATATTTTCAAAATTTTAAAGTGTAAAATTAAAAATAAAATTTATAAATAAATTATCCGCGTGTACGCGGTGGAATCACCTAGTTGATTTCAAATTAATAGAGTACTTTTGGCTTGAGCTGATAATAATAAGTAATGACTCATAATGGTGGTTCATAAGTCGGACGTATAAATGTACAAGTACAATCAGAATCCTTTTCCTAATACGTCGGAAAGCAAACCAATGATCGTTTCGTTTTCCAAGTGGAACTACACTATGAATATTGGATCTCTTTTTTTTTTTTTTGTGTGCTTATAACATAATTTTATGTGCGTATCGTAAAAAAAAAATGATTCTAAAATCAATTGTTCCGGGCAAGAAAATATCAATCATGTGGGGGAGAAGACAAAAGAGATATAGCTGGCACAAACACAACTCTTCTACAACTTTTTTCATATATTTTTAAATAGATAACTAGGATTGAATCGGCGCGCTTGCGTGGAAGAACTTTTATGAGTCTTTGCTTTTATTGATCATTGGTTCCGTCAATCCGTTTTATCACCTTAGGCCGGTACTTTCAGACGATTCATCAAGTATTCCTCATGCGTAGTAAAGGATAATGCTAATATCATGAAGGTATTCAGAGCTTCTGTTTAATCTAAAGAATTGTATAATGTTTCTTCAGATCATGCAATTCTTTAGTTAACATGTTGCCCGAAAAAGACATTCAATTTTTTTGCCTTTTATATACAAGCCTTGCATAATTGGTCTGACGTTGGCTTCCATGACCACTTGCATTCCTGTTCTAGCTTGTCAAAGCGACGATCCTGATTCCATTTCTCGAATTCCATGTATATGTTTAAATGTATCGTTGACTTGCAGAAACATAGTTATGCGATAACCATGGATTTGTGAAACTTATGGTGCTCCTTTGTTTATAGAGATATCAGTGTATGATGGTGGAACTGGAGCCAGCCCTATATGTTCCATAAAGCATGCTGGTGGCCCACGAGAACTTGGACTAGCTTAATCCTAGCAGTTTTAGTTTCGGCATAAGAATTTTTTTTTTTTTTTTTTCATTTTAGTTTGCCGTGGTGATAATCATTTTACTTGGACTAGCTGAAACCCAACAAGTATACAACTTTTATCAACTTCAATTTTCCATGCAGTCTATCAGCTTATTGACGTCTATTGATAGTGAAAATTCATTCCTTTTGCAGACTCTCATTGAAAATGGACTCATGGAAAGAGTTATTATTAGTGTTGATGGCGGATTCAGGATTGGTGTTGATGTGTTGAAAGCTGCAGCCAGTGGCGGATTTAGAAATAAATATTATCGGGGTCATAATTTATAATTTAACATACAGAAATTATTTTTTACAATACTATGATAAAATTATATGAATTGATGGGTGCATTTGGAAGTTTAAACATTAATTTTAACTAAATATTTCACTAAATTCAATCAAATTTTGCACCAAAAATAATTAATATACTAATTTTATGGGGTCACATGACCCCCCTCCTCCCTTCTTACTTCCACCCCTGGCTACAGCTATGGGTTTGGTGTTCTGGCAATGATTCCAGTTGCATCCGGATGTATTATAGCTCGCATTTGCCACACTAATAAATGCCCCGTTGCTGTTGCCAATCAGGTAATTTGTATTCTCTTCTTAGATGTTCTTGTTCATGGTCCGAATTCATAACCAACGTGTGACAAAAGGAATGGCCGGAGAAGCGAAGAGAGATGTTGGAGAGGAGGACATGGAAAGAGAGAAATGTCGAAGATGAAGGGGTTGGAGCGAGAGGAGTGCTTGGGGCAATTGGCGAGACTATAGCTGAGATTGCGCAGATGACTCAAGAACATAGTTATTGGTAATACTCCAGAGAGGACACATGAGCATGAAACCACTAATTATAAGAGACAGGATTATGGACATACATGAGGTTAGGCTTGGGCATTCGGGTATTCGGTTCCGGATAATTTGGGCATTCGGGTACCCCAATTTTTACTCTCTTTTTTTTGTTTTTAAAATATGGAATCTCTAGTTCACTTTTTTACGTTTGAATTTTTTTATAAATGTTATGAATAAGAGAGATAAGAGAGATTTGAGAGAAAATTGTGTTATCTTATTCCATGAATAATACAGAATATATATAGAATTACAATGACTTGGAGAACAAGTAGAATTTGGAGAGCAAGCAAGTCTAGAACCTTCTAGAATATTGGCCTATAATGGACATCCATATAATGGGTTTATAACACTCCCCCTTGGATGTCATTATAGTAAAAATATTCTTAATGCGCATAAGATATTACCTCATTAAAAACTTTACTAAGAAAACCCAATTAGGACAAAACCATGGCTAAGGGAAAAAGAGTGCAACGCGCTATTCCTCTCCATACTGAGTGCATAACTTGATATCTTTGTGACGACGTACCCAAATGTTGAACTTGCATCTTGAAAGTACTAACTGGAAGTGTCTTGGAAAATAAGTCCGCCAAAGCTTCACTTGAACGAATCTGTAGAACATGTACATCGCCTTTCTTCTGCAACTCATGGGTCTTTCAGATGATTTATCTTAATCATTCTCTTTGTTTCTCTCGATATCATCAATGTATGATATACATTTGGGAGATTGATAGATTTTCATATATCATTGTAATGATAATATTTTTTTTTAAGTGTCTATCATTTGAGTGTTCTTTGATGTCTCATTAAAAACCTTTCATAGAAAAACTCATCATTATATTTCTCCCCCTCGAAAACATCTTCTTTGGGATATGAAATCCGATCTTTCGAAATTATTATAAATATAGCCTTAAAACAAATATAATTATCATATGATATCTCATATGATTGGACTTCTGGTCCATACCATCTTTTCCTTTATCATACAAAATATCATTGCATTTTATGTATGGTACTTCAGGACCAAACATATATGAGCATTTTGTGTAAAATCTTCTAAGGATTTATTGAGATAACATCTTGTGCGCTAGATGTTCAACTTGAGATATATGAAGATAAATATATCTTTCCAAGGTATATTCTCAAATATTTTCTTCAGATATTAATCTCTTAAGGAGTTCTAGTGGTATTCAAATCATCACATACATTGCTATTATAGCAAATCATTTACGAAATCTCCTTACATTGAATTCTTCTGGGACTTTCATAAATATCATTATCCATTGATCTTTTATCATATATTATTATCATCGTACTACTTGTGATAACTCTGTTGGAGTTTCGATGATCTTCAATTAAGAATCACTTTATCAAAATCTTTTGAGAAATACATGATTATACCCCATGTTACATATTTTCTATTCATTCGATTGAGTAGAGTTACCGGGAACATAATTCTCATACCCTTAATCCTTCGGGATTATATCTTTCACATCCTTCGAGGATTCCAATCATATGTAATTATCCAGTATTCAATAACATATTGCCAAACTTATAAGTATTGCATCCACCATAAGAGAACATATCCCTTCATAAAATATTCCTTATCTTTGTGACAATTTCACTATTGTTTTACACAAAGACTCATTTATCTTCCACTGGCTTTACACTTCACGTGCATAGACTACAGGTCTATTTCTATGCAAGAGATTATACGTCTATTTTCTTCCATTCCTTTTGAACAATCATTACTTTGTGTACACTTTTCAATAGACTTTCATGATCTTCTTCTTATTCATAAAATCAACAGCTCATAGCATGCAAAATATTATGACATCAATTTGCTTTTTGGTTCTATCTTATTTCAAACATGACATAGCTAGCTAGCCCTCTTCATTGTCAAGTACTTGAATATTTTCATTCGTCATGTTTATGTCTCTTCTAGAGCTCATTCGGTCTCTTCTGGAGATCATTCAAAATCTTTCTTTCCTCGATCTGGTCATTCTAATTATCTGCTCATTTTCTTTTACTAAGATTCTTATATTTGGAACCAATTATCTGGGGGGATCTATCAGTTGTTCATTGGCTTGATGCGAGTCATTGGTACTAAACCATTTTTGTGTATGAGCATGAACTTCGGGATGTTCAACACCTATTCGAGTGGACATAGAATAATCATCAAAGAATTCACCAACATTATCAAATAACCTTGCAAACTTGAGGTTGCAGTTTGATGAAAAAGATAAATGTGAATATCTAGTCGATGCATCCATCGATTTTATGCGTCAATCGAGTCAATGCGTCCACTGAATCGATGCGTCTATTATAACCATAAGGAATCAAAATTTCACATGGTGGGTGACCAGCCCATAACCATTTCTTTGTATATATGTCACATTACCGTTAGATTCCAAAATATTTTATCTGGTGAAAGCCACATTATCATATTGCTTTCTCAGCAAGCAACCTATGATAAATCATTAAGAAGAAACTTCTAGTTCTTCATGGAATTTCCACATAAAATTTTTCGCATCATCACTAAACCAGGATGACCAATCCGGTTAAGCCAAATATTTAATCTTAGTAAACTTCTTGTTTAGTTTACAGTCTTAGTAAACTTCAAGCTTACTTTGCTTCGCTAATCACTTAGTCTTTTCAGGAGATATCATAATCAAAATTACTTACAGAAAATCCAAAGCTAATGGTGGGAGTTGTCAGAGAACAGAAACTGAGGCTATCACTTAGTAGCTACTTTCTCGGTGAATTTTTATGTGGTCTTTTCTTTTATATGTAAGATATCATATTTACTTTAGGAAATTGACCAAAACTAGCCATACATGATTCAGGTGACCATAAAGAAATATTTATTATGTCTTATTAGCATTCTTTTCCCACTTCAGGTGAGAATATAAGTTCTTTGAAAAAAATACCTTGATATCTTGACCATTCAAGAAAACTTTTATAGTCAATTCTTTGGTTTAGTGCTATTAGTGTGATCTTATGTATAAGACGTCATATTCACTTCAGGGAATAGACCATGATCAACTTCTTACTATTTTCTTTTCGCACTTTTGGTGAGAATTTAAGTTTTTGAAATAAACATCTTGGTCATGACTACTCAAAAAAACTTTTATAGCCACTTCTTTGGCTTAATGTTATTAGTATGATCATCTCAATGTTATAAAAATCTAATATTAGAGAATATAAATATATAGCATTAGAACTTAATTCAAAATGCATTCTAATAACATGATACTAGTGATCGATTAATCATTACTCAAAACAAAGAATCCACTTCACAAATCATGAATTAATAAAACTATTAACATGTGACAGAGGGATTACACTTTAGAGATCCATGAACTTATCATCAATTCATGTAAACTTATATCTATGTTACCTACTTGTAGATGAGATTAGCATAAAACATCGATTCATTAATTATTCAAACTATATAGTTCGCTTTATAATTTATAAATTAATCACCCAAGCTAATAAGCATGACCAAGCGTGTGTATGTATCAACAAGTCAAACGTGTGTCGATTCAGTAAAACATGTTTCGATTTACAACTTAAATTAGCTATTAATTTATGGATCAACATTTAGATCCCAGTAGCCACCAATAAAGTATGGCATATAAAAGTGAATTCTAAAACACACACGATGACGAACATCATAAAACATATATAATATTTGTATAAAGCAACATCAACTATACGCCTAGATGCCATGGATATATAAGCCGATCAAATTTAAGTAATATAACAAGTAAATTACTTATCTCGATGAAGGAAGGCTTCGGAAAATAGTCGGAGGTAGACATCGTTGGAAAGCAAAAATGGTTAAGGATTTTGATAGATCTCGTTTCTTTAGGTGGTTAGGGTTTTGTCAATCCAACATCTAACAATAAATAAATTAAGCAAAAGTCAATAATAAAGCAAGCATATTAAATCGAACAATGGAAGTATGTAGTTTTGCTTAATAAAACAGATCGATAGTAAAACAATATTCAATTTTTTATTTTAAATATTCAATCAGATAAATTAATTAAGCATGAGAGGATCCACTTATCTTGATGCAAGCAAAGTAAAAGATCTAGATGTCGGAGAAACAAAGGCGAGACGACGTAGACGACATTAATTAGAGATTTTATGATTTATTCAATAGCTAGGGTTTTATGCTCAGACGGCTAGGGTTTCGTGTTGATAACGTGTTATGAATAAGAGAGATTTGAGAGAGAATTTTGTTATCATAGTCCATGAATAATACAGAGTATATATAGGATTACAATGATTTGGAGAACAAGTAGAACTTGGAGAGCAAGCAAGTCTAGAACCTTCTAGAATATGGGTCTGTAATGGACATCCATATAATGGGTTTATAACAACAAATTGTTTCTTCATGATTTCCGGTAAAATTTATTGATTTTAGGTATTATATAACCGAACCGAAATGAAACCAAAAAAAATTAGAACAATTTTGGTTCTCATAATTAAAAATCAAACGTACTGAAACTGTTTTAATATCTATATAGATCACAAAACTATGTACAAAGAAATCTGGAATGGTGGAAGTCCTTGGCCCAGTGGTCAATGATTTAAAACTTCTACACTAGGAGATATGGGGTTCGAATCTCAGGAGATGCGATTTTTATTGATATTTATGCAGATTAATGGAGGATAGCTTACAGGAGATTTTCAGCGTGGGGCAAGGTAGAATCGTGTGGCGTAGATCAAGATGAAAGAATGTCCGTTATAGAATCGTCAATGTAACAATCCTCATAATTTATAATAGAATAATAATAAAATTACAGCGTTAAAAAAAAATCTCAAACTAAATTGAATATCCAACTCCCTATGCCTCATTACATCTAAAAACAAAAATCATTATTTGTTGCCAAATGGCGTCTTACTAGAAATACGTTTTGCAAATGTATGGAAATGATATCAAATCTAATGTTATAATATCTTACTAACTAGTATATGATTTTTTTTGTAACCTATTAATAAGCATATTGTATTGATATATTATGGTTTTTACCCGTTTTCAACCATGATATAAGTCCTTTTTCATAGAATCTTTTTGATATTTTTCTATTGTTTTAGAGTCTTTGTAGGGTGAATGATGATTGAAGCTTAATGAGAGCGATTGGAGCATTTTGGAGCATCGAGGAAAGAAGAGCTAAAGTGATTAAGTCAAAGTCGATTTTACATGTCTGTGTCGATCGACACGGGCCTGTGTGTCGATCGACATGATTGTGTCTGACGAGAAGATTGAAGAAATTTCTTTTAGGCCCAAAAAACCCAGAAGTTTACACCAAGGCCCAATCCGATTTTTAGACAATATAAATAGTTTTTCCTTAGATTTTCATGTGAGGATCTTGTTTTTAATTACGACTTGGAGAAGGAGAGATTTGGGAGCTTCAGACTTTCAGAGATTTCGAAACCCTTTTTGTATCTCTAACTCTATCTTTTTAATGCAATTTATTTCATTCATGATGTTTGTTTGAATCACCATGTCTGAGTAGTTTGCTTGTTAGGTTTTGGGGAGTTCAAAGGTTTGATGAGAAATTAATAGGATTAAAACTCTGTTAGGATTTATCTTTATGTTCTTCATCTAGATTGATTTAACTCTGATTTTAGGATTGATCAACTGAAATTGGATATCTTAGGTTGTTTTAATAGATGCGAAAGTATTATTAACAACCGGACATAATCTTAGATGAGCAAAATTATCTATTCGCAAAGAAATTTGGCTTAGGAATTTTGTGAACAATTGAACCTGAATTTAATGCTTGTCTTTATTCACTAAGTTTGCAAAGAAATTTGGAATTTAGGGATTTAGTCATAGATAATCTCTGCAACGAAAGTTGATTGGTTTTACATTCGTGTTTGAGTTCTAGAACCGTACTTAACAAAATCCTAACCGTTTTTATCTCTGTGTCGATCGACACATACCTTTGTGTCGATCGACACGACCGTATTTCAAGTCATTCCTGCGAATTACCCAATGCCTAACCTTTTGTCTAATTGATTTCAAGTACCTGATAATCATTCACTTGTTTACTTTTGCTATTTAATTTACATTTATCACTTTTTACTTAGCATAACTTGAATTCATAATTGATTGCGTGAATTGATTCCTTGAGGATTCGATCCCTAAGTACTACTATGATCTCTTAATTTGAGAGAGTAGCTCAGGGCAAATTTGAGCTTATCAAATTTTGGCGCCGTTGACGGGGAATCAAAATCACCATTCGATTTTTGATTTTAGAGTTTTGTCTAAGTTTTTATTTTATTTTATTTTATTTTGTTTTGATACTTGTTATTTTCTCTTTGTTTTGTGTGTTTCAGGTTTATGCCTAATCGCATTACCAGGAGCAACCGGAACAAAGAGCTTGCTGATCTCAACCTTGAGATTGGAAAGTTGGAGCGAGCTAACCGAGCAGCAAGAAAGGCAGCCACAATGAATCCGTTGATTCTTATCAGAGGTGATGATGGGTTCTTTCAGGATTCTGAGGGTCGCAGACGCAATGCTCAGGGTCAAAGGATAGATGAGAACGAGGTTGTTGTTTTAGAGGAGCCAGCTGGGCGTGGGCGTACTCTGGGAGAGTACAACAGACCAGACGAGTTCTATGCCAACAGGGCAGGGATTCGTTCTCCTGCTTTCCAGAGGAGCGATTTTGAGTTGAAGCCTGCTTTCTTCTCACTTGTGGCTCAGCATCCATTCCATGGTCTTTCCTCTGAGCACCCCATTGATCATCTTGAGAGGTTTGAGGATTTGGCGTCTAGCATTAAGGCCAATGGAGTATCCAGTGATTACCTCTACTGCAAGCTTTTCCCCTACTCTCTTAGTGGAGAAGCTGCTTACTGGCTGAAGCAGCTGGAGCCAGGCTCGCTGACTACTTGGGAGGACACCAAGAATGCTTTCCTCAACAACTTCTTCGATGAGGCGAGATCAGAGGATCTAAGGACTAAGATCTCTACTTTTAAGCAGGGACCGACTGAGGCATTTAAGGCTTCCTGGGGAAGATTCAAGTCATAGCAGAGGGATTGTCCTCACCACGGGTTTAGTGATGTCCAGCTGTTGGGCATTTTCTTCAGAGGTATTGATTGGAGGTATCAGATGGCCCTAGACTCTGCTAGCAATGAAAACTTCAACACTAGATATCCGGAGGATGCTCTGATTCTAATTGACAACTTGGCTTCTAGCAATAGCACCAAGAATGCAGACTTTGAGAGGAAGAAGCTTGGTGGGAACATGGATGGAAGCCAAATCGCTGAGGTTAAGGCTAACCTGGATTCGGTACACAACCTTCTGGTGGGGAAGAAGACAGTTCAATTTGCTCAGGAGGTAGAGACCTTCATTCCAGACCCCGTGTCGATCGACACGGAAGGCTTTTGTCGATCGACACAAGTCGAAAAGGATTGCAACTACGTTGGTGGAGCTGGTTTTCAGGGTCAGAGGTTTGGTACTCAACAAGGCTACCAGAAGAACGATTTTCAAAAGCCGTTTCAGAGCAACTACACTAGGAACTACGGTTCTACTTCTTATCAGACACCGCCTGCTCAGTCATCAGAGAACAGCGAGATGAAATCTATGCTGGAGCAGCTCTTAGAAGGACAACAGAAGATGACAGTAAGCTTTAATGGGAAAATGGATGCCATGTACCAGGATCTAAATGGGAAGTTTGAAGCTTTGAACGCCCATGTCAAGAAGTTGGATATCCAAGTTGCTCAAACCGTAGAGTCTATTAAGAGGCAAGAAGGTTTTCTTCCGAGTAAGACTGACACAAACCCGAGACTACACGTCAATGCCATCACCTTGGGGAGTGAAGAGGAGGTTGAAGACGAAGAGATTTTTGTTCCAGATCCCGTGTCGATCGATACGGAAGGCTTGTGTCGATCGACACAGGTCGAAAATCGCAACACTGGAGTCTGCGCAATCGGAGAGTTTTCTTCCAAGATCGACACGAGTTCGACACATCCATGTCGATCGACACAGACCCTACGAGTCGATCAACACGGGTCCCCGACGAGTCCAACCACTTCAAAACCTTCAGTCAAAGCAGAGGAAAGGGTCTACAAGCCCAAGATCCCATATCCACAAGCTGTTAGCGTCAAAATACCAGAGGAGAAAGGGGGACATGCTCAACCACAGCTGAGGGTGTAACGTCCGTGAACCTAAAAGCGGATTTTTGGTTCGTATCGATCGACACAGGGTGGTGTGTCAATCGACACGTGTATTTTGGACTTAGGAGAAGTTGGGTTTTGGGCGTTATGTCGATCGACACGGGTGGTGTATGTCGATCGATATGGGGTTAAATTAGACCGGTAGGTTCGGGTTAATTGTCCGGTTTGGTGGGCCGGTTAAGGAAAACCCTAGGTTTTGATATAAAAGGCAGAAACAGTGTTCTGGCCGTTTTTGTTGATCAGAAAATCAGAAGTTAGGGTTTTGGAAGAGGTTTGAGAGAGAGGCTTTGTTCTTGAGAGGTTTGTGAGTGAGAACAGCTTCTGTTCGGAAGTTTGAGAGAGCAAACGGCTGGGATATTCGAGACGGATTGGGGTGAAACTTGGTGGGTAAGTTCTCCGATCTCTGCTCTTGATATAGACGAAAACGGTTCGTCATTTCGTTGATTATTCATCGAGTTATGGCTGTTTGAACTCGTTGGGTCTGTGAAGATTAGTTATCTGCGATCAGTCGGCTTCGAGGTTGATTTCCGATCGAACCAGAAGGATTCTGGAGGCGATCCGCATACCGACGCGTAGCTTTGTCTATCTAGTTTCCAGAACAGTCGTCCGTTTTGGTTTTGGACCAGTGGTTCGTCGTGTACGAGTTTTTTTGTAACCGTTGGTTCCATTCTCATTTCGATTCTTCGAGGTGAGTGCGTGATCGTGGGTTTGTGTGGGCATAGGGATTGATGGAATGCGGTTTTTTGGTGTTTTGTGTGTTTGTGGTTGGAATTGTGCAGGTGACTCGACGAAGCGCGACAGATTCGAGCCACGAGAGGATAGGCTCGTTTCTGGGTTGTCGTGTCGATCGACACCATGAAGGTGTGTCGATCGACACAAGACGGAGTCATGTCGATCGACACCTAGTGGCTGTGTCGATCGACACAGAGCCCCTGTACTTGTTCATGATTGGTTGTTCTTGTTGTTTGCTTGTGTGCTCATCCTGGTATTTCTATTGATTGTTATGTCTATACTTAAATAACCCGTAGACGGGATGACCGCGTCGCTGAGTATTTATGATAATACTCACGCAACTCTTTTTGCCATGTGTTGCAGGTAAAGAGAAAATGTGATCGTGGAATCATGGCCAGGAAGGAGAGATGATCTAGGGTCTCGTATGACTGTGTGCTGTTGTAGAATTGCTAGGTTGCTAGTGAATTCTGAGTTGTAGTTAATTGGTTTATTGGTCATTGGTTATTGGTTATTGTTTGGATTGTTGAATTGAACCGGTTAGATTTAATAAGTATGAGATTATTGAATTGATTGAATTGGTTTAATTGTTTTATGTTTTCCGCATGCTGTATTGACCCAATTGAGGATTATTATCTGTGATGATAATAATCTGAAGGGAGAATTTTTAAAATTTTGGGTCGGGTCGGTTCAGTTTGGTATCAGAGCCCTAACGGTTCTAGGGCGGCTCTTATGGTTCTAGGGTGGGTGATTGATTAATTGATTGTGTGATAATTGATTGATTGCTGTGTGGGTTTGGGGACATAGATAATCTCTTCCGAGCCTTCAATGAGATTCCACGGTAAGTGTTTTATGACTTTCTGTTTTCTAGTACTTAGTAGTCTGCTGGTTAAGGCAGAGTGATGGCTTGAGTGGCTAGAGGCAGAGGTCGTGGGGCCCGTGGTGGCCGTGGTGGTCATGGTGGGCGTGGGCGAGTACTTCAGAGTGAGTCAGATGCCGTGAGTGTGGCCCAGGAGACCACGCAGGAGCAGGTGGCAGACTCGCAGGCGTTTCAGGAGGGTTCTGTGGGTGTGACTGCTACGAGTGCCAGTATGAGGGCTAGTGGGGCCAGTGTGGGTCCCGAGGTAGCTGTTGGTGCGGGGGGCCCGGGTGGGGGTGCTCTCGTAGGTGTGGCCCAAGACCGAGATGATCGTCTGGCGGGTTTGCTGCAGTTGATTCTGGAGCGGTTACCAGGTGGGGTACCGGCTCCGGGTCAGGCTCCGGGAATTCAGCCAGGTGGGGCTGGTGTGCAGCCAGTGGTGGCTGGGGTTCAGCCGGTAGTGGCTGGTGTGCAGCCGGGTGTGGTGGTTGCGGAGGAGCTTCCATCCTACCTGAGGATGATGGAGCAGATGCAGAGGATTGGCACCGGGTTTTTCTCGGGTGGTACCAAGCCTGAGGAGGCCGATGAGAGGCGGCGGAGATTAGAGCGTAATTTTCGCTCGATCAGGTGTCCGAGGGATACAGAGTGGACCTGACGGTTCACTATCTGGATGGTGACGCACATCTCTGGTGGAGAGGCGTCGAGGCCAGTAGAGTGCAGGCCGAGATGGCTTGGGAGGATTTCTTAGCTGAGTTCAACGCCAAGTATTTCCCGCAGGAGGTGGTGGACAGGATGGAGTCGAGGTTTCTGAACCTGACTAAGGGAGATTGGACTGTGAGGGAGTTTGATCTGGAGTTCAGCCGACTCCTGGTGTATGCTGGTAGGGGCATAGAGGGCGAGCAGGCCCAGGTGAGGAGGTTCCTCGGGGGACTTCAAGCTGATCTGAGGACTCGCTGCAGGGCGAGTAAGTTCGCCACGAGGGCGGAGTTGGTAGAGACGGCTGCTGCGATCGAGGAGGTTATCAGGGAGCAGGCTATGGTGGTTAGTCCACCGGTGCAGCAGCAGAGGAGGCATCAGTCAGGTTCGAGCAGGGGCGGCAAGCCTGCTCAGGGTCAAAAGAGAAAGTGGGAGAGCACTTCGGAACCGAGTCAGATGGTTCAGGGTGGTCCGAGATGCTTCGGGTGTGGGAGCATGGATCACAAGCTTGGAAGTGTCCTAGGAGGGACGAATCACGGGATTCGGGTGTTGAATCCTGTATATTTTGGAAATTGTGTGTCCTGTGATAAGTGTTAAGGTTCTTTGGCACATGGGAATTTGTGCTGGAATGTTATTAGTGAGTAGTTTGAGTCCCACGTGGGCTTGATTCTGGAACTGTGAATTGCTTTATTACTCCGGAGTGTGCGGAGGGCAACGGGATCCGGAGCGATCCGGAAAGCAGCCGGGAGTAGTTAAGGTTGTGGGTGGCAGGATGTTAGCTAATTTCGGGCCGGCACGTGGTGTGGATGTTCGGGTGGCGGGAGAGTTAATGCCAGCAGATCTGATCATTAGTCTGGTGGAGTTGTACGATGTCATCCTTGGTATGGATTGGGTTGGATCGGTATAGGGTCCATCTGGATTGTCATCGAGGACGGACGTGTTTGAGCGAGAGTCTAGGAGGTTGGTTTATCTGGGTGTGAGGCCGACTTCCGGGAATATCATGATTTGGACTACATGAGGTAGCTCTGGTCTGAGATGCTTATTGAACGTTTAAGAATTTACCGCTCTAGGGTATGAGTAGATACCCGAACAACTCATGGGGAGATGGTAGTTCTCCTGAGGGGATGGTGGTTCCCCTGTTTTTATAGTATTTCACTAGGGGATGGTGGTTCTCCTATGTTATACTGAGAGATGGTGGTTCTCTCGAGGGGATAGTTGTTCCCCTGTAGATACCGAGATCTCAAAGGATGCGTTCCTGAGAGTTTGAGAGGTGTATTGATGAGTTGGGAGCAATGAATGTCTGAAAACGTGTGGATAAGCATAGGACTAGATGTGGACCTCAGAGATCATGCGGGTTGATCTAGTGTGGTGATACCATTTGGTTTGACGAATGCGCCAGCAGCGTTCATGCGGTTAATGAACGAGGTGTTCCTGGAGTGTTTGGACGTATTTGTGATCATCTTCATTGATGATATGCTGGTGAATTCGAGGAGCTCTGAGGAGCACGAGGTGCATTTGAGTTTGGTTCTAGAGAAGCTGCGGGAGCAGAAGCTGTACGCGAAGTTGAGTAAGTGCAGTTTCTGGCAGCAAGAAATGAGTTTTCTTGGCCATGTGGTGTCTGCAGAGGGAATTTCTGTGGATCCGGCTAAGATCGAGGCTATCAGAGGTTGGCCTAGACCGAGGAGTGCCACCGAGATCAGGAGTTTTCTTGGGTTGGCAGGTTATTACAGGAGGTTCGTCAAGGGATTCGCGAGTATGGCGCAGTCGATGACAAAGCTAACAGGGAAGGATGTCCCTTTTGTTTGGTCTTCAGCTTGTGAGGAGAGTTTCGGGAAGCTGAAGGAGATGCTTACCAGTACACCTGTTTTGGCGTTACCTGAGCCGGGTGAGCCTTATGTGGTGTATACAGACGCTTCGAGAGTTGGTCTGGGTTATGTGCTGATGCAGCAGGGGAAGGTTTGCGTATGCTTCAAGGCAGTTGAGGAAGCATGAGTGCAATTACCCTACCCACGACTTGGAGTTGGTCGCAGTTATCTTTCCACTTAAGATCTGGAGGTCTTATCTGTATGGCGGGAAGGTGCAGGTATTCACAGACCACAAGAATTTGAAGTATTTCTTCACTCAGCCAGAGCTGAACCAGAGACAGAGGCGCTGGATGGAGTTTGTCGCAGACTATGACCTAGAGATTGGGTACCATCCAGGTAAAGCTAACCTGGTTGCAGATGCGTTGAGTCGGAAGAGAGCGGCTTCAGATCAGGAGCGAGATTTGGAGGCTCTGGTGAGCGAGATCAGCACGTTGAGGTTGTGTGTGATCTCACAGGAGCCGTTGGGGTTAGAGGCAGCTAACCAGGCAGATCTGTTGAGTAGGTTTCGGGTTGTTCAGGAGAAGGATCAAGGGTTGATTGATTCTTCAAAGGCGGCCGGTTCAGAGTATGTGGTCTCAGCGAATGGGATGATACTGGTGAACGAGCGGGTATGTGTACCCAAGGACGAGGATTTAAGGCATGAGATCCTGAAGGAGGCTCATTCGAGCATGTTGTCGATTCATCCGGGAGCGACCAAGATGTATCGTGACCTGAAACGGTATTATCACTGGGTCGGGATGAAGAGGGATGTAACTAGCTGGGTTGCAGCGTGCAATGTGTGTCAGCTGGTGAAGGCTGAGCATCAGGTTCCAAGTGGTTTGTTGCAGAGTTTGCCCATTCCGGAGTGGAAGTGGGATATGATTACCATGGATTTCGTGACAGGGTTGCCGGTGTCACGGACTTTTGATGCGATTTGGGTTATTGTGGATCGTCTGACTAAGTCAGCACATTTTCTGGCCATCAAGAAGACTGATGGAGTGGCAGTTTTGGCTAGGAAGTATGTGCGGGAGATTGTGAGGCTGCATGGGGTACCAGCGCGTATTGTGTCAGACCGGGATCCGAGATTCACCTCAGAGTTCTGGAGGGCATTTCAGGCAGAGATGGGTACTAAGGTGCATATGAAAACGGCGTATCATCCTCAGACGGACGGGCAGTCCGAGCGTACGATCCAAACTTTGGAGGATTTGTTGAGGATGTGTGTGCTGGTTTATGGTGGTCATTGGGCTGATCATCTGAACCTGGTTGAGTTGCGTACAACAAAGGTTACCAGGCGAGTATTGGGATGGCTCCGTATGAGGCTCTGTATGGGAGGCCATGTAGGACATCATTATGCTGGACTCAAGTGGGGGAGAGGAGCATGTTTGGTGCAGACTTTGTTTAGGAGACGACGGAGAAGATCCGTGACTTGAGGCTGAACATGAGGGAGGCTCAGGATCGGCAGAAGAGTTACGCCGATAGGAGACGGAAGGAGCTGGAGTTTGAGCTGGGAGATATGGTGTATCTCAAGGCAGCTATGTTGAGGGGTCCTAACAGATCCATTTCAGAGAATAAGCTGAGTCCGAGGTTTATGGGTCCGTTCAGAGTGGTGGAGCGGGTCGGACCGGTAGGTTATAGATTAGAGTTACCTTAGAGTATGAAGGCTTTTCACCAGGTCTTCCATGTTTCGATGCTACGGAAGTGTCTGCATGAGTCTGAGGAGGTGTTGGCGAGGATTCCGGAGGATCTTCAGCCCAACATGACGTTGGCGGCGTGGCCTGTGAGGATTCTCGAGAGGAGGATCAAGATGCTGCACTGGAAGAGTATACCGTTGGTGAGAGTCGTGTGGGACTGTGATGGTATTGAGGAGGAGACTTGGGAACCAGAAGCGTTGATGAAGAGGAAGTTCTCGAAGTGGTTCGAGAAGCAAGCGGTGGCTTGAGTTCTTTTCTGGTTTTCAGAGTCTGTATTAGCATGTTGCTATGATTGTGATATTTGTATTTCGTGGTGGATGTAACGAGTATACAATTTGAGATTTAATAAGATGAGTTGCCTTATTAAATGTGTGTTAAGACATGTGTTCTTATGAGATGACTAGTGATGTCATGGTTTGTGGTGACTGGTAGGTCATGAGGAGGTCTAGCGGTAGAAGTTCTATGTGAGTTAGAGCTTGCCTATCGGCTAGGATGGCTAGGAATAGAAGTTTTATGCGGCTTAGAAATCGTTCATGTTCCAGGAGTGGCTGGAAATGAGACTGTACAGGTTTCAGGAGTGGCTGGAAATGTAAACTCTACGCGCGTTAGAACTTGTCTATTTCCTAGGGAGAGTCTGGAAAAGAGGTTTTATGTGAGTTATAATCGTCTTTTCTAGGGCCTCTGTGAGACACCCTGGTGATTGGGTTGTTTCGGCTGACCACGAGAGGTGATGCTGGTCGACAAGTGCGTATGATGCACGTTTCAGAGTATTGCTCTAGGGAACGGGTGGGTTCCTGTATACTGAGGGATAGTGGATCTCTCCAGAGGACGGGTGGGTTCTCTGCATATACTCGAGAGTTGGTGGTTCTCTCTAGGGAACGGGTGGGTTCCCTACATATACGTTGAGGGATAGTGGGTCTCTCCAGGGGACGGGTGGGTCTCCTGCACACTGTCGCTTGAGGGGTGACGATCCTACGAGCATATGTGTGGTTTATATGTTTATGAGTTATGAGTATGAGTTAGGAGCAGTAGCGTCTGAGCGTGGTCGTGAGCATGAGACTGGATGAACTTCGGGGATCAGGAGTGGATCTCAGGTGGTGCTGACTGGGTGGGGTCAGGATTGCAGCCGTGGTGAGACGGTGCAATGTGGCTAGTGTGAGCCTAGTAGAGCTCGGGGATCAGGTGTGATCACGAGTGGTGCTGGCTAAGGGCCAGGGATGTGTTGTGGACGTCGAGTCTGGGTTATTACTGGAGTCTGGATTCGGTTCGGACAATCCTGGTAGCATATGTTACGCCGATGATCGTACATGTTCTTGTTTGATTGTTGTACGATCATTTGGTCCAATGCGGGGTCAACGGTTGGTCGGACATATTCTTGTTTGATTGTTGGACGGTCAATCGGGCAGCCCTAATCCGGACCATGGGGCGTGCATCGTTGGTGTTCCGGGTGAATCTGGTCGAATTTTAAGCGAGAGTGTTAGCCTTAGCAGGACGGGTTGTGGGATTCGAGTGTGATCTCGAAGGATACTGGCTGGGTGCGGGTCAGGTGGTTGAGACCGTAGTGTGGCGGTGTCGCGTGACTCGAGGTCGAATCCGTGTTAGTGGGGGAGAATTGTAATGCCCGTGAACCTAAAAGCGGATTTTTGGTGGGTATCGATCAACACAGGGTGGTGTGTCGATCGACACGTGTGTTTTGGACTTAGGAGAAGTCGGGTTTTGGGCGTTATGTCGATCGACACGGGTGGTGTATGTCGATCGACACGGGGTTAAATTAGACCGGCAGGTTCGGTTTAATTGTCCGGTTTGGTGGGCCGGTTAAGGAAAACCCTAGGTTTTGATATAAAAGGCAGAAAACAGTGTTCTGGCCGTTTTTGTTGATCAGAAAATCAGAAGTTAGGGTTTTGGAAGAGGTTTGAGAGAGAGGCTTTGTTCTTGAGAGGTTTGTGAGTGAGAACAGCTTCTGTTCGGAAGTTTGAGAGGGCAAACGGCTAGGATATTCGAGACGGATTGGGGTGAAACTTGTGGGTAAGTTTTCCGATCTCTGCTCTTGATATAGGCAAAAACGGTTCGTCATTTCGTTGATTATTCATCGAGTTATGGTTGTTTGAACTCGTTGGGTCTGTGCAGATTAGTTATCTGCGATCAGTCGGCTTCGGGGTTGATTTCCGATCAAACCAGAAGGATTCTGGAGGCGATCCGCATACCGACACGTAGCTGTGTTTGTCTAGTTTCCAGAACAGTCGTCCGTTTTGGTTTTGGACCAGTGGTTCGTCGTGTACGAGTCTTTTTGTAACTATTGGTTCTATTCTCATTTCGATTCTTCGAGGTGAGTGCGTGATCGTGGGTTTGTGTGGGCATAGGGATTGATGGAATGCGGTTTCTTGGTGTTTTGTGTGTTTGTGGTTGGAATTGTGCAGGTGACTCGACGAAGCGCGACAGATTCGAGCCACGAGAGGATAGGCTCGTTTCTGGGTTGTCGTGTCGATCGACACCATGGTGGTGTGTCGATCGACAAAGGACGGAGTCATGTCGATCGACACCTAGTGGCTGTGTCGATCGACACAGAGCCCCTGTACTTGTTCATGATTGGTTGTTCTTGTTGTTTGCTTGTGTGCTCATCCTGGTATTTCTATTGATTGTTATGTCTATACTTAAATAACCCGTAGACGGGATGACCGCGTCGCTGAGTATTTGTGATAATACTCACGCAACTCTTTTTGCCATGTGTTGCAGGTAGAGAGAAAATGTGATCATGGAATCATGGCCAGAAAGGAGAGATGATCTAGGGTCTCGTATGATTGTGTGCTGTTGTAGAATTGCTAGGTTGCTAGTGAATTCTGAGTTGTAGTTAATTGGTTTATTGGTCATTGGTTATTGGTTATTGTTTGGATTTTTGAATTGAACCGGTTAGATTTAATAAGTATGGGATTATTGAATTGATTGAATTTGTTTAATTGTTTTATGTTTTCCGCATGCTGTATTGACCCAATTGAGGATTATTATCTGTGATGATAATAATCTGAAGGAAATTTTTTTAAAATTTTGGGTCGGGTCGTTTTAGAGGGAGTTGCAAAAGATAACGAATCCAGGGATGTTCGTTGTTCCTTGTACGATCAAAGGTATGAAATTCAAGAACTCTCTTTGTGACACTGGAGCTAATGTGAATGTCATGTCTGAGTCTGTTGCAAGGAAGCTGGGGATTAAGGATCTGCAACCTTCGAAGATGTCTATCGCAATGGCTGACTTTTCTTCAACATCTTCGAAAGGATTCATTCCTGACTTGATGCTTCAAGTAGGAGATTGTCTGGTTCCGGTGGATTTTCAGATTATGGAGACGAAGAATGACAGGGAGAGACCATTGATTTTTGGGTCATCATTCCTTGCCACTGTGGGTGCAATTGTGGATTTTCCCAATCAGAGAATCTCCTTCTCCAAGGTCAACGAGAATGTCTTCTACCCCTCAGTTCGGTTTAAGGAGAACTCTTGCCTGACCGTTACAAATGGAGGAGAGCCGAGTTCAGACCTGGGCGATATGAAGAAAGTTCCATGTGCTCCACCTTTGACTCCACCCTCTTTGAGCTCTAATGGAGACTTGACTGTCTGTAAGGGAAAGCGTTAAAAGACTTCCAAACCTTTCTCCAGGTTCAGAATCGTCATACCCTTAGATTTAAAGGAGAAATGAGAGGTCGTTATCCAAGAGATGGTGGGAAACACCATGAAGCTGTTTCCTGGAGTTGTTCTCTTCACCGATCCACCATAGTCTTGAGTCCTGACACAGTCAAGCTAATGACTGAAAACAAGCGCTTAGTGGGAGGCAACCCACTGGTAAGTCTACTTATTTTTCGTTTTATTTTCCCTTTGTCTACTAACTTTTAGCTTTAGTTTTAAGTGTTTCAGATTCATTAAAAAAAAAAAAGACGAGACGAGGAAAAACAATAGTGTGTCGATCGACACACCTACTCGTGTCGATCGACACACCCCGCAACAGGTAAGTTCTCGTCCTTTTCAATTTAATTTTTCTTTTTCTTTTATGTTCTTTCACCAACTCTAGGCTTGATAACACTGGGGATAGTGTTGTTTAAGTCTGGGGGAGGTAGTTACTAACTTTGTGTTCGTTTTTGAGAGTCAGTCAAAAAGGTTTTATTGAGTCAAAATAGTCAGTTGGAAACTATGACCCCTCTTTTGGTTTAAGTGGATCGTCTCTTTCAGTTGTGTGACCATTCTTCCAGTATTGATTTCAGAGTCAGACTAATGGGAAACCCTAAGGCTGACCAGTTAACTGGAGACATCTGTTACTTCCAGCATAATCCGCCCCGGGTTCGAGCTAATTATGCCATCTCCTCGGTGATTGGTGTTCATAGAGCTTGACTCCTCATTCATACCTGAAAAGTGTAGTTTTTGTTCATAATAACGGTACTCCTCTCCTTCATTCAAACAAAAAAAAAATAATAAAATTTTTTTTTTTTTTGTTTTTGAATGATTTGGGGTGATATGATAGTTCTCGAGTATAAGATGAGAAAATAAAATTCCAGTGAGTCAGTACTCAAGAGGTGATCACCTGGAGCTCAAAAGCAGCAGTCTAAGTCCCTTAGAACGAATGTAGAGGACGAGCGATCTCACGACCCTGTCTCCTCACAAGGAACAATAGTAGTGAAAGCACTGTTTTTGAGTTTCTGAATCAAATAAGTCTGGGGGAGAGAAAGAGTATAAAAGTTTGTATGGTTCACTAGTCATGGTATAGTATGAGAATGAGTCTAGAAGGTTCATGACATCGAGATTTGGGACGAGACCCAGCAATGAGGACTAGCGGGTTATGTTGAGAAGTTGTGGATGAATTTGGGAGGCTGCGAATGTCTATGGAGAAGTACATGGTGGTCTGGTTTTGAATTGGTTCTGCATTATGTGGCTTACTAGTTGAAAGGGTTTGGTCCGGTACTCCAAGGGAAGGTAAGTTTTTGCGTTTTCAAACCTCTTTCACATTCTTAGTTTATGTTTTGCTTGAGGGCAAGCAAATGCTAAGTCTGGGGGAGTTGATATATCATGGTTTTTACCCGTTTTCAACCATGATATAAGTCCTTTTTCATAGAGTCTTTTTGGTATTTTTCTATTGTTTTAGAGTCTTTGTAGGGTGAATGACGATTGGAGCTTAATGGGAGCGATTGGAGAATTTTGGAGCATCGAGGAAAGAAGAGCTAAAGTGATCAAGTCAAAGTCGATTTTACATGTCTGTGTCGATCGACACGGGCCTGTGTGTCGATCGACATGATTGTGTCTGACGAGAAGATTGAAGAAATTCCTTTTAGGCCCAAAAAGCCCAGAAGTTTACACCAAGGCCCAATCCGATTTTTAGACAATATAAATAGTTTTTCCTTAGATTTACATGTGAGGATCTTGTTTTTAATTACGACTTGGAGAAGGAGAGATTTGGGAGCTTTAGACTTTCAGAGATTTCGAAACCCTTTTTGTATCTCTAACTCTATCTTTTTAATGCAATTTATTTCATTCATGATGTTTGTTTCAATCACCATGTCTGAGTAGTTTGCTTGTTAGGTTTTGGGGAGTTCAAAGGTTTGATGAGAAATTGATAGGATTAAAACCTTGTTAGGATTTATCTTTATGTTCTTCATCTAGATTGATTTAACTCTGATTTTAGGATTGATCAACTGAAATTGGATATCTTAGGTTGTTTTAATAGATGCGAAAGTATTATTAACAACCGGACATAATCTTAGATGAGCAAAATTATCTATTCGCAAAGAAATTTGGCTTATGAATTTTGTGAACAACCTGAATTTAATGCTTGTCTTTATTCACTAAGTTTGCAAAGAAATTTGGAATTTAGAGATTTAGTCATAGATAATCTCTGCAACGAAAGTTGATTGGTTTTACATTCGTGTTTGAGTTCTAGAACCGTACTTAACAAAATCCTAACCGTTTTTATCTCTGTGTCGATCGACACATACCTTTGTGTCGATCGACACGACCGTATTTCAAGTCATTCCTGCGAATTATTATGTATATACGAATCGAATTGATTTCAAGAACCTGAAATTGTTTTTATCTCCCACTTATTATGTATATGCGAATTATGATCGACACGACCTTTTGTCTAATTGATTTCAAGAACCTGATAATCATTCACTTGTTTACTTTTGCTATTTAATTTACATTTATCACTTTTTACTTAGCATAATTTGAATTCATAATTGATTGTGTGAATTGATTCCCTGAGGATTCGATCCCTAAGTACTACTATGATCTCTTAATTTGAGAGAGTAGCTCAGGACAAATTTGAGTTTATCATGTATATACACTAGAAAATATAAAATATGACTTTTTCTATAATGTCTTCAATTTTCAGTCATTTTATGTTTCAACTAGATCTAACAACTTCAGAATTTTTTTTATGGAATCACAAGTATGATATATTTTATTTAAGAAAATGCAAAATAAATCACTAATAGTATTCTAACAGTCACTAATACTTACTTTCTCCGTTTCACAACAAATGTCATTCTACGACTTTATTTTTGTTTCACAAAGAGTGTCGTTTTGTATTTTCAATGTAATATTCTGAATAAATTCTTGTTTTGATCATACTGTTTTAATGTATTAATTAGAAAGAAAAGTTTATTTAGTGTATTAATAAAGGGTGAAGTAGAACTTTTAATATTTTTGTTAATTTGTGTGAATAATGGTTAAATGACACTCTTTCAGAAACAAAATAGAGGGAGAGTACTATATTATATATTTTAATAGTTCATGGTTTTAAGATTTGTGTCATCAAAACTTCTCATATTTTATAAAACCACACATGCCCTATAATATAAATATAGTTTTTCAGTTGTCATGGTGATCATTTTTCCACGTAAGCAGAGAGAAGATGTCAAATGTAATTAGTTATGAGTGGAGTGGGAATAAGAAGGAAAAGGGAGAAAATTAAATTAAGGTATACATAATTTTCAAGTCGATTTGGGGGTTGATAATTAAATTGAGAGGGAGACAGGACATTGCGCGCTATACCTAATTCTAACGAGTTTCATTTCTAGACTGGTGGCCCAATCATATAACTTTTCTACTAATATCTTTAGTTTAAGCTCCATAAATACTTTTTTATCAATATTTTATTTTCGGAAAAAAATTATTTATATAATCACAGAATTTTTTCTCCATCCAAGATATGCACATCATCCAAACAAAAAAGATAACATTAAAATTTATTGCTAATAAATGTTCATCTATATTATCTTTTATATTTAATATTTTTCATAATTACTAGAAATTAAAATTGAATTAAAAACAAAAATAATTAAATAAGTGAATAAAAATATTAAATACAAGATTATGAAATATGTTTTTGATGGTAGTAAAAAAAATATAGATGTTTTTGGTAATAATAGTATAGAGAGACAAGAATGTGTAACCGAAGATGACAACATAAATGTTGATAAAAAACTGTTCGAAGAGAATTTGACTAAATTTCGGAAATATATATGTACAAGACTAACATAAAATATTTTAGATTGCATTCACATTATGAAATAAATTAGTTTCATAAAATACATTGCATGAATTATTAGACCGGGTTATCAAGTTTAAAATGGAGCTAATTCGTTTCATAATGTAGGCGTGATATGTGAAATAGGATAGAGAATTGGAACAAAAATTAACTTATCGCACACTCTTGCTTTCATGGATAAAACGTCATCACCAAAGCGCTCATGGATAAGTATTTTATTCATACTTTTGAAGTAAAGGATAGTTCATATTTGGCACATCAGATTTAATATGTGTTGCCTTATGTCCGCCCGCATTTAATGATTTTTACGATTGAGTCAATTGTTGACAATAAAGCTTTCTTGGACATAACCTAATGAGACTTTAATATGTAAAATATTTCTCAAAAATAAATGATCATGGGATGCTCACCAAAGCTATTTTCTGTTGTCGTGAGGCTCAAAATTTATTTTAGTTACCACATGGCATTTAGCAATTTGTTGCTTTTCAAATAAAATAACTACCCTCGACAATATTTATGTTATATATCGCTTCATATATATATATATATATATATATATATATATATATATAAATTTATGTTTTAAACCAAAAATGATTATATTTATATTCAATGATTTGTATTATTAGCAATTTAAAATTAAATATTACGCAATATACGAGGTATAAATCTAGTATATATAATTAAAGAGTTATCTCTCAATCTAGAGTATCCACATCATCAAAAAACAAATAAAAATATTAAAACTAAAATTAATAACTTAATTAGCACACACTTTTGTATTATTATATATCATTAAGTGGAAACAATAACTCACAAAACACATAAAATATAAAAACAAAATTACAATACAAAAAAAATATTTTAAAAAAACATGATTATAAATTAGATTTGAAAGAATTCATTTTGTAACTATTTGTGATTAGATCTTTAGAATTTGAAACTATTTTTACAAATGTTATATAATTAATTTATGTTCGTGATTAAAATAAAAATAAGTTACAGACTTATAGGCGATTTGGGTGATTTGAAATAGACAAATAAGAAAACAATGATCCAAAATCACCAATAAAAATAAAGAATACAATGTAATCGAATAAAACAAAATATGTAGAACTTCTAAAGAAGAAATTTTATTCCTTTTAGACACATTTCAAACTTTTGATTATTATTTAATGATATTTTAAACTACACATTTTAAGATAATCAAAATTAAAGATATGTATAGATTAATATTTAAAAATATTTATAATAGATGATAAAATAACATGGAAGAATAGAGAATTTAGTGCAAGGTTTGATGACAAAAAACAAAATATGTGTCTCATGACTAAGAATGAGTTCAAAGACGAGATTATAGGAAGCAAATTTGATATGCGGCATAACACAATCAGAGAAACCTCGAAATGGCTAGAAAAATAGCATATGAATAATTGAAGATGAAATGAAAAAAATTGTTTTGTTAAGAATTGAAAATCAATGCACAGTCTAGTATGTTATATATTTATGTCACTAAAGAGAGGGTGAAAATAGATGTAAGAATTTAAATAAATTTCACAAAAGTTTAAAAACGTATATGTACAAAATATATGTAAAATATGGTATTATATATGGTATTATATATGGTAGTAAAATGGAGATTGCAAAACAAGGAGTCCTTGAAGGCTCATGATCTTAGAAGGCTCAGTTTTATATGTCACAGAAATTAAAATGGAGGTTATATGGTATTCAACTACATATCTTAGAAGGTCCACGAAAAAATAGATTACAGATAATGAAATAAATATTTTGGAAATCCCACCCATGCCAAACAAGGAACTCCATGTTACGGGAAAAAAAACCTCTATAAAAAGGCATCTTCACTTCATATTTAAAATCACTCATCTCAATCAAAATAAACACTTACAATGGTGGTCGAAGAAGATTCACGTCTCACAAATCTCCAACACAAGTACAACCCGACAATGTCCGAGGTATTTAATTTTATCTTAAATATCTATTATCAGTCACTGTACTTCTGCTTCAGCCAGAGTCTTTCAAATATCTAATTATGCTATTTTTAATATATCATTTTTTATTTAAATTTAAAAAAGGTGGTAGAGGAGATGAAGAGACTTTGGGACATAAGTTTTCCGGTGGCCGCCATGAGCATACTAAACTACCTAAAGAACATGACCTCCGTCGTGTGTATGGGCCGGCTCGGTAGCCTAGAGCTCGCCGGAGGAGCCTTAGCCATCGGTTTCACCAACATCACCGGTTACTCCGTCCTCTCCGGTTTAGCCACCGGTATGGAACCACTATGCGGTCAAGCCATCGGCTCCAAAAACCCTTCACTCGCAAACTTGACACTCAAGCGAACTATTTTCCTCCTTCTCTTAGCTTCTCTCCCCATCTCACTCCTCTGGCTAAACCTCGAGCCTCTAATGCGAATCCTCCGACAGCAACAAGACATCATACGTGTCGCATCTCTCTATTGCTCCTTCTCTTTGCCGGATCTTCTCGCTAATAGCTTCCTTCATCCTTTACGTATTTACTTGCGGTTTAAAGGCACCACGTGGCCCTTGATGTGGTGCACGTTAGTCTCCGTCCTTCTTCATTTCCCCATTACCGCTTTCTTCACGTTTTACATCTCTCTCGGCGTCGCTGGAGTCGCCATCTCCTCTTTTTTCACCAACTTTATCTCCTTGTCGCTCCTCCTTTGCTACATCTACTTGCAAAACGACAAAACCAGTTCCTCTCTCTGTCTTGAGACGCCGTTGATGATGTCTGGTTCTAGAAACGACTCCGGGGATGATGAAGTATGGTCAACTCTGGTCAAATTCGCGGTCCCGAGCTGTATAGCGGTTTGTTTAGAGTGGTGGTGGTACGAGTTCATGACGGTCCTCGCCGGATATCTCCCGGAGCCTACGGTGGCGCTAGCTGCGGCTGCCATCGTGATCCAGACGACGTCTTTGATGTACACAATCCCAACGGCGCTCTCCGCCGCGGTTTCCACGAGGGTGAGCAACGAGTTGGGAGCAGGACAGCCGGAGAAGGCAAGGACGGCGGCGGCGGTGGCGGTCGGAGCCGCCGTGGCCGTGTCAGTATTCGGTCTTATAGCGACCACCGTGGGGAGAGAGGCTTGGGGGAGAGTTTTCACGGCAGACGGAGTTGTCTTGGAGCTAACGGCGGCGGTTCTTCCAGTGCTAGGAGCTTGTGAGCTTGCCAACTGTCCTCAGACCACAAGCTGTGGGATTTTACGTGGCAGTGCGAGGCCACGTGTAGGGGCGAAGATTAACTTCTACGCCTTTTATGTAGTTGGAGCACCAGGGGCTGTGGTTTTAGCGTTTGTGTGGGGCCTAGGCTTCATGGGCCTATGCTACGGCTTGCTAGGAGCCCAGCTCGCTTGTGCAATCTCCATTTTGACCGTTGTCTATAAAACTGATTGGAACAAGGAGTCCTTGAAGGCTCATGATCTGGTGGGCAAAAACGTCCTTTTACCTGATGTCGATCAAATTATTGTCAAATGCGAAGGTGGTCTACTACACTAATTTTTCCTTTTTGTTCTTCATACTATCTACATTTATGTCTCATTGGTTTTCTTTTGTTTTGAAATATTTCCATTTATGTAATACATGAAAGATATACACATTTATGCAAGTGTCGCCATTGGACAAAGAGAGAATGTAAATTTGCATTATTGAAGATCATCATGGATTGGATGATGACGACTTGGATGCGATTGGCATGACCATGATGTGTATATAAATGGGGTGCATAAGTGTATATAGAGTTACCGAACCACATGGAAAACAAGATCTAATTGCCCGGAACACATGTGCAAGCATGTGCATGTGTACCGATACCAAAATGGGCATCATCTAGTGTCCTTGTGCCTTCTCGCTTCTTTTCTTCACCTTAATTATCTTTCACAACAACTAAAGCTTTTAAGTTCATACTTTCGACTTATTGCATCTTTAAATGGAAATATATTATTGCATATTATTCACTTCAATTCAAACTAATGTTTACATGTTTTTTTTTTTTTAATATACTAATGTTTACATGTTGGTATGGAAGAACTGGTGTCCTCATGGCGAAATCAATGCAGCTAGCTGGTATGTGAACCAATCATCACGTACAGTCACAATTTTATATGAAGAATTAATTAACGTATTTAAAAAATTGGCCATTTTCATTTGGACACAAAAAATTGTGCAACATAAACCACTAAATTTATATCTACGCGTTGCGTGGGATATCATTTTAATATAACAAAATATATAAATCATTAAATATAAATATAATAATTTAAATTTTATAAGATAAATTCATGCAATCACAACGAATTCGGCGAATATGCTTTACCAGTTAAAACAAACACAAGATGTTACTAAGAGAATAGATATATTTTCCATCCAATGCTGGTATGACTAAACCATTTAGTCCGGTTCAGATAACCTAGTCTACTAATATGGGTAGATTATTTTTATAAAAAGTCAATCATTTCACATAGTAAAAAGAATATAAATGATTTATATTACTCTCTTGCGTACATATTTTTTAACTCTAAAACACTTGTTCATCTCATTTCTTCCAACATCTTCTAAGACATTCATCTTCTTGTGATCTTGTCTTTTCAGCTTCTCTTTGTCCACATATAACATGTTAGACTATATACTGATTTTCATAGCTTTGTAGTGAAGTTGTTTATATCTTTCCGTAAACGGTTATTTTTCAGCTTTTCACTATTTAATCATATTTTCTACTTTATGATCCTAATTTGAATCACTTAATTATGTTGTTTCAAACATTCATCATCATCTGGTTTCCACTTTTTTTTTTTAGAATTGTCTCATGTTATTTTGCTATAATTTTAATCATTTATTCGTTTATGCGAAAGTTTTACAAATTTTTCAAGTTTATGAAATAAACATAAATTTCATCTTTACTGTATATTCATATTGTTTTTATACTTAAAAAAATATATGATTTATCTAAAATTTTAATCAATTTTAGAGTTGGAAATAGTTATATAAATATAATTTTTTGTAGCAATTTTTTTTATTTTAATTCTTGTAATATCAATTCATTTTTATTGTATTGTACTATTTTATAATTTAATTTTCGTTTTGTATAAATCGTAAATTTTATATAGTGTGCTAATTAATAGAAAACAATAAATAGAAGAAAAAAAATTAATTGAATCATTAAACTTTAGTTTGAATGTAATTACTTTTTTATGAGGTGTATGCTTTTAAATGATGATGTGGACACTCTAAGAAAAGTAAAAAAATTTCCCATTATATGATAGATTCGCGAAAGAAAAACTAATTTCAACTATTTATTCTATTTAGCTAAATTGACATAATTTTTATTTAAAAAAAAAAACCAAATTGACATAAAATTTAGAGAACATGTTAATAATACAAGTTGCCGAATTCCATGCTTAAATCCATTTCTTACTTTCAAAATTAATAAGAAATTTTCACATGACTTTCTCAAACATATATCGGAAATTATGGATGAGATTATTTGTCCATCTCAAACATAAATTGTTTTTTTCTTTTTACTGGTCAAAACATTCAAATTAGAATATCTTATTATATGCAGTGTTATATTAGCCGTGCATGCTATAATATTAGCTAGTTCACTAATAATTCATGATTAGCCTAGGATATTTAGATACAAACGTTAAGTAAGTTTGTATGCGAAATCATTTATGGTTTGGTTAAACCCAGAGTCATAGTCGATTAATGAGCATTCAACAGTACTACTAATCATGTTTATAATCATGTTTTGTTTCCTTTGGGTGTAAGTAAACCAGAAGGAGATGGGTGGGAAGCCGTGTTTTTAAACCGATCTGGATGACGAATCGGAGTGATAGTCGGGTCAATGGGTCATCCGGTTGAATCAGGTCAAATGCGGATCAACCGCGGGTCAATTGATTAATGAATTTTAGTAAATTTATATATATATCTATATAGTTTTATAAATATAAAAATAAATTAAAATATATATCAAGTAAGTATAGTGACAAAATAAATATTTAGTGTATGTTTTAATTAGTTTTGTTTATAAACTGTTAAATCTTTCTCATATAAAAATTATCATAAATTTTGTTAATTTATATTGATGATAAATGGTAATAATAAAACAAACGATTAAAGAAATGATGAAGAAATAAAGAAAAACAGTTAAAAATGAAGAAGAAATAAAGAGAAAAAAATTAAATGTTAATTAAAAATATTAATAATAAGTAATAAAATCACAAAAAGTCAAAAATTCTAACATTTATCTTAATAAACTTTTTATTTTTGGTTGTTGTCTCTCCTCTTTTTATTGTCTCTTAAGTTTTCTATACTATTTCGTTTGTTAAAGTTAATATTCCATTGATGTAAAAAATTTTATCCATAAATACACTTCAAAATCTTTTTATTTTTACTAAAACTGAAAAACCGTCCGGATAGGGTTTTTACCGGTTCGCCGGATTTTTGATGGATTTTTCTAGGTTTTAGCGATTCAATAGGTCCTGGATTTTAAATGAAACCCACACCGGAAACTTTGCCGGATCGCGGTTCAACCGGTCGAACCGGCCGGTCCGGGTCTAAAAACATTGGTGGGGAGGGGATAAGGAGAGAGAAACATCATGTTTTGTTTCCTTTGTTGTTAACAAATAATAACCTTTCCGTTCGTACCATCACCTGCCCTGCTTAACACGTGTCCTTTCATCTTTAGGTTGTTAAACACTGTTTTTTTTTTCTCTACATCAACACTTTCCCTCGACCAATCTTATCTACAATAGTTCCTATTAAAAGAATTTGCTGAAATTCGATTGGGGAATCAATCTCAAATCCTCACCAATCTCTGTCAACTCACACGGGGTTGCGAGAAGAGAGTGAATGATTAAGCGTAAACTTGAAACTTAATGATTACTAGATGCTTGGTTGAAAGTTTCTAAAATGACCCCATTGTCTTGTGATAGATTCATGCCTTACTACCTCCCATGCATGTTCATTTTTCATCTTCTTTCCCTTTTCGTTTCGCTAATCTTCTAAATCTCTAACTTCGGCATGATTACTTGCTAATTTTTTTTTTTTTTGTTCCTCCCCTACATAACTTTTTTTTTTACATATCTTAATTTTTTAACATTTTATTTTATTAGAAATGATTCAAAATAGATTACATTAATGAAGAAGTTCAACACATACGATACAAAGAGAAACTAATAGTCTTTTCCGCACCAAAAATTAAGTGAGGACAATAATCGTTGACGACACATTAGCGATACCAAGATGATCTTGTTTCGAATCGAAGCTAGACGATTAGGTGTTCCCGAATCCACAATAGCAGTCGGACTTCTAATATCTATTACGATAACATGATAACAATTCTCTTAATTTAGATGAATTTCTTCCTTGATTGCTTTTGTAATTTTGTTCCGAGTTAGCTTCAATGAAGCCGCAGTTGAACAACTTTGAACTGCAAAACTTAAATCAAATAGATAGCCAAAATTGACTAGAAACCAAAACAACTATAGATAGTCTACTAGAGAAAAAAACTCAACTAAAACTTTCACCCAAAAAAACTAAACCCAATCAAGAGAATCACAAACTAAATCCAATGAAGGGAATCACAATAACTCATACCAATTCCAACACATTCAACAACCAGCGGAAATAACATTCAATTAAACCAATTCAAATAACCAACAAGGAATCCAATTCAACAATTCTAACTCAACAATCCAGAATAACTAGCAACCTAGCAATTCTAAACAATACATAAATGCAACAACAACCGAGACTCTAGATTATCTTCTCTACACAGCCATGATCCCACGGTCACACCTTTTCATTACCTACATCACACGACTAAAAGAGATGCGTGAGTATTATCACAAATACTCAGTGAGACGGACATTCCATCTACCGGCTATACACACATGCACAAAAGAATACCATAATACCTAACAATCCAATCAACAATGAACAATCACAAAAAATCAAGTTTCCAGACTCTGGTGTCGATCAACACTAGCAACACTAGTGTCGATTGACACCAAGCAATGGTGTCGATCAGCACTCATCGCAGTGTCGAGGAACACGAGCCTCTCCTCTCATGGCTCGTTTCCAAGACGCGATGTATCGATCACCTGCACAAAACGTCAACACATACACGAGATAACACTCAAAACACACAATCATCAATCATCAATCAATCCAATTCTCAAACAAATGCATCATGAACATTCCAATTATCCAGATAAGTCATGGTTACGCACTCACTTCGATTCTAGAATGAAATAGGATAAGAACACACAAAATCAGAGATTTCTAACACCCTACAACCCAATTTCCTTCTTCCTACACAAAGAACACACTCTAACACCCGATTCTAGAGCCTCACAATCACAATCTCAATATTTTAGGATCAAGAACATAAGGAAATCAACAATGATTCTTTCTCCTCTCTCAATCCTCTCAGTTTCCTTTGTTTCTCTGTAAAAAACGTGACACCCTTCGGCTGCACGATATATATATGCGAACCCTAGGGTTTCCCAAACCCGAAACGTAATCCGTCGCTTAAAAATCAAACCAATCGGTTCAATTCGAAGTTGGTGTCGATCGACACACGATCGACACCCAATCCCAATTTCCCAAAATTGGTTCGCGAGCATTACAATTCTTCCCTACTAACCCGGATTCGACCTCGAATCACTCAACACCGAATCACTATGGTCAATACTCCTGACCAACCCGACCAGCACCACTCGAGATCAACACTCCGATCTCTAAGGTTTTCATCTAGTCCTATGCTCATAGCCACGTTCAGACATCGATTACTCTTAACTCATAACTCATAACCACACCACTCACAGTATGAGAAACATCCTTTGAGCTATCGGTGTACAAGAAAATCCTCATCCCATCGAGAGAAATCCTCATCTCTCAGTACTAGTAAGGGAATCTTCCCTCAGTAATGTAAAGGGAAATCCTCATCCCTCCTGGAGAAATCCTAATCTCCTAGTGAGTTATTCGGAGAAATCCACATCTCCTAGAGTAATCAACTCTTAACGCCTATAAACATCTCTGTCTAGAACTACCTCCTGTGGTCCTAAACTGACATCCCAATATCCCGAAATATCATCTCATCCATGACCAATCTTCAGGTCAACTCTAAACAGCCTAGTCACTCAGGATCTTTACAAATAAATCCGTCCAAGAAATAAATAAGTTCTAACTCTTCATAAAACTTCTATTTTTAGACTCCCAAAAACACACATCTCATGACCACACCAGTCAAATCATAAGAAATACACATCTTATAAATCTCAACCATAAGAAATACTTATCTTATAGATCTCCAATGTCATAATCGTTACATCCTCAACGAAAATACATAATCCAAAAACACATAACAAAATGCTAAACTCTGAAACTGAAACTAGAAAGACAAACTCAAGCCTCGACTTGCTTATCAAAACACTTCTTGAAATTTTCTTTCATCTTAGCCTCTGGTTCCCAAGTCTCCTCTTCAACACCGTCATAGTCCCACAAGACTCTCACCAATGGTATGTTCTTCCGGCGTAGAACCTTAACTCTCCTCTCGAGAATCCTCACCGGTCTCACCTCTAACGTCATTTTGGGCTGAAGATCTTCAAGGATCCTCACCACCACCTCCTCATATTTATGCAGACACTTCCTCAACATCGATACTTGGAAGACCTTATGAAATGCCTTCATAATTTGAAGTAACTCCAAACTATAAGCAACTAGTCCCACACGTTCCACAACCTTGAATGGACCCATAAACCTCGAACTCAGCTTATTCTCTGAAATAGATCTGTTAGGACCCCGCAACATAGCCATCTTGAGATACGCTTTATCTCCCACCTCAAACTCCAACTCCTTCTTCCTCTTATCAGCATAACTCCTCTGCCGATCTTGAGCCTCCTTCATGTTCAGCTTCAAAACATCGATCTTCTCCGTTGTTTTCTGAACAAAGTCTGCACCATAAATGCTCTTCTCCCCCACTTGGATCCATCATAAAGGCTGATATGCTCAAATTTGCCCTGAGCTACTCTCTCAAATTAAGAGATTATAGTAGTACTTAAGGATCGAATCCACATGGAATCAAATCACACAATCAATTATGAATTCAAATTAGGCTAAGCAACAATGTAATAATGTAAAATATAAAGCAAAAGTAAACAGTGAATGATGATAAAGTTCTTGTAATCAATTAGACAAAAGAGTTAGGCTATGGGTAATTCGCAGGAATGAATCGAAATATGATCATGTCGATCGACACAGATGTCTGTGTCGATCGACACAAAGGATAATAAACCGTACGATTTTTTAAGTGCAGTTCTAGAACTCAAACACGAATGTAAAACCAATCAACTTTCGTTGCAGAGATTATCTGTGACTAAATCCCTAAATTCCAAATTTCTTTGCAAATTCAATGAATAAAGACAAGCATTAAGTTCATGTTCAATTGTTCACAAAATTACTAAGCCAAATTTCGTTGCGAATAGATAATTTTGCTCATCTAGGATTATATCAGGTTGTTAATAATACTTTCGCATCTACTAAAGCAACCTAGGATTTCTAATTTCAGTTGATCAATCCTAAAATCAGAGTTAAATTAATCTAGATGAAGAACATAAGGATAAATCCTAACAGATTTTCAATCCTAACAATTTCTCATCAAACCCTAGAATTACCCTAATCCTAACAAGCAAACTACTCAGACATAGAGACAGTAAACATTATGAATGAATAAAATTGCATAAAAGAGATAGAGTAATAAGAGATATAAAGGTTCGAAATCTGAAGGTGTGGAAGTCTCGAAATCTCTCTTAAAGCTCTCCAAATCTCTCCTCTCTCAAGTCTCAATTAAAAACAAGATATAAACATAAAAGCCTAAAAAAAAAACTATATATAATTTCTAAAATTCTGATTGGGCTTTTCTGTAAACTTCTGGGCTTTTTGGGCAAAACTGAAATTTTTTCAATCTTCTCGTCAGACATGATCGTGTTGATCGATACACTGAACTGTGTCGATCGACACAGTCATGTAAACTCGACTCCAACTTGATCACTTCGGCTCTTCTTTCTTTGATGCTCCAAAAACACCCAAAAACTCCCATTATGCTCCAATCGATCATTGACCTACAAAGACTCTAAAACGATAGGAAAACACCAAAAAGACTCGATAAAAACGGACCTATATCATGGTAAAAAATGGGTAAAAACCATGATATATCAACTCCCCCAGACTTAGCCTTTGCTTGTTGCCCTCAAGCAAAACATAAACTAGGAATGTGAAAGAGGTTTGAAAACGCAGAAACTTACCTTTCCTTAGAGCACCAGACCGATCCTTTCAATTAGTAATCCACATAATGCAAAACCAATTCAAAACCAGACCACCATGTACTTCTCCATAGACATTCGCAGCCTCCCAAATTCATCCACGACTTATTAACACAACCCGCTAGTCCTCATTGCTGGGTCTCGTCCCAGATCTCAATGCCAAGAACCTTCTAGACTCATTCTCATACTATACCATGTCAAGTGAACCATACAACTCTTGGTACTCTTTCTCTCCCCCAGACTTTTTGATTTTCTACTCTTTTTCTTTAGAATGCTGAGACTCAAAAGCAGTGCTTTCACTATTGTTGTTCCTTGTGAGGAGATAGGGTCGTGAGATCGCTCGTCCTCTACATCCGTTCCAAGGGACTTAGACTACTACTTTTGAGCTCCGAGTGATCATCTCTTGTGTACTGACTCATTGGAATTTTATTTCCTCATCGTATACTCTAGAACTATCATATCACCCCAATCATATATTCTTATATATATTTTTTTAGAACAAAGGAGAAGAGTACCATTATTTTCACTAAAAAGTGCACTTGTCATGTATGAATGAGGAGTCAAGCTCTATGAACATCAATCACCAAGGAGACCGCATAATTAGCTCGAACCCGACGGATTATGCTGGAAGTAACAGATGTTTCCAGTTAACTGGTCAGCCTTAGGATTTTCCATTAGTCTGACTCTGAAATCGATTCTGGAAGAATGGTCACACAACTAAAAGAGACAATCCACTAAACCAAAAGAAGGATCATTGTTTCCAACTCACTATTTTGACTCAATAAAACGTTTTGGACTGACTCTAAAAAATGAACACAATGTTAGCGACTACCTCTCCCAGACTTAAACAACACTGTCCCTAGTGTTATTAAGCCTAAAGTTGGTGAAAGAACAGAAAAAAAGAAAAACCAATTGAAAAGAACGAGTTTTTACCTGTTGCAGGGTGTGTCGATCGACACGAGTAGTGTGTGTCGATCGACACACTGGTTTTTCCTCGTCTCGTCGCATTTTTTTTTATGAATGAAACACTTAAAATCAAAAACCAAAAGGTTAGTAAACAAAGGGAAAATAAAACGAAAATAAGTAGACTTACTAGTGGGTTGCCTCCCACTAAGCGCTTGTTTTCAGTCATTAGCTTGAGTGTGTCAGAGCTCAGGCAACGGGTGCGTCATCCAGAGGCACAATGTGTCCTTCAAACTGCCAAGGAACAACACGAGGAAGGAGTTTCATTGTGTTTTGCAGCATTTCTTGGACAATTTCCTCTCCTTTCTCCCTTAACTCTAAAAGGATGATGATTCTGAACTTGGAGAAAGGTTTAGAAGTCTTTTTGCGCTTCACTTTGCAGGCAGTCAAGTCTCCATCAGATCTCAAAGAGGGTGAAGTCAAGGGTGGGGCACATGGGATCTTCTTCATGTCATCTCCAAGGTCTGAACTCCGCTTTCCTCTATTTGTAACGATCATACAAGAATTCTCCTTGACACGAACTGCTGGGTAGAAGACATCCTTGTTGATCTCAGAGAAGGAGATTCTCTGATTGGAAAAATCCACAATCGCACCCACAGTAGCAAGGAATGATGACCCAAAAATCAATGGTATCTCGCTGTCCTTCTTCGTTTCCATGATGTGAAAATCCACCGGAACCAGACAACCTCCTACTTGAAGCATCAAGTCAGGAATGAACCTTTTCGAAAATGTTGAAGAAGAGTCAGCAAGCTCGAGAGACATCTTTGAAGGTTGCAGATCCTTAATCCCCAGCTTTCTTTCAACAGACTGAGACATGACATTCACATTAGCTCCAGTGTCATAAAGAGAATTCTTAAATTTCATACCTTTGATTGAGTAAGGAACAATGAACATCCCTAGATTCGGTATCTTTTGCAACTTTCTCAGTGGTGGTTGAGCATGTCTCCCTTTCTCCTCTGGTGTTTTTACACTAATAGCCAATGGGTATGGAATCTTGAGCTTGTAGACCCTTTCCTCTGCTATGGCTGAAGGTTTCGAAGTGTTTGGATTTGTCTGGGACCCGTGTCGATCGACACAAGGACTGTGTCAATTGACATGAGATTTCTATGTCGACCTCGTGTCGACCTTAGGAGAAAAATCACCAATTGCGTAAACTCCAGTTTTGCGATTTTCGACCTGTGTTGATCGACACAAGCCTTCCGTGTCGATCGACACGGTGTCTAGAACGCAAATCCCATCTCCTTCAACCTTTTCTTCACTCCCTAAAGTGATAACGTTGACGTGTAGTCTCGGATTTGTTTCCGTCTTGGCTGGGAGAAATCCCTCTTGCCTTCTAACATTCTCCGCGGTTTGAGCAACTTGGGTGTCTAGCTTCTTCACATGGAGATTTAGAGCCTCGATTTTACCATTCAGATCAGAGTACATGACATCCATCTTCCCATTGAAGCTCACTGTCATCTTCTGTTAACCCTCTAGAATCTGCTCTAGCATATACTTCATCTCACTATCTGAAGATTGAGTAGGAGGCATCTGGTAGTTGTTGCTCTAAAATGGCTTCTGAAAGTCATTCTTTTGATACCCTTGCTGATTACCAAACCTCTGACCCTGATAACCAGCTCCATTGATGTAGTTAACATCCTTTTCTTTAGGCTCGAAAGTCTCCACTTCTGCAGCAAACGGAACAGACTTCTTCCCCACTAGAAAGCTATGCACAGAATCTATCTTAGCTTTCACCTCAGCAATCTGACTTCCATCCATGTTCTCACCAAGTCTCTTCCTCTCAAAGTCTGCATTCTTGGTACTGTTACTAGCAGCCAAATTCTCGATAAGCACAAGGGCATCCTCGGGATATCTAGTGTTGAAGTTCCCGTTGCTCGCAGCATCTAGAGCCATCTGGTACCTCTAATAAATCCCTCTGAAAAATATATACCCAACAACTGAACATCACTGAACCCATGATGAGGAAAATCTCTCTGGTAGGCCTTGAATCTCACCCAGGAAGCCTTGAATGCCTCAGTCGGTCCCTTCTTGAAAGTAGAGATCTTCGCTCTCAAATCCTCTGAACGTGCCTCATCATAGAAATTGTTGAGGAATGTGTTCTTCGTATCCTGCCAGGTAGTAAGCGATCCCGGCTCCAACTGCTTCAGCCAGTAAACAGCTTCTCCACTAAGAGAGTAGGGGAAAAACTTGCAAAACAGATAATCACTTGACACCCCATTAGCCTTGATGCTATATGCCAAATCCTCAAATCTCTCTATATGATCCATCGGGTGCTCAGAGGGAAGACCATGGAATGGATGCTGAGCCACGAGTGAAAAGAAAGCAGGCTTAAGCGCGAAATCGCTCCTCTGGAACGCAGGAGGGCAAATTGCAACCCTATTAGCGTAGAACTCATCTGGCCTGTTGTAGTCTCCCAGAGTACGCCCACGCCCAGCTGGCTCTTGGCGCTGCATAACGTTTCGCTCAGGCTCCTCCACAATCACAACTCCATTCTCATCTAGCCTCTGACCCTTAGCACTGCGTATGTTCCCTTCACCATCAACCAACAATCCAGCTGCATCTTGAAACAGTACTAACGGAAGACACTCCATTGTTGCTTCTCGTATAGCTTTTCTGTTGGCTCTTTCTAATACTCCTAACTCAAAAACAAAATCCAGTAACTCTTGATTCTGGTTGCTTCTGGTCTTTCGATTAGGCATGCACCTGAAACACACAAAAACAAAAGAAAACGGAAGTAAATAAACAGAAAATTAAAAATTAGAAAAAACTCTAAAATCAAAAATTGAATGATGATTTTGATTCCCCGGCAGCGGTGCCAAAATTTGATATGCTCAAATTTGCCCTGGGCTACTCTCTCAAATTAAGAGATCGTAGTAGTACTTAGGGATCGAATCCACAGGGAATCAAATCACACAATCAATTATGAATTCAAATTAGGCTAAGAAACAATGTAATAATGTAAAATAGAAAGCAAAAGTAAACAGTGAATGATGATAAAGTTCTTGAAATCAATTAAACAAAAGAGTTAGGCTATGGGTAATTCGCACGAATGAATCGAAATATAATCGTGTCGATCGACACAAGGATAATAAACCGTAGGATTTGTTAAGTGCAGTTCTAGAACTCAAACACGAATGTAAAACCAATCAACTTTCGTTGCAGAGATTATCTATGACTAAATCCCTAAATTCCAAATTTCTTTGCAAATTTAGTGAATAAAGACAAGCATTAAGTTCAGGTTCAATTGTTCACAAAATTACTAAGCCAAATTTCTTTGCGAATAGATAATTTTGCTCATCTAAGATTATATCAGGTTGTTAATAATACTTTTGCATCTATTAAAGCAACCTAGGATTTCCAATTTCAGTTGATCAATCCTAAAATCAGAATTAAATCAATCTAGATGAAGAACATAAAGATAAATCCTAACAGATTTTCAATCCTAACAATTTCTCATCAACCCTAGAATTACCCTAAACCTAACAAGTAAACTACTCAGACATAGATGCAGTAAACATTATGAATGAATAAAATTGCATAAAAGATATAGAGTAAGAGATACAAAGGTTTGAAATCTGAAGGTCTGGAAGTCTCGAAATCTCTCATAAAGCTCTCCCAATCTCTTCTCTCTCAAGTCTCAATTAAAAACCAAATATAAACATAAAAGCCTAAGAAAAAACTATATATAATGTCTAAATTTCGGATTGGGCTTTTCTGTAAACTTCTGGGCTTTTTGGGCAAAACTGGAATTTCTTCAATCTTCTCGTCAGACATGATCGTGTTGATCAACACACTGAACTGTGTCGATCGACACAGACATGTAAACTCGACTCCAACTTGATCACTTCGGCTCTTCTTTCCTTGATTCTCCAAAAAATTCCAAAAACTCCCATTATGCTCCAATCGATCATTGACCTACAAAGACTCTAAAACAATAGGAAAACACCCAAAAGACTCGATAAAAACGGACCTATATCATGGAAAAAATGGGTAAAAACCATGATATATCAAAGGTATACGACATGACCTCCCATAAAATGCCTCATAAGGAGCCATACCAATACTCGCCTAGTAGCTGTTATTATACGCAAACTCTACCAAGTTCAAGTGATCTGCCCAGTGACCACCATAATCCAACACACACATCCTTAGCAAATTCTCGAGTGTCTGAATCGTGCTCTCAGATTGCCCATCCATTTGAAAATGATAAGCAATACTCATATGCACCTTAGGTGCCCATCGAAGCCTGAAAGGCTCTCCAAAAATTAGAAGTAAACCTCAGATCTCTTTCTGATACGATACTCGCTAGCACTCCATGCAGCCTCAATATCTCCTTCACATATTTTTTAGCCAAAACTGCTGCTCCATCGGTTTTCTTAATGGCCAGAAAATGTGCTGACTTAGTCAGACGATCCATAATCACCCAGATAGCAACAAAAATCTGCGAAACTGGTAATCCTACCACAAAATCCATGGTAATCATATCCCACTTCCACTCTGGAATGGGTAAAGTCTGCAATAAACCACTTGGAACTTGATGCTCTACCTTCACTAAGTGGTACACATCGCAAGTTGCGACCTACTTAGTAATATCCTTCTTCATCCTGACCCAATGGTAGTACCATTTCAGATCATGGTACATCTTAGTCACTCTAGAATGAATAGAAAACATACAACCTTGGAAGCATCTAGAGTGACTAAGATGTACCATGATCTAAGATGTACTCGCCCGTTCACAAGAATCGTCCGTTCACAAGAATCGTCCCATTCGCCGAGGCCTGATACTCAGAACCTACAACCTTGGAAGCATCGATCAACCCCTGATCCTTTTCCTGAGCTAATCGAATCCTGCTCAGCAAGTCTGCCTGATTAGCTGCCTCCAACCCCAAAGGCTCTTGTGAGATAACACATAACCTCAATGTGCTAATCTCACTCACCAAGGCATCCATATCCTGCTTCTGAGCCGAAGCAACTCTCTTCTGACTTAAAGTATCTACAACCAGATTAGCTTTACTAGGATGGTAACCAATCTCCAGTTCATAATTTGCTACCAACTCCATCCATCGCATCAGCCTCTGGTTCAACTCTGGCTGAGTAAAGAAGTACTTCAGGCTCTTATGGTCCGTGAACACCTAAACCTTTCCGCCATAAAGATAAGATTTCCAAATCTTCAAAGCAAAAATCACCGCAACCAACTCAATATCATGGGTAGGGTAGTTGCCATCGTGCTTCCTCAACTGCCTCGAAGCATAAGCAATTACCTTACCGTGCTGCATCAACACATAACCCAGACCAACTCGAGAAGCATATGTGTACACCACGTAAGGCTCACCCGACTCTCGCAACGCCAACACTGGTGTACTAGTCAACATCTCATTCAGCTTCGCAAAACTCTCCTCGCAAGCCGAAGACCACACAAAAGGAACATCCTTCCTTGCCAGCTTCTTCATCGACTGAGCCACACTCGCGAAACCCTTGATGAATCTCCTGTAGTAACCTACCAAACCGAGAAAACTCTTGATCTTAGTGGCATTCCTTGGTTTAAGCCACTCTCTGATAGCCTCTATCTTCACCGGATCCACAGAAATTCCATCTGCAGAAACCACATGACCGAGAAAACCCATCTCCCGCTGCCAAAAACTGCACTTGCTCAACTTAGCATACAGCTTTTGCTCTCGCAGCTTCTCCACAACCACTCTCAGATATACCTCGTGCTCCTCAGGACTCCTTGAATACACCAGAATATCATCTATAAAGATGATCACAAATTCATCCAAATACTTCTGAAAGACCCTGTTCATCAGCCTCATGAACGCTGCTGGTGCATTAGTCAAACCGAATGACATCACCACAAACTCGAAATGCCCATATCTTGTTATAAAAGCAGTCTTCCTGACATCTGCCACATCGATAGAAATCTGATGAAAACCCGACGTCAAATCTAATTTGGAGAATCAAGTAGCTCCTCTCAGCTGATCTAACAACTCATCAATCCGCGGTAGAGGATACTTGTTCTTTACAGTGACTCACTTAAGTCCCCGGTAATCAGTGCATAACCGGAAACTCCCATCCTTCTTCTTTACAAACAACACCGGTGCTTCCCATGGTGAACTGCTAGGCCGAATAAATCCCTAACCCAATAGATCATTTGGCTGCTTCTTGAGCTCCGCCAACTCTGTTGGAGCCATTCTGAGTCGCCTTAGATATTGGGGTCATCCCAGGCTCCAACTCAATCGTGAAAAGATCAGACCAAGGCGGCGGTAATCCCTGCATTGATCGAAAGGCATCCTCAAAGTCTTGAACAACCCGGATATCTCCAACTTCAACCTCTCCAACAGCCTATGGCATAACAATCATTGCCAAATACACCTCACAATCTTTCTTAATCATCCGCTTAGCCTGAATCGCCGAGATCACAAGACTCCCAGAAGTCAGCCTCACACCCTGATAAACCAACCTCCCTGCCTCTCGCTAAAAAAAACTCATCTCCGATGATAATCTAGATGAACTCTGTACCGATCCAGCCAATCCATACCCAGAATAACATCGTACAGCTCCACATGACTAATAATCAAATCCGCTTGCATAGACTCTCCAGCCACCTGGATATCCACGCCTTGAGCCTGACCAAGAGTAGCTAAAAACTTCCCACCAGCAACTTTAACTACTCCCAGCTGCTTACCGGATACCGTTGCTCTCCGCACACTCCAAAGTGATGAAGTAATTCGTAGCTCCAGAATCAAACAAAACATGGGACTCAAAACCGCCCACTAATAAGGTCCCTGCAAAAATCTTATGTGCCTAAGAACCCTAGCATTCTTTCACAGAACTATCAAATTTAAAAATTGACAAAATTCTTTAACCATTAGAATTTACCAAGTCAAGTTTTGAGATTTACCTGTGATCGGCCCAGTGCTTGACCCACCAGCCTCAACCAAAGTGAACATCCGCGGTGCTGCTGCAATCTGCGACACCATTTGTACTGCTGCCACTGCCATCTGCTGCAGCTTGGAATATTTTGGCTTGATATACCCCGTCTCTTTGCAGTGGTAACACACCGAGTGTCCCGAGCTTCGTTCTTCCTAGGATAGTGATGCGAGTCAAGTTTTACCTCTCAACTAACTACCTGAAAGTGCACATCAATCACAGTTAATATAGATAAGGGATTGTATCCACAAGGACTTCTTAACCACACTTCAAATTGTAATGAATAAAACTAAGTTAGAAAAATATATGTTTGTCGTTTTTGTGATTGAGAATAAAGTAAGCAAGCAATGAATGTGAATTGTAATGAAAATCAATAAAATAAAAGGCGTTAGGACTTAGGTATTTCACAGAGAATCATGCAACAATAAAGACTGATTAATTTTAGGGATTTAGGAATTATGAACCGTCTAGAACACAAGGCACTGATTTAAGGTTATCCCACTATCGTAATGTAACTAACCATCTATGTTTTAGCACCCTAATAGACTCAACTGTCGCAGGTTATTACAAGGTGAAAACATGCATTAAAATTTCAAGTTTGATAAAGTTCACCGCACTCTTTAACTAACCTTTCGAATTGTTAAGGCTTTTGGCTCATCAAATACTAGTTCAGGCAATATAAAAAGCTTTTGGAGAGTATATAAACCTAAGATCAGATCGCTAAATGCGCGGTAAAGCAATCATGTATTGAGTATAAGTAAAGATGAAGACTCTAATGTATTCCCTAAACAATCATCAATCAATTATCGAATTATGAAACTCATTGAAAACCTAAAACCTAACAAATAAAACTACTCAGACATGATGCACGAAAAACCAGAGATAGATGGAATTCATGATAAAGAAACTTGAATTAAAGAGTAAGGGTAAGAGGATTCTTCTCTATATCGAGATACAAAGCGAGATCATCCACCAAATTGCTCTAAAATCCAAATCTAATGAAGAACACCAAGAGAACTCGTGGTGGCTGCTCTTATATGATAAAACTACTCTATTGTTTCGTGGTCATATCTAACAAAAGGCTAAAAACAAGTATATATAGGCTTAGCGTTTCCTAGGATCTTCTTTTGGTCAAATCCATCTTTTTACGTCAAAACTGCTCCAAAGTCGGTTGGGATTTTGGCCTAGGAACACGACCGGTATTGGGCCTAAAGTGCCTTGATTTGTGCTGAAATTGGCCCAGAATATAGATCCACGAGGCGGCCCGGTATTTGGATCGATTCTCCACTTGTTTCGTTTCTGAGGCAGCTTAACATATCTTCAGTAAATCCAGTGTAACTTCCTGCTCACAGATCCAAATGATATGATTCAAACTTCATTGTAAAGCTGACTCAAAGATATATCTTTACACCAAGTTTCATTCAATTCCACATCGATGTGATCCTCCATTCACTGCTGAACTTCTGGCGTATACGTTCTGTCCAATTTGGTAGAATGTTGTTTCTTGTGAATTCTTGGTTCTTGATGGTGTCTTTGGCTTATGAATATTTCTGTAGCTTGGTTTACACATATTTTGGCTCTTTTGCTCCTTTTTTTTTGATTTCTCTGTTAAGACTCTAAAACTACAAATACGAGAAAAACTACCTTTAAAGGTATAAAACCGTAGATAAATGTATAGAAAACATAGTAAAATATATAGTAAAATAGGTAAAATATGGGACATATCAACTCCCCCAGACTTAAACCTTGCTTGTCCTCAAGCAAAATCCAAGTATAGAAAAGATGTTTGAAAATAATTTGAACTTAGAAAAACAATTTGAAAATAACGTTGATACTAATACCGTATGTGACATGATTGATCCAAGGGTATCTTCATCATACGCCATCCATAACCTTCACAGCCTACTCCATATTTTAATTACAATCCTGCAAAAATCTCAACTGCACTTCATTTGACTCTCTACATTCATTATGGTATAGGTGAATTTCTCATCAAGGGAATCATTCGGGGTAGACGGCGTTAGAATTTTGAAAAAGCTAATATATGTGGTGAGGTTAAAAGTTTATAGGGTTACCATAGACTCCGGGTGCGAGATATTATGCAAAATCGCAAGAGAGAATGGACCTGTTGATATCCACAATTTCCCAACCACTTTCTTCGCGTCTTTTTCCCCAAACTTAGATCTTTCTCCGGGAATCACTTAAAATCTCTTCTACTCGTCTCTTATTTTGTATCATGGCGTTCCTTGGGTATTCATATGGCCTTAAAACTCTTAGACAACCGTTTCTTTTCCCTTCCTTTTATTTATTTTTTTGTTGTTCTTTTTTTTTTTTTTTGAAAGGGGAAAAACGGTATCTGTTTGATACAAGTCAAGTATAGGCACGAAATATTACCATGTATTAATCATCCAAGGAAACGGCCAAGCTTTTTGAAATTTGTTCTTTTTACTCTACCTTTTTTTACTAAATCGTCGCATCTCTAGTGATTGGAAAATTGCGTCGATCCTTTTCTCTCCGACGTTTTTGCACATATTTGCAAGTATGAAACTAAAAAGAGAAGGCATGAGGTCTGAAAAGAGGTAAAGAGTTTTAGGTAGGGTACCAACTAAAGGTGAGCTGGCCATTCATGACAACAAAAAGTGGTAAAAGAGGATAAGATGTCATGAATGTGTGATTCATTTCCCCGATCTAACTCCTTAATGAGAAATAATTAAAATCTGGTTAGTGGTCAAATAAATAGAGTCAAAATCGGATTCATCAAAACTTATGCGAGATGAATTATATGGGGCGAGTTCCAGTCATGAAGGTTTCTGAATCGTATATCCTAGACAAACCCTGTGACAATGGTCATTAGATCATAAAATCTACGCATAAATTCCTGAAAATATCATAGTTCGAAACATAGGTTTTCGACTTAATAAAATACTCAAATAAAATCATTAAAATGACTCAAAACATAAGAAAATCGAAAAAGGACGTTAGTACGATAAATCCCCCCAGACTTAACTTACACCTTCCCTAGTGTAAATACTCACATAAGGGTGAGATGACTCAATAAAAAGAAAATAATAAAAGAATAGATAAAAGTCGATACACCTGGCTCAAAAGACGGGTGACATAGACTCTGGTGAATCCAGAACTATCATGTGAAAGTGATTTCCATCGGACTCGTAGTTGACGATCTCTATCTCGTCCGAAGCGGTTGCCTGGACTAATGAGTGATGTTTGTACTAGGCATTGGCGGTCTCATCAAGGACACGTGTGTTGGGATGACTAGAAACATCATCATCGACATCCTCATCATGCTCAAATGTAGAGACGAGCGAAAGACTACCAAATTCGTTGTTACTTGTTGTGGCGGTTGTGCTTCTAGAGGAGCGCCTAAAGAGATGTGGGATTGATTTCTTGACTGCTTTTTACAAGCTTAGAAATCATCTTTCCTTGCCTAGAAACCGTAGCTTCAAGAGCAATCCTCTTCTCCTTTTCTTCCTCAAAGCTAGTGTGAAGCCATTCATCAAAACCGGCTTGTGTAGCGGCTGGAAATTGGGGTTCGTGGGGTGGCGTATGAGATGTGGAAGGCTGGAAAATACCTCCTCCTTGTGGTCCTCAAGACCTCTCCTTTAGTGCCATCCTTGCCTTGGATTGATAGTAGAGCGAAGTTCTAACAAGAGGACATCCGGGACAACGATAGAACCATATGGAACGAGTGGGGTGAAAGTATGTCTTACCCTCACTCAAGGCTGGGATTTCCGCATGTGGGAGTAGAACACACTTGTTCTCTTCTTCGTATGGTGGAGTGAAAAGGTACCCAAAGTTTGTAGATTGCTCGTACCATCCACAAAGATAATGTTTCCTTTGAAGGGCATGTAGATCAAGCTTACTCTCAACCATCAAAGGGACTTCGAGGTGAAAATCAACACCACACGCAAGTAGTATGACCGTGATTGTTCCACCAAAATCACTCGATGCTCCCTTTGGTATTTTCTCCTTAACGGCATCATGCTTGATTTGTACCAGTCTACGAGCTAAAAGTGAAGCGAGGTTCACCTTCTCGGGATTCTCCACAAACGGTGATATTAGCATGTGAAACTCTTCTTGTTTCACCACTCCATACTCATTCCTACTGAAAATGAGTTGAGAAAGTAGGTAGTTGATATGTTCCATATTTTACCTATTTTACTATATATTTTACTATGTTTTCTATACATTTATCTTCAGTATTACGCCTTTAGAGGTAGTTTTTCTCGTATTTGTAGTTTTAGAGTCTTAATAGGGAAATTAAAGAAAAAGAAGAAAAAGAGCCAAAATAGGTGTATACTAAGTCACAGCAACTTTCATAAGCCAAAGACACTATCAAGAACCAAGAATTCACAAGATACAACATTCTACCAAATTGGACAAAACATATACGCCAGAAGTTCAGCAGTGAACAAAGGATCAAATCGATTTTTAATTTGATTAAACTTGAGGTGAAGAAATATCTTTGAGTCAGATTCACAATGAAGTTTTAATCATCTCAATTGGAGCTGTGAGTAGGAAGATACACCCGAATTACTAAGCACATATCGAACTGCCTCGAAGCTGAAGCAAGTCCAGTTTCGGGCCAAATACCGGCCTGCACCGTGGACTGATATTCCAGCCTCTGTCAGCACACTAGAAGAAGTCATTTAGCTCCCAGTACCGGTCATGTTTGTTGGCCGTTATTTGGACCGGTATTGCCTCAGTTTCGACGTAAAAAGTCTGTTTTGTCCTAAACTAAACCCTACGAAGACCCTAAGCCTATATATACTTGTTTTTAGCCTCTTGTTAGCAGTGTGCCAAAATATTTAGAGTATTTTTATCATAAGGAGCATCCACCACGAGTTCTCTTGGTGTTCTTCATTAGATTTGGATTCTAGAGCAATCCGGTGGATGATCTCGCTTTGTATCTCGATATAGAGAAGAATCCTCTTACCTTTACTCTTTTATTCAAGTTTATCTACTATGAATTCATCATCTATCTTGTGTTTTTCGTGCACCATGCTTGAGTAGTTTTATTTGTTAGGTTGTAGAAAGATCAAAGAGTTCATGAATTGTTAACTTCTATCGAATGAATTAGGGATAATCTATTACGTTCTTCATCTTTATTTGCTCATAATGCCTATTGCTTTTCTGATCAACTAGCATCTGATTTTAGATCGATATACTCTCCAAAAGCTTGTTATATTGTATGAACTAATATTTGATGAGCTAGGCGTCTTAACAATTCGAAAGGTTAGTTAATGAGTTTAGTGAACAATTGAATTTTGAACTTACTGCGTGTTTTGTTCTTGTAATAACCTGCGATAGTTGAGTCTATTAGGAAGTTAAAACATAGTAATCTGAGCCACGACAGTGGGAGGATTATACATCCGTGATTTGAGTTCTAGAACACATCTCTCTAAAAGGTCCCTAACAATTCGATATGCTGTTTAATGATCCATGAATCTATGCGATTAATCTACTTGCCTAACGTTTGTTTACCTTGAATTCTAATCTCTTTACTTAGTTATTTTCATGCCCTATTTTCTTTAAAAACCAAAACCATATTTCTTGTTTTAGCTTGATTTGAATCCTATAAGTTTGTAGTATAATTACGAAGTCCCTGTGGATTCGATCCCTAAATACTACCGTGATTGCTGTGCACTTGCAGTTATATTTAGTGGTTAAAACTTTGACCCACATCAAGTTTTTGGCGCCGTTGCCGGGGATCTTTGATATTTTGACTACAAGTTTTGGACTAAAATCTAGTCTAAAATATTTTTCTTTTACTTTGCTAATCTAGTTTTTGTTTTTCTTTGTTTTTGATTGTTTCAAGGAGGTTGTTCGAGCAAGTATGGCGAGCCTAGTTCATAACCAGCTGCCACTACAACCTCATCAACTATTTGGAGAAGCTCAATTCGGCACCAAGCTCTCGAGAGAATCCAAGACCAACCGTTTGGGTTAGAGCAAGGTTTTGACGAATTTCGTGATGATTTTGACATGGAACGGCTGGCGCCTAACCATGAGACCATGGAAGACACCCACTCATCATCAAAACTTCTCATGGACCGAAATCCAATCTACCTCACACAAGAAGACGTGGACTTTGAGATTAAACCTCGCGTTATCTCCCTTGTGAAGCAAGCTCAATACTACGGTCTTCCACAAGAAAATCCATTGGGTCATATTGATTCCTTTGAGGATCTATGCGGAGCAATTAACACAAATGGAGCCCCTTTCGACCACCTTAGATGTCGTCTCTTCTCTTTCTCTCTAGCGGGAGACGCGTTTTGATGGATGAAATCGCTTGCACCTCAGTCGATAACATCATGGAGAGATTACAAGCAAGATTTCCTTGAAAAGTTCTTCACTAAGAAGAAGTTAAGTGCATTAAGGAACAAGATTTCAGGATTCCAACAAGGTCCTATTGAGCCTTATCACGAGTGTTTGGAATGCTACAAGGAGTATGTAAGAGATTGCCCACAACATGGTTTCGCGGAAGCTAAATTGTGGAATATCTTCTATCAAGGAGTTAATAGAGAACACAAGCGATTTCTCGATATTTGCAGTAGAGGGAACTTCATGCAACAATCCGTGAGTGAAGCGAAGATTTTGATAGACAACCTAGCCGAAAGTGATAGCATGATTCAACCAAGCTATGATGAAACCGTTAAAGCAATCAACATCGATCCTACGGAACTTAAAGAGATAAAGATGATGGTTTCTCAAATTCTCAAGAATACCATGTAATCTGGAGATCAAGATGATGGTTTCTCAAATTCTCAAGAATACGATGCAATCTAAGGCACATGAAGTAGTGACAGCTCCTCGTGAAGAACTTAGTCAAGATTTCATTGGAGAATCTTTGGCATGTGACCTAAAGGAAGTAAGCTACATTGGCGCACGATACCAAAATCTTGGAACTAGGTATCACGACCCTCATTACGGTCCTAAGGGAAGTCTTTATGCTCGTCAAAACGGGCCTCAAGAGACCTATACCCAGCCTAGACAACAGTTTGCTAGTGGAGTTCAACGCACGCATGCGACTGGTTTTCGAGGCATTGAATCAAAAGAAATTTCGGAGGAAGATTTCAAACCTTTGATTAATGGATTTCACTATGAGTTTGAAGAATTCAGAAGAGAGATTCATACTAGGATGGATGTATTGGGACAAGACATTAACAACAAGTTAGAAGAAATTTCATCTCATGTTAAGCAAATCGATTTCCAAATTGCCTATATCGCCGGTACCATTGGGAAACCGGATGGTTTTCTTCCTGGAAAAGTTGAGGTGAACCCGAGAAGTGAACACGTGAAGGCCATAACATTGAGAAGTGGCATGCAACTGGACGAAGTGTTAATGCCAAAAGAGACCGAAGAGGATATTGTCATAGAGGTGTTGGAAGAAGATAAAGTACCTTATACAGAAAATGTCCATGAAACTCCAGGAGAAGTCGAGATTCCACCAGAGGTAACTCGTGTTTACAAGCATAAAATACCATTCCCAAGTGCCTTGAAAAAGCCGAAGAAGGAGAAGGAACAAGCTAAGCTAAAAGAGCTTGTAAGTCAACTCACCGTACGGTTACCTTTTGTTGATGCTTGTATGATCATCCCTGCTTTGAAGAAGTATATGAAAAGCATTCTAACCAGAAATATAAGCTTAGAGGAAGGTGTGATGTTGATCACTCAAGAGTGTAGTATAAGACTTCAAGACAAAGGATTTCAAAAATTAGAATATCCGGGTAGTTTTGTGCTTCCATGTGAGATTGGAGTTTCCACATTTCAGCGCTGTCTATGTGATTTGGGATCAAGCGTCAACTTGATGCCATACACAGTAGCTAAACGCCGCGGTATTACCAACTTCAAGCCTACAAAAATCCAGCTAGTGTTTGCAGATCGTTCGGTGAAACGCCCTGTTGGTATTATAGCCGACCTACAAGTCATTATTGGAGATTGTTGCATTCCGACAGATTTTGTCATACTGGAGTTCGATCAAGAGCCTAGAGATCCTATAATTCTTGGACGTCCTTTCTTAGCAACCGCTGGAGCTATGATTGACGTTAAAGGAGGCAAGATCAAACTGAACCTAGGGGATCTTATACTAATTTTTTAAGTCGACGAAACTCTACAAAGACCAATGATAGATGGAAGTGCTTTTTGGGTGGATCAATTGAGTGAAGCATCCGGTGAAATGTTTGAAGAACTCATTGTCAATGATCCTTTGGAGATAGCCTTGACGAAAATAAAAGGAGAAGATGGATACTTAGAAGGAGAGACTAATGAGTATGCCAAAATACTTGATTCGGCGAGTACATACGATAAGTTAGTAACTCACTTTGCATCGGATGAGGACATAAATGAAGCCACACCGCCTAGGACCCATCCTAAAGAACTCCAAGATCCTTGGAGTGAGTTAAAAGCCCCTAAGGTCAAACTTAAGGAGCTCCCCGTTGGGCTACGGTATGCATATCTTGGAGAAAATTAAACTTATCATGTGATTGTTAATTCTAATTTGAGCAATGTCGAGTCAGACTTACTCTTTCGTGAGTTGAGAAAGCACAGGAAAGCTCTAGGATATTCTCTTGGTGACATCACGGGAATATCTCCAGATTTATGTATGCATAGGATCATACTAGAAGATAAATCTGCATCCTCCATAGAACATCAAAGGAGATTGAACCCAAATCTCAAGGATGTTGTAAAAAAAGAGATTATAAAACTTGTAGAAGCAGGGATTATTTATTCTATTTCGGATAGCACGTGGGTAAGTCCAGTCCATGTAGTGCCCAAAAAGGGAGGAGTAACGGTGGTAAAAAATGAAAACGATGAGCTAATCCCTACAAGGACTATTACCGATCCTCGAATGTGTATCGATTATAGGAAGCTTAATGCAGCGACTCGGAAAGATCATTTCCCCCTTCGCTTTATAGACCAAATGCTTAAACGTCTTGCTAATCATCCTTATTATTGCTTTCTAGATGGATATTCAGGGTTTTTCCAGATTCCAATTCATCCCGATGACCAAAGAAAGACTACGTTTACATGCCACTATGGTACCTTTGCTTATCGAAGAATGCCATTTGGATTATGTAACACCCCAGCCATATTCCAGAGATGCATGATGGCGATCTTCACAGACCTAATAGAAGATATAATGGAGGTATTTATGGACGATTTTTCTATTTATGGATCTTCTTTCGAAGTTTGTTTGTCAAATCTTGACAGAGTTTTACAACGATGCGAAGATAAATATCTGGTTTTGAATTGGGAGAAGTGTCACTTCATGGTGAGAGATGGGATTGTCCTTGGACATAGAATATCCAAAAAAGGAATCGAAGTTGATAAAGCCAAGATAGAAGTGATGGTTAGTTTGCAACCTCCATCAAACGTTAAGGGTGTACGGAGTTTTCTAGGGCACGCCGATTTCTACAGAAGGTTTATAAAAGATTTCTCCAACATTGCTCGACCTCTTACAAGACTACTATGTAAAGACACTAACTTCGAATTTGGCGAAGATAGTCTTATTGCTTTCAACAAAATCAAGGAGGCACTTATAAGCGCTCCGGTTGTACAAGCTTCGGATTGGGGACTTCCATTTGACATCATGTGTGACGCAAGTGACTATGCAGTTGGAGTCGTGCTAGGTCAAAAGAAAGATAAGAAGATGAATATTATTTATTATGCTACTAGGACTCTTGACGAAGCACAATGCAATTACGCAACTACGGAAAAGGAACTACTTGCCATAGTTTTCGCCTTCGAGAAATTTTGATCTTACTTGGTTGGTTCAAAAGTGATCGTTCATACTGACCACGCTGCTCTCAAGTACCTTTTAGCAAAGAAAGATGCTAAACCACGACTCATAAGGTGCATACTCTTACTCCAAGAGTTTGACCTAGAGATTCGAGACAAGAAAGGTGTAGACAATGGAATGGCAGATCATCTTTCTCGAATGAAGGTCGATGAACCATTACCGATGAATGATTGTTTAGCAGAAGAGAATGTTTACACTATGAACGCTATACCTCGTAGCAACATAAGAACTCCCTCTCATCAAGCTAAGAAGAAGGAAATTTTTGGAGCACCTTGGTATCGACATATCGCCAATTACTTGGCCGTCGATATTGAACCCCCTGATTTCTTTGGATACAAGAAGAAGAAATTCCTTAAAGACATTAGATTCTATTTTTGGGACGAGCCCTATCTCTACAAGAAGTGCAAAGATGATTTATTTCGAAAGTGCGTTCCGGAAGAAGAAATTGCGGGGATTTTACATGGATGTCATGGATCAGCCTATGGAGGACATTTTGCAACTTTTAAGACTGTCTCCAAAGTCTTACAAGCTGGATTTTGGTGGCCTACAATGTTTAGAGATGCCCAAGCTTTCATTGCAAAGTGTGATGCTTGCCAAAGAATGGGTAATATAAGCAGAAGGAATGAGATGCCACAAAATTTCATTCTAGAAGTCGAAGTCTTTGATGTTTGGGGAATTGATTTCATGGGCCCTTTTCCCATGTCTTTTGGTGACCAATACATTCTTGTGGCAGTTGATTACGTGTCTAAATGGGTTAAGGCGATTGCAACACCAACCAACGATGCTACTGCCGTGATCAAGATGTTCAAGTCTATCATTTTTCCACCTTTTGGAGTACCAAGAGTAGTAATAAGTGATGCAGGGACTCACTTTATTAACAAAGTTTTCGATAGTCTTTTGAAGAAATATGGACACTACAAGAAAACAGACATTTAGCGTCAGCGTAATCCGAAGCTAAAAGCCCTTAGCGTCGAAATCAATTTCGACGCTAAAACATCGACGCTATATTAATTTCGACGCTAATTTTGCGTCGAACCAAAATATGAAACTAAATCGACACTAATGTTTCGACGCTAATTCGACACAAAATAACATCAATTTAGCGTCGAAACTTTTCGAGGCAAAGTATTGATACTAATTCGACGCAAAATAGCATCGATTTAGCGTCACAGGATTTCGATGCAAAGTAACGACGCTAAATCGATGCTATTTAGCGTCGAATTAGCGTCGTCACTTTCGACAAGTTCGACGCTAATTCGACGGGAAATAGCATCGATTTAGCGTCGTTTATTATTATTATTTTTTTAAAAAAATAAAAATATTATAAAAATATATTAAAAATTAAAAACATTATAAAAAAAATATGCGATACAAATGAAATAAAAATCCTAATCTACTGTTGTTGTTGGGTCCTTAGGTTGATGACATCTTCCCGGATCATCTCTTCGAATTCTTGCTCGAATTGCGTAGGACCGTCAGGTGGAGGAGGCAGTGGAGGAAACTGAAGCCCTTGCAAGGCAGTTGCTAATGTCGGATTATCCACTGCAATGATGTTAAAGAGACTGGTCATTGCCCGAAGGCTAGTCTCTAGCTGCGAAATCCTAGAATTAGCAGTTTCCAACTGTCTGGTCAATTGCGGCTGAGACGGACCCGCGGTGTAAGAATATCGAGCCGACGAACAAGCTGCTGGGACATCCCTGATGGATCCAACACCCATCGTTCGTCCTATCTTCTTCGGTGCAACCTATAAAATAAAAATGTTATACAATAAAATTGTAAGAAAAAATAATTTTAAATATATTAAAAAAATCTAAAAAATTACCTCTTCGTAAAGTCGATCCAAATCTTGGACACCCATCGTAGACTGGACAGATTCGTCTAGCTCTGCCAGTCGTGCGTTGTACGCGTTGAACGTTCGTTCCGCTTGAGCGGTAACAAACGTCCCATCCTTCTTCCGATGAGTTTTCTCCATCACTCTAACCATCGGAGGAAGATCAGCGCATCAGCCTGTTAAACAAAAATAAACGTAAATAAAAATTAAATAAAAATTATATAAAAATTTAAAATACAAAGAAATCAAATAAATTACCATATTTAGTCGTACTCTGGCGTACGATGTTTGACCTGCACAATGCTTTGAAGGTCCATATCCTTCGGCCACTGGCATGAGACAGGCTACAGAACACTTCTCCGATTTAACCACCGAATGGGGATCCTCCCAGAACTGCACTAGACCCGACCAAACATCGGGATCCATCCCTATCGGCTTCTCCTCATCGCCTTTCGCGCGCCACGCCTTCTTCAAGTTACCGACGTAACCGTTGAGACGCTTTAGCGCCTTATGCTCGAACTCTGCTCGCACTTCGAAAGTACGAGCTACTTCCCAATGTCACCCTTGCTACAAAAATACGAATAATATTATGAATAAATTTAAGATAAAATATTTTAATAATTAAAAATAAATAATATTAAAAGACTAACCGCCCATGATTCGAACCAAATATCCCGCACATGCTGCGGCGTCTTGCTCCAATTAGCATGGAGCATAGTGAAATAGGCCGCGATGGCCTTGGTGACCGAACGCGATACCTTGTTATCGCTAAACCTGTTAAACAAGAATTTACAATGACTTAATTATAATTTGTAATTAAAAATTAAATAACCAATATTAGTAATATTGTAAAAGATATAATCATACCATAATGTACCAGGAGGCCTCATCGGATGGAGAGTCCTAACCCGTGTCTCTCGTCCAGGTTGGCGAAGAAGCTCGATAATCCGCATCATGAGAGGCGCGTTTGCCGGTGGCGGCTCTTGGTGGTCATCAGAAGGGTCTACTTCGTCTTCTTCTGTCTGTGTCTCTGGCTCTGGCTGAGGCGGTGGCGGTGGCGGAGCTCGTGGTGCAACACGTGGTGCAACTCGTGATGGAGGTCGTGGACGATAGGTCGCAGCTTGCGAACCCGACGCTGATCCTGATCCTGATCCGCGACGACCATCGTATCCAAGAATCGTAGCATCCTCGCCAAATAACTGTCCGTAGGAAAGTGGTGGATCCGCCTATAAAACCAAAAAAATTAATAAATAAAAATAGAAAACATATAAATTCATAAATAAATATAAAATTTGTAAAAATGATTCCAAAAATGCTAATTTTTTTTAAATTTTGTATATAAAATATGAACATAATTTGTAAACTTGTTTTGTTATTTTAACTTCAAAAATTTGTTTTTATAAGTTCATAATTATAGAGTATAAATGTAAACTTACTTAGAAAATCGTTTTTATTTAAAACAAATATTTATTTAAATTTATAAATTATAGATCAAATGATTTTTATGTTATTTTACACAAATATATATGTTTTTAAAAATTAAAATTCTTAAATTCGTTTATTAATAATTTTCATAAATTCACGACTTTATAAATTTTATAAATACAAACACATAAATTCTATTTACTACAAATCCATTTCAATTCCTACAAATCCAATTCAATTCCTACAAATCCATTCAAATTCCTAAAAATCTATTCCATTTTCTACAAATTCCTAAATCAAACTTAACATAATATTATTAAAAAAAAAAAAAAATTTACCATGTAGATCTCGACGGCGCGGGGAGAGAGGGAGAAGATTTCGCGGCGGAGAGAGAGGAGGTGGTCGCCGGCGGTGGAGTGTGAGAAGAGAGAGGAGTTCGCGGCGGAGTGTGAGAAGAGAGAGGAGATGGTCACCGGCGGGGGAGAGAGAGGAGGTGAGTCGGCGGGGAGAGAGAGAGAGAGAGAGAGGTCGCCGGAAAGTCAGAGCCAAGAGGAGAGAGAGGAGATTCCTTGCCGGTGGAAAGAGAGAAGCCAAATGTGTTTGAGAAATCAGAAATGAGAAAGAAGAAGAAGTCTGGTTCTGAGTTTTATAATGCTATCCGATGCTATTTCGCCGCTAATTCGACGTCGAAATAGCATCGTATTTAATTAAAAAAATCAAATTATTCATCTTTTTCGGATTCCCACGCACAATAAATGGTTACCGCGGTTTTAGTGAAATTTTTTTAATTTAGCGTCGAATTAGCGTCGAATCTGATTTAGATTCGACACTAATTCGACGCTAAATCGAATTGGTAATCCAAATCAAGTATGAAAAATTTTGGTTGCCGCCATCGGTTAAACCAAATTAATTGAATTTAGCGTCGTTTTTGCATCGGATACTAAAAAATCCGACACCTTCTCCATTCTATACCCTAAACCCTAAAAACAAAATTTGTTAGATTTAGCGTCAAATGCATCTGATTCGATGCTAATTCGACGCTAAATCTAACAAATTTTGTTTTTAGGGTTTAGGGTATAGAAACCGCCACCTATACAAGAACTATCTTATCCTTTTCAATCTTTGTTACTACCGAATAATTTAAACTTTTGAAATTTTAAAATACCTATTTAGTTTCGAAATTAGTTATGATACTATATGTAAACCAATATAGTTTTTAGAAATCTAAGACTTACATGCTTTTGTTTAAAAGTATAATTATATGAACTTAGTTGTTTGCAATTAAATTATTCAGTTTATATAACATATATGCTTCACTTGTAATTGTTGACTTTTAAATGTTTTATTCTATACCCTAAACCCTAAAAACAAAATTTGTTAGATTTAGCGTCGAATTAGCATCAAATCAGATGCAATCGACGCTAAATCGATGCTAAATACATCGATTTAGCGTCGAATGCATCGATTCGATGCTGATTCGATGCTAAATCTAACAAATTTTGTTTTAAGGGTTTAGGGTATAGAAACCGCCACCTATACGAGAACTATCTTATCCTTTTCAATCTTTGTTACTACCGAATAATTTAAACTTTTGAAATTTTAAAATACCTATTTAGTTCCGAAATTAGTTATGATACTATATGTAAACCTATATAGTTTTTAGAAATCTAAGTCTTACACGCTTTTGTTTAAAAGTATAATTATATGAACTTAGTTGTTTGCAATTAAATTATTCAGTTTATATAACATATATGCTTCACTCGTAATTGTTGACTTTTAAATGTTTTATTCTATACCCTAAGTCCCAAACATAAAATGTGTTAGATTTAGTGTCGAATTAGCATCGAATCAGATGAATTCGACGCTAATTCGATGCTAAATAGAGTTGAATTAGCGTCGAATTCATCTGATTTGATGCTAATTCGACGCTAATTCAGCTTATTTTTCTTAAAAAATAACTTAATAATAATAGAAACTAAGTATAATAACAAATTAAAATTATCTGAAACAAATGAAATAAAAACACAAATCCAAATAAAACACATGTATATGCTTCACTCTGAATCGTCATTTGAGTCCTCGTCATCCTCATCGATTTTGCGTCGACTATTTAGCATCGAATTAGCATCAAATGAAGTTGTGTCGAATTAGCATCGACTTAGCGTCGTTTTTGTGATTAACAAAACCGCCGCTAAATAGGTAGGTGGAAGCGTTTTTAATGTGGCACCTACCTACCAAATTCGACACAATATTCGACGCTAATTCGATGGTATATTTTCGACGCTATTTTAGCGACGAATTAGCATCGAACGGAGGCTCCTGATGGAATTTCGACGCTATATCGACGCTATATAGCATCAATTTAGCGTCGAATTGTTTTGTCTCTATATAGCATCGAAATAGCGTCGAATATTTCTCTCGACACAATTACGACGCTTGAAACGACCCGACCCAAAAATTAAAAAAATTTCCCTCCAGATTATTATCATCACAGATAATAGTCCTCAATGGGTCAACAACCAAGCAACGCGGAACAATAAACATCAACAACATTTCCAGTTTAACAACTCCATACTTTATTAAATAACAAACCAGTTCAACCAATTAATCAATATCAATAAACAATATCTAATGACTAACAACCTAACAATTCCATAGAATAACAATCCAAGTGAGACCCTAAATCATCTCTTCTTCCTCGCCACGATTCCACGATCACAATTTCTCTTTACCTGCAACACATGGCAAAAAGAGTTGCGTGAGTATTATCACAAATACTCAGCGACGCGGTCATCCCGTCTACAGGCTATTTAAATACAAGTATAAACAACCAACACAATACCAGGATGATCACAGAACAAGCATACACGACCAAGCAACAAAACCAGTCCAGAATACACCGTGTCGATCGACAGAATCCACTGTGTCGATCGACACAACCACTAGGTGTCGAAGAACACAGGCCCCGTGTCGATCGACACACCACCTCGGTGTCGATCGACATGACGTCGCAGAACCCAGAATCGAGTCAATCCTCACACGACTCGAATCTGATGCGATCTGTCGAGCAATCACACACAAAATCCACACACAAAACACACGAAAACCACCAAGCAATCGTATTCCATTGGCCCCCTATACTTATACGAGCCTACGGTCACGCACTCACCTTGATTAGGATTGAAAAGGATGAAGAACGCGAAGAACGAGCGAAGAACACCAAGAACAGCCTCTGATTCCGTCCTCACAGATCCGAAATCGGCACATCAACAACCTCCTTCTCGTTTGATCTCCACTCACGGTCAAATCCCCCAAGAACAATTCCCAGAAATCACCCAACCCTTGATTCCTGACAATCCTCCCAATTCTCTGGTTTTCTCTCTGAAATTCGGCCAACCCCAGAGAAAAACGCGACTGACCCCTTAAATACCCGTGCCCTAGGGTTTCCCTAAACTAATCGCCAAACCGCGCGATCAAGAACCAAACCTGTCGGTCCAATTTCAAATCGTGTCGATCGACATACACCCCACCCGGTCAGCACCACCTGAGATCCACTCCCGATCCCCGAAGTTCATCCAGTCTCATGCTTACAACCACATTGCAGATACTATTACTCGTACTCATATCTATATACAACACCCCGCTCTCAGGATCGTCACCCTTTGAGCTCTCGATGTATATCATACCACCCCACCTTCAGGACCGCCGTCCATCCAGCTCTCGGTATGCTCCAGGCCCTACCACTCTCAGGACACACAGTCCATCAAGCTATCGGCTGCAGAGGAATCACACATCCCCTGGAGAGGCTTCGGCCCCTCAAAGTATATGCAAGGGAACCACTTTCCCCCGGAGAGAACATCACTGTCCACTCAAGTATACCCAGGAGACCCACGATCCCCTGGGGCAATCACTCTGTAACATGCATCTTAGGCACCTGTCGACTGAAATCACCTCTCATGGTCATCCGAAACAACCCAATCACTAGGGTGTTTCACAGAGTCCCTGGAAAGACAGTCCTAACTCACATAAAAATTCTATTCCAGACTACCCCTAGGAAATAGGCAGGTTCTAACTCACATAAAATCCCTATTTCCCAGCGCCATCTGGGGAATGACAAGTCCTAACTCACATAGAACCTTATCCCCAGATAATCCTACTAGAACATGGACAGCCCTAACTCACATAGAACTTCCATTTCTAGTCTCCCTAGCCGATAGACAAGCTCTAACTCATATAGAACTCTATCGCTAGACTTCCACATGACCTACCAGTCATCACAAATCCATGACATCACAAGTCATACCAATACATGACGCACCTGTCAATCTCATAAAGTACACGTCTGAACGTATATTTAATAAGGCAACTCATCTTATTAAATCTCCAAAAAGTATACTCGTTACAACACAACAAAATACAATATCACAACATAGCAACATGCTAATACAGACTCTGAAAACCAGAAAAAGAGCTCAAGCCACCGCTTGCTTCTCGAACCACTTCGAGAACTTCGTCTTCATCAACGCCTCTGGTTCCCAAGTCTCCTCCTCAATACCGTCACAGTCCCACATGACTTTCACCAACGGTATACTCTTCCGGCGCAGCACCTTGATCCTCCTCTCGAGAATCCTTACAGGCCTCGCCGCCAACGTCATGTTGGGCTGAAAATCCTCCGGAATCCTCGCCAACACCTCCTCAGACTCATGCAGACACTTTCGTAGCATCGAAACATGGAAGACCTTGTGAAAAGCCTTCATACTCTGAGGTAACTCCAATCTATAAGCTACTGGTCCGACCCGCTCCACCACTCTGAACGGACCCATAAACCTCGGACTCAGCTTATTCTCTGAAATGGATCTGTTAGGACCCCTCAACATAGCTGCCTTGAGATACACCATATCTCCCAGCTCAAACTCCAGCTCCTTCCGTCTCCTATCGGTGTAACTCTTCTGCCGATCCTGAGCCTCTCTCATGTTCAGCCTCAAGACACAGATCTTTTCCGTCGTCTCCTGAACGAAATCCGCACCAAACATGCTCCTCTCCCCCACTTGGGTCTAATATAATGGTGTCCTACACGGCCTCCCATACAGAGCCTCATATGGAGCCATTCCAATACTCGCCTAATAGCTATTGTTATAAGCAAACTCTACCAGGTTCAGATAATCCGCCCAATGACCACCATAATCCAGTACACACATCCTCAGCAAATCCTCCAATGTCTGAATCGTCCTCTCAGACTGCCCATCCGTCTGAGGATGATACGCGGTACTCATATACACCTTAGTGCCCATCTCAGACTGAAAAGCTCTCCAGAAATCTGAAGTAAACCTCGGATCCCTGTCTGACACAATACTTGCTGGCACCCCGTGCAGCCTCACTATCTCACGCACATACTTCCTAGCCAACACCACCGCTCCGTCGGTCTTCTTGATGGCCAGAAAATGTGCTGACTTGGTCAGACGATCCATGATAACCCACATCGCATCATATGTCCGCGACACTGGCAATCCTGTCACGAAATCCATCGTAATCATATCCCACTTCCACTCCGGAATAGGTAAACTCTGCAATAACCCGCTCGGGACCTGATGCTCAGCCTTCACCAGCTGACACACGTTGCACGCTGCAACCCAGCTAGCTACATCCCTCTTCATTCCGACCCAGTGATAATACCGTTTTAAGTCACGGTACATCTTGGTCGCTCCCGGATGAATCGATAACATGCTCGAATGAGCCTCCCTCAGGATCTTCCGCCTCAGATCCTCATCCTTGGGTACACAAATCCGCCCGTTCACCAGTATCATCCCACTCGCTGAGACTACATACTCTGAACCGGCCGCCTGAGAAGCGTCAATCAAACCCTGATCCTTCTCCTGTGCAACCCGAATCCTGCTCAACAGATCTGCCTGGTTAGCTGCCTCTAACCCCAATGGCTCTTGTGAAATCACACACAACCTCAACGTGCTGATCTCGCTCACCAGAGCCTCCATAACTCGCTCTTGATCTGAAGCTGCCCTCTTCCGACTCTACGCATCTGCAACCAAATTAGCCTTACCCGGATGGTACCCAATCTCCAGGTCATAGTCTGCAACTAACTCCATCCAGCGCCTCTGTCCCTGGTTCAGCTCCGGCTGAGTGAAGAAATACTTCAGACTCTTGTGGTCTGTGAATATCTGCACCTTCCCGCCATACAGATAAGACCCCCAGATCTTAAGTGCAAAGATAACTGCAGCCAACTCCAAGTCATGGGTAGGGTAATTGCACTCGTGCTTCCTCAACTGCCTCGAAGCATACGCAATAACCTTCCCCTGCTGCATCAGCACACAACCCAGACCAACTCCCGAAGCGTCTGTATACACCACATAAGGCTCACCAGGCTCGGGTAACGCCAAAACAGGTGGACTGGTCAGCATTTCCTTCAGCTTCCCGAAACTCTCCTCACAAGCTGAAGACCAAACAAAAGGGACATCCTTCCCTGTTAGCTTCGTCATCGACTGCGCCATACTCGCGAATCCCTTGACGAACCTCCGGTAATAACCTGCCAACCCAAGAAAACTCCTGATCTCGGTGGCGTTCCTCGGTCTAGGCCAACCTCTGATAGCCTCTATCTTAGCCGGATCCACAGACACTCCCTCTGCAGACACAACATGGCCAAGAAAGCTCATCTCTCGCTGCCAGAAACTGCACTTACTTAGCTTCGCGTACAGCTTCTGCTCTCGCAGCTTCTCCAGAACCAACCTCAGATGCACCTCGTGCTCCTCTGGACTCCTCGAATATACCAGAATATCATCAATGAAGATGATCACGAACACATCCAGATACTCCTGGAATACCCCGTTCATCAACCGCATGAACGCTGCTGGTGCATTCGTCAAACCAAACGGCATCACCACAAACTCATAATGCCCGTACCTCGTCCGAAAGGCCGTCTTCCTGACGTCCGCCTCATCGATCGGAATCTGATGGTAACCCGACGCCAAGTCTATCTTGGAGAACCAAGTAGCCCCTCGCAACTAATCCAACAACTTATCAATGCGCGGGAGAGGATACCTGTTCTTCACAGTGACTCGGTTAAGCCCACGATAGTCGATACACAACCGGAAACTCCTATCCTTCTTCTTCACAAACAACACCGGTGCTCCCCACGGTGAAACTCTAAACCGGATAAAACCCTTCCCCAACAGATCATCTAGCTGCTTCTTCAGCTCTGCCATCTCTGCTAGAGCCATACGGTAAGGTGCCTTGGATATCGGAGCTGTTCCGGGTTCCAACTCAATCGTAAATGGATCCGACCGCGACGGTGGCAAACCCAACAACGATTGGAACACATCCTGAAAATCCCGAATGACCTGGATATCCCCAACTGCAACCTCTCCAACAGCCTCTGGCATCACTATCGTCGCCAGATACGCCTCACAGCCTTTCCCAATCAACTACTCGGCCTGTATCGCTGAAATCATAAGACTTCCGGAAGTCGGTCTCACCCCTTGAAACACCAACCTCCCAGCCTCTCGCTCAAACACTACACGTCCTTGATGACAATCCAGATGAACCCTGTACAGATCCAACCAATCCATCCCGAGGATGACATCATACAACTCCACCGGACTAATGACCAGATCTGCTGGCATCAACTCTCCCGCCACCAGAACATCCACACCACGAGCCCGCCCGAAAGTAGCTAACGTTCTCCCACCAGCAACCTTAACTACCCCCAGCTGCTCCCCAGAATTGCTCCGGATCCCGCTGCCCTCCGCACACTCAAGAGTGATGAAGCTATTCGTAGCTCCCGAATCAAATAACACGTGGGACTCACACCCGCCAACAACTAAGGTCCCTGCATAAATCCCATGTGCTTTAAGACCCGACACTCTAACGCAGACTCACAATTTCAAACCGACTAAAATTCAATCCACAAGAATTTAAAAGAAAAAGTCAAGTCGGAACAATACCTGTGATCGGTCTAGCGCTAGAGCCGCCCGCCTCAGCCAAAGTAAATACCCGCGGCGTCGCTGCAATCTGGGCCAACAGCTGGACCGCCAACGGCTGCACTGCTGCCACCGCCATCTGCTGCAGCTTCGGACACTTGGGCTTGATATGCCCTTGCTCTCTGCAGTGGTAGCACACCTGAGCGCCCCGAATCTCAGTCCTCTTCGGGCAACTGGCCACCTTGTGATCCATGCTTCCACACCCAAAGCATCCCGGACCACTCTGTCCTCTCTGACTGGCCCTAGAAGTGCTGTCCCACTTCCTCTTCTGACCCTGCGCAGGCTTGCCGCCCCTGCTCGATCCCGTCTACTGTTGAGATCTCCTCGGTTGCTGCTGCTGCTGCACCGGTGGACTAACCACCACAACCTGCTCCCTGAGGTCCTTCTCAATCGCAGCCGCAGTCTCAACCAGCTCCGCCCTCGTGGCGAACTTACTCGCCATGCAGCGAGTCCTCAGCTCAGCTCGAAGTCCCCCGAGGAACCTCCTCACCTGGGCCTGTTCGCCCTCCATGCCTCTACCAGCATGTACCACGAGTCTACTGAACTCCAAATCGAACTCCCTCACAGTCCGATCCCCCTGAGTCAGGTTCAGGAACCTCAATTCCATCTTGTGCACTGCCTCCTGTAGAAAATACTTGGCATTAAACTCAGCCAAGAAATCCTCCTAGACCATCTCGGCCTGCACCCGCCTAGTCTCAACGCCTCTCCACCAGAGATCCGCATCACCATCCAAATAGTGAACTGCTAGGTCCATCCTATATCCCTAAGGACACCTGATCGAGCGAAAATTACGCTCCAATCTCTGCCGCCACTCATCGGCCTCCTCCGGCTTGGCACCACCCGAGAAAAACCCGGTGCCAATCCTCTGTATCTACTTCATTACCTCAGGTAGGATGAGAGCTTCTCCGCAACCGCCACACCCGGCTGCACACCAGCCACTACCGGCTGAACCCCAGCCACCATTGGCTGCACACCAGCCCCACCTGGCTGAACTCCCGGAGCCTGACCCGGAGCCGGTACCCCACCTGGTAACCGCTCTAGAATCACCTGCAGCAAACCCGCCAGACGATCATCTCGGTCTTGGGCCACACTTACGGAAGCACCCCCACCCGGGCCCCCTGCACCACCAGCTACCTCGGGACCCACACTGGCCCCACCAGCCCTCACGCTGGCACCCGTAGAACTCTCACCCACAGACCCCTCCTGAAACGCCTGCGAGTCTGCCACCTGCTCCTGCGTGGCCTCCTGGGCCACTCTCGCGGCATCAGACTCAACCTGCAGTCCTCGCCCGCGCCCACCACGACCACCTCGGCCTCCACGGCCCCCACGACCTCTGCCTCTAGCCACTCTAGCCATCACTCTGCCCCTAACCAGCAGACTACTAAGTACTAGAAAACAGAAAGTCATAAAACACTTACCGTGGAATCTCATTGAAGGCTAGGAAGAGATGATCTAGGACTTCATACCCACACAACAATCAATCAATTATCACTCAATCAATCAATTGCACCCACCCTAGAACCATAAGGGCTCTGATACCAAACTGAAACGACCCGACCCAAAAATTAAAAAAATTTCCCTCCAGATTATTATCATCACAGATAATAGTCCTCAATGGGTCAACAACCAAGCAACGCGGAACAATAAAAATCAACAACATTTCCAGTTTAACAACTCCATACTTTATTAAATAGCAAACCAGTTCAACCAATCAATCAATATCAACAAACAATATCTAATGACTAACAACCTAACAATTCCATAGAATAACAATCCAAGTGAGATCCTAAATCATCTCTTATTCCTCGCCACGATTCCACGATCACAATTTCTCTTTACCTGCAACACATGGCAAAAAGAGTTGCGTGAGTATTATCACAAATACTCAGCGACGCGGTCATCCCGTCTACAGGCTATTTAAATACAAGTATAAAAAACCAACACAATACCAGGATGATCACAGAACAAGCATACACGACCAAGCAACAAAACCAGTCCAGAATACACTGTGTCGATCGACAGGACTCACTGTGTCGATCGACACAACCACTAGGTGTCGATGATCAGTGACCCCGTTTCGATCGACAGGATCCACTGTCTCGATCGACACAACCACTAGGTGTCGAAGAACACAGGCCCCGTGTCGATCGACACACCACCTCGGTGTCGATCGACATGACATCGCAGAACCCAGAATCGAGTCAATCCTCACACGACTCGAATCTGATGCGATCTGTCGAGTCTCCTGCACAAATCCACACACAAAACACATGAAAAACACCAAGCAATCGTATTCCATTGGCCCCCTATACTTATACGAGCCTACGGTCACGCACTCACCTTGATTAGGATTGAAAAGGATGAAGATTGCGAAGAACGAGCGAAGAACACCAAGAACAGCCTCTGATTCCGTCCTCACAGATCCAAAATCAGCACAGCAACAACCTCCTTCTCGTTCTATCTCTACTCACGATCAAATCCCCCAAGAACAAATCCCAGAAATCACCCAACCCTTGATTCCTGACAATCCTCCCAATTCTCTGGTTTTCTCTCTGAAATTCGGCCAACCCCAAAGAAAAATGCGACTGACCCCTTAAATACCCGTGCCCTAGGGTTTCCCTAAACCGATCGCCAAACCGCGCGATCAAGAATCGAACCTGTCGGTCCAATTTCAATCCGTGTCGATCGACATACACCTCTGTGTCGATCGACACACCCACCAAAATTCCACTTTTTGGTTCACGGGTGTTACAACGCAAGTTCGATGCTATTTTAGCGTCGAAAATATTTCGACGCTATATTTCGACGCTAAATACGGGTTTTCTTGTAGTGGGAGTCAAGCATAAAGTAGCTACTGCCTATCACCCTCAAACGAGTGGACAAGTTGAGATATCTAATCGAGAGATCAAGGCAATCTTACAGAAGACCACGGGCAAAACAAGAAAGGATTGGTCGAAAAAGCATGATGATGCTCTCTGGGCATATAGGACGGCTTTCAAGACACCATTTAGAACAACCCTTTTCCACATAGTGTATGGTAAAGCTTGCCATCTTCCAGTGGAGCTTGAATATAAAGCCATGTGGGCAGTAAAAGAATTGAATTTCAACCTTAAGACAGCCGCCGAAAGACGATTGATCCAATTGAACGAGTTAGAAGAAATTCGCCACTTGGGATACGAAAGTACCAAGATCTACAAGAAAAAGACCAAGGCTTAACATGATAAGAAGATCATACCAAAGAAGCTCGAACCTAATGATAGGGTTCTTCTTTTCAATTCTCGGTTAAAGTTTTTTTCAGGTAAGCTTCGTTCTAGATGGTCCGGTCCTTTCACAATCAAGAAAGTTAAGCCATATGGAGCCGTAATCCTTTGGGATAATCGCGGGAATGAATTCACTGTCAATGGACAACGTCTAAAGCCTTATCTTGTGGACACCGACCAAGGCAAGAACGTATCTATTGTCTTGGGTGAACCACCCGACATTTAAAATGAAAAAGGAGTCGAGCTAAAGACTTATAAACAATCGCTGTGTGGGAGGCAACCCACATTTTCATTTTTATTTTTATGCTCTAAATAGTTTTTAAAATTTCATTTCGGTTTTTCATTTCGCGTTCGATCCGTCACGCACGACCCAGTACCGGTCACGCGTATTGGTCTGGATTCACGACCGATACTTGGGACGCGTTGCCCCGATCCTTACCGCGACACAAGTCCAGTACCGGATGGAATACCGGGCTGCGTCCTCGATTGGTATCGCGTCCCATCCGTCCCGCGACACGCACGGCCCAGTACCGGTCACGTGTATCGGTCCGGAGTCGCGACCGATACTCGGGACGCTTTGCCCCGTCCTGCATCTCGCCTGCCCCGCGTCCTTCTCGCGCCCCGATGACTCGTCCCACATGCCCGATACCGGTCACGAACATCGGTCATTCCACCCGACCGCATGCCTCGACCCTCGTCCGGTCCATACCGGACGGAAATACCGGGTCACGTACGTGACCGGTACTCGTTTCCTGCATCACACGTCCCATCTCGTCCCGCATATCGTCCCGCTGTGTCACCTGTGCCCGATGCCGGTCCCGCATTTCGGTCTACCCGTCCGACCGGTATTACGGCAATGTTGCCGCGAATCTTCCCACTGCCCATTCCTCGAGCGTCCACATCATGTCACGACAACACCGCATCCACCACCGACTCTTGACCCGCGGACCACATGGATTGACAATAGACACCACCACCAAACCACCCACCTAACCATGGCCCATAAAAAGGTAAGTTTTGTTTTTTCCTCTTTAATTTATCTAATTCACTTTTATTTTTATTTTCCAACATTACATCCTTAATTTGATTTCTCTTACACCGGGGACGGTGTAATTTAAGTATGGGGGATTGTTTACTACTAATACGTTAGTTCGTGATTGGTTTTTACGTTTTTAATAGTTTTTCATAAATTATTTTTTGAAAATGTTTTATTGAGTCAGCCTAGTCAGTTGGAAATGATAACCCTTCTTTTGGTTTAGTGGATTGTTTTTTTTCTTCAGATTAGTGACTATTTTTCCAGGATCGATTTCAGAGTCAGACTAATGAAAAATCCTAAGGCTGACCAGTTAACTAGAGACATTTGTTACTTCCAGCATAATCCGCCAAGTTCGAGCTAAGTATGCGGTCTCCTCGGTGATTGATGTTCATAGAGCTTGACTCCTCATTCATACCTGACAAAGTGCAATCTATGTTGAAAGTAATGGTACTCCTCTCCCTTGTTTAAAAAAAAAACTATATATGATTGGGGTGATATGACAGTTCTTGAGTATAGGATGAGGAAATAAAATTCCAGTGAGTCAATACTCAAGAGATGATCACCTGGACCTCAAAAGCAGCAGTCTGAGTCCCTTAGAACGAATGTAGAGGACGAGCGATCTCACGACCCTGTCTCTTTACAAGGAACAACAGTAGTGAAAGTACTACTTTTGAGTCTCAGCAGTCTAAAAAAAAAAATCAAATAAGTCTGGGGGAGGGAAAGAGTACCAAGAGTTGTATGGTTCATTAGTCATGGTATAGTATGGGAATGAGTCTAGAAGGTTCGTGGCATTGAGATCTGGGACGAGACCCAGCAATGATGACTATCGGGTTGTGTTGAAAAGTCGTGGATGAATTTGGAAGGCTGCAAATGTTTATGGAGAAGTACATGGTGGTCTGATTTTGAGTTGGTTATGCATTATGTGGCTTACTAGTTGAAAGGGTAGGTCCGATATTCCCAGGGAAGGTAAGTTTTTGCGTTTTAAAACCTCTTTTCTATTCTTAAATTTTGCTTGAGGACAACCAAAAGATAAGCAAAAGATAAGTTGATATGTTCCATATTTTACCTATTTTACTATATATTTTACTATGTTTTCTATACATTTATCTTCGGTATTACGCCTTTAGAGGTAGTTTTTCTCGTATTTGTAGTTTTAGAGTCTTAACAGGGAAATTAAAGAAAAAGAAGAAAAAGAGCCAAAATAGGTGTATACTAAGTCACAGCAACTTTCATAAGCCAAAGACACTATCAATAACCAAGAATTCACAAGATACAACATTCTACCAAATTGGACAAAACATATACGCCAGAAGTTCAGCAGTGAACGGAGGATCAAATCGATTTTTAATTTTATGAAACTTGATGTGAAGAAATATCATTGAGTCAGCTTCACAATGAAGTTTTAATCATCTCAATTGGAGCTGTGAGTATGAAGATACACCCGAATTACTAAGCACATGTCGAACTGCCTCGAAGCTGAAGCGAGTCCAGTTTTGGGCCAAATGCCGGCCTGCACCGTGGACCGATATTCCAGCCTCTGTCAGCACACAAAAAGAGGTCATTTAGCTCCCAGTACCAGTCGTGTTTGTTGGCCGTTACTTGGACCAGTATTGCCTCAGTTTCGACGTAAAAAGTCCGTTTTGTCCTAAACTAAACCCTAGGAAGACCCTAAGCCTATATATACTTGTTTTTAGCCTCTTGTTAGCAGTGTGCCGAAATATTTAGAGTAGTTTTATCATAAGGAGCAGCCACCACGAGTTCTCTTGGTGTTCTTCATTAGATTTGGATTCTAGAGCAATCCGGTGGATGATCTCGCTTTGTATCTCGATATAGAGAAGAATCCTCTTACCTTTACTCTTTAATTCAAGTTTATCTACTATGAATTCATCATCTATCTTGTGTTTTTCGTGCACCATGCTTGAGTAGTTTTATTTGTTAGGTTGTAGAAAGATCAAAGAGTTCATGAATTGTTATCTTCTATCGAATGAATTAGGGATAATATATTACGTTCTTCATCTTTATTTGCTCATAATGCCTATTGCTTTTCTGATCAACTAACGTCTGATTTTAGATTGATATACTCTCCAAAAGCTTGTTATATTGTCTGAACTAATATTTGATGAGCTAGGCGTCTTAACAATTCGAAAGGTTAGTTAAAGAGTTTAGTGAACAATTGAATCTTGAACTTACTGTGTGTTTTCTTCTTGTAATAACCTACGATAGTTGAGTCTATTAGGAAGTTAAAACATAGTAATCTGAGCCACGACAGTGGGAGGATTATACATCCGTGATTTGAGTTCTAGAACACATCTCTCTAAAAGGTCCCTAACAATTTGATATGCTGTTTAATGATCCATGAATCTCTGCGATTAATCTACTTGCCTAACGTTTGTTTACCTTGAATTCTAATCTCTTTACTTAGTTATTTTTGTGCCCTATTCTCTTTAAAAACCAAAACCATATTTCTTGTTTTAGCTTGATTTGAATACTATAAGTTTGTAGTATAGTTACGAGGTCCCTGTGGATTCGATACCTAAATACTACCATGGTTGCTGTGCACTTGCAGTTATATTTAGTGGTTAAAACTTTGACCCACATCAGTAGTAACCATAACGAATCGCCGGATGCGTAATCTTCGATGCCTTAGAACTACCGGGCTTAAGTCTATCGCTTCCTATCTTTGACGATTCATCATAATGAGCTTCACTACCACTAAACTTGATCCTCTCATGACACTCAAGTCCCAAAATATCACATAGTTCTTCAATACTCAAAGTATACGATTTCTCATTAACCGTAAAAGCGAGAATTCCTTCCTTTTCTATGGTCATCTTTGTCTTGGGGTAAGACAATGTGACTGTGGCTAGGAATTCACGTGCAAGCTTCCCATAGGTAGGGTGAGAGATAGCCACATTCAAAAGGCCCAATGCTTCAAGATACCATTCAACATCCTTTCGAAAACCGAGTAAATCGAGTGTCTCGAAATCAATACCAAGAGTTGGAAGCATAGCAAACTGTTGTAGACCAGCCATGTATTCCACGTTAGCATTCATTTTGGGTCCAACATGCTTCATTATAACACTCGGTGCTTGAGTTACAACCATAGTAGATTTAGCTCACGATTTCCTCTTCTTCTTCTTAGGAGGCGTTACGTGAGGTATTGTTTGTGTGACCTCCACAAACTGTATTGGTACTTGAGTGGCTGCATCCTCCTCATCTCTTAGTAGGTAACCAAGTTCTTCATTCTCCACCAAAATATCTTTCCATGTTTCTTTGATGACTTTTTCGATCTAGTTTTAGAACGTGTAGGACGGGGGACTTAAGCTTCGTGATCTTGGTTGGTCACGTGTTGCTTCTTGGGTTTATGTCCTCTCTTAGACTTCTTTGGAACAATCTCATTCTCCATTGAAGTTCCTTGGATTTAGTGAAATATGAGATTAGAAATTGAATTCCTAGTGAAAACTTAAACAAATTTTAGTGAATTGAGGTAAAACCCCAAAATTGAATTTTTAGGGTTCTTGAGCTCAAGAACACATTTGAGAGAGAAAAAGATGAAGTTGTGTTTGCAATTGTCAAAAAGAAGTTTGTAAAACCTTTAAAAATCAGATTTTGTGATGTTTTTGGTTAAATTTCGGTTAAATACGGTTTGGAACCGGTTTAGAAAATTAAAATTGAACCGGAGACTTACCCGGGTCGGTTTTGGTCGAATACCGGTCGGTTGGACCGACCGAAATCGTGACCGGAACTTACCTCGGTCATGGGTCGAGACGTGGGTCGAGTCGGATCGTGCGGGACGGGACGTCAGCTTTGGGTCGTGCGGGACGAATACCGGTCGAGCGTGTCGATCGGTATTGTGTCTGATATCGGGTCGTAAGTCGAGTCATGGGACGGACGGTAGTGCGGTATGTGGGACGGGACGCGGGACACGAGTACCGATCACGTACGTGACCCGGTATTATCGTCCGGTATGGACGTAGCATCGTGTCGCGGTAAGACTGCCTCTTTGTGTCGCGGGTCGAGTCATGGGATGATCGATCGTGCCGTGACACGAGTGGGACGCGAGACTCGAATACCGGTCGCGTGGGACGACCGAAACTCGTATCCGGTATCGAGCATCGTGTCGCGGTAAGACTCATGTCGCGGGAAGGTTGGATTGCGATATTGGTCGAGGACGTCGTCCAATACCTCATCCGGTACTGGATTCGTGTCGCGGTAAGGTCGACACCAGTCGGCCGCGGTCCGGTATCGTGACCGGTATCGGCCGACGGTGAGATTTTTTTTTTTGTGTTTTGTATTTTTATAAATCCTGAAAAATCAAAATAAAATAGATTAGTGTAAAATAAACTTATGAAACCCAAAATTAAAATTTTAAAAACTAATTAAAGCATAAATAAAAATAAAAATAAAAATGTGGGTTGCCTCCCACAAAGCGCTTGTTTAAAGTCAATTAGCTCGACTCCTTTGAAGATTTTAGACTTCCAGTGGATCCACTAAAGGAATGGTTGTTCCTTTAGCTTCATTAAGATTTGATCTTTTGGCTTCTATGATGACTCCTAGTGAATCTCCATTGTCATACTTGACAACTAATGCTTCCGGGAAAAACTTCAAAGTGTTTTCAAGCTTACGCTTGTTAATTTCCCTGTTGATCTCGTCTTCTCTTGGGACGAGGATCTTTATCACCATGTTCTCAAAGATAAACTTCTCCTTTGCTTTGTTCCCATTCTTAGCATCATCCATAGGTGTCAAAGTTGCCTTGAAATCTTCGGAAATGTCCTTATGCTTCTCTTTGGACAGTTTTGCAACTATCTTCATTTTAGCTCTAGGATCTCCTTCTTTGACTCCTTTCTTGGCATCTCCGGGGTCTATACTAGGATTCATATCCTTTACTCCAATCGAGTTTGGTATACGCTTAACATCTACTTCATCATAGAAGAAATTCTTGTTGATATTGGCGAAAAAGATTCTTCGGTTTGGAAAATCAACAATGGCTCCGGTGGTTGCTAAGAATTGTAATCCAAGCATCAATGGATTCAACTTTCCGGTCCTCATCTTCAACACTTGAAAATCAGTAGGAACAATCCCCTTTCCTACTTTAACCATGACGTTTTCAAGCATTCCATAAAGTGTAGAGGACGACAAATCGGCATACTCTATATAGACTTTGGATGGTTTGAAATCGACCACTCCAAGTTCCTTTGCCATGGATAGTGACATGACATTGACGTTTGCTCCAGTATCACACAAGCAGTCGTGGATCTCCTTTCCATTAATAGAGCATGGAAAAACAAACTTTCCCGGATTATCGACTTTTTCAAAAGGTATCCTCTTTAGTCTTCTCTTGTAAGCTCTCTTAGATTCGCCGGGAAGGCGTTCCTCTTTTGGTTCTTGGACCAAAATAACCTCTTCTTCAAGTGATTTAAGAGTGACAACAGCCTCCTCTTCTTTAGTAGAGGCGACATTACAAAACTTCTTTGCTTTCTCTTTGTCTTGTCTTCGAACAGCTTCCGAGGTTTGAACGAGTTGCGTATCTATCTTAGAGAGATGAGTAACAATAGATGTAGGGGTCAAAATCCACCCCTTACAAATCAATCTCCAAAAATTGGCTAAGTATGGGAAAAACGGTTAACAGGTTTTCCGCGGGAGATTCTTAACCGGTTTCCCGCGGAAACCTCCCACTTTCTGGTTTAACCTGACCAGCGGCTTAACCATAAGCATAGCCCGCGGGTTGGTTGTAAATATTGGACCAGACCACAGAAGTGGGCCGCAGCACCCAGGAGTGGGCCGCGGTATCCAGAAGTGGGCCAAGCCATGAAGAGAAGCCCACAGCGCGCGACCGACTCCGCGGCAAGGGAATCCCGCAGAATCAGGAGGACATCTCTATCTCCTCAACGGAAGCCCTAGCCGCAGAAAAACTATATATACATATGTTAACCCTCATAGAAGGGGATCCGCAATTTTTCACATAAACACTTGTAAACACTGATTCGCAGAAGCATCAATAAAGAAAACCCATCTTCTTACTATTTGCATCCCGTGATTCGTAACATAGAAATCTCCGTTCCTCAAACCCTAGACAAATTATATTGTTCGAGTTTCGACTCCCACAATTTGGCGCCGTCTAAGGGGAACCTAGATTATCTTACACGAAGGAATCACCCTGCAAACAGTAAGAGATGACTGAAGAAAATCAGAACAGAAACCCCACGGTCGATCTCCGCGGAGAGAATGAGCCTGTCGTCGACGTATCCGGCGGAGACAGGAGCAACACCAATCCGCGGCCCGACGTAATCGGTGTAGACGGAACTGGCACCAACCCGCAGCTCGTCGTGTCTGGCAAAGGTGGAACTGAAAACAAGCCGCGACCGCAACCTACCGCTTATCAGACTACAGCGCCGATACAAACGACGCCAGAATTCCTGGAACAGATGAAAACCATGATGGAACAGTTGATCCAGGAGAAGCTTAACACAGCGCTTTCCGGTGAGCCACGCTCTTCGCTAACGGCGAGCCGTTCCCGCGGGAGGGGAACAGGCCTAAACAGGAGAACCGCAGCACGCGTGATCCTATCGTCTTTAACTTTCTCAACACCGATGGGCGCCCAGAGGATCCGTGGTATACCCACGATCCAACCCATGGCTGATATCGCCGGGCCGAGCACATCGGCAGACGTTCCAACAGCTGACAGGAGAGCTCCGGTGATTGACCTGGATAGAGTTCCAATAGGAGAACAACATTCGGTAGACCCCCGCGACACTGCGCGGGAAACCCGAGCCGCGCCTCAACGAAGCAGCTCGTGGTTGGAGCGTAATCAGGAGTATGACGAGGAAGAAGAGAACGTTCACTGGGTGGAGCAACAACTTAACGAGGAACGCATAACTCTCCTCCAATCCCAGAAGGAAGAGATGGCACAACTTCGCGCATAGATGGCACAAAACGCTGCTGAGTTAAGGATGGTCCGATCCCAGGTTCATCGGGTTGCGAGCAAAGCACCCGAGATCGACCGAGTCCTCGAAGAAGCACGGACTACCCCCTTCACAGCGCGCATCGCACAAGCAAACATTGCAGACCCCGGAAGGATAAAAATCACTCCGTATGAGGGGAAAACCGATCCAACAGAGCATCTCCGAGCGTTCATGATCGCGATGGGACGCCTGAGCTTCAGGGTAGGCGAGAAGGACATCGCCCAATGCCTCATGTTTGTGGAAAATCTTAAGGGATCGGCGCTCCAGTGGTTTTCCAGGTTGGAGCGGAATTCGGTCAACACGTTCGACGAGTTGTCCGCGGCATTCCTGAAACACTACGGAATGTTCATGGAACGCCAAACCTCCGATGCCGAGCTGTGGTCCTTGGTGCAGGGACAAAACGAATCTCTTCGAAGTTTCATGGAGCGATTCAAAACCGTCCTAGCTCAGGTGGAGGGGCTAACTGACACAGCTGCCATAGAGGCTTTGAAGAAAGCTCTGTGGTACGAATCAGATTTTAAGAAAGAGTTAACCGTGAACGAGCCGGACACTATCCAAGATGCTCTACACCGGTCAACAGGCTTTGCAAAAAGCGAAGAAGACGTGCGAATATTGGCCCAAAAGCACGGGAAAACGAAGCAGACCGGCAACCAAAACAATCCCGCCCCGACCACGAACCCCCCAAACCCGAAGAAAAATAGCCAGGGGTCCGGTTTCGTGCAGCACGAGGGAGGATTTAAGGGAGCCCATAATTTCCAGGCGGACACGTCAGGTTACGGCCGTGGTCGAGGACGCGGCCGGGGCCGCGGCAGAAGCAATACGTGGGTCAGAAATCAAAGCACGTTCAACGAGGAAGTTTTCTGCGAATACCACCGCATCTACGGGCACTCCACTGCTAATTGCCGAGTTCTGGGCTTGAAGCTGGCAGCAAAACTGGCGGCCGGCACGCTGAAAGGAGACATCGACATCAAGGATTTCGCGATGGATGATAACGAGGAGGACGCTGAGCGCGAAAACAACAACAACTCCCCGAAGAGGGGTAGGCTAGATGACGAACAGGACCAAGGGGGCCCTCGCCAAAGAATCAACATGATTATGGGAGGATCTCCATACTGCGCTGATACGGTATCTGCGATCAAGGCATACCAGCGGCGTGCCGAATCCAGCATCAACTGGCCTAAACCATCGAAGTACCGGAACGAGGTGATTACGTTCGAAGAAAAGGAGACTGAAGGGATCGACCGACCACACAATGATCCGCTGGTGATCAACTTAATCATTGACGATCGCGACGTGGCGCGGGTGCTGATCGACACGGGCAGTTCTGTTGATGTGATATTCCGCGATACCCTTCAACGGATGAGCATCGATCTGTCCAAAGTTAGGCCGTCGCCAAAGCCAATCACTGGGTTTTCTGGAACAACCACGATGACGATGGGGACAATCCGTTTACCCGTTCGCGCTGGGGATATTACCAAAATAGTGGAGTTTTCTGTGGCAGACAACCCGGCAATCTACAACGTAATAATGGGAACTCCCTGGATCAACTCAATGCGTGCTGTTCCCTCCACTTACCATCTGTGCATCAAGTTCCCCACTCTGCGGGGCGTGAAAACAATATGGGGAAACCAGAAGGAATCTCGCATCTGCTTCCTGGCAGAACACAAACTCCGCAATACAGGCCCAGAACCCGCGGAAAGACGAAAAAAGATGAAAACAGATCACGAGCCGGAGAAAGAGCGCGCCCAGCTCTTATAGCAACTACAGCTTGACGAGGATCAAAAAACAGAAGGTCCATTGCCAACCTGCGATCCCGTCATCTTAGTTTGCATAGACGATGAATTCCCAGAGCGATGCGTCGAAGTCGGAGCTACACTTGACGAAAAGATTAAGGAAGAACTGATCTCATTCCTGAAGAAAAACGTGAACACTTTCGCATGGGCGGCGGAAGATATGCCGGGCATTGATATCAATATCGCTAGTCATGAGCTGAACGTCGATCCAACGTTCAAACCCGTAAAGCAGAAAAGACGAAAGCTGGGTCCTGATCGAGCCAAGGCTGTGAATGATGAAGTGGAAAGGCTTCTGCGAGTCGGGTCCATCACAGAGGTGAAATACCCCGACTGGCTGGCTAATCCTGTTGTCGTGAAGAAAAAGAATGGGAAATGGCGAGTGTGTGTGGACTTCACTGATTTGAATAAGGCTTGTCCAAAAGACAGCTTTCCCCTACCACATATCGACCGTATTGTCGAAGCCACGGCGGGCAACAAACTCTTGACGTTTATGGATGCTTTCTCTGGCTACAATCAAATCCTGATGAACCCAGACGATCGCGAGAAGACTGCTTTCATCACGGACCGCGGAATATACTGCTACAAAGTTATGCCTTTCGGTCTAAAAAACGCTGGTGCAACATATCAGCGTTTAGTCAACAAGATGTTTGCGGCTCAACTCGGTAAAACAATGGAGGTTTACATAGATGACATGCTGGTGAAATCGTTGGAAGAGAAAGACCACATCGCAAACCTTGCCGCATGCTTCAAGCAGCTTAATGACCACAACATGAAGCTGAATCCAACGAAGTGCAGGTTCGCAGTCACGTCAGGAGAATTCCTTGGCTACTTAGTCACCCATCGAGGCATTGAGGCCAATCCAAAACAAATCGACGCACTTATCAACATGGTCTCACCCCGTAACAAGCGAGAAGTGCAGCGTCTGACAGGAAGGGTAGCCGCCCTCAACAGATTTATTTCTCGGTCTACCGATAAATGTCTGCCTTTCTACAACACACTGCGGGGGATCAAGAAATTTGAGTGGACATCGGAGTGCGAGGAGGCGTTCCAACAGCTGAAATCATATATGGCCAGTCCTCCGGTACTCGCTAACCCTGTCGAGGGGGAGCCACTGTTCCTGTACACGGCGGTGTCACCAACGGCAGTTAGCGGAGTACTGATTCGAGAGGAGCGCGGTGAGCAGAAGCCGATTTTTTACGTCAGCAAGTCTCTCACTGATGCCGAGACGAGATACCCGCTGATGGAGAAGTTGGCGCTGTCCATTATCATGTCCGCTCGGAAGCTGAGACCATATTTTCAATCTCATTCCATTATCGTCCTCAGCACCTTCCCGCTTCGATCCGTCCTGCATAGCCCGAGCCAATCCGGCAGACTGGCCAAATGGGCTATTGAGCTAAGCGAATACGACATCGAGTACCGCGGCAGAACCTGCGCAAAGTCTCAGGTGTTAGCCGACTTTCTCATTGAGCTTCCCGAAGAAATTTGCGTTGTCAAAACACAACATTGGCAGCTCCATGTTGACGGTTCGTCATCCAAGAATGGCTCTGGCGTCGGCATACGTCTCACCTCTCCCACAGGCGAAATACTTGAAAAATCATTCCGCTTGGGTTTTCGAGCATCCAACAATGAGGCCGAATACGAGGCCCTCATTGCTGGCATGAAACTCGCCCAAGGACTGAAAATCGAGCGGGTTGACACTTTCTGCGACTCGCAGCTCGTGGTTAACCAGTTCAATGGAGAGTACGCTGCGAAGGACGACCGAATGGAAGCTTATCTGGCAGTGGCTAGGGAGTTAGCCGTGAAGTTCGAGGAGTTCAGTCTCACGCGAATCCCGCGGGGAGATAACACAAACGCTGATGCCTTGGCGGCTCTAGCTTCCACTTCTGATCCAGACTTGAAGCGAATCATCCCGGTGGAATTTATTGAACATCCGAGTATAGCTCAGCCAGAAACGATGAATGTTCTTACTCGGTCACAGGCCGCTAAGCAAGCACAAGAGAAGGAAAGAGCAACGGAGGCTCGTCAACAAGAAGTTGTAACTAATGACACCAACCAACCTTCCTCTTCTCCAAAGGAGCCTCGGACGCGAATTGACCCGATCATCCAGCATGATTTTGGTCCCGAACCTAATAGAAATGCAGCAAGTGCGGAGCCCCCCCAAGACGCGATGGACGTTGATAACGGAAATGGTACCAGCACACCTCCTCCCGCAAAAGAAGCCGTACTCCCGGAGGACGCAATCACAGCACCAACACTAGAGTCCTCTCCGGAAAACAAAAATACTGACATGGAAGACGTTTCGCAAGACGTGGAATACGGTTGCGACAGGCGCTGGCTTGACGAAATCCGTGGGTACATCGCTGACGGAACTTTGCCCTCTGACAAGTGGGCAGCCCATAAACTTCGGGCGCAAGCTGCTCGTTATATCATACTGGACGGAAACGTCCTCAAGTAGGGCATATCCGGACCACTACTTGCTTGCGTCGAGAGAAAAGAAGCAAGGGCAATCATGGAGGAAGTCCACAACGGTTCATGCGGCAATCATTTCGGCGGAAAATCACTCGCGATCAGGATCAAGCGTCATGGTTATTACTGGCCAACAATGATAGCGGATTGCGAGAAGTTTGCCGCCAAATGCGAAAAATGTCAATGGCACGCACCCAAGATCCACCAGCCCACTGAACTGCTTTCATCCATCACATCACCATACCCATTCATGCGCTGGGCTATGGACATTGTCGGTCCCTTACATAAGTCACGACAGAAGCAATACTTGCTGGTCTTAACTGACTACTTTTCTAAATGGGAAGCCGAAGCATACGCTCGCATCCGCGATGCTCAGGTAGAGAGCTTCGTGTGGCGGAACATCATCTGTCGCCACGGAGTCCCTTACGAAATCATCACAGACAACGGCTCCCAGTTCATCTCTACGCGATTCGAAGCTTTTTGCGAGAAGTGGAAGATCCGCTTGAACAAGTCCACCCCGCGGTACCCTCAAGGAAACGGCCAGGCTGAAGCAGTCAACAAAACAATCGTCAACGGCCTTAAAACCCGCCTCGACGTAAAAAAAGGACGATGGGCTGACGAGTTAGATGGAGTATTGTGGTCGTATCGCACGACTCCGCGGAGGGCAACGGGCGAAACCCCATTCGCCCTTGTTTATGGCACGGAGTGTGTGATTCCCGCTGAAGTACACTTTCCAGGAGTTCGCCGCAGACTCTTGTCAGGGCAGGAAGGCCTCAACCATCTCTTGCTAATTGATGAACTTGATCTCATAGAAGAACGGCGCGACCAAGCCTTGGTGCGTATCACCAACTACCAAAATGCCGCGGCCAGGTACTACAACTCCAAGGTACGCCTTCGAAGATTCAACGCAGGCGACTTGGTCTTACGCGAAGTTTTCCAAAACACGGCAGAGCCCAACGCCGGCAAACTTGGAGTTCATTGGGAGGGACCCTATAAAGTCACAAAGGTCGTGAGACCAGGTGTTTACGAACTTGCCAACATGACTGGCATCCCAATCCCGCGTTCGTGGAACGCACGACACTTGAAGCAGTACCGTCAATGAGACACTGCTCTCACTTTACATGAACTACGGGACGGCTTGATCCCTGCAGAGGGTACGTAGGCAGCTCGTCTCAAGACGGGTTTAGCTGTCCCCCCTCCTAAAAAGGGGGGGGAGTGGGTGCGTATACTCGTATACTCCCTATTTTTTGTAACAATTTTGTGATCAATAAAGAACAAAATTTTTACTCTCTCAATTACATCCCTTGTGGATTTTCGCAAAGTCTTCACAATATCAGACGTCTCTTATTCATTTTCGTTGCTGTTGGCCACAGCAACAAACCCGCAACAAATATTCCAGATCTGACTATTACAATCTCATCAAAATACAAGCGCGCTATACAAATTTGTATATGATCATTATCGAGCGGGTGTGTTTAAAGGGGAACACACGCGTAACCCGAAATGTTCATTCTAAACCCAGTAAGCAAAACACTGGTTATATCGCTGTATGTTCATTATAGGAGCGGAAAAACTTATTGAAATTTTTTCCGTAAACCGAAATGATCATTCTAAACCCAACAACCAAAACGTTGGTCGCAACGCGATACGTGTTCATTCATGGAGCAGACTTGTTAAAAGAAAACTCCACTGTAAACCAAATATGTTCATCAGGAAACCCAATTGGAAGATGATTGGTCGTAATTACGGAACACGCATGTACCCGGAGCATATTAGTTGAGAACAAACCCGTTTGTAAACCGGACGTATCATAGTGTAATCCGACTGACAAATCGCTAACACATTAAGAAACCAGAGTACCTTAAACAGGTTTCTCGCAGAAACCATTGAAGGGAAAAACTGTAAAATAGGGATCCTTAATGGGTTTTCCTTGGGAACTCCCTCACCTACTACCCGCGGGAATCCATAACTGGTACCCCGCGGAAACCCTGAACATTCTACCCGTGGGAATCCGTAACTGTATCCCGCGGAAGTCCTTAGCATGTTACCCGCAGAAATCTTTAATTGATATCCCGCGGAGGTCTTTAGCAGACTACGCGCGGAGACCTATATCGGGTCTTTCTACTGTAAGACATAAAAGAGATGCAAAGATTACTAAGTCTTTCAAAAAAGAAAATGCAGTCACTATCCTCTTAAATCAATGGTAAAAACCATAACAAAGATCCTAAAAAGTTGGATAAAGCCATCCAGGCGTACAATGCATTCTAAGTTCCAAAGCAAAGCATAAAAGAAAAAAAAATCAAACAAGCAACGGGTTTCCCTCCTCTGCGGGCTCCCCGTTGCTCTTTGCAACGGTCACTGGTACCAACGGACCAACAGGAGCAGGGTCAGCGCCTTCTAACGCTTGGTCTAGGGATCCATCAGCAGGTGCATCAACGGAAACCTCCTCGCCAGAACGCTCATCCCGCAAACCTAATTCTGGGAGATCCTGATTACCCTCATTCGAGCCAAATTGGTCGCGAATCCCAATTTTGGCCGCAGAAAGCTCTATCGGCTCGCTAATGGCAAATCTGTCAGCAACTTCCGGGGTCACTAGCTCTGCCTTCAGAGCGGCAGCAGCTTTGTCGAAATCCTCGTACGCTCCAGCATACGTCAACCCGCGAGCCTCAAGGTTCTCCATTTCCTCAGCTAAAGTCGGGGGCTCCTCGCCTTGCAAAAGCTTGGCAAGCTCAATGTTCGCGTCTACTTGCGCAAGGAAGACCATCCTAGTAGTCACAACACCGGTAAGCGTCTTGAGCCTTCCCTTGGCTCGCTCCATCTTCTCCTGAAAGCCCTTGACCAGCTCACACTTGGCATTGGCAACTTGCGAGTCGCAGGCCTCGGCGGCAGCATCAATTACACTCTGCTGCTCCGCTATCCGCGAGTCACGCTTAGCGACGCCGTGTTTAAGCTGTACATTCTCCTTTCGCGCTTCTTCACATCTTTTCTCGAGAGTCCTAAGTTTGGACTTAAGGTCGGAGATCTCCTTGGCCGCTTTCTCGCGCTCCGCGGCACCCTTGGTTTCCTCTTCTCTCCACTGTTTCTCGAACGACCTAGCTTCCGCGCGAGCAGTTTCGAGCCTAGACATGTCCTTATGAGCGTCCGCCTCATACCCGAGCACCATGCTGTTAGGTGAGAAAGAAACTACAAAACAATAGAGAAGTTAGGATATTTAATCTCATGCAGAGCGCGAAGGTAGAATCAAAACGAATCCAGATTTACCTTAGCTCCGCGAAGGGCCATATCTGCGTAGGACCTACTTCTACTTAAGGTACTCGGTGAAGGCAGATGCTCAGCCGGCAAGGTAATCCCAGAGAAGAGAGTAGCAGCAGCTGTTGCATTATCGTGAAACACTCCAGGGGTCAACGACAATGAGACGATCTCTGATGAGCACGGAAGAGGAGGAGCAATGCGCTGCTTCTTCGGGATCTTTGTGTCGGTAGTACCAATTGCCGCATTTGGGGGAGGACGCTTGCTACCAGGAGCATCTCCAACGGTCGACTTGTCGCAACCCCCAGCCTTCTCCTTGCCTTGGTTCGCTGTCCCATCTGCAGCACGATCCGCGACACGCTTTTTATCGTGAGCCGCGGTCTTGTCCGCGCCGCAGTCTACGGCTTTTCCTTTACCGCGCCTCGCGGCATCTCCACGGGCAGCCTTAGGAGCAGCGACCGTCGGGGTCCTCGCATCTGGCGGCCCAGAAGTAGGCAGCCGCGGGACAGAGGGGGTACCCGCAGCGGGGATATCACGCGACCCCGAAACATCTCTTGAAGCACTCCGGTTTGGTGTCCCCATCGTAGAGGGACCAACATCCTTCTGTGTCGTCGCTGCAGCCTGCTTCGACTTCTTCGCAGCTTTCCCCTCTAAGGCTTCATGTTCGCGGAACGACGGTCTCCTCATGTCGGAATCTGAAGATGAAGAGTCGACGGGAATTCCTTGTGAAATTGCTAAAGCTTTTTCAACCCTACGGAGACAGAAATCGCGCAGCCAGCTACACTTCTTTGCAGCAAGTATTTCTCGGACAACGTCGAAATCAGCAGGAATCGGGAGCCGACGGTAACGAGCTGCAAAACAAAAGGCAAAAGACAAGTCAGAAAGAATAATTAAAACAAGTGACTCCGCAAATCTTAATGCAAGTGGATCAACAAGAAAATGCAATCAACAGTTCAACTACCGAGAACTCCCCAACGAGTTTTCACTATATCCAGACAGTCTGGACCAACCGACGCTTCCGAAACTCGGACAAAGAAAAAATGAGTGTCCTGAAACTCGTTTTTTCTGGGAAAGTCGTGAATCACCCTTCCTGTTGCTTTGCTCGAGATGTAGTACTTCAACTCTTCTTTCTCGCCGCGCCGCCTGAACTCCAGCATCCACTCTAAGTGGTTGATGCAGACTTCAACCTCGCATTCCATGGCACAAACCAGTATTCCAACCAGATGACGGATACCGCGGGTATTTATCTGCGCGAGTGCGAGGTTGTATCTCCAAAGAAACTGTAAAATGCCTTCGGGAATAGGAAACCAGAGGAGGCATTCGTGAAAAAAGCTTTCGTAAAGGGTAAAATAATCCCGCGGAGGTCGGTGGGCTCGGTCCGTAGGGGAAGGAACCATCAGCTCAACGTCATCGGGAACACGAAAGCGTTTTCTAAGATACTTCAGCGACTTGGGCGAAGATAGACTTGAGCATGCCGACTTGGGTCCTGTCAGTTTCGCGTTTTTCTTCCGGTTTAACGGAACTCCCGCCGGATAGGCGGTAAGACGCGCATGCCCTCGCTGCTCATTAATTTGAGAGTCCACCGAACCAGGTCTTAAGGCAACGACATTCATCTCTCCAGGAGAGTCTTGGAGCGAAGGCACCAAAAATTCTTCGCGGCTAGGTTCGCAGCTCTCCGGAGAGGTTAAGTTCTGGGAATAACTGCGAGATGGAGTTCCCGTAACCGACAAGTCTCCGGGAGACCGTGGTTCGGGAGAAGACGTTAGGTTCTGGCTTCCTCAAGACATCGGGACGTGGTTCAAGTTTTCACCTGACCCACGTCACAGTAACTCACGAAGCGGAACGGGTTACACCACCCGTAGCTCAGAGTCCACCAACGCAACACGAGTTGCACGCAAACCGAGGACAACTCGCGTTTCCGCCTGAAACGGAACGAGTGCCCAACGGATCGGGTTACCCACGGTCAGTTTCCTCACAACACAACCCGGGTTTCATGCAAACCACGGGCAACTCGTGTTTCCTCCTGAAACGGAACGAGTGCCCAACGGTTCGGGTTCCACGCGGTCTATTTTTTCGGATCGGGTCAATGGCTCAGTCAACGGGTCGGTCAACGGCTCCAGCCTCCTTCGCGGCTTGGTCAACAGCTCCAACTTCAGTCAACGGCTCGGTCAAACGGCTCGGCTCAGACCTGGGCGCCTCGGCTCGGCTCACCGCGGATCTGGCTCGCCGCGGCTCCTCGCGAAGCGACAAATCGCCATGCCTAGTTCTCGGCGGAAAGCGATAGGAAGATGACGGCGGAAGGTGCGAGGAAAACAACGGCCGAGAAACGGACAGAGACGACCGCTGGAGATCGCGAGGTCCTCGCCGGCGAACGCGAGGAGGATAGCTGGGGCTCGCGTGAGACAGGCTCGAGGTCCTCGTCGGAGAACAGAGGAGCGTAGGGGCGTTCGCGAGCCGAAGTCCTCGCCGGAAACCGCGAGGTCGTGAACGGAGAAGATGACCGGCTGGGTATTACGGAAACGTCGACAGTTTTGTCGGCAAAAAAAAAAAAAAAAAAAAAACATACAAAGAAAGATATATTTAAAAAGGAGAGAGAAAATACCTTTTCTTTCTAGAGAGAGATTGGGTAGGTGAATTGTGGGAAAACTTTTCCTACTTTTCCCTTTATATAGAGAGTGGGTTTTCGACCTAATTTCTGTCTCGTTTTCCGTGAAAAAAAAAAAAAAAATTCAAAGCCCGAACCATGTTCTTAAGGGCTCGATGCAAATATATTACAACATGCCGGAACCGTCCTTAGCCAGACAGAACGGTGAAAACAGGTCATGTCTGTAGCAACTCGGAACATTCGGGGCACTGTTAACGGCAATCTCTTGACAGTGCAAGGTCCATTATTTGTGATTAACGGATTTTCCGAATCATCTGATCGCAAATTTTGACATTGATCACTTATACCTTGCCAGCACCATTACTGATACTACCAAGCTGGGGGGCTAACTGTAGGGGTCAAAATCCACCCCTTACAAATCAATCTCCAAAAATTGGCTAAGTATGGGAAAAACGGTTAACAGGTTTTCCGCGGGAGATTCTTAACCGGTTTCCCGCGGAAACCTCCCACTTTCTGGTTTAACCTGACCAGCGGCTTAACCATAAGCATAGCCCGCGTGTTGGTTGTAAACATTGGACCAGACCACAGAAGTGGGCCGCAGCACCCAGGAGTGGGCCGCGGTATCCAGAAGTGGGCCAAGCCATGAAGAGAAGCCCACAGCGCGCGACCGACTCCGCGGCAAGGGAATCCCGCAGAATCAGGAGGACATCTCTATCTCCTCAACGGAAGCCCTAGCCGCAGAAAAACTATATATACATATGTTAACCCTCATAGAAGGGGATCCGCAATTTTTCACATAAACACTTGTAAACACTGATTCGCAGAAGCATCAATAAAGAAAACCCATCTTCTTACTATTTGCATCCCGTGATTCGTAACATAGAAATCTCCGTTCCTCAAACCCTAGACAAATTATATTGTTTGAGTTTCGACTCCCACAATAGACTCGAACTTAGTGTTAAGTTCCGAATATCTACTGTCCACCAGTTGGTTTACTTCCTTCTTGTGTTGGCCGAAGGCTTCTAGCATTTGGTTCTTCATATCTTCAAGTTTAGCATCAAAAGAAACCGGTCTAGTTGGTTGGGATGGGTTGAATGGTGGTTTCACTTGATACATTTCCTTAGAAAAGAATGGTTGTTTGGACTGATATTGGCCTCCTTGGTTGACGTTTTGTCGAGGGTAGAATTGATCTTGAGGGTTCTCAACATTGTTGCTCCGATAGGACAAATTTGGGTGAGATCGAAAATTGTTGTTGAAATTTTGATTCCCATAGTTTCCTCCTATGTAGTTCACTTCCTCTTCATTCTCCTCCATTCCATCTCCAATACGTTCCATATTAGGATCATAACTTGTATCATTAATGTCTTCAACGGCATGAACTCCTCTTTGACTCTTAAGTAGTTGTGAAACCATGTTCTTGAGCTCCGCAATTTGAGTTGAATCGGTTAATGATCTAGTAGTGTTGATACTCCTATAATAGTCTTGAGAACAGTTAGCATCACTAGCAGCAAGGTTCTCGATCAAAAGCTTTGCCTCCGGTACAAGCTTGGTCATGAAATTCCCATTACTCGCAGCATTCAAAGACGTTTGGTGCTTGTAATCGATTCCATTGTAGAAGGTATTCCATAAGTTTCCTTCCGAGAAACCGTGATTTGGGCAGTCCCTACTGTACTCCTTGAAGCGTTCCAAGGCTTCAAAGAAGGATTCGGTTGGTCCTTGCTTGAAACTTGAGATCTTGTTCCTTATAGAATTCGATCTCTTTTTAGTGTAGAAATGGTTCAAGAAAGCTCCTTTGTATTCGTCCCAAGTAGTGATGGACCGTGGAAGTAGAGACTTCATCCATCTAAGTGCCTTATCGCTTAGAGAAAACGAAAAGAGCTTGCACTTAAAGTAGTCGGCAGGAACTCCATTAGCACGAGTCGTACTACAAATTTCTTCGAAAGTATCGATGTGGTCAAGAGGATGCTCCGTGGACAGCCCATGGAATTGGTTTTGTTTCACCAATGCGATGATTTGAGGTTTGATCTCGAAATCATTCCTTTGAGGTAGAGGTGGGCGGATGGGATTTCTATCAAAGAAGAAAGTATCGGAGGAATCGACATCTCCGATAGTTTGATGTTGGACTTGTTGCACTTGTCTTGGACGCAAAGGCTGTTGGAAATCTAGATTCCCTTAAGGTTGAAGATGTGGAGCTTGTTGTTGCATTCTCATATTCCCAGGTGGAATGAGATGTTGATCGTTTCCACCAACTGGATTCCTAACAATGTTCTCCGGAGGATTGTGGATCGCATCATTACGGATTGGTGGGTTTAGGTGGCACCAAGTGGTTGCTCCATGGGTTGGTTAACTCCATCAAGAGCAGCAGCAGCAGGAAGAGCAAGAGCTCGTTGCTCTTCATTCATGGCGTGTTCATCAATTTGATCAGCCATCCTTAGTTGTCTTTGTCTCATAAGGGCTCGTTCAAGCTTATCGATTTCTTGCTCAGGTACAACTAGATTCTTCTCGTTAGAATTTCTAGTACTAGGCATAAACACCTGAAACACACAGAAAAGGATAAAAGAAAACGAGAAATCAAAGTAAAAAAAAAGAAATAAAATCGAAATAAAAAGAAAAACTGAAATTAAAGCGTTATAGACTGAGTTTTAGTCAAAAATTCGAAGGTGATGTTCTTCGAAGTCCCCGGCAACGACGCCAAAAACTTGATGCGAGTCGAGTTTTACCTCTCAACTAACTACCTGCAAGTGCACAGCAATCACGGTTAATATAGATAAGAGATTGTATCCACAAAGACTTCTTAACTACACTTCAAATTGTAATGAATAAAAATAAGCTAGAACAATATATGTTTGTCGTTTTTGTGATTGAGAATAAAGTAAGCAAGCAATGAATGCGAATTGTAATGAAAATCAATAAAATAAAAGGCATTATGACTTAGGTATTTCGCAGAAAATCATGCAACAATAAAGACTGATTGATTTTAGGGATTTAGGAATTATGAACCGTCTAGAACACAAAGCACTGATTTAAGGTTATCCCACTATCGTGATATAACTAACCATCTACGTTTTAGCACCCTAATAGACTCAACTGTCGCAGGTTATTACAAGGTGAAAACATGCATTAAAAGTTCAAGTTTGATAAAGTTCACCGCACTCCTTAACTAATCTTTCGAATTCTTAAGGCTTTTGGCTCATCAAATACTAGTTCAGGCAATATAACAAGCTTTTGGAGAGTATATAAACCTAAGATCAGATCGCTAAATGCGCGGTAAAGCAATCATGCATTGAGTATAAGTAAAGATGAAGACTCTAATATATTCCCTAAACAATCATCAATCAATTATCGAATTATGAAACTCATTGAAAACCTAAAACCTAACAAATAAAACTACTCAGACATGATGCACGAAAAACCAGAGATAGATGATGAATTCATGATAAAGAAACTTGAATTAAAGAGTAAAGGTAAGAGGATTCTTCTCTATATCGAGATACAAAGCGAGATCATCCACCGGATTGCTCTAAAATCCAAATCTAATGAAGAACACCAAGAGAACTCGTGATTGCTGCTCCTATATGATAAAACTACTCTATTGTTTCGTGGTCATATCTAGAAAAAGGCTAAAAACAAGTATATATAGGCTTAGGGTTTCCTAGGGTCTTCTTTAGGTCAAATCCGTCTTTTTACGTCAAAACTGCTCCAAAGTCGGTTGGGATTTCGGCCTAGGAACACGACCGGTATTGGGCCTAAAGTGCCTTGATTTGTGCTGACATTGGCCCAGAATATCGGTCCACAAGGCGGCCCGGTATTTGGATCGATTCTGCACTTATTTTGTTTCTCAGGCAGCTTGACGTATCTTCAGTAAATCCAGTGTAACTTCCTGCTCACAGCTCCAAATGATATGATTCAAACTTCATTGTAAATCTGAGTCACAGATCTATCTTCACACCAAGTTTCATCTAATTACACATCGATTTTATCCTCCGTTCACTGTTGAACTTCTGGCGTATACGTTCTGTCCAATTTGGTAGAATGTTGTTTCTTGTGAATTTTTGGTTCTTGATGGTGTCTTTGGCTTATGAATGTTGTTGTAGCTTGGTTTACACCTATTTTGGCTCTTTTTGCTTCTTTTTCCTTGATTTCCCTAAGACTCTAAAACTACAAATACGAGAAAAACTACCTTTAAAGGTATAAAACCGTAGATAAATGTATAGAAAACATAGTAAAATATATAGTAAAATAGGTAAAATATGGGACATATCAGATAGCTCGCCAACCAGTGATCCATACTCCCACACCCAAAGTATCCCGGACCACTCTCACCTCTCTGACTCGACCTCGAAGTGCCCTCCCACTTCCTCTTCTGTTCTTGCGTAGGCTTGCCGCCCTTGCTCGGAACCATCTCCTACTGTGATCTCTTCTGCTGAACAGGCGGACTGACCACCACAACCTGCTCCCTCAGATCCTCCTTGATCACCGCAGCCGTCTCAACCAACTCTGCCCTCGAGGTGAACCTACTCACTCGACAACGAGTCCTCAAATCAGGTCGAAGTCCTCTCAAGAACCTCTTCACTTGGGCATGCTCGTCCTCCATACCTCGACCAGCATAAACCAGGAGTCGGTTAAACTCCACATCATACTCCCGGACCGACCGGTCGCCCTGAGCCAACTCAAGAATTCTCTACTCTAACCGATCTACCGCGTCCTGTGGGAAGAACTTGGCATTAAACTCAGCCAAAAAATCCTCCAGGCCATCTCTACCTGAACTCTCCTAGCCACAACACCTCTCCACCAGAGATGTGCATCACCATCGAGGTAATGAACTGCTAGATCCACCCGGTATCCCTCTGGACACCTGATAGAGCGAAAATTACGCTCAAACCTCATCCTCCACTCGTCAACCTCCTCAGGCTTGGCACCTTCCGAGAAGAATCTCGTGCCAATCCTCTGCATCTGCTCCATCATCTTAAGGTAAGATGGGATCTTTTCCGAAACCGCAACCGCAACCCTCGGTTGTACCTCTGCCACAGGTGGCACTACTGGAGCCTGAGCCGGTACCGCTCCTGATAATCGCTCCAACAACAACTGTAGCAGATCATCTCGGCCCTGGCCTACACCTGCGGCAGCACCCACACCTGGGCCCGCCGTACCGCCAACCCCACCGGTCCCACCATTCCTCACACTGGCACTCGCACTGGCCACATCCACGGACCCCTCCTGAAACGTATGCAAATCTGCCACCTGCTCATGCGTAGAACTCAGAGCCATACACGCGGTGAACTCACTCACATGTCCCCGCCCACGCCCACGACCACCACACCCTCCACGACCACCACGGCCATGACCTCTAGTACCTCTAACCATCTTTCTCTGCACTTCCAACAGCAAAAAGTAAGCATACAAGAAATTTCACAAAACCATATAACACTTACCGTGGAATCTCATTGATGGCTCGAAGGAAATGATCTAAGACTTCAAAACTCACACAACAATTGACTAAATCCACAAAATCAATTCAATTCACCCGCCCTAAAACCGTAAGGGTTATGATACCAAACTGAAACAACCCGATCCATTTTTTTTAATTCGGATTATTATTCCCATAAATAATAATCCTCAATACCAATTCCAACACATTCAACAACCAGCGGAAATAACACTCAATTAAACCAATTCAAATAACCAACAAGGAATCCAATTCAACTATTATAACTCAACAATCCAGAATAACCAGCAACCTAGCAATTCTAAACAATACATAAATGCAGCAACAACCGAGACTCTAGATTGTCTCCTTTTCACAGTCATGATCCCACGATCACACTTTTTCTTTACTTGCATCACACGGTTAAAAGAGATGCGTGAGTATTATCACAAATACTCAGTGAGGCGGTCATTCCACCTATCGGCTATACAAAGGCATAAAGGAATACCATAATATCTAACAATCCAATCAACAATGAACAATCACAAAAAATCAAGTTTCCAGACTTTAGTGTCGATCGGCACTAGTCGCAATGTCGAGGAACACGAGCCTCTCTTCTCATGGCTCGTTTCCAGGACGCAACGTAACAATCACCTGCACAAAAAGGTCAACACATACACGAGATAACACTCAAAACACACAATCATCAATCATCAATCAATCCAATTCTCAAACAAACGCATCATGAACATTCCAATTATCCAGATAAGCCATGGTCACGCACTAAAAATATGACATATATGAGAGCAATAAAAATAGTCTTTTTTCGCTCCAAATAAAAAATATACACATTTCACATTTTCATGCATTTGTATTTTCTTTATTATGATGAAAATGCTTTTGATTTGAGTTTGGAAGTGCACATAGGAAAGAAATTATATTATTGTGTGTTTGGGACAAACTTACTTTTTCAAATTACATCAATTTTTTTAGTTTCATTTGTGTAGTTCGTTTGTTGGACCGACTCTAACATATTTGGGTTTGAGGTCCATATAACTTGACGAGTTAGACCATATGTCCCATCTTTCATCTCGAAGGAATGGCTACACTGCTAAAGATGATATCGAGTAGGAGATTGAGTGGCCAGACGAATGTAAAGAAGTAGTTGAGAGGAGAAACACAACCTAGTTTTCATATCATAAATCTTGGATAAGTATGAATTTCTAGTCTTCTATGGCGCGAACTCAATTACTCGATCATATTTGAATTGATCTTCGGTCAAACAGTTAATATTTTTTACTTTACCTTGCGTATGTGAAAGGTAAAGCATCTAGTATCTACTCCATGAAACGTTTAAAACAAACAAAGGTGATTTCAAAAAAATTTATAATGTATAACATGCCGTATTATACGTTGTTCTCCCTACGATGATGATGCCGTTCTTAACATATTAAGCATGTGATATTGTAAAACAAAAATACGACACTTTCGAATGTCACCGTTGGTAGCAGCCATTAATAGACCTATAAATTTTGAAATGGAAAATCCGATCTTACCTATATCCAACCCAACTATCAGATATTTTGGAGTAAAAATAATTCAAATTACTTGTTTAGATAACGATAATTTATTCTAGCATAGAAATAAGAATTGAATAATTGCCACAAATACAAAATATTTTATACATTCTTAAAATTACCGAATTTTTCATCAAAATATCCTGAAATTCTCAAAATTATTTGAAATCATATAAAACTTTTCAATACTATCTAAGACTATCGGTACTTATTTGAAAAGTGATTTAAATTACTCAAATAACTTGTTCGGGTATTGATTTTAAGTACTTGAATTACCTTTATCCATTACTCATCATTACCCAATCCTATTATACTTTGATCTTTGAACAGTGATTTTTGATACCTTAATTACCTTTACTCAATCTTTACCTGTTACTAGAGATTTTTTTTCTCTCTTTTTTTGTAGCGTTTTTTCCTGAAAATATGGATTTATATTTCAATTGGTGCGCCATAGTTGCTAAGCCACCGAGCCGGGGGAAATCCGCAAGTGGATTGAGAAAGTATGTATATAATAATTTAATATGTTTCAATACCCGAACAAAAATAAAAATAAAACGTTAGGATAAAGTATGTTAATATTGGTGTTTAGATTCCCGTTCATGGTATCTGGTTCTTGTTGATCGTCGTATTTGGACTCTTTCTCCGCAGTTTCTCCCAACCTGGCCGATGTCTGATGAATTTCGTTGATCTGCGTCTTCTGCTCTTTCTACACTCTCCGTTGAATTCGGCTGTCTCTTTTATATTTTTATTTAGTAATAGCTGTGATTTCTTATGTTCTACGCTCCTGTGTAAACGTTAGGGCGCCGCTCCCTTGTAATCTTTAGGGTTCCGTTCTCCGATAATCTTTTGGGCTTGTGTTCTCCATAAAACGCTCGGACTATGTCTTGTATTATATTTTGTATGTTTGGATGTGTAATAATATATAATCTTCCAGTGAAAAAAAAATATGTTAATATTGGATGATAATTATGAATGTAGTGAAATTTGTGGTCAAGGCTGAAGACCATGCATGAAGATTGAAAGATAATTCAATAACGTAAAACAAATACGTACAGTTGGGTTCAAGCCACCAAAAAAGATCAATATCTAATAATCTGTTGGCAGAAATGGGTTTTAATTTGCACTCTCAGCCAACTAAAGTTCTATTTTTCTACCTAGTCATATCTTTCAAATTCGTTGTCTGTTGTACGTATAAAAGTCAAACTACTATTCTACTTTTTTGCATTTAAATTTTCAAACAATATATATTCAACGAAATGCAACAATTTGATTTCGGCTATATTGTATTGAAAAAACATAAACAAATTCGGTCTATACATAACGTCTTAAAGGGACACTATCGCTCATCAGTATCACTTCAAAGTCCAAAAAAACAACAAAACTAAGCACCCCCTCCCCCCCAAAGAAAAAATGGCAATCTTCATCTATCTTTTCTGGGCTTTCTTCCTTGCCATCTTCTCCATTATCTTCCTAAAGAAGAATAACGAATCCTCGACTTCCTCCGGGCCCTCGGGGTCTTCCTATCATCGGAAACTTGCACCAGCTCAAAGGAGCTCCTCACAGATGGTTCCATCAGCTCTCAGTCAAATACGGACCCGTGATGGTTCTTCGTCTAGGGTCTATGCCACTTGTTTTGATCTCCTCAAGCGAAGCAGCTGAAGAAGTTCTCAAAACCAAAGATCTTGAGACATGTAGCCGACCAAAAAGTGTCGGGAGAGGTAAACTCTCGTATAACTATAAAGACATCAGCTTTTCGCAGTGCACTGAGTCTTGGAGAGAGAATCGTAAAACCACGGTTATGGAGCTTTTGAACCCAAAAAAGATCAGAACTTTCAGGTTCATAAGAGAGGAAGAGACAGATTTCGTGGTGAGCAAGCTATCGGAATCGGCTTCCAAACAATCTCCTGTGGATCTAAGTAAGATATGTTTCCGCCTCATTGCCAACATCTTGTGTAGAGCAGCTTTAGGACAGAACTTGCGAATGAACAAGTTTTTCGACGAGGAGAGAGTCGAAAAGCTTGTTACTGAGGGCATGGTAACAGCAGGTCGTTTAGAATTATCTGAATTATTTCCTGGTACACTAGGAAAGTTTGCAGATTGGTTGTTTCAAACACACAAGGGGATAGATACACTGCTTAAGGAGCTTGATGAGTTTTACAAACATGTGATTGATGATCACTTGAAGTCTTTAGATGGACGCAAAACTACGGATCCTCCTGCCCATGTCGTAGCCAAGTTGCTGGATATGGTCAATAATCATGGAGATGCTTCCAAACGCAACTTGGATCAAGTTAAAGCAACAATCATGGTAATTCAATTATTTCTCTTATATTTTTACTTTCTTCTTTTTTCCTCTAATGAAATAGTAATTCGAGTCCTATATAGTCACGTACGTGAATTTCGAAGCGGCTAAAACCTAAAACCTCCTATTATGCCATACTTTGAAATATATCATCATTTTTTTTTTTCAAAAATACAACCGAAAATATTTTTTTTGGTCACCGCAACCGAAACAGATAATTGTATGTTACTATGTTTGGAACAAAAACTTTGGTTAATGGTATCTCAAAAAAAATCTCCATATTTATCTATAGTTGGATGATCACACAATATTATACATATTTGTTTAATATGTGCGTTGGTCATGCAGGATATATTAATAGCAGGGATAGACACGGGTAGCATAACCATGATCTGGGTGATGACGGAACTCATTAGGAACCCGAGAGTGATGAAGAAAGCACAAGAAGAGATCCGAGCTGTCCTTGGGAGCAAAAGAGAAAAAATCACTGAAGACGACACAGAGAAAGTTGAATACTTGAAGCTTATAATCAAGGAAACATTCAGATTGCATCCAACAATTCCAATTCTGCCTAGAGAATCAGTGTCTGAGATCAAGATCCAAGGCTATGATATCCCTCCAAACACGCGTATCTATATCAACGTATGTGCAATCGGACAAGACCCCAACATATGGAAAAACCCTGAAGAATTCATTCCTGAGAGGTTTATAAACAATCCTATCCAATACAAGGGACAAAATTATGATCTTTTAGCATTTGGTTCTGGTCGAAGAATGTGTCCAGGGATGCCAATGGCAATACCAACTCTAGAATTAGGGCTTTTGAATATGCTTTACTTCTTCGACTGGAAATTGCCTGATGGGATGGTTAGCCAAGACATTGATATGGACGAAGTTGGTAATGTCTCCTCTGCCAAGAAAGAGCCGCTCGTACTTGTTCCGATTCAACACCATTGATAAAATTAACTGGTTTAACAGTTTCATCAATTGTGTTTGAATGTTTCAACGGTATTGAAGCTTGTTTCAATTTGTTGTATTTTATCGTCTTTTTCTATCCCGAATAAATTTTCAGTGCTTTGTAGCAATATAATAATTAGGTTTGTTCATTGGCTATAATAAGGTTTGTTCATTTGCTATAAAAGATAACGAAATATAACTTTTTTTCCAATTATAGGTGTAATTAGTAAATACAATAAATTCTTATGTTAAAAAAAGGTGATGTTTGTGGGACGATGTTTATGTTGGGAATGTCCTGAAATCATTTGTACTTTACTCTAATTAAGTTGTAATGTCGAGGTTTGACATTCGTATAATGTTAGGTGGTTGTAATGTTTTGTTAGAGACCGCTTACAATCTATAGACTTGAGGAGTCTATTGCTAATATTATACGAACCTACGGGGTCACACACCTAAGCAAACTGGATAAAGATAAAATTGAGTTTTAATATTGATTAAACTAATTACTAAATTAGAATGCTGATTTATTTTTTTATATATGTGATATGTAAAATAAATGGTCATATATATATATTATGAATATATATCTATACGTATACATATAAGAAGATTAAGCCCAAAATCCAATTTGGAATTGGATTCATTAAGCCCTCGTTAGACATTGGAGTTGACGTGGAGAATACCTAATTGGACTTGCACTTCATGTATATATATATAAGATATAAGAGGTTAATTTGATTAGCCGACAAAAGAAACATTCTTTTGAGAAAGAATAAATTTGTGTGAAACGATTCTAATAAAATCTCTAAGAGAAAGACAAACAGTTCGTCAAGCTTTGAGATCCGATCTCAACGGTACTAGCATTCCGTCTAAATCCAGTTTGTGTGCGTATGGATACCAGTAGAGGCACAACACTTGGAGTGCTAGGCAACCTCGAATTGTTTTGGTTCATCTTTCCGCTGCAGAATATCCAGGTATATTCAAACTCTATAGTTTAGATCTAATTTAATATTTGCACGAATCCTGGTGAATTGAATTCTTATTGATAATTTATAAATAGTTATAAATCGTCTATGAATTCCAACAGTGGTATCAGAGACTACGTGCATAATATTGAAATTGATCTAGTATAATATATGATAGTACTGATTCGCTTGAGCATGTTTAAATTTATGAAATTTATATTAATTATGTTAAGCAATTCGATGACTTGTTATTGATGTATCGTATATTAAGAACATAGATATGTTAGTTTGATATCGATATCGATGCCTGCTAAGTGTTCGTATCATCCTAATTTGATTGGGAGATACTTCGAATTATTGAATTCTAGTTTATTTCAATCACGTTGTTTATTTAGTATTAGCACTAATTAAAAGATATATATATATATATATATATATATATATATATATGTGTGATTTATATTAGAATTCAGATTTATTTGAATATGCATAAATTTATGAAATTAAAGCATGTTCACGTTAATATTCGATTCGCTTAAATCTGTTTAGGTTTTATGATTTTACGATGCATGTTTGTTGAAACTGGGCATAAATTATTGAGTACTTAACTATATAATTTGGTTATAGATGCTTTGTTAAAATTTTCAAGCACGTTATGTTACGTCTTGGTAATATCAGTATGTTCGTTTAAATACTATAATTTGATTATAGTTGTTTAACGTATCTCATAGAATTGACTAAGAGAAATATTAGTGGTATGATTCGATCGACATCTAATAAAACATAAATCCAGTGCTTTGATCTTTTGTTAGGCATAATAGTATATTTATCTCTGTTTGTTTAATTGTCATGATTTGATTGTGATGATTGCATGATAATATAAGAACGACAGCGTGACTTTGTCCTTACAGAAGGAAAAGTCAAACCTTTTAATTATTTTATGATTATTGACAAAAAAAACCCATAACGATTAGGATATTTCAATTGTTGAAATTTGTTACAGTTTCAATTGTTGAAATTTGATACATATTTGCCTTACGATAATTAAAACTGGTTTGATCATAATTTGATTAGGATTGGTTCAATTAGGATAAGTTCAATTATTTAGTAATATTTTCTAAATTAGTTATTTATCGTTAAATCATCTTAATTTGATTAAAGATAATTTAATTTTTTAAATAAATTATTATTTAATTAAAACATATAGTTGATATGTTAATGTTTTATTATTTTATATTAGGTATAAGATTTTATTAAAACATAAATTAAATAATCCTTAAATAATATCAAGTATTTTTGATGTCTTTCCAATTTCATCAACTGTTAAAACTTGAATGATTGTGTGGCAGGTCTGCCAAAGCAGCGGTCCACAATTATTTGAGATTGCGACAGATGGTAACGGTTACTATATGATTTGAGAATGATTTACTTGACTAAGCTATCAAAACGGTTTTGGGCTTAGAGACATAGGGTTGGATAAGACATAAGATGTCATCCACGACCAAGAATTATATTGGATATAATTAGCAAGGGTGTTGCTTACCTAAATAGCTGAATATTCGGGGGTTGAGCCAAAGCTCACTTAAATTCTAGTGAAATATGGATCTTGGACACTATATTCATATTGAGGAAATTTTGTTTTGAGTATAGTATGAGTTTCTTAATTGTTGAGGATACTCGAAATTCATGAACATCATATTAACTTCTGCTTTTCTTTCCTGACAGTTATGTCAAACCCTCAAAGTTCCTATTCATCACGATTTGTTCTTGAAAAGGACAAATCAAACCTCCTTAATCACTTGGAAGATCTAGAAAAGAAGAAAACATTTGAGGTTTCTTCTAGGGGTATTTATGTTATAGAAGTAAATGTTACTACTTCTGGTTCTACTCCTTGGGTATTGGATACCGGCTGTGGAGCTCACATTTGTGTTAATGTGCACGGTCTGAAAAACAGTAGAACGTTGGAGGAAGGACAAGTGGACCTACGCGTGGCTAATTGAGCAAAAGTTGCTGCATTAGCTGTGGGAACATATCCATTGTCTTTACCTTCAGGCATGGTTTTAGAACTAAAGAATTGCTACTATGTCCATGCTATAAACAAGAATATCATCTCCATTTCGTGTTTGGACATTGAAGGGTTTCAATTTTCGATCAAGAACAAGTGTTGTTCATTTGATTGTGATGATATGTTTTATGGTAGCGCTCCATTAGAGAATGGACTTTATGTTCTAGACCAAGGTGTGCCTGTCTATGACATTCGTACCAAGAGATTTAAGTGTAAAGACTTGAAGTCTAATGACTCAAATCAAACTTTTCTCTGGCATTGTCGTTTGGGCCATATAAATGAGAAACGCATTCAGAAGCTTCATAAAGATGGACTTTTGAGCTCGTTTGATTATGAATCATATGAAAAATGACTAAAGCTCCATTTACTGGACACAGTGAAAGAGCTAGCGACTTGTTGGGCCTTATACATACGGATGTATGTGGGCCAATGAGCTTAAATGCTAGAGGAAACTACCAGTACTTCATTACGTTTACTGATGACTACAGTAGATATGGTTATGTTTACCTGATGAAACATAAATCTGAATCCTTTGAAAAGTTCAAAGAATTCCAGAATGAAGTACAAAACCAGCTTGGCAAAACAATTAAAGCGCTTCGATCAGATCGTGGAGGAGAATATTTGAGCCAAGTTTTTAGTGATCATCTCAGAGAATGTGGAATTGTTTCACAACTCACTCCTCCAGGAACACCACAATGGAATGGTGTGTCTGAAAGGAGAAATCGAACTTTATTAGATATGGTTCGATCAATGATGAGTCACACAGATCTTCCATTATCCTTTTGGGGATATGCTTTAGAAACTGCTGCGTTTACGCTCAACCGGATCCCATCAAAGTCAGTAGAGAAGACACCATATGAGATATGGACTGGAAAAATTCCGAATTTGTCTTTTCTGAAAATTTGGAGATGTAATGCTTATGTTAAACGTATGTTTATAGATAAGCTTGGACCCAAATCTAATAAATGCTACTTCGTAGGTTATCCTAAAGAAACCAAAGGTTACTACTTTTACTACCCCACCGAAAACAAAGTGTTTGTTGCTCGGAATGGTGCGTTTCTAGAAAGAGAATTTCTTTCAAAAGGTACTAGTGGGAGTAAAGTACAACTCGAAGAAGTTCGAGAGACACAGGAGATTGCTCCAACTTCTCAGGAAGAGCATCAGCTAGATTTACGAAGAGTCGTAGAATCTACACTTGTGGAACCTGAGATATGTAGGTCCGAAAGGACTCGTCACGAACCTGATAGATATGGGGTTTGGGTGACAGATCATCATGATATATTGATTATAGAAAATGATGAACCTACGTCTCATGAAGAAGCAATGATGGGCCCTGACTCCGATAAATGGTTAAAGGCCGAAGAATCCGAAATGGAATCCATGTCAGAAAACCAAGTATGGACTTTGGTAGATTTACCTGATGGTGTTAAAGCCATTGAGTGTAAATGGATTTTCAAGAAGAAAATTGACATGGATGGTAATATTCAGATATACAAAGCTAGATTGGTGGCTAAAGGTTACAAACAAATTCATGGTATAGACTATGATGAAACATATTCTCCAGTCGCAATGCTTAAGTCCATTCGGATTCTCTTAGCAACTGCCGCTTATTATGATTATGAGATATGGCAGATGGATGTGAAAACAGCTTTCCTTAATGGAAATCTCGAAGAGGATGTGTACATGACACAACCTGAGGGTTTCACATATCCTAAAAATGCTGGGAAAGTACGCAAGCTTCATCGTTCCATTTATGGCTTGAAGCAGGCATCTCGGAGTTGGAATCTTCGTTTCAATGAAGCAATCAAAGAGTTTGATTTTGTCAGAAATGAAGAAGAACCATGCGTTTACAAGAAGAGTAGTGGGAGCGCGACTGCATTTCTGGTATTATATGTAGATGACATACTGCTCATTGGAAATGATATTCCTTTGCTTCAGTCTGTTAAGACTTGGCTGAGTAGTTGTTTTTCAATGAAAGACATGGGAGAAGCTGCTTACATTCTTGGAATAAGAATCTATAGGGATAGATTAAATAAGCTTCTTGGACTATGTCAAGACACTTATATAGATAAGGTTTTATACCAATGTCTCATGGCATAACTCTTAGCAAGACTCAGTGTCCTTCGACACCTGATGAGCGGGAGCGCATGAGTAAGATTCCATATGCTTCTGCTATAGGATCTATCATGTATGCTATGTTGTGCACTCGCCTAGATGTTGCGTGTGCTTTGAGCATGACGAGCAGATACCAGTCTGATCCAGGTGAAAGTCACTGGATGGTAGTCAAAAATATCCTTAAGTACTTGAGAAGAACAAAAGATAAATTCTTGGTTTATGGAGGAAGTGAGGAACTTGTTGTGAGTGGTTACACAGATGCCAGCTTTCAGACAGACAAAGATGATTTTTGATCACAGTCTGGATTTGTCTTTTGCCTTAATGGAGGAGCAGTGAGCTGGAAGAGCTCCAAGCAGAGCACTGTGGCAGACTCAGCAACAGAGGCTGAGTATATAGCTGCTTCTGAAGCAGCTAAGGAAGTTGTTTGGATCAGGAAGTTCATTACCGAGCTTGGTGTGATTCCTAGTATTTCTGGCCCTCTGGATCTTTATTGTGATAACAATGGTGCCATTGCACAGGCAAAGGAACCTAGATCCCACCAGAAATCCAAACACATACAAAGGCGATATCACCTCATTCGAGAGATTATTGAGAGAGGAGATGTGAAGATTAGCAGAGTTCCTACAAATGCAAATGTTGCTGATCCTTTTACTAAACCTCTTCCGCAGCCTAAGCATGAGAGTCATACTGCTGCAATTGGCATTAGATTTATTAAGATGTGATCTTAATTCTAGTGGGAGGTTTTCTTTTATGATATGATGTTCATGTAAACATACATTTGGTTTTATTTTCAAATTAATGAAATTTGTTTCAGTATTATTTTATTATTGGATAATTAAATAATAGTCCCAAAGTAATTTATATCATTCTTATAGGTCATCAAGTACGTGACTTGATCATGAAACCCTATGAGTGAAATAAATGACATAAGTTATTGAGGTCCCTAGTCAAGATTATTAAAATGGGACATTAATAACCATAAATGGCTAGCATGTGATGTGACTGATGACTTAGTTTCGTGAAGTCATTAATATGTGGTATTAAAGTCAATCACATAGATATGTGTTGGAGAACACAGTATCGGACTGACCTGCTATGAGAATTCTACAAGATTGTTATATGAATGTCATAAGAGTTTCTCATAACAACTACAGAGTATAGTCCTTTGACCTGAGTTCATCATGATTTCTTACACATGGATTAATTCATTTTGACTTTGTCAAACGTCAGCCGTAAAAGGTGATTATAAAGACATTGATTGGGTAGGTTATGAATTGTGTAAGGAACATGGTTGGAACAAGATGGGATTTGTCCCTCCTATATAACGGGAGATAGATATCTCTAGGCCTATCGAAGATTTGATACTGAGAAATGCGTGGCCGCGCTCAAACGAGGTGAATGTCAGTCGTTTGTTTGATCAGTATAAATCAGAGTTCGATAAAAGTGATCTAGCATGATAAGGATGATAGTTTCTTGCCTTATGCTGAGATCGAGATATAGAGACAAAGGGATTAACGGAATAGATGATTCCAGTACAAGTGGGAGATTGTTGGGAATGTCCTGAAATCATTTGTACTTTACTCTAATTAAGTTGTAATGTCGAGGTTTGACATTCGTATAATGTTAGGCGGTTGTAATGTTTTGCTAGAGACCGCTTACAATCTATAGACTTGAGTAGTCTATTGCTAATATTATACGAACCTACGGGGTCACACACCTAAGCAAACTGGATAAAGATAAAATTGAGCTTTAATATTGATTAAACTAATTACTAAATTAGAATGCTGATTTATTTTGTATATATGTGATATGTAAAATAAATGGTCATATATATATATTATGAATATATATCTATACGTACACATATAAGAAGATTAAGCCCAAAATCCAATTTGGAATTGGATTCATTAAGCCCTCGTTAGACATTGGAGTTGACGTGGAGAATACCTAATTGGACCTGCACTTCATGTATATATATATAAGATATAAGAGGTTAATTTGATTAGCCGACAAAAGAAACATTTTTTTGAGAAATAATAAATTTGTGTGAAACGATTCTAATAAAATCTCTAAGAGAAAGACAAACAGTTCGTCAAGCTTTGAGATCCGATCTCAACGGTACTAGCATTCCGTCTAAATCCAGTTTGTGTGCGTGTGGATACCAGTAGAGGCACAACACTTGGAGTGCTAGGCAACCTCGAATTGTTTTGGTTCATCTTTCCGCTGCAGAATATCCAGGTATATTCAAACTCTATAGTTTAGATTTAATTTAATATTTGCACGAATCCTGGTGAATTGAATTCTTATTGATAATTTATAAATAGTTATAAATCTTCTATGAATTCCAACAGTTTAGTTATATTATAAGAAAACATGATAACACAAAAATAGGTGATATAGAGATTCATATTAATGATGTTTTTATAACTACTACTGAAAGTTGTGTTTTTGGGAATTTCGGGAGGGATCAGAGGCAAATTTTGTGCGGCGTTTTATCTGGGATTTGTTTTCCTTTGTCGCAGTTCTCTCTGGTATTCGGCTTTCCAGTCAAGTTGTTACGGCGATGTGGATTTGAGGACAGTTTTGCAGTAGTTTCATGATTACTGGCGAAGCTTGAAACTTTGCGGTGGCTACGGTGGAGATCTTAGCTTGAAAATTTGCGGTGGCTACGGTGGAGATCTTAGCCAACGTTATTTTTGATTTAAATTTTGTGTGTAAAAACCAAAAAGGGCAAAAGACCGAAAAACCCTTAATGAAATTTCGTATTTACCGACCCAACCACCTCGAATTGGATGAACCCACACCCAAACCCATTTAAATCGGATCCCACTCTCCCTCTCCTCTTTAACCCGATAACACATCAACTTCTTTAAAAAAAAAAACATAAGTCCGCGACATTCAACTCTCCCTCTCTTCGCTTCTTCTTCTAGTACAACCAAGGATAACTGTTCGTAACTCGAATCTAATTCCAAGGTAAGTCTGAATCTAATTCTTAAATTCAAATTCGCGTCGAATTTAGGTTAATGGCGTCGAATTCGAGTAGATTTCGGAAGTTATAATGTTGGTTTGTTTGGTTTTTCGAAGATCAATGGCGCGCATGAAGAACCAAATTATGTTGGTGATTCGCCTCGAGGACAACCCGAAGTCGGAGTAGAAGTCGAAGTCCCTGAAAGTTCGAATCACAGTGAGTCACACGTAAATGACTCAGAAAAAACTGTGTCGGACTCCAGCCATCCAAAGGTAAGTCTCAATATTGTGGCCAACTAAGTGCAAATTGGTATAACTTGCTAGTTTTACTAAGGTACATCTTGGAATTGAATTCAGAAACAAAATGGGTAACTTGGTAAATGTTGGTATAACTTGCTAGTTTTTGTAACTTAGTAATCGGTTAAATAACAAGTTATAACTTGTATAACTTGGTATAACCTGCTAGTTTTACTAAGGTACATCTTGGAATTGAATTCTGTGAAACAAACGGGATAACTTAGTATATATTGGTATAACTTGTTAGTTTTCTAGCTCAAATTCTGTGAAACAAAAGGGATAACTTGGTATAACTTGGTATAACTTGTTAGATTTTTGTAATATATTCCGAACTTTCTTAATTTTGTTACAACCTGTTTTGATTGCAGGATTCTAACGAGGAAGCCACCACGTCAGAACGGAAGCTACATATGTACTTTCCACCCTCGGAATATACAAAGCCGTTTAAGATTTTGGCTAATGTTGTATCAAAGAGACGGTGGAACTCCTTCAAGGCCATCTTACGCAGGATGAGATGTCATGGTTCCTTAATCACCCACAGTTCAAACATTTGTTCCATATGCCCAAGTCCGCCAATCATAAGTTGATGGGCATGTGGATGCTTTTTCTTCGCATGGCCAAGTTAGAGAAGACAAAAGAATGTTGGTTCGTAGTGAACGGAGTACCCATCCAATATTCTCTAAGAGAAATGACACTCATGTCTGGATTGTATTGCCATAACTATCCAGCTAACAAAGAGAATTTCGGCGAGACCGAGTTTGTTGGTACTTATTTTGGGGTGGGGGCAACAATAACTCGGGAAAAGTGAAGGAGAAGCTATTCTCAATGAAGGAACCTTCTCAGGATCGCTTGCAGATGGCAGTGCTATATTTTTTGTGCAACGTTTTTATCGGGAATCGAAAGGGAGGGAAGCAAGCACCCTCTGTCCACCCTTTCTTTATTAGAGCGGTGCAAGATCTTGAGGGGTGCCTAACATATCCATGGGGACGAGAGGCGTTTGAGCAGAACATGAAAGACATCTTTCATTGTATGCGCCACTACGGAGGGGATGTGAGAGGACAGTGGGTCTTTCCTAGCTTTATTATCCCGCTGGAGGTAAGTCTTTAAAAATGTATAACTTGGTATAACTTGCTATAACTTGGTATAACTTGATATAACTTGGTATAACTCAGTTCATCTAACTAAGTATAACTTGGATTTTGTGTGATGAGTGCAGTATCTTGCGTTTGAGGCCATTTCTGCTCTGAAGAATAGTTGCATGGAAGTTGTTAGTGCACACAGAAGATGTCCTCGTATGTGCAAGATGAAGTTCAAATCCGGTCGATTGAAAGGGTTTTCTCTTATGGACATCAATGTCCAACTCGGTACAACTAAGGTTAGTAATCAGTTTATATTGTAAAAACCTTTTATTTTTGTATCAATGGGGGTATGTATTAATTTGTATTTATTAATTTTCTCAGGATATTCAGAGTATCCTGACTCCTTCCAGCAGTGAGAGACGTTTGTTGTTCCAAATCATGGATATCGAAAATGGGTGAAATGATAATGATGATGGGATTGCTGATGGGTGGATGAGGCTTATTCTCCAGGAGAAGAAGACAATATGGTCAATGGATCTTTACATGGAAGATGTAACTGCCAGAGGATTAGATCTTTACATTGAAGATGTGGGTGATGATGATGATGATGTGGGTTTTAGTGGTGTGATTCGGGGTGGTGAGGCTCCAGATAATATCGCTCATGAGACTATGCCTGGAGATGCTGGTGAGACTATGCCTGGAGATGCTCATGAGACTATGCATGCGGATGCTCCTCATACGTGGAGAAATGAATTGGTTGCGCTAAAGAGCCAGATGGAAAAGATATTTTCCAAACTGAATATGAAGATTGAAGGCCTTGGTACCAGAGTCTCCTCTATTGAATCAGCTCTGAGGTTGGAAAGAGAAGAAGATGAGTATAACCATGGGTTTGATGACTATAACCCTCGGTTTGAAGAGGAACAACCTGCTGAAGTACAACCTGGTGTAACTGAAGAAGTACAACCTGATAGGGAACAGGTACAACCTGGTGTAACTTTGGTACAACCTGATGCGGAACAGGTACAACCTCGGTTTGAAGAAGTACAACCTGATTTGGAACAGGTACAACCTGGTGCAACTGAGGTACAACCTGATGCGGAACATGTACAACTTGGTGCAACTGAGGTATTACCTGATTCAGAACAGGTACAACTGAGGTACAACCTGATTCAGAACAGGTACAACTTGGTGCAACTGAGGTACAACCTGATTCAGCTGTGAGAAAAGAATTGAGGACATTTGTGAGGAAGAGAAAGAGAGTAGCCGAGGTTCCACCTGAGGCTTCATCAAATGTTCCAGCACAAACAACGCAGAAGGTCCAGATTATAGGGAAGATGGTTCCACCTGAGGCTTCATCATCAGATGTTCCATTAGAAGCAACGCAAAAGATCAAGATTATATGGAAGAGGAAGGGAACTACCGTTGTGGTTAGGAGTCCTATTGGTACTAGGCAGCGCGACAAGATTTCAGAATTGTAGAAGAAGGATTAGAGTGTGTTTGTTCTCTCCTTTTATTTGATTGAACTCTTTGATTGAACTCTTTTTTTTTTTGTGTTTTTGTTTTTGTATGGACTCACTTGGAACAACTTGGGTTTTTTAAGGATAACTTGGTACAACTTGTGTTTTCTAAGGATAACTTGGTACAACTTGTGTTTTTTAAGGATAACTTCGAACAAGTTCTTTGAACAAACATACGGTCCTTACATAGTTGTACAAACATACGGTCCACAAATACTAATAGTTGAACAAACATACGGTCCTTACATAGTTGTACCAATATGAGACCTAGTTACTCTTAGTTATACAATCTTGATAATCATTTTTCCAAGAAGAAGAAGGGAAGAACATATAATCAGTAATGTCCTCGTTTTCTTACTTTCTTGCTTCAATAGGAGAATTTCTTCTTCAAGGAGAAATGCTTGAAAATCCAACTGTTCTATCTCATCCAGAAATGCTTCATTAACTCAGTTGAAGACATGACCATCGTTCACAAGCTACATATAAATTATAAAAAAATGTGAAAGTGTAAAGAAGATGTGAATTCGGGTTCTGTGAATTCAGTCAAGTTATGAGATGTACCTTCCTTTGTGCAGCATACAAACACCAGTAGTACTGACGGCAAGGATTCGATACCGACCCAGAAATTTTTTCAACAATCACCGATCCACAGTGACACTCTTTTGGAATTCCAGGAACCCTAATTCGTTTAGAGAATGTGTCATATGTGTTCGTCGATGCTTCAGAGTTGCAGCTTATATCGGTTTATAAAAATCAAAAATAGGAAAGTAAACGGAATCGGAAAATCAGAAATGGGCAAGTAAACGGAATGGGAAAATCGAAAATAGGAAAGTAAACGGAATCGGAAAATCGGAAATGAGAAAATAAACGGAATCGAAAATGGGAAATGGGAAAGGAAATGAATCGAAATGGGAAATGAAAGGAAATCGAAAAATGGGAAATGGGAAATGAAACGGAATCAAAATGGGAAGTGAAACAGAATCAAAATGAAAAGGAAATGGGAAATGAAACGGAATCGAAATGGGAAAGGAAAGCTTTTGAAAATCGAAAAATTGAAAATGGGAAAGAGGGATTTTTGAATTTTTCCAATTTTTGAAAAAGAGGATGATTCACGTGCGAGCCGCCTTTTCGCACGTGTGTAGCTGCCAAATGTGCCAAGTTATACATGATTGACCAATTGTACCATTTTCGGCAAGTTGTACTTTTTGAAATTTTTCCATAAATGTTAGGTATACACATGTTTAATGACAACATTTGTAGTTGCACATATGGTTTATGGTAATTTAGATGTGGTAATTTAGATGTAATAGCAACTGTTTTGTAGAATAATATTTGATAGAACATAATTTTAAAGACCGTTTGGAAGTTTGTGTTGTTAACATATGCAAAGTAACCATTAAAGTATAAGGTGTAACATGAGATATTATAACCAAGTAACACATCCAATTCTATTTTTGTACTCAAATGTTAGTTTCAATATGACATAATTTATATTTAGTGAAAATAATGTTTTAAGAATAGTTTTTGATTTAATATAAGTTTTAGGAAAATAAATATTATTAATATTATTTTTTAATTTAATAAGTAATAAATCAATGGTATATGATATAATTTAATAAGTAATAAATCAATGATATAATTTAATATAATGTTTTAATAATATTTTTAATGATATATTATAATTTTTAAATATTTTTAATTTCTTTTTGAAAATAATATATCATAATTTTAATAATATAAATTTAACAAAAATTATAAAACCATTATTGTCATATAAATTAAACAATTTAGTTTTAAAACCATTATTGTAAAACAACATCTAACAATAGTCTAACAATTAAATGAAAAATATGAAGATTAATATCACAAGTCTAATTAGACAATCACGAAACAAGTTGTACTTAGTTATAAAAAAATAAAACCATCAATATCCATTACACTCCACAATTAAACCAGCGATCAGCAAAGTTTTCTGGTTCTTGCACAGATGACGATTGAGGCACGGAAGACGACTGATCAACAAAGTTTTCCGGTTGTTGCACAGATGACGACTGAGGCACGGAAGACGACTGAGGAACGGAGGATGATCTTGATTTCCGACGTCCTTGTTCTCCGGTTGAGGGAAACCTCCTTGTTCGTTTTCTTCCCTTCTTTTTCATATGTGCCTTAGGATGGACAATCAAATCACGCACATCCTGAGGCACCGTCCACATATCCGTACTAGGAACTGGATATATCGACTTCGCATATGCCAATGTCCACTGCTCCATCCAATAATACTTAGAGCAAAATTCATTTAATAGGAACTCAGTACCTATGCTATTCTTTGCTGCCATGGCAGCAGCTATAGCATGCACGCACAGATATTTGTCAATATCAAAACACTTGCAATCGCAAGTCATATTCTTCAGATCAACCACATAACTACTCCCATCAATTGCAGTCAAATTGTACTCAAGAAAGTACAAGTTTATCTCAGTCACTGGTAAGAGCTTTGCTTCCGTAAATCGTGTGTGCATCAATTTCTCAACATACAGAACTAGCTTCTGCCCTTCCGGTTTCTCCACGGACATCTTTCTATGCTTGTTCCACCATTCAGTAACTTTTTCAATAATCACATCGATCATTGGTAACAATGCATATGTCCTCGCTTGTACAAAAACACCATTAATCGATTCAACATTATTAGTTGTATCTATATTGTACCTTGCCCCGGGAAAATAACACCTTGCCCATTTCTCCTGTCCAACACTATTCTTCAGATACGCACCTGCGTTCGGATATTTTTTTTACGAACGCAGCAAAGAGGTTCAGGAACTCAAGCCCTACTACACTCCATGAAAGTTCTTGCAACCAAATCTCTGTTGACATTTTTGCAGCTCAATTTAACATTCTGAGACAAATGATAAATACAATACTCATGGTGAGACAAAGGGTACACTGCACTTATGGACTTGATGAGGGTTTGATGTCTCTCAGAACAAAACACCAGTTCAGGACAATCTGTACAACTGTTTTCAACTTTTCAAAAAACCAGGTCCAACTTGCATCTTTCTCACGATCAACTACACCAAAAGCAACCGGATAATGGTGATGATCTGGATCTTGACCTGTAGCCATGATAAGCACTCCACCAAACTTATTAGTAATACATGTGCCATCCACAATGATCACCTTTCTCATGGCTTGGAAGCCTTCAATGCAAGGACCCAAAGCAAAAAATAGGTACTTAAACCTCTTTTTCTCATCCAGTTCGACATATGAAACTGTACCGGGATTCTTCTTCTCCAACATGTGTAAATAAGAGTACACATTCCTATAGCTATCCTCTGGAGTACCGCGAACATTAGCAGCTGCTAGTTTTTTACCTCTATTTGCGGTCGAATATGCGACTTTAACACCAAGTCTTGATTGAACCAAAGGGATGAGATGTTTTGGAGCTGGCGTCTGTATCGAACATGGGTAATCTTCTGGCAATACAGATGCAACCAATCGTGTTGTGCCTCTCCTTTTGTTTCTCATTGTACTCGTAGTTGACCGCGAGCATGTATGCATCTTATGGTACGTTCTGGCCGAGAAAGTGTCTCACGGCATATCCCTCGCAACTCGAAGAAACCACTTGCAACCTTTTTTACGTTCACAACATTTTACCACAAACAACACCTTATCCGACTTCACTATATCAAACTCAAAACAGTTGTTGTGCGCATCTCCGTCAACTATATCTTTCACTACATTCTTACTTGAAAATTCTTGACGTATCTTCAGATTCAACCCATCTTTCCATTCTACATTTACAGTCGGGGTTGCCTCACCTTCAAGTGTTTCATAGTTATCTATATTTTCTCGTTCTTCGTCATAGATAACCATGGTTGCCCCATCTTTAGAATTTTTTGATGCTTCTACTTCAAACTGAGTCGTGTTCTCATCTCAAGTCGTGTTATCATTTGAACATGTCCCACTTGAATTCACCTCATCATTACTTCCAACAAATAAACTTCCTCGATCTTGCTCACGCTCATGCTCCTTATCTTTGACAACTTCCACATGCAAAACATAGAATTTATCTTCATTCATTTCCAAAAAAGATACAACATCATCATCATCAAAGATATATAGTGGTATCGTTCGGTCCACTGGATCTGCAACGTAACTCAATTTTAGCTTAGTCCTAGCTTCATCAACCTTTGCCTTTAAATATATTTTATTCACCAAATATGAATAAGTGACATCTTCGTACGATCTCTCCAATCTAAGAAATTGATGAATTTGACTTGAAATCCATTTATTTTCATTTCTTTTTTTCAAATAATATCCTCCAAAATCAAAAACTATCTTCATGCGAGGATACTGAAATTTGTATTTATATTTTCATTTAAATTTGTATAATACTTTTCCGTTTCTTAATATAAAATGTTTTGGACTAAAGTACAAAAATTTTAAAAAACTTTTCTATCAAATAAATTATTAAATAAATAATTTAATCAATTAAAAAACTACATAATATTATTAATTACATAATTTTCAATAAAATAAAATTTATATAAAAATTTGAAAACATTTTATAAAACAAATTTCTTTTTTAAACATTTTATATTAAAAAATAGAGGAAATAAATAATATTGAAAAAAACAATATAATAATAAAAACAAAAACAAGAAAAAAAAACCAAGAAAAAGAACATGGCTACATACTTACTAGTAGTACCTACCCCCAAACAACATGTATCTACTAGTAGTACTTATCCCCACGCGACATGTATCTTCCCTTCTAACATATAACATTTTTTTAAGGAAAATTGGCAAAAATAACAAATAAAAATATATATAATATTATAAAAAGAATGTAATTTATTATTTCGATAAATATAAATAACGACGAAAATTTTATACTCGGTAGGAATAGTGTACTGAAAAATATAAGGAAATAAAATCTTATTATTACTCTTTTATATCATAATGAATTGTATCGAAACAACGATCGCAACGATCATTTATATAGAGGTGAAAAAGATAAGTTACTGTACATGCATAGTGATGGTGAGCTCCACACAAATAATATTTTAGATAGATCATTTAACATGATGCCTCCTTTGTTGACTATTATAACACTCCCTCTTGGAGACCAGTATCACTATTATCTCTTGCTTTACGTATTAGTTGCCTCATTAAAAACCTTTCCAGAAAAACTCCGTGGAAAAAAACCATAGTAAGGTAAAAAGAGTACAACCACGTAAGCTCCCCCACAAATGATCATCTTGTAAATCACGTTGATGACGCATTCTAATGTTATGGACATGTTTCCTAAACGTAGTGGTAGGTAGTGACTTCGTGAAGAGATCAGCGGCATTGTCACATGATCGAACATACTTGACTTCAATAACTTTAGCCTTCTCAAGTTTCTGAGTGTATGAAAAGAACTTTGGAGGGATATGTTTGGTTCTATCACTTTGATATATCCTTCTTTTGTTTGGGCGACACATGCATCATTATCTTCATATAAAACAGTTGGTTCCGTATTTACGTGGATTCCACTGCTTGATTGGATGTGTTGGCTTATTGATCTCAACCATACACATTCTCTACTTGTCTCATGGAGCGCAATGATTTCAGCATGATTTGAAGAGGTTGCCACGAGTGTCTGCTTCTGAGAACGCCAAGATATAGCAGTGCCTCCGATCGTAAAAAATGTATCCAGTTTGTGATCGAGCTTTATGTGGATCTGATAAATATCCTGCATCTGCAAAACCAATCATTTGACCGTTTGAATTTTTAGGATAGAATAAACCTAAGTCAATAGTCCCTTGAAGATAGCGGAAGATGTGTTTAATCCCATTCCAATATCTTTTTGTAGGGGACGGACTGAATCTTGCTAAAAGATTAACGGCAAATGATATATCGGGCCTTGTACAATTTGCTAGGTACATAAGAGCTCCAATGGCACTAAGATATGGTACTTCAGGACCAAGTATCTCTTCATTCTCCTCATGTGGTCAAAATGGATCATTTTCGACTATCAATGATCTAACGATCATAGGAGTACTTAGAGGATTTGCTTTGTCCATGTTGAATCTTTTTAGTACTCTTTTGGTATATGTGGATTGATGCATAAATATACCATTTTGAGAATGCTCAATTTGTAGGCCAAGACAGTACTTCGTCTGTCCGAGATCTTTCATCTCAAATTCTCCTTTTAAGTAATTTGAAGCCTTATATATTTCCCCTTGAGTTCCTATTATGTTTAGATCATCAACATACACTGCGATAATCACAAATCCGGATGTTGTTTTCTTGATGAAAATACATGGACATAAAGGATCATTTACATATCCTTCTTTTGTTAGATGCTCACTCAGAAGGTTGTACCACATGCGTCCAGATTACTTTAACCATATAATGATCTTTGCAATTTTATTGCACATAACTCTTTAGTTTTGGAACTTAATGCCTCTGGCATCTTAAACCCATATGGAATTCTCATATAGATAACATTATCTAATGATCCATATAAATATGCTGTAACGACATCCATGAGACGCATCTCTAGATTTTCGTTAGCTGCTAGACTCATTAAGAATCTAAACGTGATTGCATCCATAACGGGGGAATATATTTCCTCATAATCGATCCCGGGTCTTTGAGAAAATCCTTGAGCCACAAAGCGAGCTTTATATCTCATAATTTCGTTTTTCTCATTTCGTTTCCGAACGAAGACCCATTTGTATCAGACCGGTTTCACATCTTTGGGTGTGAGTGTAACAGGTCTGAATACATTTCATTTATTAAGCGAATCAAGCTCGACTTGTACATCATCTTTCCATTTCATCCCATCTTGTCTGTTTTGACATTCATATACAGACTTTGGTTCTGGATCATCGTTTTCCTCATCTATCTCCCTTGACATAAGATATGAGAAAACGTCATCGACTACATTCATTTCATTACGATTTCATATCTTTCCATTATAAATATAGTTTATAGAAATCTCATGATTTCCTTCATGATGCTCTGTATTGTCGTTAGTCTCATGATTCGTTTCTTCCAAAATACTTTCAGTGATTTTGGGATCATTATGCTTCTCAGCTTCCCTTCGTTTTCTAGGATTTTTATCCTTAGAACAAATAGGTCTACCACGCTTCAAGCGTTTTCTAGACTCACATGTATTATCTGCTTATTCACGTTCATTTGGTATCTTAATTTGAGCAGGGGCATTTGCAGCATCAGGTAGCTGGTTTGCTATACTCTGCAAATGCATAATTCGTCAAACTTCTAGTTCTGACTGTCTTGTAGGAGGATCAAGGTGTAGCAGAGATGGCACACGCCATTCTATATCCTTTCCTACTTGTTTATTTTCTCCCCCTAGAATCGGGAATACTTTTTCATTGAATTGAGAATCAGAAAATCGTGCCGTAAAGATGTCACTAGTCTGTGGTTCTAGGTACCTTATGATTGATGGGGAATCACAGCCAATGTATATTCCCATTCTTCTATGTGGTCCCATTTTTGTAAATTGTGGTGGTGTTATAGGCACATATACCGCACAACCAAAGATTCTTAGATGGGATATATTCAGTTCTCGACCGAAAGCTAATTGTAATGGAGAATATTTATGATATGCACTTGGTCTTATCCGGATGAGTGTTTCTGCATGCAAGATGGCATGTCCCCATACAGAGGTTGGGAGTTTTGATCTCATGATCAATGGTCTTGCAAGTAATTGAAGACGTTTAATTAATGATTCAACCAAACCATTTTGTGTATGAACATGAGCTACCGGATGTTCAACTTCTATTCCCGTAACCATCAATAATCAATAAAAGCTTGGGATGTGAATTCACCAGCGTTGTCTAGTCTAACTTTTTAATGGGGTAATCGGAAAACTGAGCTCTTAGTTTGATTATCTGAGTTAAAAATCTCGCAAATGCCATATTTCGAGATGATAATAGATAAAAGTGTGACCATCTGCTAGATGCATCAATTAACACCATAAAATAGTGGAACTGTCCACATGATGGATGTATTGGTTCACAAATATCGCCTTGAATTCTTTTAAGGAATTTTGGTGATTCTTTATCAATTTTGGCTGGCGATGCCCTTATGATCAATTTTCCAAGAGAACATGCAACACATGTCATTTTATTCCCCTGATATATCTTTTGGATTTTTAGTGAATGACCATATGAGTTCTCAATAATATTACACATCAATGTGGTGCCTGGGTGACCGAGACGATGATGCCATAGTGTGAAATCTTTTGGATTTCTTTTAATCACTAGATGCGATTCGATTGCACTTATATGAGTATGATGCAATTCTGAAGGGAGTTTTGGAAAATTTTCCAGTACCTGCCTTTTCTCGGATTTATTGGAAATTATATACATATACTTTTTTCCATTCTCAGTCGCGGACTGAGTATCATATCCTTGAAGGTATATGTCTTTGAAACTCAACAAATTCTTTTTAGAATTTGGAGAATATAAGGCATTGTTTATGGAAAACTTGATTCCATTAGGCAACATAAAGTTGGCATTGCCACTGTCTTTAATCAAGTCTGTAGGACCTGATATTGTATTGACAATAATGTTTGTCGGTTTTAAGTTAGAGAAGTATCTCTTGTCCTTCAGAATAGTGTGTGTTGTTCCACTATCTGGTATACAAATTTCTCGAACCACTTCCTTGGATATCGATTCATCGATTTCTGAAATTAACAAAAATTAGATAATAGAAAGTAAATTACGCTTAATAATTATGCATTTCAATATTGCGAAAAACCACATAATTCTTTAAAAAAATAAATACATAATAAATAGATATGGCATAACTGGAGACCATTCAGCAGTCTCATTACAAGCATTTTTAATTATCCGCCATAGCGGTCTCGTCAAAGTCATTCGCAAAGTTGGGAGAATCAAGGTATGATGTACCCTCAAAGTGCTCCGTGAGATTCACTTCTTTCCCTTTGCCTTTGGCAGACTGTTGGTATAGCTTGCAGAGATGGTCTGGAGTTCGAGATATATTGGACCAATGTTCTTTGGACCCGCATCTGTAACAGATGCTATCACGCTTCTGCGCGGTAGTCTCTTAAATATCTTTTCTTTTGGGGGGTTTGTTTAGAACGAACCCATTGGAAAGAATTTCTCCCACGTGTACTGTAATTTCTTCCACGCCCGCGATTGAATCTGCGGCCACAACCCCGATAGGTTTGACTTTTTTTCTCCAGATTCTTAACATCCATTGCATTCACTTCAGGAAATGCTCTAGCTCCCGTAGGATGAGAGTTGTGATTCTTTATGAGAAGATCATTGTTTTTCTCTGCAATTATGAGTGCTACAATCAACTCAGAGAACCTTGTGTATCCGCAATTTCTATACATTGCTTGTAGAACACTGTGTTCTTTGTGGAATGTGAGGTATGTCTTTTCGAGCATTTCTGCTTTGGTGACAGGTTTACCACAAAATTTTAATTGTGATACAATCCTCAACATTGCAGAATTATATTCCTCTACTTTCTTAAAATTCTGAAACATCAGGCTTTTCCACTCTTCCATTGCATGAGGGAGATCTCCCTATGATTATCGAACCTGTCTTTCAGAGCAAACCACAGCTCTGTTGGGTCTCTAATGTGCGCATAGTCATGCGTCACATTTTCATGCAAATGTTTCCGCCGAAATATTATTGCCTTTGCCTTAGCCTGGGTGGATGATTCTTTTCCCTCTATGATGGTGTCGGATAAATTTTCCGCTTCTATATAGAGTTCTGTATCGGTTGTCCACACTATATAATTAGCTCCAATAATTTTGAGAGTTGGAAATTTAAGCTTCTCAATGTTGGCCATTTGATTTCTAAAAACAAAATCGAAAATATTATTATTAGAAATATAATATGAGTTTAGAAACTTTTTACATTAACCATAACAGCAATTACAGTAAACATTAATGCATAAAATAGTAAACCAATATTTATAATAAATTCTTCACGAGTAAATTCTCCAGCGAAGAGACCATAAATAGAAATAAGAATTACACCGATAATAAAAATCAAAAACCAACGAAACATTTTTTTTACAAAATTAGAATAAAAAATATTTCTTGTAAAAGTGTTTGAAAGAAGATAAAATGTTTGAGTGATTTTGAAAGAGTGAAATATCAGTGTATTTATTATAGATTGAAAATACTGTTCATAGCTATTGGAAAGTAGATAAATTTTTGAATTTTTTTTTGTGACCGTTGATGGTAAAATATTTAAGAAAAAATTAACCTGAAAAACTTTAATGAGCTTATATTTACCAATTTCAGATAAAATATTTATATACAGGTGAGTGAACCTCCTTGTATATTATTCATAATATAGATAAATATTTAAGAGTGGTATTGTGGTAACGGAGTCATCCACATAAATATAGTATATGTAATATAAGGCGGCTTTAGCCGACCAATGAGTATATAGTCATGGTGCATTAAACAACCATGATATAAGAATAGTAAAATAATACCAAGGTGAAAACCGCCTACAATAAAATTAAATTAATTGTGGTGTTTTATACAACCACTGAAAAATAATATAATATTATGGAGGCGACATACCGCCCACTATAATAAATTATACAGTATAATATATATACATAAATATTTAGCATAACCATAGAGTGATCGTGCTGATAACGTGTTATAAAAAGAATGTTAATTTATCATTTCGATAAATATAAATAAAGATGAAAATTTTATACCCGGTAGGAATAGTGTACTGAAAAATATAATGGAAGAAATTCTTATTATTACTCTTTTGTATCATAATGAATTGTATCGAAACAACGATCGCTTACATAGAGGTGAAAAAGATAAGTTATTATGCGTGCATAGTGATGGTGGGCTCCACACAAATAATATTTTACACAGATCATTTAACATGTGCTGCGTAAATTTGTGACTATAATGATGCCTAGGGGTGGGCAAAATATCCGAAACCGAAAAACCAACCCGAACCCGACTCAAAATTATCCGAATTGACCCAAACCCGATTTCTAATCCGAACCGAACCAAAAATCAAACGGGTATCCGAATTACCTGAAATATAAATTAACCTAAAGATATTTACACTTAAAGTTGGGTATATTAATATAGTTTACAATTAGGTTTGTTTTTCGGTAAATTTGGGTATGATGAATATATTTTGATAATAATAATCAATTTAATTATTTATAATTTTTGTTATTTTTTAATAATTCGAGATAAAAATAATAAAATCGAACTAAATTCGAAATAAAAATCGGGTAGTTATGAATATATTGGATAAATTTAAAATATTTTGGGTAAGTTTTGAATATTTTGGGTAACCGAAATCGAACCCGAATTCGACAAAAACTGAACCAAAACCGAACCAAACTTTCAAAATACATGAATGGGTATTATATTCCTAAAACCAAAAATCCGATAACCAAATTAACCGATCCGAAACCCGAACAGGTACCCGAATGCCTACCCCTAATGATGCCTCCTTTGTTGACTATTATAACATATAATTCATTATCTAACCAAACTGTTTTTGGTTGTCGATCGACACGAGTGTTTTTGACTTATGAGAAGTCGGATGTTTGGGCGTTGTGTCGATCGACACAGGTGCATCGTGTCGATCGACACGGGTTAAAATTGAACTGACAAGTTCGGTTTTTGATCGCTCGGTTTGGCGATTGGTTTTGGGAACCCTAGAGTTCCGATATAAAAAGTGAACAGTCGCGTTTTGGCCGAGTTTTGGTGGAGAAATTTGAAATCAGAGAGATTGAGAGAGTTTTTGGTGATTTTGAAAAGAATTGATCTTTGGAGGCTCGTTCTTGAGGCTATTGAGCGAGGAGGATCGTTGTTGTGGCTGATTTCATGTCGTGGGAGAGGAAATCAGTGGGATTTCGGCTGGGTAGAGACTGTTTCGTCGTGTGCTTCCTCTTTTTCGTTCCAAATTGAGGTGAGTGTGGGACCATAGGTTTATCTGGGTAAAGGAATCGATAGAATATGTTTGATTGCGGTTGTGTGGATTGGATTTCGTGTGTTTGTTGATGAAGTCGTGCAGGAGATCGATGGATCGCATTAGGGTTCGAGCCGTGAGAGGATAGGCTCGTTCCTTATTTCTGCGATGTCGTGTCGATCGACACCATGGTGGTGTGTCGATCGACACAAGTGCAGTATGTCGATCGACACCTAGTGGTTGTGTCGATCGCCACAGTGCTCTTGAGTGGTTCATCTCTTGCTTATGCCTGTGTGTATAACCTGTAAACGGGAGGATCGTCTCACTGAGTATTTGTGATAATACTCACGCATCTCTTTTTGCTATGTGATGCAGGTAAAGAGAAATTGTGATCGTGGAATCATGGCCGGGAAGGAGAGATGATCTAGGGTCTCGTATGGTTGTGTGCTGTTTTAGAATTGCTAGGTTGCTAGTGAATTCTGAGTTGTAGTTAATTGGTTTATTGGTTATTGGTTATTGTTTGGATTATTGAATTGATTGAATTGGTTTAATTGTTTTATGTTTTCCGCATGTTGTATTGGCCCAATTGAGGATTATTATCTGTGATGATAATAATCTGAAGGGAAAAATTTTAAATTTTTGGGTCGGGTCGTTTCACTTATGCTCGAAAGACAAATGGATTAAAGTTATTCGATTACATACTCGTACAATCATCTTCTTTTTTTGGTTAGTTTTGAAATCAATTCAAATTTATGTTAATTCATCAAATCTGACCATCGATAACATTGAACAAACAATTTAATCTTCACACAGAAGATTGACATATTTTTTGTTTTCTTTTTCTATCTTGTATTTTTGAACATAGTATTGGAAAAGAAATATATATAGACAGTTTATAAATATACTCTGATCAACAGAAATTAACTCTTTCTCATTATATATATAGACAGTTTATAAATGTACTTGGTGTCAATCGATATGACTCTGCCCGTGTCGATCGACACACCACCCTGGTGTCGATCGACACGACAACCCAGAAACGAACCTATCCTCTCGTGGTTCGAATCTGTCGCGATTCGTCGAGTCACCTGCACAATTCCAACCACAAACACACGAAACACCAAGCAAACGCATTCCATCAATCCCTATGCCCACACAAACCCAAGGGTTACAAAAGACTTGTACACAACGAACCACTGGTCCAAAACCAAAACGGACAACTGTTCTGGAAACTAGACAGACACAGCTACGCGTTGATATGCAGATCGCCTCCAGAATCTTTCTGGTTTGATCGGAAATCAACCCCGAAGCCGACTGATCGCAGACAACCTATCTGCACAAACTCATCGAGTTCAAACAGCCATAACTCGACGAATAATCAACGAAATGACGAACCGTTTTCGCCTATATCAAGAACAGAGATCGGAAAACTTACCCACCAAGTTTAACCCCAATCCGCCTCGAATAGCACAGCCGTTTTCCCTCTTAAACTTCCAAACAGAAGTTGTTCTCACTCACAAAACCTCACACAACTCCTTTGATCAAAAGACTCTCTCTCAAACCCTCTTTCTCTCTGAGTTTTCGGCCAAAACGAGGACAAACGCGACTGCACCAACCTTTTATACAAACCCTAGGGTGTCCCTTAAACCGCTCCCCAAACCGGCAATCAGAAACCAAAACCGTCGGTCTGATTTTAACTTGTGTCGATCGACACACAACCCCTATGTCGATCGACACAACGCCCAACCCGACTTCTCACAAGTCCAAAACTCACGTATCGATCGACATACACACCTGTGTCGACCGCCACACCCAACCAAAAATCCCCATTTGGTTCACGGGCGTTACAATTCTCCCCCACTAACACGGATTCGACCTCGAATCATGCAACTTCGTCTCACTAAGGTTAATACCCCCGCCTAAAACCTGATCAGATTCTCCCGGAAACACCAACGATGTAATGCCCCCTGGTCCGGATTAGGGTTGCCCGATTGATCGCCCAACAATTAAACAAGAACATGCACAACCAACCGTTGACCCTAAATTGAACCAAATGATCACACAATAATCAAACAAGAACATGTACGACCAACAGCGCTACACATGCTACCAGAGTTGTCCGAACCAAGTTCTAAACGTAAGCAAAACCCTAGACTCGACATCCACCACACCCTCCTGACCCAACCCGGTCAGCACCACTCGCGATCTCACCTGATCCCCGAGCTCCGCTAGTCTCATACTAGCCACATTGCCCCGTCTCGCCAAGGCTGCAATCCTGACCAATCCGGTCAGCACCACTAAAGATCCACCCTCGAATCACTCCACACCATCACACTACGGTCAACACCCCTGACCACCCCGGCCAGCAACATCCGAGACCCTCTCCCGATCTCTGAGGTCTACATCTAGCCCTATGCACATAGCCACGTTTCAGATATTAATTACTCTCAACTCATAACTCATATCGCATAACCACACCACTCACACTCTCAGGAACACGTCCTTTGAGCTATCGGCGCACTATACCACTGACACTCTCAGAACACACAATCCGTCGAGCTAGCGGTATACAGGGAAATCCTCATCCCTTCTAGAGAAGTACTCATCTCGTAGTATTACTAAGGGAAATCCTCATCCCCCAGTAACACCCACAGGGAAATCCTCATCCCATCGAGAAAATACTTCTCTCTCAGTATTACTAAGGGAAATCCTCATCCCTCAGTAACACTCAGGGAAATCCTCATCCCTCCTGGAGAAATCCTCATCTCCTATTACTAAGGGAAATCCTCATCCCTCAATAACATACAGGGAAATCCTCATCCCTCCTGGAGAAATCCTCATCTCCAAATGAGTTATTTGGGAAAATCCTCATTCCCTAGAGAAATCAATTTTTAACGCCTATAGCATCTCTGACTAGAACTACCTCACTTGGTCTCAACCTGACATCCCAATACTCGGAATATCATCACATCCATTACCAATACTCAGGTAAACTCTAACATGACACTCCACTATCCCGAAATATCATCTCATCCATGACCAATACTCAGGTCATCTCTAAACAACCCAATCACCCAGGGTGTTTCACTACGGTCTCACAGAATAGACAAGTTGTAAATCCTCATAAAACCTCTATTCTCAGACCCTTAGAAATAGACCAGTTTTAAATCCTCATAAAACCTCAATTTACAACCCCCACATGCATACTCATGATGACACAAGACCAACCATAGGAAATCCTCATCCTATAAATCTCCAACAATAAGAATACACATTTATAAATTTTAATCCATAAGAAATACTCATCTTATTAAATCTCAAATGTAATAATCGTTAATCTTCAAACGAAATACATAATTCCAAAAACCACATAGCAACATGTTAAACTCTGAAACTGGAAACCATGAAAACAAGCTCAATACTGGGCCCACTCCTCGAACCATCCCCTGAACCTTGCTTTCATCTTAGCCTCTGGTTCCCAAATCTCCTCCTCCACCTGTCGTCTACCGCAACTTAGGACATTTCGGCCTGATGTTTCCCGACTCACTACAATTATAATAGAACCGAGTATCTCGAGCCTCGTCCTTCCTAGGACAGCTCACCAATTTGTGAAACATGCTCCCACACCCGAAGCATCCCTGACCACTCTGACTCGATCCCGAAGTATCATCCCACTTCCTCTTCTGTCCTTGCGCACGCTCATCGCCCTTGCTCATAACCGGCTGCTGCAGCGGCTTCTTCGTCTGAACGATTTGGCTGCCCACCACAACCTGATCCCTCAGATCCTCCTAAATCGACGCAGCCTTCTCAACCAACTCCGCCCTCGTGGCAAACTTACTCGTTCTACAGCGAGTCCTCAAGTCATATCGAAGTCCCCCTAGGAACCTCCTCACCTGGGCTTGCTCGCCCTCCATGCCCCTACCAACATGTACTAGGAGTCGACTGAACTCCAAATCGAACTCTCTCACAGTCCGATCTCCCTGAGCCAGGTTCAAAAACATCGACTCCATCCGGTCCACCGCCTCCTGCGGGAAATATTTGGCATTGAACTCAGCCAAGAAATCCTCCCAGACCATCTCGGCCAGAGATGCGCATCATCATCCAGTTAATGAACCACCAGATAAACTCTGTATCCTTCAGGACACCTGATAGAGCGAAAGTTCCGCTCCAACCTCCGCCGCCACTCATCAGCATCCTCAGGCTTGGCACTACCCGAGAAAAATCAGGTGCCAATCCTCTACATCTGCTCCATCATCCTCAGGTAGGATGGAACCTCCTCCGCAACTGCCACTCCCAGCTGCACCCCAGCCACTCTCGGCTGAACCCCAGCCACTACTGGCTGCACACCAGCCCCACCTGGCTGAACTCCCGGAGCCTGACCCGGAGCCGGTATCCCACCTGGTAACCGCTCCAGAATCAACTGCAGCAAACCCGCAAAACGATCATCTCGGTCTTGGGCCACACCTAGGGGAGCACCCCCACCTAGACCCCCCGCACCACCAGCTACTGCGGGACCCACACTGGCCCCACCAGCCCTCACACTGGCACTCGTAGCAGTCACACCCACAGACCCCTCCTGAAACGCCTGCGAGTCCGCCACCTGCTCCTGCGTGGTCTCCTGGGCCACACTCACGGCATCTAACTCACTCTGAAGTCTTCGCCCACGCCCACCACGACCACCACGGCCACCACGGCCCCTACGACCTCTGCCTCTAGCACCTCTAGCCATAACTCTGCACTCACAGCAGATTACTAAGTACTAGAACAAAAACAGAAATCATACAACACTTACCGTGGAATCTCATTGAAGGCTCGGAAGAGATGATCTATGTCCCCAAACCCACACAGCAATCAATCAATTTTCACACAATCAATTAATCAATCACCCGCCCTATAACCATAAGGGTTCTTATACCAAACTGAAATGACCCGACCCAAAAATTTAAAATTTTTCCCTTCAAATTATTATCATCACAGATAATAATCATCAATTGGGCCAATACAACATGCGGAAAAAATAAAACAATTAAACCAATTCAATCAATTCAATAATCCAAACAATAACCAATAAACCAATTAACTACAACTCAGAATTCACTAGCAACCTAGCAATTCTACAACAGCACACAGCCATACGAGACCCTAGATCATCTCTCCTTCCTGACCATGATTCCACGACCACATTTTCTCTTTACATGCAACACATGGCAAAAAGAGTTGCGTGAGTATTATCACAAATACTCAGTGACGCGGTCATCCCGTCTACGGGTTATTTAAGTATAGACATAACAATCAATACAATACCAAGATGAGCACACAAGCAAACAACAAGAACAACCAACACGAACAAGTACAGGGACCCTGTGTCGATCGACACAACCACTAGGTGTCGATCGACATGACTCCGTCCTGTGTCGATCGACACGCCATCCTAGTGTCAATCGATATGACTCTGCCCGTGTCGATCGACACACCACCCTAGTGTCGATCGACACGACAACCCAGAAACGAGCCTATCCTCTCATGGCTCGAATCTGTCGCGATTCGTCCAGTCACCTGCACAATTCCAACCACAAACACACGAAACACCAAGCAAACGCATTCCATCAATCCCTATGCCCACACAAACCCACTATCACGCACTCACCTCGAATAATCGAAATGAGAATGGGACCAACGGTTACAAAAAGACTTGTACACGACGAACCACTGGTCCAAAACCAAAACGGACGACTGTTCTGGAAACTAGACAGACACAGCTACGCATCGATATACAGATCGCCTCCATAATCCTTTTGGTTCGATTGGAAATCAACCCCGAAGCCGACTGATCGCAGACAACCTATCTGCACAGACCCATCGAGTTCAAACAGCCATAACTCGACGAATAATCAACGAAATGACGAACCGTTTTTGTCTATATCAAGAACAGAGATCGGAGAACTTACCCACCAAGTTTCACCCCAATCCGCCTCGAATAACACAGCCGTTTGCCCTCTCAAACTTCCGAACAGAAGCTGTTCTCACTCACAAAATCTCACACAACTCCTTTGATCAAAAGACTCTCTCTCAAACCCTCTTTCTCTCTGAGTTTTCGGCCAAAACGAGGACAAACACGACTGCACCAACCTTTTATACAAACCCTAGGGTGTCCCCTAAACCGCTCCCCAAACCGGCAATTAGAAACCGAAACCGTCGGTCTGATTTTAACTCGTGTCGATCGACACACAACCCCTGTGTCGATCGACACAACGCCCAACCCGACTTCTCACAAGTCCAAAACTCACGTGTCGATCGACATACACACCTGTGTCGACCGCCACACCCAACCAAAAATCTTCATTTGGTTCACGGGCGTTACAATAAGCGTTGAGAGTATCTATTGTGAGTATCTATTGTAAAATACTACTAATCTATTGTAAAAATAATAATAAAATATGTTTGGATATATCAAAACTTGAAAACTGACTTAAAAATATCTTATTTGAAAAAAAATTAAATGGTTTCTCAAATTTTGAAATACTCAAACATATTTTTTATTTATTTTTTATACCATTATAACACTATTAATATTTTATAATATTTTGAGAACTTGAGATAATACAATATTCAAGATGCTCTTAATCATACAACATAATACAATATTCAAGATTCCAGGGCTAAGCTAAGTCATTAATGCCAGGACTTGAGATTATCAAGTGTCTATATATTGGAATCTTGGAGACTTGAAATATACAACAATAATATAAGATTTGAGACTCCAAAATTCCCCAAAAAAAAGAGAAATTATGTCGATCATCCTCTGTTTCCTCTGCCTCTTACTCATTTTCATAGTTTCCTTTTTCATCTTCTAAAAAAAGCTCAAAATGGAAACTTCCACCGAATCCATCAAGTTTTCCAATCATAGGACACTTACACCATCTCAGTCATTTACCTCATAGATGCATCCACAAGCTATGCATCAAATACGGACCAGTGATGCTTCTTCGTTACGGGTCTATTCCAATGGTTGTGATCTCCTCAAGCAAAGCTGCTGAACAAGTGCTCAAAACCCATGAATTGGAATGTTCCACTCGATCCAAGATGGTCGGGACCGAAAAACTCGCTTACGGTATTAAAGACATCACTTTTGAGACATACGGTGAGTACTGGAGAGAGATGAGGAAAGTCGCGGTCATCGAGCTTTTTAGCCTTAAAAAGGTACAATCTTTTAGGTATATAAGAGAGGAAGAGATCAAATTGTTGGTGAAGAAAGTGTCGGCTTCGACACAATCTCCTGTGGATCTAAGCAAAAGCTTTTTCTCCCTTACCGCGAGCATCATTTGTAGAGTAGCCTTGGGACAGAACTTCCATGATTGCGAGTTCATCAATCAGGAGAGGATCGAAGAACTGGTTACTGAAGCAGCGGATGCTCTAGGGAACTTCACTTTCTCTGACTTGTTCCCAGGTAGATTTGGAAGATCCATAGATTGGTTGTTTGGTAAACACAAGAGATTAAACAAAGTCTTTAAGGAGCTTGATGGTTTTTTTCCAGCATGTGATTGATGATCACTCGAAGGAATCATCAGAACGTAAAATTTTGGATTCTCCAACGGATATTGTCGCCGTGATGCTTGATATCATCAACAAACAAGGAAAGAATGATTATTTCAAGCTCAATGCGGATAATATCAAGGCAGTCCTCATGGTAAGAATTATTATATAAATCATCTTCTTCTTTTTGGTCCTGACTGGTTGGTTCTTTGCATTTGCATTTACTTCAGAAGAGTCAGACATCAGAAACTTCTGCGGCGAAGCCCTTGCCGTTTTGCTCTTCATTTCGTAAACCCTAGCCACCACTTGAAACTGAAATGTGCTGCTGGATTGAGAGACGTTTTCCTAGGGAACCGTCAAGAACGGAGTGACGATCTACATATCCATGGAAAGCCCCAAGTCTCATATTTCCATAAAGTCCAATATCGTCCAGATCCAAGGTTTGTTGTGAAAGTTATGGCGTGTTCTCCCCATCTGTCGAAATATGTCATATTCTCAAACAACTGCAGATCTTATCGATGGAGAATGGAAACCAAAACTGTTCGGATCGATTTTAATCTTGGTAAGGATCTTCCAGACTCTCTTATCTACCCAAGTCAAAATGTGGATTGTCATTTGAAGTTGTGATATTGAAGTTATGGTTGTTTTCTCGTAGTTGTTATCTGCTGTGAGGATTTCTTACCATTCATAGGAGAATTTGTTCTGCGGTTTATTCAGAGATCGGATGAAGCTGAGTTTTGGTAAGGATATTCGTAACTCGTATATCTAGCTATGTGTGAAAACCGTTTGTCAATCGTAAATATGATTTAAGAGTTAGCCGTGTTTCTCTGGGACTATTATGTGCAGAGTGGAGCTGCAGACAGTCATCTTCGCAAGCGTTTTCCGACTAGTTAATATAGAGTTGAATGATGATCCTTGTATCCCTGGAAAGCTCTTTTTGTCTAGTTTTTGGAACTGTTTTCATAATTGAAATCCAAGGTAAAGACAATCCGAAAATCAAGTTTAAAGTTGGCAACAACTCTCTATTTCAAAACTGCATATTTTTCCAGTTTCTCAGAACTATGTTTGGATGCAATTTACCGTTGATCTAGAAGGTTTATGAGTACGATCTTGGCATCTCTGGAGAGACCAGGTTTTAGATTTCCAAAGAATCTAGATCAGGTTTTAGATTTCCAATCTGATATAAATTCAGTAAATTACATGTGTTCCTTTATAGTCAAGGAACATTGTTTCCGTTCAAACTAAAAAAACACCTAATAAGGTGAAATGCAAACGCAGATTTGAGAAACTATTTTTAACCGCTATTTCCAGAATACAGTTCTAGTTATTTTGGATGCTTTGTGACTAAGGTGAAGGTTGGTATTTGTGGATTCATATTATGCAATAGTCTAATTTAATGAGTATATATACCGAGTTTAGGAATAGTGATTGAGTGTTTAATGAAATGTTAAGTTGTGATCAAATGTAATATGGGAGGTTTGTTGTGTGATGTCGACAGAGGGAGAGGACATGGCGATCCCACTAAAGCCCGTAAACCGGCTGACGAGCCTTTGTCAAAGATGGCGTACGACCTTTCGAGGTGACAGCCAGCCCAAGTTGTTATGGACTTCGTGTCGAGATATTGATATGTAATGTTGAGTTATGTGATATGTATGGTGATGAGTTATGTGATGCATGCTATGTTGATATCTTATTAGATATTAGGTTGATTGTTGCATGACTGTCTCTAGGCTTAGTATATATGTTTTATTAAATAATATTATTGTTTGATATGGATCATGTGGGCAGACGTGATCTCCCTCACTGAATAATTCTTTCCGGAATGGCTCACCCCTCTTTTCCTCTTTTTCAGTGTGTGCAAAATATATTTTTTGTGCTGCAAGTTAGGACACGAGATCTAGCGCTTAATGTGATTGGAGTCGGCGGAGCGTTACAAATATGTCCAGAGATGTCATTGGGAATCACACTTGTTGAATTGGGACTGTTGAATTTGCTTTACTTCTTCGATTGGGGATTGCTGGAGAATGAAAAAGCCGACAATGATGTTGCTTTTGACCTCGTTCAAGTTGTTCGCCACCGAAAATATTGATGCACAAGCTTACTGCCTAAACCAAACCGAATAGGAAGTAATTGGGTTAATCGTCCAAGACCTTTGACTTTCTTCTTTTATAAATTTAGTTGATTAGTTCCATTTTTTGTATTAGCTTCTATTTAAGTAAATGGAAAAAATAAACAAAAATTAATTTCAACTTTGAAATATATCAAAAATATCATTTTTATAGGCATTTTCTTTTGTCATCTGGTTGATTATATTAAAAAACCATAAACCCACAAGGAAATAAATCAATCTGGAGTCAAAACGGGAGTTACGTACCATTATATATACACTTTTATAAGAGAAAATTGCTGAAAATGACCTACAATTTCATTTTAAATGCAAAAGTTGACCTTTTATCTTATGTTTGGCAAAAGTAACCCAAGAGGTAGAGAAATTACAATTACATCACTTATGACCAAAGAAAAAAACGGACGCCACAATCACCGTTTTAACCCTCGAGAAGTCTACATTGTACTAGAGAAGTCTATTCTATTAGTAGACTTCAAATGAAATCTACTCTGCACTTTTGTAGACTTCAATGGAAGTCTACTTACTAATTATATATGAAATTTAAATTTATAAATTAACAAAAATTAGTTTGATTAAACATTTGTATTCATGGCCAAAGTATAAACAATTGTGAAGTATAAAAATTAAAATTTCACAAATTAAACCAACAAAGACAAAGTAGGTTATAAATGAATTACATATTAGTAATGAAATGAAGACTAAACATACACATGTCTATAACCATGTGTTTAGATATTGATGTAGTCAAGTGTTAGTAGTGATTGTTGTTTGATATTTATAAGTTTCATGAGTTTATGATTGTAATGGTTTAGGTTTAGGGATTCATATTTAAGGTTTTGGGTTTAAAATAAACAACTTTGTAGAGATTATAGTGTAGGGTTTGATTTTGAAAATGGAATCAACTATAAAATGATGTTAAATTTTGAGTTATGTATGTTATTTTGTGTATGTCTGCGAGTTATAAGTCTAAAATATGGATAATAGTTTGACGTTATATGTTGAAAACATGTTTTTACATTTAGGATTAAATTTAGGGTTTACAATTTTTATATTTAAAATGTCGCATTTGCGTAAAAATGTTAAATTGTGAATATATCAAACGTTTTGAATGTTTGATATTAGTTTTTATTTAAGGTTTTGAATAATCTATTAAAAATAATCGATTTAGGTTTTTGGATAGTAGACTTCAATAGAAGTCTGTACCAATATGTTGACTTTGAAGTCTACATTATATTTAGAGTTTCATTAAGAGTTTAGGATAAACTTCAAACGAAGTCTACCAAAACAGGAAATTATTAACCTAACCGAAAATTTTAACTTCATATATAAACGAAGTGCAAGCTAACCCGAATTTTGTTTGAAAAAAAAAAAAAACTCTCTCTCGACCTCCAACGGCGTTGTGTTTTTTCTCTCCTTGAGATCTTCCTCTTCAATCATTTGTCTCTATCTAACAACAAAGTGAAGTGGTGGAGTTCTCGAGGGATGAACGTCGGCTCAGGTGGTGCTCGAAGGCTGGCAATGGATTTGCGGTGGTCGTTCTGCGGTGGATCTTGGTGAATCTATGCGCTTTCTTCTTACTGCTTCACCGCACGGCGAGATAGCCTCAGATCTGGCCTTACCTTCATCGACTGGAGAAATCAGTGGCTCCGCTAGATAGCTGCAACAATGTTGTTTGTGGCTCGGTTTGAGATTGGAGCTTAGGCTTGGGTCTGAGCTGTGTTAGATTCGGGTTGTGGCGACGGTTTGGGGCTGAATCCATTGCGATTTGTGAACTCTTTCAGTCACTGGTTTGTGTCAGTCGTTGAGAGTTACTTTCGTTTATCCTAAAACTATTTTTTGTTATTACATCTGTTTGTTTAATTTAGCAATTGTGCAAGAACGACTGCATATATGTGTGTGGTAACACTCTTTATGGTAACACTCTTTATGAACCAGTGGTGGATTTGCTAACAAATGAGGATGTTAATGCGCTCGAAGCCAGAGAAGAGAGGCGTGGAAGGTAAAGAGTTTTGTAATTTTGTGTCGAGATTATTGATCAGTTTTTGTTATGTACATATTTATCGACATGACTCCGTCATGTGTCGATCGACACACCACCATGGTGTCGATCGACACGACAACCCAGAAACGAGCCTATCCTCTCGTGGCTCGAATCTGTCGCGATTCGTCGAGTCACCTACACAATTCCAACCACAAAACACATGAAACACCAAGCAAACACAGTCCATCAATCCCTATGCCCACACAAACCCACGATCACGCACTCACCTCGAAGAATCGAAATGAGAATGGGACTAACGGTTACAAAAAGACTTGTACACGACGAACCACTGGTCCAAAACCAAAACCGACGACTGTTCTAGAAACTAGACAGACGCAGATACGCGTCGATATGCGGATCGCCTCTAGAATCCTTCTGGTTTGATCGGAAATCAACCCCGAAGCCGACTGATCGCAGACAACCTATCTGCACAAACCCATCGAGTTCAAACAGCCATAACTCGACGAATAATCAACGAAATGACAAACCGTTTTCGCCTATAGCAAGAACAGAGATCGGATAACTTACCCACCAAGTTTCACCCCAATCCGTCTAGAATAGCTCAGCCGTTTGCCCTCTCAAACTCTCAAACATAAGCTGTTCCCACTCACAATCCTCTCAAGAACAATGCCTCTCTCTCTCAAACCTCTTCCTCTCTCTGATTCTTCTCTGTAATGCGGCCAAATTCCCCTGTTTCCACTTTTTATCTGAACCCTAGGGTTCCCTAAACCGGCCCACCAAACCGGCAATCAGAAACCAAAACCGTCGGTCTGATTTTAACTCGTGTCGATCGACACACAACCCCTGTGTTGATCGACACAACGCCCAACCCGACTTCTCACAAGTCCAAAAACTCATGTGTCGATCGACACACACACCCTGTGTCGATCGATACCCACCAAAAATCCACTTTTTGGTTCACGGGCGATACATAAGGAATGGATAGAATGCGATTGCTTGGAAGATTTTGTTTGTTTTGTGATTGAAATCGTGTAGGAGACTCGATGAATCGCGATGGATTCGAGCCATGAGAGGATAGGCTCGATTCTGGGTTCTGCGATGTCGTGTCGATCGACACCAAAGTGGTGTGTCGATCGACACGGGGCATCCTGTCGATTGACACCTAGTGGTTGTGTCGATCGACACGGGGGAGTATGTCGATCGACACCTAGAGGTTGTGTCGATCGACACAGAGTTCTTGTTGGTTCATGTTTGCTTGTTTCGTGAATACTTGTGTATACTCATCCTGGTATTGTATTTATTGTTTATGCTTATGTATAAATAGCCTGTAGACGGGATGACCGCATCGCTGAGTATTTATGATAATACTTTCGCAACTCTTTTTGCCATGTGTTGCAGGTAAAGAGAAAATGTGATCGTGGAATTATGGCCAGGAAGAGGAGATGATCTAGGGTCTGATTTGATGGCTGTGTCGTTAGAATTGCTAGGTTGCTAGTAGTTCTGAAAATTGTTATCGTTGTCATTGGATTGGAAATTGAATATTTGGTTTAATGGAGTTGATTGGATTGAACGATTTAGGGATTAATAAAGTATGGGATTTATTGATTGATGTTTTATGGATTATATTTATTGTTTCCGCGTTGCTTGCTGTGTTGGCCCAATTGAGGGTTATTATCTGTGAAGATAATAATCTGAAGAGAAAATTTTTAAACTTTTGGGTCGGGTCGTTTCATTTTGGTATCAGAGCCCTTATGGTTCTAGGGCGGGAGCAATTGATTGATTAAGTGATAATTGATTGATTGCTGTGTGGGTATGGAGTCCTAGATCATCCCTTCCGAACCTTCAATGAGATTCCACGGTATGTGTTTGTTTGATTTTCTGTTGTTCTAGTACTTAGTAATCTGCTGGTGAGTGCAAAGTGATGGCTAGAGGTGCTAGAGGCAGAGGTCGTGGGGGCCGTGGAGGCTGAGGTGGTCGTGGTGGGCGCGGGCGAGGACTACAGGTTGAGTCTGATGCCACGAGTGTGGCCCAGGAGGCCACGCAGAAGCAGGTGTCAGATTCGCAGGCGTTTTAGGAGGGGTCTGTGGGTGAGACTGTTACGGGTGCCAGCGTGAGGGCTGGTGGGGCCAGTGTGGGTCTTGAGGTAGCTGGTGGTGTGGGGGGCCCGGGTGGGGGTGCTCCCGTAGGTGTGGCCCAAGGCCGAGATGATCGTTTGGCGGGTTTACTGCAGTTGATTCTGGAGCGGTTGCCAGGTAGGGTACCGGCTCCGGGTCAGGCTCCTGGAGTTCAACCAGGTGGGGCTAGTGTGCAGCCAGTAGTGGCTGGGGTTCAGCCGAGAGTGGCTGGTGTGCAGCCGGGAGTGGCGGTTGCAAAGGAGCTTCCATCCAACCTGAGGATGATGGAGCAGTTGCAGAGGATTGGCACGGGTTCTTCTCGAGTGATGCCAAGCGGCGGAGGTTGGAGCGTAACTTTCGCTCTATCAGGTGTCCAAAGGGATACCAGGTTGATCTAGCAGTCTATTATCTGGATGGTGACGCGCATCTCTGGTGGAGAGGCGTTGAGGCCAGGCGAGTACAGGCCGAGATGGTCTGGGAGGACTTCTTAGCTGAGTTCAATGCCAAGTATTTCTCGCAGGAGGCGGTGGATAGGATGGAGTCGAGGTTTCTGAACCTGATTCACGAAGAGCAGACTGTGAGGGAGTTTGAATTGGAGTTCAGCCGTCTTCTGGTACATGCTGGTAGGGGCATGGAGGGCGAGCAGGCCCAGGTCAAGAGGTTCCTCGGGGGACTTCGAGCGGAGTTAAGGACTTGCTGCAGGTCGAGTAAGTTCGCCACGAGGGCGGAGCTGGTTGAGACTGCTGCGGCAATTGAGGAGGACCTCAGAGAGCAGGCTTTGGTGGTTAGTCCACTGGTGCAGCAGCAGTAGCAGAGGAGAGCCCAACATCAGGTGGTTTTGGGCCGAGGCGGCAAGCCTGCGCAGGGTCAGAAAAGGAAGTGGGAGAGCACTTCAGGAGCCAACCAGAGAGGTCAGGGTGGTTCGGGATGCTACGGGTGCGGTGGCACTGGCCACAAGGTGGCGGATTGTCCGAAGAGGAGAGAAGAGCGGGCGGCTCACGTGTGTTATCACTGTAGGGAGCCGGGGCATATCAAGCCCAGGTGTCCTAAGCTTCAGCAGATGGCGGTGGCAGCAGTGCAGCCATTGGCGGTGCAGCCGTTGGCTCAGATTGTAGCAGCACTGCGGGTCTTCACTTCGGCAGAGGTGGGCGGTTCTAGCGCCACACCGATCACAGGTATATTTCAGACTTGTTCTTTTTAATTCTTGAGGTGTTTAAATCTAGTCTGTTTGGAATTGTGAGTCTGCGCTACAGTGTCGGGTCTTAAAGCACATGGGATTTGTGCAGGGACCTTAGTTGTGGGCGGATGTGAGTCCCACATGTTGTTTGATTCGGGAGTTACGAATAGCTTCATTACTCCGGAGTGTGCGGAGGGCAGTGGGATCCGGAGCAATTCTGGAGAGCAGACGGGAGTAATTAAGGTTGCTGGTGGCAGGACGTTAGCTACTTTCGGGCGGGCTCGTGGTGTGGACGTTCTGGTGGCGAGAGAGTCGATGCCAGCAGACCTAGTCATTAGTTCGGTGGAGCTGTACGATGTTATCTTGGGTATGGATTGGTTGGATCGGTACAGAGTCCATCTAGATTGTCATCGAGGACGTGTTGTGTTCGAGCGGGAGACAGGAAGGTTGGTGTATCAGGGTGTGAGATCGACTTCTGGGAGTCTCGTGATTTCAGCGATACAGGGCGAATAGTTGATTGAGAAGGGTTGTGAGGCGTATCTGGCGACGATAGTGATGCCGGAGACTGTTGGAGAGATTGCAGTTGGGGATATTAAGGTTGTTCAGGAGTTCCAAGATGTATTCCAGTCGTTGTTGGGATTGCCACCGTCGTGGTCGGATCCATTTACGATTGAGTTGGAACCCAGGACGACGCCTATATCCAAGGCGCCTTACCGTATGGCTCCAGCAGAGATGGCAGAGCTGAAGAAGCAGCTGGATGATCTATTGGGTAAGGGTTTCATCCGGCCTAATATATCAGCGTGGGGAGCACCGGTGTTGTTTGTGAAGAAGAAAGATGGGAGTTTCCAGTTGTGCATCGATTACCAGGGGCTTAACCGAGTCACTGTGAAGAATAGGTATCCTCTGCCGGGCATTGATGAGTTGTTGGATCAGTTGCGAGGGGCTACTTGATTCTCCAAGATTGATTTGGCGTCAGGTTACTATCAGATTCCGATTGATGAGGCGGATGTCAAGAAGACGGCCTTTCGGACGAGGTACGGGCATTATGAGTTTGTGGTGATGTCGTTCGGGTTGACAAATGCGCCAGCAGCGTTCATGTGGTTGATGAATGGGGTATTCTAGGAGTATCTGGATGTGTTCGTTATCATCTTCATAGATGATATCCTGGTATATTCGAGGAGTCCGGAAGAGCACGAGGTGCATTTGAGGTTGGTTTTGGAGAAGCTGCGGGAGCAGAAGCTGTATGCAAAGTTGAGTAAGTGCAGTTTCTGGCAGCGAGAGATGAGCTTTCTTGGCCACGTTGTGTCTGCAGAGGGGGTTTCTGTAGATCCGGCTAAGATCGAGGCTATCAGAGGTTGGCCTAGACCAAGGAGTGCCACCGAGATCGGGAGTTTTCTTGGGTTGGCGGGTTATTATCGGAGGTTCGTCAAGGGGTTTGCGAGTATGGCACAGTCGATGACGAAGCTAATAGGGAAGGATGTTCCGTTTGTGTGGTCTTCAGCTTGCAAGGAGAGTTTCAGGAAGCTGAAGGAGATGCTGACTAGTACACCGGTTTTGGCGTTACCCGAGCCCGATGAGCCATATGTGGTGTATACAGATGCTTCAGGAGTTGGTCTGGGATGTGTGTTGATGCAGCAGGGAAAGGTTATTGCGTATGCTTCGAGGCAGTTGAGGAAGCATGAGTGCAATTACTATACCCATGATTTGGAGTTGGATGCGGTGATTTTTGCACTTAAGATTTGAAGGTTTTATCTGTATGACGGAAAGGTGCAGGTATTCACAGACCACAAGAGTCTGAAGTATTTCTTCACTCAGCCGGAGCTGAACCAGAGGCAGAGGCACTAGATGGAGTTAGTCGCAGACTATGACCTAAAGATTGGGTACCATCCGGGTAAGGCTAACCTGGTTGCAGATGCGTTGAGTCGGAAGAGGGTTGCTTCAGATCAGGAGCGGGATATGGAGGCTCTAGTGAGTGAGATCAGTACATTGAGGTTGTGTGTGATCTCACAGGAGCCGTTGGGGTTAGAGGCAACTAACCAGGCAGATCTGTTGAGCAGGATTCGAGTTGCTCAGGAGAAGGATCAAGGGTTGATTGATTCTTCAAATGCGGCCGGTTCAGAGTATGTGGTCTCAGCGAATGGGATGATACTGGTGAATGGGCGGGTATGTGTACCCAAGGACGAGGATTTAAGGCATGAGATCCTGAAGGAGGCTCATTCGAGCATGTTACCGATTCTTCCAAGAACGACCAAGATGTATCGTGACCTGAAGTGGTACTATCACTAGGTCGGGATGAAGAGGGATGTAGCTAGCTGGGTTGCAGCGTGCAATGTGTGTCAGCTAGTGAAGGCTGAGCATCAGGTTCCGAGTGGTATGTTGCAGAGTTTGCCCATTCTGGAGTGGAAGTGGGATATGATTACCATGGATTTCGTGACGAGGTTGCCGGTGTCACAGACTTTTGATGCTATTTGGGTTATTGTGGATCGTCTGACCAAGTCAGCACATTTTCTGGCCATCAAGAAGACTGATGGAGTAGCAGTTTTAGCTAGAAAGTATGTGCGGGAGATTGTGAGGCTGCACGGTGTGCCAGCGAGTATTGTGTCAGACCGGGATCCGAGATTTACTTCAGAGTTCTGGAGGGCATTTTAGGCAGAGATGGGCACTAAGGTGCATATGAGTACAGCGTACCATCCTCAGACAGATGGGCAGTCAGAGAGGACGATTCAGACATTGGAGGATATGTTGAGGATGTGTGTGCTTGATTATGGTGGTCATTGGGTGGATCATCTTAACCTGGTTGAGTTTTCGTACAACAAGAGTTACCTGGCGAGTATTGGGATGACTCCATATGAGGCTCTGTATGGGAGGCCATGTAGGACACCACTATGCTGGACTCAAGTGGAGGAGAGGAGCATGTTTGGTGCAGATTTTGTTCAGGAGACGATGGAGAAGATCCGTGTCTTGAGGCTAAACATGAGAGAGGCTTAGGATCGGCAGAAGAGTTACGCCGATAGGAGACGGAAAGAGCTGGAGTTTGAGCTGGGAGATATGGTGTATCTCAAGGCAGCTATGTTGAGTGGTCCTAACAGATCCATTTCAGAGAACAAGCTGAGTCCGAGGTTTTTGGGTCCGTTCAAGGTTGTGGAGCGGGTCAGACCGGTAGCTTATCGGTTGGAGTTACCTCAGAGTATGAAGGCTTTTCACAAGGTCTTCCATGTTTCGATGCTGCGGAAGTGTCTACATGAGTCTGAGGAGGTGTTGGCTAGGATTCCGGAGGATCTTCAGCCCAACATAACGTTGGCGGCGAGGCCTGTGAGGATTCTCGAGAGGAGGGTCAAGGTTCTGCCCCGGAAGAGTATACCGTTGGTGAGAGTCGTGTGGGACTGTGACGGTATTGAGGAGGAGACTTGGGAACCAGAAGCGTCAATAAAGAGGAAGTTCTCGAAGTGGTTCGAGAAGCAAGCGGTGGCTTGAGTTGCCTTTCTGGTTTTCGGAGTCTGTATTAGCATGTTGCTATGTTGTGGTTATGTATTTCGTTTGTGGTTGTAACGAGTATACATTTTTGGAGATTTAATAAGATTAGTTTGCCTTATTAAATGTGTGTTTAAGACGTGTGTTCTTATGGGATGACTAGTGATGTCATGGATTGTGATGACTGGTAGGTCATGTGGAGGTCTAGCGGTAGAAGTTCTATGTGAGTTAGAGCTTGCTTATCGGCTAGGTTGACTAGGAATAGAAGTTATATGCGGCTTGAGCTTGTTCATGTTCCAGGAGTGGCTGGAAATGAGATTGTTCATGTTCGAAGAGTGGCTGGAAATGAGATTGTTCATGTTCCAGGAGTGGCTAGAAATGAGATTGTTCATGTTCTAGGAGTGGCTAGAAATGAGGTCGTTCATGTTCCAGGAGTGGCTGGAAATGAGACTGTACATGTTCCAGGAGTGGCTGGAAATGGAAGCTCTATGCGCGTTAGAACCTGTCTATTTCCTAGGGAAAGTCTGGAAAAGAGGTTTTATGTGAGTTAGAATTGTCTTTTCCAGGGACTCTGTGAAACACCCTGGTGATTGGGTTGTTTCAGATGACCACGAGAAATGATTTCAGTCAACAGGTGCCTAAGATGCATGTTACAGAGTGATTGCCCTAGGGGATAGTGGCTCTCCTGGGTTAACTTGAGGGGATAGTGATGTTCTCTCCGGGGGAAAGTGGTTCCCTTGCATATACTTTGAGGGGCGAAGTCTCTCCAGGGGATGTGTGATTCCTCTGCAGCCGAGCTCAACGGACTGTATGTCCTGAGAGTGAGAGGGGCTGGAGCATACCGAGAGCTGGATGGACGGCGTTCCTAAAGGTGGTGGGGTATGATATACTTCAAGAGCTCAAAGGGTGACGATCCTGAGAGCAGAGTGTTGTATATAGATATGAGTATGAGCAATAGTATCTGTAATGTGGTTGTAAGCATGAGACTGGATGAACTTCGGGGATCGGGAGTGGATCTCAGGTGGTGCTGACCGGGTTGGGTCAGGATTGCAGCCATGGCGAGACAGTGCAATTTCGTTAGTATGAGCCTAGTAGAGCTCGGGGATCAGGTGAGATCTCGAGTGGTGCTGACCGGGTTGGGTCAGGAGGGTGTGGTGGATGTCGAGTCTAGGGTTGTTGCTTATGTTTAGAACTTGGTTCGGACGACTCTGGTAGCATATGTAGCGCCGTAGGTCGTACATATTCTTGTTTGATTGTTGTGCGATCTTTTGGTTCAATTTAGGGTCAACGGTTGGTTGTGCATGTTCTTGTTTGATTGTTGGGCGACCAATCGGGCAGCCTTAATCCGAACCAAGGGGCATTGCAATGTTGATGTTTTCGGGAGAATCTGGTCGGGTTTTAGGCGGGGGTATTAACCTTAGTGAGACGGAGTCGCGTGATTCGAGGTCGAATCCGTTTTAGTGGGGGAGAATTGTAACGCCCGTGAACCAAAAAGTGGATTTTGGTGGGGTGTGTTGATCGACACAGGCGTGTATGTCGATCGACATGGGTGTTTTGACTTGTGAGAAGTCGGATTCTTGGTGGTGTGTCATCGACACGGGTTGGTGTGTCGATCGACACGGGGATAAAATCAAATCGGCAGGTTCGGTTTAATTGTTCGGTTTGGCGGGCCGGTTTAGGGAACCTAGGGTTTGGTATTTAAGCGTGAACAGTCGCGGTTGTCTCTCTTTGATTGAGAGAAAAGAGAATGTTCTTGAAGGGATTGAGTTTTTTGAAGGAATCATTGTTGATTTCCTTGAATTCTCGGTTCTATTAGCTTGTGATTGTGTGGGTGATTAGTGGAAACGAGGAGGATTATTGCTGGGCTGATTTCGGGTATGAGGGGACGGAATCAGAGGCTGTTCGTCTCTGTTCTTTGTGTTCTTCGTCGTTCTTCCTCTTTTCAATCCTTTTCGAGGTGAGTGCGTGACTGTAGGCTTACATAGGTGTAAGGAATGGATAGAATGCGATTGCTTGGTAGATTTTGTGTGTTTTGTGATTGAAATCGTGCAGGAGACTCAATGAATCGCGACGGATTCGAGCCATGAGAGGATAGGCTCGATTCTGGGTTCTGCGATGTCGTGTCGATCGATACCAGAGTGGTGTGTCGATCGACACCTAGAGGTTGTGTCGATCGACACAGAGTTCCTGTTGGTTCGTGTTTGCTTGTTTCATGAATGCTTGTGTATGCTCATCCTGGTATTGTATTTATTGTTTATGCTTATATATAAATAGCCTGTAAACGGGATGACCGTGTCGCTGAGTATTTATGATAATAATCACGCAACTCTTTTTGCCATGTGTTGCAGGTAAAGAGAAAATGTGGTCGTGGAATTATGGGCAGGAAGAGGAGATGATCTAGGGTCTCATTTGATGGCTGTGTCGTTAGAATTGCTAGGTTGCTAGTAGTTCTGAAAATTTTTATCGTTGTCATTGGATTGGAAATTGAATATTTGGTTTAATGGAGTTGATTGGATTGAACGGTTTAGGGATTAATAAAGTATGGGATTTATTGATTGATGTTTTATGGATTATGTTTATTGTTTCCGCGTTGCTTGCTGTGTTGGCCCAATTGAGGGTTATTATCTGTGAAGATAATAATCTGAAGGGAAAATTTTTAAACTTTTGGGTCGGGTCGTTTCAGAAGGAATTGGTGTGTCTTATTCCATAGAGAACAAAGGTATATATAGGATACAATAACTTGGGGGAGGAGTAATAACTTGGAGAGGAAGTCTAACTTGGAGAACAAGTTAGAATCTTCTAGAATATGAGTTTCTAATGGGCATCCACTAATTGGGTTTATAACACTCTCCCTTGGATGTCCATTATAGCAAAAGTAATCCTAATACGCATAAGATGCTGCCTCATTAAAAACTTTACCAGGAAAATCCAGTGGGAAAAACCATGGTTAAGGGAAAAAGAGTGCAATGCATATTTACTCCCCCTGATGACTACATGACTTGAGATCTTTGAGGCGACGTAGTCCAATGCCATGGACTAGCTTCTTGAAGGTAGTAGTTGGAAGTGCCTTTGTAAAGAGATCTGCCAGATTCTCACTTGAACGGATCTGCAAGACACGTACATTGCCATTCTTCTGTAAATCATGGGTGAAGAAGAACTTTGGTAGAATGTGCTTCGTTCTGTCGCCTTTGATGTATCCTTCCTTGAGTTGTGCTATGCAAGCTGCATTATCTTCATACAGAACTGTTGGAGCTTTTTTCCCGTAGATATACCGCAGTCTTCTCATATGTGCAGGATTACAGATCGTAACCATACGCATTCGCAGCTAGCTTCATGTATAGCTAAAATCTTTGAATGGTTGGAAGAGGTAGCTGCGATAGTTTGCTTCATCGAACGCTAAGAAATGGCTGTTCCGCCGTATGTGAACACATATCTTGTTTGTGATTGAGCAGTATGTGGATCATATAAAAACTCTGTATCTGCAAAACCAATTAAGTCTTCCTTTGACGTGTTAGAAAAGAATAGACCCATATCTTTTGTACCCTGAAGATATCGAAATATATGTTTAATCCCATTCCGATGCCTTTGAGTTGGACATGAGCTAAATCTTGCCAACAAATTTACCGCAAAGGATATATCGGGTCTCGTATGGGTAGCAAGATACATCAATGCTCCTATTGCACTTAAGTATGGTACTTCAGGACCAAAAAATTTTTCATCATTTTCCCTTGGGCGGAAGGGATCTTTTTCCACATCAAGTACTCTTACAACCATAGGGCTACTCAATGGGTGCGCTTGATCCATATAAAACTTTTTAAGCACTTTTTCAGTGTATGTTGTCTGGTGCACTAAGATTCCACTCTTAAGATGCTCAATTTGCAATCCAAAACAAAATTTCGTCTTTCCAAGATCTTTCATCTCAAATTCTTTCTTCAAATATTCCAATATTTTTGAAATCTCTGCAGGAGTTCCGATGATGTTTAAATCATCAACATACACTGCAATGATAGCATACCCTTGCTCAAATTTCTTTATAAAGATGCATGGAGTGACGAGGTCATTCTTATAATCTTCTCTTAACAAGTATTCGTTAAGGCGATTATACCACATACGTCCTGATTGTTTCAATCCACACAGGGATCGATTCAACTTTATACAGTACTGTTCTCGAGAACTAGAGTTCGCTGCTTTTGGCAGTTTAAATCCTTCTGGGACTTTCATATAAATTTCATTGTCCAGTGGTCCACATAAATATGTCGTGACTACATCCATGAGGCGTAAATCAAGTCTTTCTTTTATTGCCAAACTGATAAGGAACCTGAAAGTAGTTGCATCCACCACGGGAGAATATGTCTCCTCATAATCAATTCCAGGTCTTTGTGAGAAACCTTGTGCAACCAGACGTGATTTGTATCTTACAATTTCATCATTTTCATTCTTCTTTCTCACAAAGATCCATCTATGTCCCACTGGTTTTACACCTTAAGGTGTACGGACTATTGGTCCAAACACTACTCTCTTTTCTAGAGATTTTAATTCTGCTGCTATAACTTCTTTCCATTTTGGCCAATCATCTCTTTGTGTACACTCTTTAACAGAATTTGGTTTATGATCCTCTTTTTCATCCATAACATCAACTGCTACATTGCATGCAAAAATATCATCGACGTCGATTTGCTTTCGGTTCCATTTTATTCCTGACATGACAAAATTAATTGAGATCTCTTCATTCTCAGGTACCTGAATTTCTTTATTAGTCATGTCTAAGGTCTCTTCTAGAGATCCTTTATTAGATTCCTCGGATTCGCCAATATCAACTTTTGCTCCTTTTCTTTTCCGAGGATTCTTATTTTTGGAACCAATAGGTCTACCACACTTCATGCGTGTCATAGACTCACTAGCAGTTTGATGTTGTCCTTCTGGGACATCAATTCTAATTGGAGCATTTACAGCTGGTATGTGTGACTTGGTCACTCTCTTAGGGTCAGTAAATGCGTCTGGCAATTGATTTGCTAATCTCTGTAGATGGATTATCTTTTGTACCTCTAAGTCATATTCTTTGGTACGAGGATCAAGATGAGATAATGATAATTCATTCCATCTAATGTTCTTTTCCAGCTGTTTATTTTCTCCCCCCAATGTTGGAAAAATAGACTCGTTAAAATGGCAGTCTGCAAATCGAGCCTTAAATAAATCCCCTGTAGATGGCTCAAGATACTTAATTATCGAGGCGGATTCATATCCAACTTATATCCCTATCCTTCTTTGAGGATCCATCTTAGATCGTTGTGGTGGAGCAATTGGAACATATACTGCACATCCAAAAGTTTTTAGATGGGAAATATTTGGTTTCTGACCCAAAACCATTTGTGATGAAGAGATCCGATGGTTACTTGTTGGCCTGATGCGAATCAATTCAGCTGCATGTAATATAGCATGTCCCCAAGCAGATATTGGGAGTTTGGATTTCATTAGTAATGGTCTAGCAATCATCTGTAAACATTTGATTAATGATTCGGCTAAACCATTCTGTGTATGAACATGAGCTACAAGATGTTCAACATTTATCCCAATAGACATGCAATAGTCATTAAATGTCTGAGACGTAAATTCACTAGCATTATCAAGGCGAATTGCCTTTAAAGGAAAATCTGGAAAATGTGCTCGTAATCTTATCACTTGAGCAAGTAACCTCGCAAACGCCAGGTTGCGGGTTGATAACAAGGATACATGTGACCATCTAGTCGATGCGTCAATCAGAACCATAAAGTATCTAAAAGTTCCACATGGTGGGTGAATCGGTCCACAAATATCTCCTTGTATGCGTTCCAGAAAACCGATAGATTCATAAGTTACTTTGGCTGGTGAAGGCCAAATGGTCAATTTTCCTTGTGAGCAAGCAGCACACGTGAAATCATTAGGAAGAATCTTCTGGCTCTTTAATGAATGTCCACGTGAATTATTGATTATCTTTCACATCATTGTTGAACCGGGATTGCCTAACCGGTCATGCCAAACCAATAAATTTTCGGTAAACTTCTGGTTTACTATAGCATTTGCCTCAATTGTACTAAGCTTAGTGTAGTACATTTTGGTGGAGAATGCTGGCAATTTCTCTAAACTACGTTTGGTACCTTGGGTAGTATTTATTATTTGAAGGTATTCAATATTTCCTTCACTCATAGTCTCAATATGGTATCCGTTCTTACGAATATCTTTAAAGCTCAATAAATTTCTTTGAGACTGGGTGGAATATAACGCGTCACTGATTTCTAATCGCGTTTCCATAGGCAACAATATACTTGCTCTTCTAGTGCCTTCAATTATCTTTGAGCTACCCAAAATAATACTCACACTAGCTCTTTTCATTGTTAAATGAGAGAAATATCTCTTGCTTTTCAGAATGGTATGAGTAGTTGCACTATCTGCCAAACATAATTCTTCACGGTTCATTGCCAATTGAACTTGAGCAGTATTCATGTTCTTCAAACAAATAAAAGCATAAACATAAATTAAATTTAAAAAAATAACTCAATAAAATAACTCAAATATAATCATGTCTCAAAACACATTAAAACATAAAAATCAGAATGTATAAATCAAAGCCAAAATAATAAATAAAACGACAATACTTTATAATTAAATTTAGAGGCTAGTTATTCTCTTAAGGGGCAAGGAAATCAGCAACTTCCAGGCAATCGTATCAAGATAATCAACAATATCGAAGTCTTGTTCTTTAAGATTGTTTCAAAGAACTTGTAAATCTTTTATGGTCAAATATGAGCATACTCTTCATGATATGTCACTTATTGTCTATGTGAGATTTCTTAATTCTCCCCCTCGAGATGATGAAACTTCAAGTTCATTAATCTCGGACTGAATTCCATTCTAAAATCATCCCTTTTTAACTTTGAGATTTGGGAGAGTTTTAACGCATGAATAAATTCAAAAGCGTTTTCATAGGTATAATAATCTATATGTTCTTCGAGAACTTTTAATGATCTTTATACATGTACTCACATTAGATTATCGTACTTAACATATTTCTTTTTTCACTTCTGGTGAGAATTTAATTTCTTGAAAGAAATATCTTGCCTTTGATTTTTGTCCATTCAAAGCAATTCCTATAGCCACATCCTTGGCTTAATTTCAATATCTTGTCCCAAATGATATTGAAAGAAACATCTTCCTCTTTTTCTTTTTCTTTTTCTTAAGAGATGTGAACATCACTTCAGGGAATTAGATGTGACTCATAAATAAATCAAACATCCATATTAACAATATGTATAAATATAATTTATGAGCATGATTAAATCAATAAACATACATAAATATGCCATCGAATCATAAATCTCATATATATACTTAAATATAAAAAAATATAAGACAAAGTAAAAGTAAATTCAGTCAAATGCTTTTATCAGAGTCAATTCATAACGAGTTTATATAAAACAAAAGTTATAAAACAAATCGATTAAAGCAATTAACAAACATATGGCTTTAATCAAAAATAATATTAATATTAACCAAACAAATCAGACATAATAAAATCGAATGGTTTTATAAAAGAAGATTGAATCGAAGGCATGACTATCAATTATTATATAAAACGAATGCTTTTATCAAATTAGCAAACGAATATTAAATGAGTTAGATTGAATGACATGGGTATCAATGAATGGCATGACTATCAATTATTATACAATGTCTAATACGTATATTCTGCTTTTATCAAATCAGAATATTGATAGGTCCTAGGTGAAAAAAAATTTTGGGCCCTTCTTCTATATAAATTTTTTTTTTTTTTTTTGTTTTGATAAATTTTCGAAAAATTGAAGTGGGCTCCTTTCGCCACCCCCTAAAGCCGGGCATGTTCAATACATACAGTTCGCATACAACTAAAACCAATTCAACATTTTCCTAGAAAAATATTTCTAATTTAGCGAAAGTATTCACTACCAACATTGTATGTGGATTTCTCTTGAACCTTGACTTTTAAGTTTCAAGTTTTTTACCATTCCAAACAATTCTGGAAAACCACAATATTGTTCCAATATTCCAACATGAACACAATAAGTACCTAGTCTAAATAAATACCCGCCAATATTTAGAACAATTAACTATCCTTGAATACAATAAGAGGTAGGCAACTATTTTTGAGCTTTCGCATTTTGGGATTTAATTAAGAAGACGCATGTGCACGAAGACTGAGCCAAATCTAAAAATCAGCTATAGAGAAATGGAAATAAATTATCATGGGAGGGGATGGGAGTGAAAGAATTTATAAAACTCATTAACAACACAATTACTCATAACTGGATAGAGATTGAATTGGTACAAAACACCATCAGAAGTTTATAATTAGTCACAACCAGAAATAAATATTTAAATGGAGTTTGAAATCAAAACTTCACTAACTTGATGATAATATCCCGAACGAGTACCTCTGACAAACAGAAAGAACAGACCACGCTTTCGGATCTTAACTCTGTGAAATTTCAAACTTGAATAGTCAAAGAGAGGGAACGAAGAATCTTCAAAATACCACTAGTAGAAAGTAAAACCATTTACTTCTCACAGAATTTGTATTTGGAAAATATAGTTCGATATCAAACTTTGTCTTTATTCCTTTGTTTAACACATAAATTTGAAACACCTGATTTAAATAATTAAGAACCTTAAAGAATTTGTGTCATATTTAGGATATTTAGAAACAAAACTGTAGGTATTGACTCGGAAACAACAAAAGCAAATGGGCCTCGGTTTTTGAGTGATTGGGCCTCGCACAAAAAGGAAGAAGGGAACTGGGCCAAGACCAAATAGAAAAGCCAAATAACAGATTTTGTTATATCTGTTACAGAAGAAGAAGATTATCTTCTTCAACAACAACACGAAACATATTTTTACAGAGGAGAGAAAAAACCAAAACAAGAGAGAGAAAGTTGCGATTGGAGAGAGAGAGATTTCCCATAAGTTTTTGTTGTTTTCTTCATAAATCTTCTTCTTCTCTATTTCTCTTTTCCCTAAGTGTTGTTGTCTTCTTCTTCAAGTTTTCTTGTAAACCCTAACGACTCTTGTAACTCTTTCTCCGATTAGTGAAGTTTCGGGAGGACCGGCTCTCGACGAGACGTACCAGCGTGTTGCTGGGAACTCGTATAAGTTTTGGTGTTCTTTATGTTTCTACAACAATTAAACACAAAGTTTGACCTAGATTAGATCGGAGGTTGATCGGAATCAATATCGGAGCATACAAGCGAGTAAAGTACTGTTTATTCAAACCTGGATTCACAACAAATGGTATCAGAGCTCCAGGAGGTGTCGTAAGGTTTGAGGAAGATTACCGGAAGCTGTGGAGGTTATCAGTTTTGATAACCTGAGGCCAAGCATCTGCGAAGGATAGAAGAGGATAAGGATCCGGTCATAACAAGGATCTGATTACATACAAAGGATCAAAAATCACCTAAAATCTCTTACCAGATTTCAGAGAATAATCTGGTGAGATCGTCTCCATTCTGAATCTTTTCTTGAGTTTTTTGTGTGTTTCTCTCTTTGATATTGTCTCAAGTGTTTGTTTCTGTTACCTGCAGGATAGAGACAAAGATCAGATCAGTACAAGATGGATCCTACTTTTGGAAGATTTGGGATTGACAAGTTTGATGGAAAAAGGAGATTTCGGGTTATGGCAGTACAAGTTGGAGATTTTCTTGGTCAGTTGGAGATTCAGGGTCTTGCGTCTGTGTTGCAAGAAGAATCAGAAGTTGTTGATGAAGCTCAGGCACCAAGCACTCTGGTTCAGACTCCAGCTCAAACTCCTGCTATTGCATCAGCTCCACCTGCAACTGGCAACACAGGTTTGCCAACATCAGCATAGATTAGAGATGCTATGAGAAGGATTGAAGCAAGAACAGTACAAAGAGATCCAAGAAGGCAAGCAAAAGATTTAAGAGTGAGGAATCTTTTGAGCACTTGCCTGAGTGACTTGATCTTGAGAAAGATCATGAAGTACAATACGGCCCTTGAAATGTGGAAAGCTTTGGAAAGAGACTATCAAACCAAGTCTCTGCCCAACATGATCTATCTCAAGCAACAGTTTGCAAGCTACAAAATGGAAGAAAACAAATCAATAGAAGAAAATATGGACTCTTTTCTCAAACTGATTGCAGATTTAGAAAGTTTGAAGATTACTATTTCTGATGAAGACAAAGCCATATAGGTTCTATCAGGTTTACCCTCAGCTTATGAACAGCTGGTTCATACTCTCAAGTATGGTATGGGTAAAGAAACATTGACTCTCAGTGAGATTATCACATCAGCTTATGCAAAGGAAGTTGAGCTCAGACAGAAGGGTATGCTAAACAGAGGCAAGGGTAACTCAGAGGGATTGTTTGTTGACAACAGGGGTAGGTCAGCCAACAGGTCAGACAAGAATGGGAATTCTAAAAACAGAGGAAGATCTAAGAGCCGTGGCAGGTTTAAGTCTAAGCCAAGGTTTAACAACAAGGCAAACAAAGGCACTTGTTTCCAATGCTTCAAAGAAGGCCATTGGAAGAGAGATTGCAGGGAGAATAGTGCAAATAAAACAAAGGACTCTATCAACTTAGCTGACAAACCTAAATAGCCTATAGTACTATTAGCCAGTTCTGTTGTTGCTAAGTTAGAGTGGGATCAGCCTGTTGTTCTGTCTGCAAGCACAGTTGAAACTCTTGATGAGTGGATATTAGATTCAGGAGCTATTTTCCACATAACTCCTGGCAAATAAGTGCTATCTGACTTTAAACCTATAAAAGGTGGAAAGGTTCTTATGGTTAATAACACCATCAGTGAGGTTGAAGGCATAGAGAATGTCAAGATACTAACAGAAGATGGCACCACTGTTATTCTCACAGATGTGAGGTATATGCCTGATGGTGGAAGAAATCTAATATCATATGGTTTACTAGACAGACTAGGCTGCAAGTATGTGGGAGAAAATGGAGTTGTCACTTTCTACAGGAAAGATCAAAAGGTTTTCTCTGGTAAACTACAGGATAGGTTATATCACCTACAAGAGAGTATTTTAAAGGGTGAGAATCCGGTAAAGAGAAGACAAGTCTTTGGCATTCAAGACTTGGTCATATCAGTCAAAAGGGACTGAAGCAGTTAGTCAAAGATGGTTATCTACCAAAGAAAGACATAGCTAATCTGGGATTCTGTGAGAGCTGTGTATTTGGGAAATCACTGAACCTAAAGTTCAGTACTGCCAAACACAAAACACAAGGTATTATAGACTATGTGCATTCTGACCTTTGGGGATCACCTTCCACATATAGCAGCAAAAGGGAATGCAAATACTTTGTATCTTTTATTGATGACTATTCCAGAAAAGTCTGGATCTATTTCCTAAAAACAAAGGACCAAGTATTTGAGACATTCAAAGAGTGGAAGGTTTCAGTTGAAACACAAACGGGAAGGAAACTCAAGTGTCTAAGGACAGACAATAGTTTAGAATTCTGCAACAATCAGTTTGACAACTATTATAAGGAGTTTGGGATTGAAAGGCACAGGACATGTACCTGCACTCCACAGCATAATGGAGTTTCAGAAAGGATGAACAGGACTATAATGGATAAGGTGAGGTGTATGCTATCTGAAACATGTTTAGATTAGAGTTTCTGGGCTGAGGCAGCGTTTACTACAGTGTAAATCATCAACAGGTCGCCTAGTACAGCCATTGGTTCAGACTTCCAGAGGAAATGTGGTAGGGTCAGAAATAGGATCTGGGTCATTTGAGGAGGTTTGGGTGTTCTGCATATGTTCATAAGGAAAAGGAAAAGACTAGTCTTAGAGCAGTTAAAGGAATCTTTGTTGGTTATCCTTTTGGAGTAAAAGGATACAGGGTCTGGTTACCTGAAGAGGAAAAGTGCACAACAAGCAGAAATGTTGTGTTCTATGAACATGAAGTGTTCAGTGATACTACAAAGAAACCTAAGGTACAACCTAAAGCTAAAGGGTCCAGAAAAGTAACTTTCAGCAATGATCTGATCAGAGGTCCAACTTTGAGTGTATCATCTGACAGTGAGTCATCAGATCAAGGTGGAAATACTTCTTCATCAACATCAGAAGATTCTGATGAGAGGAGTCCTTCTAATTCTGAGGCCTCTTCATAATCACCCAAGGAGACAAGCATCACCAGGTAAGATACAGAAGAATCTGACACCGATGAATCAGCAGAAGACTTAGAAAAATCAGAACTTAAATCCAAAGGGTCTAAGGCTAAAACAACAGAGCTTGTAGAAGAATCTACTGAGGAACCTAATATAAAAGACTACATTCTTGCAAGAGACAGGGTTATTAGGAGCAACATAGGACCACCTTCTAAGTATGAGGATTCTAACAACATGGTTGCCTATGCTCTATTAGCAGCTGATGAGATTGAGGTTGAGGAACCTAAGACTTATGCAGAGGCTCTTAAGAGTAAAAGGAGAAAATACTGGGGTGGGGCTTGTGATGAGGAGATGGACAGTCTAGCTAGAACATGGACCTATGTTCTGGTAGAAAGACCTAAGGATCAAAAGGTTATAGACTGCAAATGGGTGTTCAGACTAAAATCAGGCATCGCTGGTATTGAGGATCAAAGGTATAAAGCTAGGCTGGTTGCTAAAGGGTTCTCACAAACAGAAGGGATAGATTACAATGAAATCTTCTCTCCTGTAGTCAAGCCTGTCTATATAAGACTTATGTTATCTTTGGTTGTTAACCATGACTATGAGCTTGAGCAGATAGACGTTAAAACATCTTTTCTACATGGAAACCTTGAAGAGAGGATCTTTATGAACCAACCAAAAGGTTAAATAAAGAAAGGGAATGAAAATAAGGTCTGTCTACTTAAAAAATCTCTATCCGGGTTAAAGCAATCACCAAGATGCTGGAACCAAAGGTTTGATAGTTTCATGAAGACACAGAAGTTTCACAGGAGTGAAAAGGATCCATGTGTCTACATGAGGGATATTGCTATAGATTGTGCTATCTACTTGCTACTCTATGTGGATGATATGTTAATTGCGTCAGGCAATGTAACAGTGATGAGAGGTTTGAAAGACAGCCTAAGTAGGGAGTTTGAAATGAAGGACCTCTCATTTCAACCTCAAAAAACTCTCATTTCAACCTCAAAAAACTCTCATTTCAACCATTCCAAAGGTTTTTAGAACCTTTTCTAGGTACTTTTCCTGTGACAGAATGAGAGTTCCTTTCTCTCTGTCCCTGATGATATCCATGCCTAGGATTCTTACTTTGAGGTTGATCTGAAGATGTGTTTGCACTTATCTGACAAGAAAAAACAGCTGGTTAGTGGATCTTCATCAACAGAAGAAGAATCGGCAAAGTAACAAATCGGATCTAAGAGGAAGGTGAAGGGTTTACCTGGTTTTCACTTGAAGACATCGCTGGGCTCTTCATACTTCAGTCTCCGATGTGTCGGATACATGCAGAGAGAAAGAACAAGAGAAGAGGTCAGATCGGGTTTTGTCAGGAATGAAGAATCATCAAGGGAGAAGAGGTTCTACTTCAGCAAACTTCGAAACAAAGAAGAGAAGAGGATGGAGGAGTACCTGCGATGACGGACAATCTGATTCCAGGCGACGGAATCACCGGAAACGACGGAGTATGAGTCGTTCTTCACTAGAGAAAGAGAGAGTTAGGGTTTGTTGTGCGGCTGTGTGTTTTGGTTATGTCTGAGTCAAAGGTGGAGTTTTATAGGTATTGACTCGGAAACAACAAAAACAATTGAACCTTGGTTTTTGAGTGATTGGGCCTCACAAAAAAAGGAAGAACGGAACTAGGCCAAGACCAAATAGAAAAGCCCAATAACAAATCTTGTTATATCTGTTACAGAAGAAGAAGATTATCTTCTTCAACAACAACACGAAACAAATTTTTACTGAGGAGAGGGAAACCAAAATAAGAGAGAGAAAACTGCGATTGGAGAGAGAGATTTCCCATAAATTTTTGCTCTTCTTCTTCATCGATCTTCTTCTTCTCTATTTCTCTTTTTCCTAAGTGTTGTTGTCTTCTTCTTCATATTTCCTTGTAAACCCTAACAACTCTTGTAACTCTTTCTCCGATCAGTGCACTACAAGAAAACAGGTCATGAGTGACTAATTTTTATGACTGATTTTGCAGTCACAAAATATTGTGACTCATTTGCGACTATTATGTGATGAATTTGCGACTACACAAAATATAGTCGCCAAAGAGTCGCAATTTTACAACTCCATACTATAGTCACAAAACCGTCTTAAAACAGCGACTGATTAATGACTAATATTGGACTGTTTAACGATAGTCGTAAATCAATCACAAATTTGAGACTACTTTGTGACGCTTCATGTGGTCAGAAAGTTAGTCGCAAATCCGTCACACATTTGCGACCGATTTGATACTATTACCGATCGTCTCAAAAGAGTCGCAAATCAGTGAGAAATTTGATGTCGGCAACCAGAAAGTAGCTAGCGACGTGGTAAACGCTTATGTCGGCAACCTCACCTAACTCCTACCTAACCTCCTAATTTCATCACAGATGAGTGACAAAGGAGTCACATAGCAGTCACAGATCTGTGACTCTTTTTTGGTAGTCGCAAAAGAGTCACACGATTTTTGCCTATATAAAGAACGAGCACTCACTTATTTTTTTCAAATCATTTTCATAACACACCAAAAAAATCAGAAAAAACGAAAAAAAATGTGGCATTCAACTCGAGAATGGATGTATAACCGGATCGATCCGCGCATGAATAATCTATCAAGAGAATTTTTGGACGGAATCGAGCAATTCATCAATTTCGCGAGTAACCAGGACATTGCACTCAGTAGTGGAGGTAAATTTTATTGCCCTTGTGTTAAATGTCAGAACTCCGGTAGTTTAAAAACAGCTTATACCGTTTCAAAGCATTTGCATAGTCGAGGTTTTTTGCCCAGATATTATGTATGGTCTGAACATTATGATGAAGATTATGATGTAGTTGGGGCAGGAACTAGTAGTTATTATGATAATGCTGAGTTGGATAGTGGTGATCAAGAAATAAATAATGATGGAGGGAATGTTTATGTTGAGATGGTAAATGATGCATTTCATGGTTCTACGGCATTTAATGATTATCATCATGAACATGATCAAACTAGAAATGATCATGAAGAACCTACCCATGACGCGAAACAGTTTTACGACATGTTAGATGCTGCAAATACACCACTGTATGATGGTTGTCATGATGGTCATTCGAGGTTATCATTAGCTGCTTGGTGCATGAACATCAAGGCAGGCCACAATTTGGCCGAAAGTTGCATGGATTCATGGGCGGAATTGCTTACAGAGTATTTACCGGAGCCTAATCAAGCCACTGGTTCATACTATGAGACAGAAACGTTGATGCGAAAGCTAGGATTGTCGTACCATACATTTGATGTATGTATGCTCTTCTGGAAAGAAGATGAGGAGTTGGAGCATTGTAGGTTTTGTGGAAAACCAAGGTATCAGGATAGCCGTGGACGAACAAAGACACCGTTCAGTCGTATGTGGTATTTACCTATCACTGACAGATTGAAGAGGATGTACCAATCAGATAAGACTTCTTCGTTGATGAGATGGCATGCTGAGCACGAGTCAGAAGAATGAGTAATGTGTCATCCATCTGATGCGGCGGAGTGAAAAAATTTCAATGAAATGCATCCGAGTTTTGCAGAGGAAACACGTAATGTTTATCTAGGATTATGTACAGATGGGTTTGATCCTTTTGGTATGTCTAAAAACCATTCGTTGTGGCCTGTGATCATGACACCCTACAACTTACCCCCCGAAATGTGCATGAAGAGTGAATATTTGTTTTTGACGGTTTTGAATTCGGGACCAAATCATCCACGAGCTAGTCTTGATGTGTTCCTCCAACCACTGATTGGAGAGCTAAAAGAGTTATGGAATAATGGAGTTGAGGCGTATGATGTGTCAGTAAATCAAAACTTCAATCTTAGAGCGGTTTTGTTGTGGACGATAAGTGATTTTTCGGCGTATGGTATGATGTCAGGATGGACGACACATGGAAGATTATCATGTCCAATTTGTATGGCTGATACAAATGCTTTCCAACTGCCGGCAGGTAGGAAGACATGCTGGTTTGACTGTCATAGAAGATTTTTGCCCCATGAGCATCCGTTACGGAGGAATAAAGTCAATTTCCTGAAGAGAAAGGATGCAGTGAACGATTTTCCACCAGCATCGTTAACTAGAGAACAAGTATACCAGCGAATACAACATGTCGAAGCACCAAAGTCATCTGTTTGTGGTGGAAATGGACATACAAAAAAACCGGTCGGCTATGGGGATTGGCATAATTGGCATAACGAAAGCATTTTCTAGGAGCTACCGTATTGGACCGATCTGAATCTACGACACAATCTTGTTGTGATGCATATCGAGAAATATTTTTTTGACAACATCATGTATACAGTTATGAATGTGAAAGACAGATCAAAAGACACAGTGAAGTCAAGGTTAGATCTTTCAATATTTTGTGGTCGGAAAGAATTACATATCGATGCAAGCGGGAATGCCCCATTTCCTATTTGGAGATTGACTTCAAACGCAAAAGCTGCCTTACTACAATGGGTGAAGAATGACGTTAAATTCCCAGACGGCTATGTAGCAGATTTAGCCAGTTGTGCAGACATTAATGGTGGGAAGTTTTCAGGAATGAAAAGTCATGACTGTCACGTTTTTATGGAATGATTGCTTCCGTTTGTATTTGCTGAACTTCTTCCTCGCAACGTGCACCAAGCATTATCAGGTATATATATATAAACGATCTTGTTTATGTGGTAATTATTCAATATTATTGGTAATATAATGAAGTTGTTTTTGTAGGGATTGGAGCATTTTTTCGGGACCTTAGCAGTAGATCATTGGATCAAAGCCGTGTCCTAATTCTAAAGGATAATATTGTGATGATTTTGTGCAATTAGGAAAAAATCTTTCCACCTTCGTTCTTTGATGTGATGGAGCACCTACCTATCCATTTGCCATACGAAGCAGAGCTTGGTAGTCCTGTGCAATATAGGTGGATGTATCCGTTTGAAAGGTTTTTTAAACATTTGAAAGGCAAAGCAAAGAACAAAAGATTTCCAGTGGGATCAATTGTTCAATCGTACATGAATGATGAGATATCTTATTTCTCACAACACTACTTTGCATCACAAATTTCTACGGCTACCAGAAGAAGGTAAATTTTCTCTATATGTATGTCAATATTGGTATCACGTTTTTCGTTTAAAATCTTAAAGGACAAATTTTGCAGGATAAGTCAGTATGATGAAGGTGAAGTACCCATATATCCGGTACCAGTACCAGATATATTTACTGTTGTAGGTCGTCCAAGTGGCAAATGCAATAAATTTTGGTTAACAGATAAACAATATAAGGCCGTACATTCATTTGTTTTGAGAAACTGTGACTACTTTAGGCCCCTCGAAAGGTAAATCTGCTTTCCTAAGTAATTTAAAATTAATTTTGTAATTTTATTCATTATTGGCATTCGACTTGGAATCCAGATTGTTGGAAGCACAAATTCGATATGAAGATCCGGAACTATCTGATAATGAGGTCATGGTGAAAAGAGATGCAGACTTTCCTATATGGATCCGCCAATATGTATGTATTTTGTTACGTGTGTACTATTAATTGCAATTGCTTATGTTAATTGACATATTTTGTATACTTTAATTTGTAGGTGACTCACATGAAAAGTCAAGATAGTTTTCCTCATTGGGTTCATGATATTGTGGAAGGTCCTGAAAATGAAGCTAGATCGTGGCCAATGTATTTTACAAGAGGATATATGTTTCACACACATGAGCATGGAACTGGGAGAAAAACTATGAATTATGGGGTATATGTTCGAGGACAAAAATATTCTGATGCATCTCAAGAGGATGATTTCTACGGGGCCGTGGAAACTATCATAGAGCTCCAATATCCCGGATTTGTGAATCTAAATATCATAGTCTTCGAGTGTGAATGGTTTGACCCTAGAATTGGAAAGGGCACTCGTAAAAGCGACGGAGGAATTGTTGACGTGCTCTCGTCAAAGAAATATCAAAATTACGAACTGTTTATTTTAGGTATGACCATTTAATATTAATTTTATTTATTTAATTTTTAAAAATTAATTCAATTTTTATTAATGGCAGGGTCTCAGGCTGATCAAGTTTGTTATCTTCCATATCCATTTACTAAACGTCCTCGGAAATTGTGGCATACAGTGGTAAAAGTTAATCCCCGAAATCGTGTTCAAGGAAACTTTAACGAGAAAGAGTTGGTCATTTTGCAACAAACAGACGATGATAGTATGATGCAAATGGTTGAAGAAATTGTTGTCGATGCTTTGGTCGATGGAAAGCATTCAGGGGAACAAATTGATGTAGAAATTGAAGATGTCGAACCCGAAGATGAATTTCTTTGCAATTTATCATCTTCCTCCGAATATGAGAAAATTTGAATAATATATTTTGGATGTTTTTTCAAATTTGAACCCGAAGCTAAAATCTAATAGACTCGCGCTTAATATTTGGTTCTTCAATTGTTCTGTAATAACAGTTACATGTTGTAAAACGTCATCTTAAATTAACCACGAATAATTAAATTTCATCTTAAAAAAAATAAAATAATATCACATTAAGTTGGTCAACAAAAATTTAGGGTCACAAAAATCCCCTTATGTTTTTTTTTGTCTTACCTATCTCTAAATATGTTTTAAAATAAAGTTATGATCATTCCTTGAATGTTTAAGGTATAAGATTTGGGATTTTATTTTTTGGAGCAATTAATATCAAGAGTCACAAAAGCGTCATAAAATTGCCTCTACTGTGCGACTAATTAGCGACGAAAAAACAAATATGTGACCAGTTTGTGACTCCTTACCAACTCTTATTAAAGTTTTGGAAAATTTGCAATAGATTTCATGTAAAAATATTTGATTCTACGTATGTACATCCATACAAACAATACGAATTAAGATTTTACTTTCTATATTACATATACTAGTGAAATCTATGTAGTTTTCAATTTTCAAAACCTTACACATCTTCTTTATAAGATAAAAGTACTTGACATTCCAATATATATGTTGTGATCAGATGTTTTCACTTCAAATTTGAGTTTATAACCACAATATAATCATATCTAAACAAAAACACAATTCATAAATAAATGAAAAACTGATTGAAAATACATATTCTTCACAATTTTGGTTCAAAAATATTAGGGTTTAGGGTTTCGTGATGTGACTACTATATGAGTCACAAAATAGTTATAAATTTGCGACCAATTTGCCATTCTTTATTGATTTGTGACTACTTAACCACTAATATTTGGGCTCTAAAATTTGGGTTTTAAAATTTTTGGTTTTGTTAACCAAAAGATTTGGGCTTTTGGGCGCCCAATTTTTCCCTCTAAAACAATGTTGTGACTCTTTTGTGACTAATTAGAGACGCCTTAGTAAAATAAAATAATCAAAACCTGTTACCGATCTCATTACTTTACAAACCCTACTTAACATATTCTCGATCTGTTCTCTTCAAAAAACCAAATTCTCTTCAAAAACCAAATCGCTATACCTGTTCCCAAATCTCGATCTGTTCCCTTTCTGTTTCGATCTTCTTTTCTGGAATCCAAACCCTAATTTCTTCTCGAATCCCTCTGTGTTTCGATCTTCTTTTTCTTCGTAATGGCTCACAAACCTGGTGGTAGGGGATCCGGCGGATCTCGTGGTAGAGGTCGCGGTGGTGACCCTGGTAGAGGTCGCGGTGGTGATGCTGGTAGAGGTCGCGGTGGTGACCCTGGTAGAGGTCGCGGTGGTGATGCTGGTAGAGGTCGCGGTGGTGATGCTGGTAGAGGTCGCGGTGGTGACCCTGGTGCTGGTACATCGAGAGCCGGTGCTGCTGGAACCAATCGCCAAGGTCGCACATCTACAGCCGCCAGAGTCAATCCCAGTGGTCATGGAGCCAACAGCAGAGCTGTTAGACCTACGTTCAGTGGTCCTATAGGGAACGCCGAACCTATTAGATCGACAGTCGGTGGTGCTGGAGCCAACGTCAGGGAGTCTACATTGTCAACCGGTGGTGTTAGAGCAAACGGCCTAGCTAATGATACCTTAGCCAGTGGAAATCGTGGAGCATCATCCCATTCTTTTAACCCATCCTCATCTCAGAACACTATTTCTGTCTCTAGAACAAGTTTTCCGGCTCAATATCCACCATCGACACAACCTCCTATAGCCCGTCACTTCCAATCTTCGGTTCAGAACCAACCTCCTCCTCTCGTGCAATCTGTTGACCCGCTGGTTGACCCAGATCATGATCTTGAATTTGGGGAAGATCAAGAAGAATATAATGGTCAGTTTCCCGACCATGATCTTGATTTCGGGGAAGAAGATGAGGTTCAAGCACCCAACCCAGAGTTATAAGACTTTGAACAGCTGTTGGATGACCAAATGCATCGTCCTGGCCGAGAACAACTCGTTAGGTTGTCTGAGCATCCAGTCCCCAACGCGAAGACGACATGGTAACTTCAATACTCTCTTTTTGTTTAATAAACTTGAACTATGAACTGACCATGATACAATGAATTGCTGAGTTGCCTTATGTTATGTGTCAAAGTATTACTGATCATGAATGAAAATGTCAAAGCTTGATTGTATCTGTTTAGGTCATTGTATGCGTGTATAGAGATAAAGCATGATGTTTTGCTTTAGGTATCTGTTTATAGATAAAGCATGATATTATATCAGTTTAACCAAATATATAGAGATAAAGCATGATGTATCATTCTATCTGTTTACTGTTCTCATTATGTTTTCTTTATGTTCTCATACTGTTCTCATAAACTATCTGGGTTTACTCGGGACGATGGTGAATTGAGTCGTGTGATTTCTAGAATATTTCGACGTAAGTTTGATGGTCCTTACTATAGCTGGAAGGTTACGACGATTCACGTACAGGAACGCTATTTTAGAACTTTTGCGGTAATGATTTAGAGTAATGCTTCTTTATATTTCATTTATACTCCTAAAACAAATCACTACTAATACTAAAACTCCTTTTGTAGCGGAAGTACAACTGGATATTGGGATTACACCGCTTGTAAGGAAGTATTTTATGAGGATTGCTACAAAACGGATGCGAGGCATAGTTAGTCAAGCTAAGAATAGTGGTCAACGGCCAATTTGGATCACACCTACGCTTTGGGCTTCAATGTGGCAGCATTGGGACACTCCTGAATCTCAGGCGAGGAGTTCTACTTCTTCACAGTGCCACAACTCTTATCGTGGTGGTCTAGGAATCGCAAAGCATGTTTCTAGTCAGAAATCATACTTGAGAGTTCGACGTGAAATGGTAGTGAATTGGTAATTCGTCTATACTTAAATTCTACTTATAAACTACATTTCTACACTAACATATATTTTTGTATCATTACAGGAGGCAGAATATGGTCGTCCCGTTTCATTTGGAGAAGTGTTTTTGGAGACACATACAAAGGCAGATGGAACCTTTGTTGATTACAAAGCTCAACAAGTTGCTGAGGCGTATGAGAAGCATTTACAAGAAGTTATGTCTGAGGATGATCCGGATGGCCCTGCAAATTCTTCGGAAAATTCTACTCAACGGACCCTGACCGTCGAAGAAAAGGATGCAATATTCCTCAAGGTATTTTCCTTGATAACCATATGATTGCATATCTTTTTCTCTCTAGTATTGGTTTATGTATATGCTTATAAAATGTTATCTGAATTTTGCATTCTTCTGGTTTGGTTTCTCATCAATTGTTTTGCATTCTTCTGTTTTGGTTTATTGATATGCTTGAGTAATTCTTTTGTTTCTCATCAACAGTTTTGCATTCTTCTGTTTTGGTTTATGAATTGCATTCGTTGCCTTATTTGAATTAGGTATTTGTGTTCATTTGTGATCTTTCTTGTTGTCAAATTTCTTGTTGTTGGTTAAGAGTCATTCTCTAATAATTCATACTCGCTTTAGAATGACTGTGGTTTAGAATCAATATGTCTGTTAAGACATAATAATAATAAATATGTTGGTTAAGAATCAATATGTTGGTTAAGACATAATAATAAATCAGTATGTCTATGGTTTAGAATCAATAGGATAAATGCACTTGGTTGTTTTGCACAATTATGAACTATATAATTTCATGTCACTGCCTACATTTTCTGGACTAACTTACTCTGGTTTTTGGCTATTTAGTGTACTCACACTGATTTCAAGGGGAACCCATTCAGACTTGGGGCACTAACTGAGATGGTCTGCAAAGGGAAAAGGAAAGAGAGCTATGCAAGCTCTCCTGGGGACTCTCTTTCCGAAATCCATGAACAACTTGAAGCATCTCGGCTTAAAATTCTTGCACAGGAAGAGAGCATTGCTCGACGTGATGAGGAGATTCGCCGCGATCAAGCTCGACGTGATGAGGAGCATCGACGTGATCAAGTTCGTATCTCTAAGATGGAGAGGCTCACTACATTCTTGAAGAGCTTCGATCCCCGCATCGCAGCATTCATGGGTCAACAACCGGACAACACTCCAACCACCGAACCAGTCACTTCACCAACCACTGCACAACCTGCTGGACCAGTCACTACACCCGAGCAGCATGTGGACTGATTAATGTAATGTTTTTCACTCTTTTTTCTGCAAAACTCTACTTAAGTTTTTTTTTTTGAACTCTCCTTAAGTTTAAAGTACATATATTTTCTTTTGTATTTTTGTGTTTTGATAAATATTTGAAGCAGTATATATACTTTCTTTCTTTTGTTAAACTTCTTAAACTTTTTCGTTTTCAATTCTAAAACAGAAATACAATTTATATCAATTATAAATGTATATATACAATTATAATTGTGAATACATATCAGTCACAAAAGCGTTGCACATTTGTGACCACTTTGTGACTCTTTCATTGACCAAACCAAAAATTTACATTATAATGAGTGACACTTTAAGGACCAAATTGCGACTACAAAAGTTCATTAGCCACTCCACTATCAGTCATTAAAATGTCGCAAATGTACGACCAAACTCTGCGTCTCAAATCCGTCTCTAATGCGCGACGACATATTTTCAGTCTCTCTTTAGTCGTTTAATTATCACTACTGTATTTCGTCTTTAAATGGTCGCAAATATGCGACTCCAGTATATGGTCTCAATGTAGTCAGAAATATGCGACTGTTTTGTGACGATTTTATTTTGCGACGGATTTTTAGCAACTCTTTTATTCAGTCACTAAGTAGTCGCAAAGTAGTCTTTTGTGACCGTTTTGAGACTATTTTTGGAGTCACTCACGACCTGTTTTCTTGTAGTGGTGAAGTTTTGGGAGGACCGACTCTCGACAAGACGTACCAGCGTGTTGTTGGGAACTCATATAAGTCTTGGTGTTCTTTATGTTTCTGCAACAATTAAACACAAAGTTTGACCTAGATTAGATCGGAGGTTGATCAGAATCAATATCGGAGCATACAAGCGAGTAAAGTACTGTTTATTCAAACTTGGATTCACAACAAAAACAAACTTTGGTAAGCTCCTCTCCATCTCGTCAGGCTCTGCAAATTCAAAAAAGCAAAAAACAAATTCGTTCAATTGTAGAAAAAAAATAATATTCGATTTTTCTTCACTAAATCACAAGTAGATCAACCTTAAGAGAGAAGATCTAAAATATGTTATTTTTAGAAACTTACCTAAATATTGTTTTCTACATATAGGAGAAGATATAACTAAACCTACAAACCAAATACGAATAATGGTTCGAAGAGAAGATGAAAGGATTTTGAGAAGCTTATCCCACGCAGTATTTTAAAACTATGGACTGGAGAGATGATGAAAGTTGTTCAGTTTCAGATGATGAGGCCATAATACCAAAAGACATAATAAAATGTCATACGCTTTGTCCAGTTGTGGATTCCTTAAAAGCAAACTCCTCACAAGAGCCCGGATGAAGAAAGTAGCAAGGCTGTGATTCACATGCAAGTATTCAAGAGGCATTTGCAAAATGAGTTTCTGAAAACCAAAATAAGGAGGGAGAGATTTAGAATTTTTTGTATCTAACTATCAATAAAACTAATGAAACATGTCTTCATTCATGGAAGGAATAGAAGAGAAGGCGATGAGAGACATCATAGGCTCATTGGAGTGCAGTCGTTCAGATATTTTTGGTGTTTAGGAAGTAGTAGAGGCATCGAAAAGAGAAAAATTGAAAACCGTTTATTTGCTATTGTAGACACGTGACTTCATAAGGAGAGATGATGTGGCAACTCATGGAGAGAGCCCATCTTCCTTTCATATAGTAGATGATCTTATCATATACCCACAATGCACATCCCTAATCGCATGCGTTGGCGTTTGATGGCCGCTTATGTGCAATCCAAATGCGGCAGAAAATAAACAATCGGTTTAGAGCGGTTTCCTGATTTTCCTCCACGACCGTCTTGAACCGCAATAATAAAATCAAACGGTTAACAGTGACACGTGTTCCTTTGTATCAATCGATCCGATTTCAAACCTCAAAAAAAAAAAAAATCACAGCAGCAGTTGGCACTAATTTCAATTTCTTACCCAATCGACACTCTTTCTCTCTGTCTATAATTGTCATGGCCATCAAATTCGCTTCACTACTTGCTCTATTCTTCTTCGCTGCTGTCTCGCTAATGTATGCTTGATTTTGAGTGCGTCGCTTATCGTAGACGAATCTGGGCTTCCCAAATTTTCTTTCAGTTGGTCGGATGATAAGAACAAGTTTAAATCTGGGGAAATCGCTGGAATTTTAATCAGAGTTCTTGGGAATTTTGACAAGGCTTCATTAGGGCAGACAACATTTAAGCCTAGAGTTACTGTCAATGGGAAAACTGGCAACAATTCCTACATTTCTGGTGTTTTTCTTGATCTTGGTGCCGACATTACTACGTGGAAGATTTCTTTTGTTCCCATCATGGTTGGGATTTTCAACCTTGTTGTAGACGAAGAGAACTTCAAAGTATTGGATTCCTCCCTCCCATGTAGAAGTCGAACCAGATTCGTTTTCTGATTATTACTGGTGTTTGTTCGTTGTTAGGTTCTAATTAGTTTAGTGTTTTGTTACTTGTTGTGAAGGGACTGTAACTTAAAACACCCCAACTAACAAAAAATAATTGTGAAGGGACTGTAACTTAAAACACCCCAACTAACAAAAAATAATTCTTAACATTCTTCCTAATTCTAACAACCTTTCCCTTCTCATTTTCACTTCTTTACCCTTCTTTAATATATATTATTTATATACAATCCTAATTAAATATATCAACCACCACATTAAATAAATCACCAAAAAAAAAAATTTTAACCTATGAAAAACTTACACATGGCACCATCTCCTTTCATCTTCTTCGTCGACTCCATCCCCCTCTCTCTGCTCGGCTGGAAAAAAAACAAAGTGATAGAAACAGAAGGTTCCGGCGTCTTTGTCGTAAGCCGGCGTCTTTTTCTCCATCTTGATAGAAACAGAAGGTTAATCATGTTTTAAGATTATGGAGATTTTGGAGATTTTTTAGTTTTGTATGGTTTTTTGGATATTGGTCTTGTTTTGTAAGTATTTGGGGGTCATGGGATAGTTTTTGTACTAAAATGATAGCTTAATCGTTCTATGTGTTGGTTTAACAAGGTATTCTTGGAATAAGTTTGTGCCTCATCTTGTGCGTTCTCTTTGATTGGTATAACTAAATTTAATTGTATGTCCAGAGGAGAGTTATCGGCTGTTGGATTGTTATATGTATATGCCAAGGAAGACGAATACGGGTACCTCTTCGGCAAACGAAAAACTTCAAATGATCCGCTTCGGCAAGCCTCCAACCCACGATATAACCAAAGGAATTGCTCAACAAACACGGTACCTGTCAACTGGAGAGCATCAAGGAAGAGGAAGAGGAAGAGGAAGAGGTAGAGGAAGAGGAAGAAGAGGACATATGTATGACTACTTAGGTGGTGAACCTAGTACATCTAATCCGATTTAGGTAAAACTCTCTGTTTGGTATTACTCGCTATAACTAAGTATGACTGTGTAATGTGTTTTGTACCGTGTTTTGGGACAACTCTCTGTTTGGTACTATTAGGTATAACTAAATATGACTGTGTAATGTGTTTTTGTAAAACTCTCTATTTGGTACTACTCGGTATAACTAAGATGACTGTGTAATGTGTTTTGTGCCATGTTTTGGGACAACTCTCTGTTCGGTACTGCTAGGTATAACTAAGTATGACTGTGTAATGTGTTTTTGTAAAACTCTCTATTTGGTACTACTCGGTATAACTAAGTATGACTGTGTAATGTATTTTGGGACAACTCTCTGTTTGGTACTACTACTACACGCACATCTCTCTGTCAGGTATAACTACGTATTGTTACTTATTAATACTTAGTACTGTGAAAATTCAAAAATATATGAAAACCAAACTTTTTACTAAAATCATAGCTTACACATATGTAAATGTAAGGTAATGTATAAGTAGAAGCACCAATTGTTAAGTCAAACATAGAAAACTTTTGTTTTCATAGATTTTAATATAGGAAACAATATTAACTAAGTTGAAATGGATTAATCAGATCAGTACTACTAGAAAAATTATACTTTCACCTTGGTATGACTAATAAAATGTAAAAAGCATCAAAATATAACTATGTGTTAAAGGGCACTACTTAAATACTAAATATGACTATGAGTAAAATTTTAATAGTTTTTTATTCAAGAGACGGCTCACATGTTAAATATGTTGTATTTTCTTTAAATACATGTTTAATGATGCAAACACATGTTTTACACGTTTTTCTTTAAAAGGTTCATTGACCAGATACACCAGTTATACCAGTTACACCAATTATAAAAACAAGTTTAACATGCATCCTGAAGATCTTCATAGCACCCTTTCTGGCACCGGCTACAGCTGCATTATAACAGCATTATGCGTATCATTCCTACAGGAAAAATCTGCATTATCGGACTTATTCCTTTCTGAAAACTTGCCATCCTCTTTATCATTTGCTTGAGCTAAACCAATATCCCCTTCTCTCAAGGAAATCATACCATCAGGAAGATCCCAGTATTGGGCGATCGCTTTGTAAATATCCAGATATTCTAGTGTATGATTTGATGCAGATAAAAGCACTAGTACAACTTTTGATACGTCATTGATATTGTAGTACTTGACAACTGCATCTCCGTTGACAACTATGTTAAGCCTGTGATTTAAAATGAAATGTTAAAATCCAGAAAAGGAGAATGCTCATCAGTGTCACAGCAAGAAAATTCAAGCATTTTAAGTGTTCCAGTTTAATACTGACTTAAAAATGGTTGCATATATATGTCTACGAGCTAGTCAATTTCAAACAACCAACGCTTCACAAGGGTTATATGTAGCAGGGGCATATAATTGAAATAGTCATCTCTAAATCCAATAACTGCAAAAAGAATATATATGAATTAAGGCATCGAAAACATACACCAGTAAGTGATTGCAAGTACCCAAGAAGAGTCGCCCATGAGGATCCATTCCAAACTGTACAGCTCCTCATCAAATCCAATTTCAGAACCTCTCTTATCTTCACAATCAGATGAATATGAATCACAAAATGAATCACCATCATTAGTTTCATGTTGATAAATTGGTACATCACCCAATACGGAAATGCTTTTGCAGATACATATCAATATTTGCAGCTATATCTCTAGCAATTTAACCACAAGTTTCAAAATACAAGTAGACTTGCATAAGGTTCATGAACAAATTCATGATCTATGTCTATACAAATTCCAAACCACAAATTTCGAATTATGAATCATCACCCATAATTTAGACTTATTTATCAATCAGAGTGTTCTAAATCCGAATCTATATTTAAGAATCATTGAATTGAGTGAAGTTTGAGATCGCTTACTTTTTTTGTATTTTTTCTCCCATCGTCGTCTCTCACAAATTCTTCATTCGTTCTTCAATGAAAATTCTATACCTAAAACTCATCAATCCCTCAAAGACTAGAATCAGATGGATTAGAATCGGAATAACGGGATCATCCATCGTCACCTCCTCGCCGTAGGCTATTCAGTCACCATTTACGCTCGTGACCCTGATGAAATCAAAAGATCTGAAAACCAAATGAGCCCGTACCTCTAATAGCACAAAACAGCTTGCGAAGATGAGTGACGTTGTGTACACGATGGTCGAAACGCTAGCGATGTCCGATCGTTGCTTCTCAGTTCCGATGGTGTACTCTCGAGTCTCACACCCGGTGGAGTAACCATGGACATGACTAGCAACAATCCAGGACTAGCGCGAGAGATATATGCGGAGGAGAGTCGGAAAGATTGTTATGCGGTGGACGCGTCTGTAACACCCGTGAACCAAAAAGTGGAATTTTGTGGGTGTGTCGATCGACACAGAGGTGTATGTCGATCGACACGGGTTGAAATTAGACCGATAGGTTCGATTTAATTGGCCGGTTTGTTGGGCCGGTTTAGGGAAACCCTAGGGTTCGATATAAAAGGCAGAATCAGAAGTTCTGGCCGTTTTTGGTTCTTGAGAATCAGATTTTTCAGAGAGATTTGGGAGAAGTTCTGAAATCAGAGAATTTGGGGTTTTGAGAGATTCCTGGAGAAGGATTGGATCGTTGGAGGCCTATTCTTGGGATTTGAGGAACGTGTGAGGATCTAGAGTGAGATTTTCGGATCAGAGAAGGAAATCAGGGGCTGTTCGTGATCGTTCTTCGCGTTCTTCATCGTGTTCTTCGCGTTCTTTATCCTTTTCAATCCAAATCAAGGTGAGTGTGTGACCGTACGTTCGTATAAGTATAGGGGGCCAATGGAATACGATTGCTTGGTGGTTTTCGTGTGTTTTGTGTGTGGATTGGTGCAGGAGACTCGACAGATCCCATCAGATTCGAGTCGTGTGAGGATTGACTCGATTCTGGGTTCTGCGACGTCGTGTCGATCGACACCGAGGTGGTGTGTCGATCGGCACGGGGCCTGTGTTCTTCGACACCTAGTGGTTGTGTCGATCGACACAGTGGATCTTGTCGATCGACACGGGGTCACTGATCATCGACACCTAGTGGTTGTATCGATCGACACAGTGAGTCCTGTCGATCGACACGGTGTATTCTGGACTGGTTTTGTTGCTTGGTCGTGTATGCTTGTTCTGTGATCATCCTGGTATTGTGTTGATTGTTTATACTTGTATTTAAATAGCATGTAGACGGGATGACCGCGTCGCTGAGTATTTGTGATAATACTCACGCAACTCTTTTTGCCATGTGTTGCAGGTAAAGAGAAATTGTGATCGTGGAATCGTGGCGAGAAAGAAGAGATGATTTAGGGTCTCACTTGGATTGTTATTCTATGGAATTGTTAGGTTGTTAGTCGTTAGATATTGTTTATTGATATTAATTGATTGGTTGAACTGGTTTGCTATTTAATAAAGTATGGAGTTGTTAAACTGGAAATGTTGTTGATGTTTATTGTTCCGCGTTGCTTGGTTGTTGACCCATTGAGGACTATTATCTGTGATGATAATAATCTGGAGGGAAATTTTTTTTAATTTTTGGGTCGGGTCGTTTCAGCGTCGGTGTCGGGTGGTGATGCCGGAGCATGCAAAGGGACGCCGACGGGGCTCCCAGATAGTGGAGTACTTAACTCCAACGATGAAGAACATGGGAATCGAGAAAAAAGTTTGCAACTTTGGAAAATGTTGAGGGGAAAAGAGGACTGAGACGACAGAGAGGAAGATCCGTGAAGAAGATGGAGAGATTTTTGGAATATTTTTTGTTTTTAATAATAAATTAGACTAAAATTATAAGGATCCATATTTTATTAGGGTTTGGGTGGGTAACCCGATTGTGTCATGGTTGGATCTGTAGTTTTTTCGATTCATTAAGGGTTTATTTGTCTTTCACCACGTTTTCATTTAAAAAAAAATCAAAACGAAATTATTGTTTAGAACTGGGGCTTATAAGAATAAAAGTTTATATGGAGGGCTTTTAAGGTTACAATCCGTTGTGAAGGGATAATGCACCCATCTGTATGTGTTGTTTCTTGGGGGCGTTAATCTTATAAAACTTTTTCTTCTCATACCTAACCTCAACACCAGAAATGTTTCCCATATAACCCTCTAACCTTTAATGAACTGGTAAATTACTAAATTGCCCTAAACTAATTTAAAACAAAAAACAAAAAACAAAATTCCATCGACATTTCTGTTTTCCGTTACTGTTCCTTCTTCTTCTTCGGCATCCCATTCGCGTATCCTCCTTCCTCCTCACCCACATTTGTTCCTCAATTGAAGCTCAATCCAGAAGCTTAGGATATCTAGACCTTAGGTGAATGAATTGAGGTGCGTTAATGGTTTAAATTCGGATAGTAATTGAAGTTGGAAGATATCCAATTGGATTTGGGAATTTTCTCCCATTATCTTGGATCAAATCCATTATGTTATTTGTTATCGATAGTATATGGGATGGATCGATAATATCACGTAATATAGACTTCCAGTTGTTGAATCGTAGAGGATTAGTGCATCTCGGGCAAGAATTGAAAAATGCAGATTTAGAATTGGTTCTAGGTAAAACTGAGTACAACTTGGCACAACTGGGTAGAAATGGGTAGTACAGATTTATTGGAAAAACTGAGTACAACTGGGTACAATTGATATGACTGATTTTGTTATTTTTTTGGTTTTTTTTCAGGAGACAATGAGCACAAGCCTATATTTTGATTATGGAGGACATTATGTAAAGAACGGAGATGGGTATGAATGGATTTCAGCAGAAGATCGCATGTACTCACTATTGTTCAAGAGATTATCTGCGGAGGAGATTAGTTATTCGATGTTATTGGAAAGTGTTTGCAAGAAGGTTGGGATAGATTCAACTACGACAGAACTGAAATTGAGTTTCATACCATTGGACATGAGACCTTTGAGAAAATCATATATCCTCGATGATGATGACGTTTATGTTTATCTAACGTCGATGGATGCAAATAAATGTAGAAGTGTATTGCATGTGGAGAAGGGTAAGGGTCTAGTTTCAAGAAGGAATCAGTTGGATAAGGGTCAAGTTTCAGGTAGAGAGGAAGGTAGTTCAGTTGGTTTGAATTACGAAGAAGTGGTTCCAAGAGGTTGTGGCAATGCTGGTGCTCTTACTCTTTACGAAACACCATTGGAAGAACATTCTGAGCCAGGGGATAATGATGGTCGTGGAGAGTTTGAAAATATATCTTCAAGTGATGATGAAGATAACGGAATAGATTACTCTTCGGATTGGAGAATGGATGACAATATGGAGCATGAATATATTCCAAGTGAAGAGGAAGGAAGGGATCAGTTAGCTCAGGGATGGGAAGATGGTATGGATTTGAAAGTTGGTCAAGAATTCAATAATAAAAAGGAAGTGAAAGCTTTTGTTAAGCGAGGTGCACATAAAAGTTGTTTTGCCTTCTCAACAAGCAAGAGTGAGAGAGAAAGATATGTTTTGAAATGTCGTCAATTTGGGCAAGGTTGTCAATGGTATTTACGAACTACAAAGGTCAAGGATTCAGAGTGCTTTCGTGTTAACGTATACAACAACACGCACACATGCTCTCAGGCTAGTGCTAGTACAAGCGGCGACAATAGGAACAGAGCCACATCGGGATTAGTTGCTAGTCTTTTGAGAGAAGACTATCCAGGTATAATGAAGACCCCATCTCCTAAACATCTCATGGGTTTGGTACAAAGAAAATATGGTGTCCCACAGTCATATAGTACCTGTTGGAGGGGTAGGAATAAAGCTGTTAACGAGTTGCGTGGTGATCCAGAAGAAGGATACAAGCAGTTGTATTCTTATTTGTATATGCTAGAGGAAGTGAATCCTGGAACAAAATCAGTTGTTAAGTTAGATGAGGAAGGAAGGTTCAAGTATGTATTCGTCACACTAGGACCATTAGGTTTTTGCATATAGCAAGACCATTTATCTGGTGCCGCATAGGTCTGAGTGGAATATTCCTGCAAATATTGAACAAAAAAGCATTTTACCTCCGCAGAAAAAAAGATCAAAAAGGGAAGACGTCAAGTAAGAAGACATCCATCAACCGGAGAACCTCAACCAAAGAAGAAGGCGATTCAAATTGGTGAAGTAGGTGGCTCAAGTGGTGGTGGTGGTGGTGAGTGAGCGAGTGAATTGAGATTGTGTGTTTAAGTGTGCACTACTAGTTTGTGTGTTTGAATTGTGGACCATTTTTTTTATTTCTTGCAAAATTGTGGACCATTTTTTTTATTTCTTACAAAATTGTGGACCATTTTTTTTATTTCTTGCAAAATTGTTGACCATTTTTTTATTTCTTACAAAATTGTTGACCATTTTTTTATTTCTTGCAAAATAGTAATATTAAAAATGGAATGAAATAATTTTAAATATAGTTACAATGTCGGAATGGTGGAAAACTAGTAAACTAGTATTTAAAATATCGAAATGGCTTGAAATATACCTTTTATTAAATATATTTAAAATATTATTCGATATCATAAAAATTAAAATATGGAATGACATAATTTAAATGAATTAATTATTATTTATCTACAATTTAATTTTCTAAATATAGGTAAATTAAAACTAGTTTTTAAATATAGGTTTTTATTAAATATTTTTTATTAAATATTTTTTAAATATTAATTGATATCATAAAAATTAAAATATGGAATGACATAATTTAAAAGACTTAATTTTTTATTTATCTACAAAGATAAGTAAATTTAAAACGAATTGTCGAATACAAATTTCACAATCTTCCGTGTATCACATTACACTGTTATGTATGTTTTGATAGTGTTGGTTACCTTATGATGCAAATACTGATAGGAATTGTGATATTCAAAATATTTTGACATGGTAACTAAAGAAATATGTTTTTATTAACAAAAATAATTTGTAAAACTGAAATTTTTTTTCCATAGTATGGTAAAACTGAAAATTATCCAAATCACCAAAAGTACAACTATGAACAAATATGCACAACTAAAAAACTGGGTAAAACTAAGTGTAACTTGGTGTTACTAACTGTTAAATGACGGCGCACATGACTTAATTAGGTGTAATTCTCTGATTGGGTTAGACCACTTTGACGGCGCAGAAGTCAATTTTTTTTTCAAATATTAAACGGATCTATGGTTTTTTTTAAAACCATAAAAACTGAATTCCCCCAAAATCTAGGGTTTGCAGGGGCTCGTTGATTCCGATTCTGGCGATAGGGGTATCGGATTTTCGATAGTTTCCATTGGGTATTCGTTTGGGTTTCCATTTTCGATTACGAAACATGGGTCCTTCGTACCTTCTTGAGAGCTTGATAGACGGCGACTTCGATACTGGGTCCAACAACAGCAACTCAACAGATTCGGATGACGAACTCATCCTCCCCAAATATGATTATATGGCAGACATCACTCCTCTGACTCCTCCGACTCCTCCGACGGGTATTCATCCTCCGACTCCGGTGACATGGGAGCCCTCACCTATTGGCATTCCGACCATATGCTATTGTGGAAAACCAGCTGTGCTTAAGACTCAAACAATTGGGTTATTGACTGGGACCAAATTCTACTCTTGTGCTGGTGATATTCGTGTAAGAAACTTATTATCCTTTTGCTAAATGTCCTTATTTTTTTTATCATTTTGGTAAATGTTTGTTATGGATCCGTTTGTTATCCCATATCTAATTAATTAGAGTTTAGGATGGAGATTGCCACATTTACAAATTGTTGGATGACGCAATCTTGGAGGAGATTACTTTAACCAAAACAAAATTGGGAGAAATAGAAGGTCGCCTATTTGGATTGCTCACCACTGTTGAAAAAGAGAAGAAGAAGCTTCATTAACTAGAAGGTCGCCTATTTGGATTGCTCATCACTGTTGAAGAAATAGAAGGTCGTCTTTAGTTATTTTAGTTATTTCTTCATCAAATTCTTTGTACTCTGCTCGAAAAAGTAGTTTAGGGTTTTGAAGTTTTCTTAATGTCTGTTTTCAATGTTAAATGAATCGGTCCTTGTGGGGATCGACTTGTGTTCGATCCACTTTTGAATAATGTATAATGTCTTTCACGTATGGATAAACAATTTGCTTCAAACTTGTTTTGTATTATAGTTCCCTAATGTCTGTATGACTTTATATTTTTCATACCAAGGAAGCTTGCAAGGCTAATGAGAATATCAATATAAATCATAACTTGTACGAGATAGCCTATCCGTTCACAGTTTTACCTAGTTGTACCAGTAGTACAACTAAACGTTCACAGTTTTACCTAGTTGTACCAGTAGTACAAACTGTTTTTCACATGTTTACCAAAAACAGGAACAAAGATAATGTCATAAAGAGAAACAAAGGTAATATCATAAAGAGAAACAATGATAATGTCATAAAGAGAAACAAAGGTAATGTCATAAAGAGAAACAAATATAATGTCATAATCAGAAACAAAGGTAATAGATAGTTCAAGAGGATGAGCATAAGTTCTTCAATTCTTCTTCCGCTTCTTTGCTGGGTTCTGGGCCATGTAGGGGGTCCTTAAGGCTGCTGCTCGCTTCTTAACCGTCTTGTCACCAACTTCAGCTTGATCCTCTGACTCCTTCGAGGCTTCGACCACTGGGTCCTTCGAGGCTTCGGCCACTGGCTCCTTCAAGGCTTCAGCCACTGGCTCCTCCGAGGCTTCGGCCACTGGCTCCTTTGAGGCTACGGCCACTGGCTCATTCAAGGCTTCGGCCACTGGCTCCTCCGAGGCTTTGGCCACTGGATCCTTCGAGGCTTTGGCCACATCCTTTTGTCCACCCCCACCACCAGAGCAATCACCCTGAGTCCAAACCCTAGTTCGAGGGTTATAATCATCACCACCAAAGTCACCCCTTTCATTCCATCCCTGAGAGTTCAGAAATGATTCCACACCCTTGATTGTTTCAAGCCCACCAAACATACTACTCATCATTTTAAAACCATCTTCCATGGTTTTATTCATCTTTACCAACACATTCTTTATCTCTTTGATTTCATCACCATCACCATCCACCCGAGGACATACACCCTCATCTTCAGCCACCCTTATAGGATCCAAAGGTTGGGATCGAGCTGCCACATCAAGTTCTAACTCTGTTTTCCAGAAAAGGGGCTTTCGGTCTTTCAAAAGGCGATTCATCCAACTATCAACCATGGGACAATCAACGTCACGATTGTCCTCCTCCTCATCGAATATCTTGGCCAAAAGAGGACCTTCACCACGATTCGGTACCAAGATACTATCTATGTCCTGTGGATATAAAAAATATTACAATTAGTGAGAGATGACAACTTAACTTGCTACACAATATGAGAAGAGTAATACTAACCTCGGTTGTACCAAGTGCTTCATGAATATCTTCAAGAGGAATCCCTTTCATTGGACTATGTTTGAATAAAGACTTGCACATCCTAGGGCAAGAAAGGTTTGGATCATAACGTTCTCTACGGAACGTCGTCTTCAGAACATGAATTGTCTCAAAGGCAAGAAGCTACAACATACATATATAAGACATGATCAATTTAAATAGATTTTAAAACTTAAATTTAGTAAAGGAATAATGAAAGTTTAATTTAAATATTCCGAATGAATAAATTACCTCTAGAGGAATAATGAATGAAGGAAAGCACCATCCGTCTCTCTTGACGACTCCTTCGAATTTGACTTGTACCTCATTGATGTGGCACAAATTGTCATAAAATGACAATATTCCCCAAGGAAATGTCCGGCACAAGTCTAGATCATTGCAAGCTCTCAGAAAGAACCTCTCGACAGACTGTGCATCCGCTCTAGTCTTCTTCTTTCCAATTAGCACATTGGATAATAAGTAGAGGACGACCATATTCAACCTATCTCTACAAGCCCTCATCGACACCAACTTCTTCTCCACATCCGCCAACCTAATGGTTGAACCAAGTGGGAAGTGCCTCTCGATAAACTCACATCCTCTCATCCTTTCCCAGTTAAGTGGATAATTGTGACAGTACAATCGAGAGATAATCCCATGTTCTTTGATGGAATAACGGATGGGAACTCCATTCACCAAAAACCAAGCTTCTCGGATCTTTGATGTACAAACAATACGAAGAAGAAGCATCCACATGCCCATCGACTTGTGGTTTCTAAGCTCAGGCATGTGGAAGAAATGCTTGAACTGAGGATGCTCTTCAAACCATCTCAGCTCCTTCCTCGTAAGCACATTATATAACGTCTTTAATGTGTTATAGAGAGCACACCTCGTTTCAATCTTAATGGCCTTCTTATACTCCGTTCTTGGAAAGAACATGTCCTTAGGTGGTATTGGTATGGTTTCCTCCTCGTCTAATCCCTGCAATTATAAAACAGTTGTATATCATTATAAACTAAACGTTCACAGTTTTACCTAGTTCTACCAGTTGTACCAAATGTTATGTCACAGTATTTCCCAGTTGTACCAGTTATACCAAGTGTTACGTTTTCTTTTTATCAACAATTGTACCAAGTGTTACCAGTTGTACCAGTAGTTCGAGTTAAGCTTTGCATACCTCAGCGGAGAATTGAGCTCTATCCGTTCTTTCCGCATCTTCCTGAGCCCCAGCTTCCTCCACCTCTTCCTCCGAACTCGTAGGATCAACTATTTGAGGAACTCTTCGGTTAATTGGAGTTCCATCGGCCGAAACAGATGCTTGTTTTCTTCGCGCCATTACTACGAAATCGACCAATCTTTAATCGACACAAGGAGTAATCTCTAATCGAAATTGAAAAAAAGACAACATACCTTAGAGAAGAATTGGTTACCCCGATTGCAAGTGCGATTGTGCGGGTCCGATTGAGCGCTTTTAAGTTCAACTTCCGATTGTATAACCCGAATGATGTGCGGAGGGATGAATGTCGAAATCTTGGGTATTGTGCGGGTTTGATTGCAAGGGTTTGCGATTGAAATCTGATTTTGTAATGGTGGAAGCGATTGAAATCGACAAGTTCTGTACCCTTAGTTTTGCTGGGTTGTGCCCGATTTTAAGAGGGAATCGGTTTGTTTTGAAACGGATGAAGAAGAAGAGAAGAAGAAAACGGGAAGGATAACGTCGTGGGTCGAATTTCTCGGATTTGTCCGATTTACACGGATCCGGGTCGGGTAATGATGGTTGGGTTGGTAATTTTATTAAACTTCTTTGGTTTTTTTGGTTTTTCAGCGACTTTTGAGTTTAAAAAAAAAACAAAAAAACCGATTTTTTCTCGGGTTATTTTATAATTCAACACATTTTTTCGGGTTATCTGAGGTTTTGATTCGTTTCTTGGATGGGTTTTTACAAACTTGTTTGAAGCCGGGATGAATGCTTCCATCTTGATTCTTCTCAAGGATGCATTTGGAAATAACTTGTCGTTTTCCGGGAAAGAGATGGAGTTGCAGGGGTTTTCTTTGTCTCTTCTCTATGAAAACGGCTCCTTTTCTAGCATTCTTAATGTCACACACATGAGATGGATTGAGTCTGGTTACATTTCCATTGATTTGGTTCTTGTTACCGCTGGAAAATTCTTATTGCTTGTGGAGGGGAGAGCCAAAACCTGAATGGTGTTCCTCTACCTTTGGATGTTTCCAATTGTGTGAGCATATGGAAGTCAGAGCTAAACACATGGCAGATATTTTCCAAAATGGAAATCCTGCTGCACCAGAAGGACCGCTTCGGAAACCTTGTTTCTGGATTTTACGAAGTTGATGCTGATGTGGTGGAGAAAGAGACGGGTTTGTCCATACCGGTAGCAGATTTCCAGTTGAAGTATGTTGAGACAGGGATCCAGTTGATGTCTTTCAGCCTGTCTGAACCAGGAAATTTACTACTTACTCTTTCCGATATGAAGCATTTCTGATATGAAGCACTACAAGAGCATCTCTGGTATGCCGTATGCGTATACAGTGTATATAGGTCAGTGTTTGCCACAACTGCTCCATGGTTTGATGCTACTTTTTGTTCTGTGCTCCTCATTTCATTTCTTGACAGGTTATTGTGATGGATCAAGAAGTATAATGAATGGTTCAAGGATCAATGCTTCTATTGCTGAGGAGGCTCTTGGCTTCACTATCTACTTGAAAGATGCTTATGGTTATTATTCCTCATCAATCCAAGTGAATAGACTTCAAGTCCGAATCACTCAAGAGACTGATTCGTTATATATTTTGCCAACAATACAGCCACGAGATAACCTTAATGGTTCAAAAGTAGTTTCCTTGATTTGATGACTTTCATTTGTGGTTGATATCTTGACTTGTGGCTTATATTACAACAGGGCCTGGATCAAGTTACTCAACTGCTATCCCCTTGTATGATAAAGATGGCGGAAAAGTAAGAAGTTTATGATAAAGATGCGGAAAAGTAAGAAGTTTATATGTGCTTATGCTTACCCGATAAGACGTGGTGACTTATTGGGATTTTCCTTCTTGCAGGCTTCAGGCAACCTAGTGACTCAAGCGAATATCTTTGATGTAACTTATACTCCAAAGAGAAGTGGAATTTGTAAAATATTTATATCATCTGGAAACATAGTCCTCAATGGGGGCCAACCATTCATCAAGGAAGTAAATGCAGGTATCATACTCCATGTTGTAATTTAGACAACTAGATATTTCCCTGGTAGATAGTGTCTATCATTTGGGAAATGTTTGCTCTCTTTGTTTGTGATCAGCACCCTCTTGCTAATTCTCTCAGGTGAAGTAAATGTGGTGGCGTGTAGTGTGACCCAATTCAATGCCAAAGTGCCAAAGGAAATAAAGAATGAAATTGTGGTGTTGCTCTTGGACGGCTACTACAATCCTTTGCCTTCACAGCCATCTCGGTTAAAATTGGATATCACCTCAGCTAACACATCAAGTTTCACTACATGGGAATTTGTCGATAATAATGATGGGACATATACGGTTAGCTATCTGGCAACGGAGGTTGGTACTTACCGAATGTGCATCTCCTTTGACAAAGAACATATCCAGCCTTGGCCTTTTGACGTAAATGTGTATATAGCAGTAAGTCCATTACTTCTTTCTCTCACCGTGGTTTTTTTCTTCCCTTTTGGTTAGACAAAAGTCATTGTTCTTAGTCTGCTTGTTTTTGTGATTCTGCCATGATTATTTAGATGGATACTTTCCAAGAGCCTATGATGATGCAGTTAATGTGTGGGAACATGAGTCAATCTCTTTTAATCCATTGGAAAACGACTACTTTGCTGGCGACAATGCTAGCATTCTCGGTTTCTCACATGTGAGTAATGGAAGTGTCATGTTCTTCTGTTTTGCAGATTCGATTTATAGATTAGCAGAATATTTCTTTTCTATTGATTTCCGGATGTTAGCCAGGTCATGGTTCTCTTCTCAGGGATGGAAACCTCCTTACATATACGACATTCAAGGATTTTTCGGGAAATGACTCCTTTCTGTATACAATGGTTGATATTAGTGAAAACTTAGCCACAGCTACAGTATACACTTTTATTCTTACTGCTCCTCCTCAGTTTATCTCTTTTTCCGGCGGATTGCAAGCAACTGAAGATCTAATCAGTCCTAGATCAGGGCAAGTATTCTTTGGTTTTGCTTAGTGGGGTTTATCTTAGTTTTTTATACACTTCAGCTATTTTAATCTTGTTCTTGAATGTTATTTCAGTGGCGTCTCGGTTAGCAACGGAGGTGAAGATGGAAGGCTCTTAATCTTACAAGGTCAAATAGGAGTTATCAATCCCGCACTTCAGTCGATTCAATATCTCGGGTATAAATGGATTTTTTACAGATACTCTTTGTAAGATAGCTTCAAAATTTCACTCTCATATCTTTTTCTTTGGCCCTGCCTCCCTCAGAAACGAGAATTTTACCGGTGTTGATTCTCTTTGGCTGTCCACAATGAACAAGAATGGGATAAATCATGTGGATGTTCCAGTTTTTGTTGAACCCGTCAACGATCCACCGTTTATTAATGTTCCGCAATATATAGTGCTGGAGAGTAATGGGGATGAATCACTCATCTTTGACAGGGAAACATACAAGTGCAACTTCTCAGTTGGAGATCCAGATCTTAATAATTTTCCGGGTAATGTTAAACATCACTTAAAAGCTAACAACAAAAATTTTTTGACTGATGAAAATAAAATATCAGGAGGTGAATCTCATTTCTTAGTGGTTTCTCTGAACTAAAATCTTTCCCTCAAAGCTAAACCATCTCTGTGACTTGGTTGCAGTTCTTGGATCAGTGATTGTGGTGGAATCCCTTGTGGTATTCTCTCTCGCTACTTTGCTTCTGTTCTTCACTTGCAAATGCGCATTTCTTCTTGTACACGAGAGAAGAGAACAATATGTTCACAAGAACTCGCAGAAACCAACGGTAACTAAAGACTCACCTCTCTTGTGGGTTTCTTACATACATCCATAAAAATAAAAAAAAGGTAATTCTCTCTTCTGGAGCAGGAAAATGCAGAAATTCTGTTTAAGAGCGGTGTTTCAACAAGAACAATAACAGGTTGTCTCCCAGAGAGTATCTGGAATCGCCATCTGCGTCTGAGGTATATCTTAGAGACTGGGGGAAATGGTTGAATTGGATAAATAATATCCGTTGTTAGAATTGTATGCGCTTTTGTTTATTCGTTTGGTGGTATAGACACATGGGTGAAACTTCCGGCAAGCAGATCAATGAGCAGTCGCCAGAGATTAACATTGTTCCATTGGAGCTAGAGAAGGCTACAACTTCATGAATCTGAGCCATGGAAGAGGAGAGAAGAGATGTATTGGTTGTAATGCTCATTGATTCTATGATTACTTTTTTTTGGTCAGTTACCAAATGTAAATACAGATAACAACAGCTATAAGTTGATTAAACAAATTCCTATTCTTTTAATCCCAGTAGCTAGGTTCATAAAAGGACATGATTTTGAAACTAGAAACAAAAAATCATATTACCAGAAAACTCAAGTTTGGTTTGAGTTCGATCGACTTCCCTCTTATGGAAAATTGATCGAGGTCAAACCTCTTTACATCAAATAAGACAGACACATATCTGTAACCAAAATTAAGCAAACAAATCAACTGCATTGCCGTGGATTACATACATAATAAGAAGAGCTAATAAAGAGTTAAAATTGCCTTGTGGGAAGCAGAAAAGCTCCATCTTCCTGAAGAGTGTACTCGGAAACCCAATCATCCAAGAAGCTTGAATCATAATCTATGAGTTGATCAATATCCATCTCTAATTCATTCTCAAGCCCTTCAAAGTTGTCTACAGGTAATGCGCTCTTGTCCGTAATCGCGAGGATCTGATCATGCTCTTCTGTGTTGTCGTTGAAAACTGCAGGTAAATCATCATCATCATCTAAGATAACAACCTCTGTATCCTTGGTCTTGTTCAGACAATCATCGGGGATAAAACAAGTAGTGGATTGAAGATTTAGGGTTTGGTCCGGCTCTTGAGTTCCATTGTGTGAAACAGGATGATCGATGTTCTTCTTCATGTCGTTGTTCTTAAGGTCCTGATCATGATCGTCCAAGTCTTGTTGATTATTCCCCGAACGCAATTGCTTGACATCTTTCAACAGCTTCCTCATGGAATCGACCGCATCACTCAGTTGTTTGGGATTTTGCGATTTGGTAAAGGCCTCGTCTTGCCACCAAAACCCTAACCCTAGATTCTTTTGCGTCAAACAGATACCGACGTCTTCCCAAGTGGGTTTGTTGTTTTCCGACGGAAAAGGAGGACGTTGTCCGGAGAGAAAAGCGGAGACGAGGGAATCGACGGAGGAGTGGCCTGTTGAAAAGAAGAAGAATAAAAAGGCTCGAAGTCCATCAAACCCTAAGTCCCTAGGTTATTTTTGTAATCTATATAAACTCTTGTATGCTTTCATTGTTCTTTAATCTAGTACAACACAATCTTCTCCACAATACTTTATTTTCTCTTCGTCATCATCATCATTGATTCTCTTCATGTTATACTCCTTATAATCTCATAATCTCACATGGTATCAGAGCTTTAAGCTCCTAATCTCGTTTTCCACAAAACTCTAATCTCTGAAATCTCGTTTCTCTTTTCTATTTGGTTTATGGAATCATGTCGTCAAGCAGAAGTATTCTACCAAAGAGATCGAGGCTAAAAGTGATGCAGAACTAAAGCCTGAGGAAGAAAAGTGGTTCCAAGATAACAACAAAGCTCTTAGCATCATCCAACAGTCCTTAGACCCGCGGCTACTTGAAGGATACTCCTACTGTGACACCGCCAAAGAACTCTGGAACTCGCTACAGAAGATGTATGGTAACCTATCTAACCTTAGTCGTGTGTATGAGGTTAAGAAGGCGATTAATGACTTGGCTCAGGAAGAGATGGATTTCTCTGAGCACTTTGGTAGATTCAAATCACTCTGGGCCGAGTATGAGATGCTAAGGCCATCTACAAAAGATCCTACCGTGATGTTAGAAAGGAGAGAACAAGATCAAGTTTTTGGTCTACTTCTCACCTTAAACTCATCATACAAGGACGTGATCAAGCACATCCTGCGAGCGGACAAACTACCCTCTCTTGAAGACATATGCTCACAACTCCAGAAGGAACATGGTTCCTCCGAGTTATTCTCAGGCAAGAAAGACAAGGATCTAATCATTGCCAACAAAGTAAGCTATAAGGCGCTAGAAGAAAGGAAGAGTCTATCATGTGATCACTGCAAAAAGAAAGGTCATATCAAGGAAAAGTGCTGGATCCTGCATCCTCATCTCAAGCCGAGCAAGTTCAAAGACTCCAAGGCAAACTACTCCCAAGAAGAGGAGATTGCAAAAGGAGCTGGTTCAAGTTCTTCCGGATACAAAGTTGAGGAAGCTAGCACCGCCATTGTCGCCGTCCAGGATGAGTACGTGAAGAAGTCAGATCTTGATGCACTCATCAAAGCCTTGAAAGGGTCTGGTAAGGTTTCAGGTATATCTTTAAATGCTGAAATTGTACCGAACACTGTTAAACCGACTATCATTGATTCTGGTGCAAGTCATCATATGATTAGTAATAAGAACATGATTAGCAATATAACTCCAGCTTTAGGAAATGTAATCATAGCTAATGGTAGTAAAATTCCTGTTAAAGGTCTAGGTAATCTGAAACTATTTGGTAAAGAGTCTCAAGCTTTATACATGCCGAATTTTACTTCAAACCTAGTATCTGTTAAAATGAATTGCTACTGATTTAAATTGCTTGGTTATCTTTAGTCTTGATGAAGTATGGTTTCAGGATATTAGCTCCGGAATCATCATCGGTAAGGGAGCAACCAGAGGAGATCTTTATGTCCTTGAAGAGTTGAACTTAAGCTCCAGACTATCTGCTGATTTATCTATTGCTTTTCATTCTGTTATTTCTGAAGCGAATAATGTTTTATGGCATGCTAGACTAGGCCATCCAAATTCTAAAGCTTTAAGTTTATTGTTCCCAAGTGTTAAGTTAAAACATACTATTGAATGTGAAGCTTGTATTCTTGGAAAACATAGTCATTCAGTTTTTCCCAAATCTAATGTGGTTTATGAAAATTGTTTTGATCTTGTTCATTCTGATGTTTAGTCATCTCCTTGCGCATCTAGAGAGAACCATAAATATTTTGTTACATTCATTGATGAGAAATCGAAATACACTTGGGTAACTTTGCTTGCATCAAAAGATAGGGTCTTAGAAGCATTCAAGAATTTCCAAAGTTATGTGACTAATCAATACAATGCAAGTATTAAGGTTTTCAGGTCAGATAACGGAGGGGAGTAAACGAGTAATGCGTTCAAAGACCATCTTGCAAAGCATGGAATCATACATCAAACCAGCTGTCCGTATACACCTCAACAGAATGGTGTAGCCGAGAGGAAGAACAGACATCTGATGGAGATTACTAGAGCCATGATGTTTCACAGCAATGTTCCAAAAAGTTTCTGGTCGGATGCTGTGATCACGGCGTGTCATCTCATTAACAGGATTCCGACACAGATGCTGAATGATTTATCTCCGTTTCAAGTTCTAAATAAAACCAAACCATATCTTAATCACTTACGTATGTTTGGTTGTGTGTGTTATGTGATGACTCCAGATGCCCTAAGAAACAAGCTCGAACCGAAGAGTGTCAAAGCTATGTTTATTGGGTACTCAAGTACTCAGAAAGGGTATAAGTGTTTTATTCCAGAGACTAGACGAGTGATGGTCTCTAGAGATGTGAAGTTCATTGAAGGAAAATGATTCTATGAAGACAAAAATTAGGAAAGCATCAAAGACTTATCCCAATCAGCCTCAGATAGAGCTACAAACCTCAAGAACCTGATGAAGAATCTGGTTATCGATCTACATGAAGACAACAAAGCAATACAAGCTCCTATCCAGACGTTACCAGAAGCTGAAGTTCACCCCATCCTGAGCATGAGGGGGAGACAAACACAGAAGATGAAGCAGATTCTATCTCTTCTCACGATGAAGAACAAGAAAAAGAAGAGCTTCAAGACCATCCGGCAGTTCATGATCATGATGAAGATAAACCTGAAGCTGAACCAGAACCGGTACAAGAACTAGTACAAGGACTGAGAAGAGGTACTAGAAACAGAAAATCGTCTAAATAGAACGACGGAAAAACCTACTACAACAACAACTCAGTAGCTCATCCAATACAAGCTGTTTGCTCTCTTGCATCATTTCCAGAAGAACATCAAGCCTTCGTGGGAAAATTAGATGCTAACTTTATTCCTGAGACTTATGAAGAAGCAATGGAGATCAAAGTATGGAGAGAAGCAGTTGGAGAAGAGAACAACACAATGGTGATTAATGAAACCTGGGATGAATCCGATTTACCTGAAAGGAAAAAGGCAGTTAGCTCGAGGTATGTATTCACCATCAAGTACAAGGGTAATGGAGATTTGGAAAGGTACAAAGCAAGACTTGTGGCAAGAGGTTTTACCCAGACATATGGGAAAGATTATCTAGACACATTTGCACCAGTGGCCAAACTTCATACTGTACGAGTTGTGTTCTCTTTGGCTACAAACCTTGAATGGGACTTATGGCAGATGGATGTGAATAATGCTTTTCTTCAAGGTGAACTAGAAGAAGAAGTATACATGACTCCACCTCTCGGTTGTTCTTCTCTGTGCATTCCGGGCAAAGTTCTGAAGCTTAAGAAAGCGATCTATGGTCTGAAACAATCTCCAAGAGCTTGGTACCACAAGCTGAGTACGACCTTAAAGGCAAAAGGGTTCAAGAGATCTGAATCAGATCATTCTTTGTTCACTTCAAAGAGCCAAAAAGGTATAGTAGTTATCCTAGTATACGTTGATGATATTATCGTTACTGGGAATGACAAGGTAGGTGTTCAAGACACTAAACTCTATCTCAAATCCGTTTTTGACATTAAAGATTTGGGTGAACTAAAATACTTCCTTGGGATAAAAGTATGTAGAACAAAGGAAGGCTTGTTTCTATCTCAAAGGAAGTATACATTGGATTTGTTATCTTTGACAGGTAAATTAGGTTCTAAACCGGCAAAGACCCCACTCGAAGAAGGATACAAAGTGATCCGAGAGGGGGAGATTGGCGATCAACCATATGAAAATCCAACACTCTATTGAAGACTAGTTGGTAAGTTAATCTATCTCACGATTGCACGTCATGATATTTGCTTTGCTGTGAATCAGGTAAGCCAGCATATGTAAGTCCCCAAGAAGCATCATTGGAACATGGTTGAGAGAATTCTCAAGTATCTGAAAGGTGCTCCCGGACAAGGCATATGGATGGGTTGTAACAAGGATACCAAAATCGTAGGTTATTGTGACGCTGATTGGGCAGGAGACAGGAACGATATGAAGTCCACTACAGGTTATTGCACATTCGTAGGAGTCAACTTAGTCACTTGGAAGACAAAGAAACTGAAGACAGTGGCACTATCAACTGCTGAAGCCGAGTATAGAGCCATGAGAAACCTTACTACAGAGTTGATATGGCTTAAAGAACTTCTCAAGGAATTAGGCGTTGACCAGAAGGATCCTATCACCATGCACTGCGACAATCAAGCGGCTATTCACATAGCATCAAACTCAGTGTTTCATGAAAGAACCAAGCATGTAGAGTTAGATTGCCACAAGGTCACAGAAATGGTAGAAAGGAAGGTTATCTTACCTTGCTACACGAAAAGCTCAGATCAGTTGGCTGATATCTTCACTATAGCTGCGAGCATAGGAGTCTGCAAGTTCATTCACTCCAAGCTCGGACTCACCAACCTGATCAAAGACTAGAAGATCCTAAGCGAGTACTCTTAAGTACCTGGTGGAAAAGAGCTGCCTAACTGACCGTCCCAAGTGATCATCAGAACAGCTGTGTCATTTCAGATAAGCACAAAGAGCTTCGGAGAGAGGCTTGTGAACTTGAGAAGTCAAGTTCACAGGGGTGTTGAAAAGAAGAAGAATAAAAAGGCTTGAAGCCCATCAAAATACAAAGACATTAAATAGGTCCGTTTTAAGAGAAACCCTAAGTCCCTAGGTTATCTTTGTAATCTATATAAACTCTTGTATGCCTCCATTGTTCTTTAATCTAGTACAACACAATCTTCTCCACAATACTTTATTCTCTCTTCGTCCTCATCATCATTGATTCTCTTCATCCTATACTCCTTATAATCTCATAATCTCACATGGCCGAAGGAGAAGAAGGAGACGTTGGAATTGGAGGAAGGAGGAGTGGCTAAGATGGCGATCTGTGCGCCGGAGATAAGACAAATCTGTGAGGCTTTGCTGAAGAGACCGCCACTACGTTTGGTAAAAGCGACTCTGTCTTTGTGATCTTCTCGATCGCAATCTTTTGCTTAGTGCCTCCGCCTTTCTTCACTATTCTGAAAGAGAGAAAATCGAGAGCAGAGAGTTGAGAATAATCGAGAGCAGAGAGAGTAGTGGAGAGGTTTTCGTTTTTTTTGCGTGTGGAGAACACAATTTCTCTGATATCGAGTTATATATAGACAATTACAAAAAAGGAAACATTATGAACCGAGTAATATGTAACCACTTCAATCTGATATCAATCCAATTTTATCTGGTTTACTCAAAACCACAAGCTGTTTCACCGAGAATCAAAACGAAACCAGTTAAACTTCAATTTATTCGGTTCACATGGTTACTGAACCGATTAAACCAATGCTAAGCCTGCCGATCCAAATAAAATTCGACACTGGGAATGGGCTTGTAGAAAGCCCACCATCTGTCAGAGAATCCTCTCCCTTCTCTTGGTTTTGGCGCCAAATCTCCCGCTCGACAGGATCTCAATCTCAGCACTCAGCAGAGAGAGAGAGAGAAGAAGAAGATCTGATGGCTTCGGCTTCGGAAATGGGATCGGCGGATTTCGAGACATCGGTCTCCACATCGGACGTGGAGCTCTTGAAGAGGGCGTGGCGTAACGAGAAGGCGGCGCCGGAGATGCTTCAGTACGAAGCGGCTCTCGTCGATAGAGCCAAAGAGCAGATTGAATTGTTGGTATATTTTCCTTACTTCTCTTGCCTTTTCCTTCCTCAAGATTCAATTGCTTCTCTCCAGAAAATTGCCACCAAATCAGACAGAAATTGGTCCGCGATCCTAATTAGCCTTTCCAGGGAAATCTTAGAATAGTACCGCGTATAATCGATTTCCAATTGCTAGTGGAAAGAGTTGTGTTTCCAATTCTTCAGTTTTGCAAGATTTTGTAATTACAGGAAGAAACAATTGAAGAGTATGTGGAAGATGGAATCGATCCTCTGGTGGTGTCACTTTATCAGATGGATTTGGACAGAACTCAGTTTCTACTCAGATCATATCTTAGGGTTAGGCTTCTCAAGGTAAGCTTTTTTTTTGTTTCTTTAAAGTTTCTCCTGCAATCTCTATTTCACGCTTCTTCCATTTTCATGAGTGTCAGATTAACTCTCTGAGATTATCAACGTTTATTTCAAGTGTTTAATGTAGTCTTAAAAAAGCATGATGTGTTTGGTTTAAAGAGAATGTTGCTTCTAATGGTGGTTTTTGTTGCAGATAGAGAAGTTCATGTTCCACAACCACAAGTCAGAAGAAGCTCAACAGCGGCTCTCTGAGCAAGAGAAGGTGTTTGCTAAAAGGTTTGTTTTTGTTACAAAATTGTCTGATTTGATGTTTATTGTGGCTGGTGTCATGGGACATATACGAATGATTTCAGGTGTGCTGGTGATTTGGAAAAGCATTTTGAAGAGAGTGTACTGGTTAAGTTGCCTGAGAATTATCAGTCGGTTCTCAAGCAATCCCTTATTAGCGAAGTGGATGACATGGGTACGCACACCTAACCTAACTAATTTGCTATGCAGGATTCATATTCTGTCTCTGAAAATATGGAATCTCAATTGGTTTAGACAGTAGCTAGTGTTAGTGATGACTATAATTGTGGATTTTGGTGATTTACAGTGCCGCAGCCGCATTTGGATACTTTTGTTGTTTGCAGAAGCAACAACTTTGTCTCCCTCAATCTATATGAAGAGTGAGAAGTTTGCAACTCCTTGACATTATTTCTCCATACAGAAACCTTTCTGTAAATTTAAGTGAGTTTCCGCTTTTTTGGCAGAGGAGAGAGCCCCGAAACTGTGGAGATGGAGCGTGGTGATCTCTACTTCATACGTTACAAGATTGTGAGAGGGGCGATCGAATCTGGGAAAATTGACTTGATCTGAGCTCAAAAGCGGTTTCCACTCAAACCTCTTTTAAAGTTTTGGATGGTGCTACTGTTCATGCTACATATGATCTTAAGTTGCTTGAGTTGTATAGTGAATATCTATCTATATTGTTTGAGTTTCCTGACGTCGTCAATGATAGAAAAGTATCGTTGTTTCTTGTGCCTATAATTGTTATTGATTTTCTTCGAACTTAAAGTGTTTTTAGTCCCATTGGCAAAGGCTTTAGACCATCTCCAAATCATTTCCTCATTTTTAACTCTAAAATGAAATATCACTAACTGAGGTTTTGTATGTCTTCAACCCGTTACAAACCTACAATATTTGGAACTCCATATATGAAAACAGTTTGGGGTCTACGGTTTTACAGGCTTGGTGGTGTTCTAGCCACCTTATGTATTTGTCGGAGGTATTTTGCACTCTGTTTGATTGGCTTTGTTGTAGACTTTAGAGTTTGGGTCCCTCGGTTTGGAGGTTTAATTAGGATCATAGTTACTATGCACTTTAGTTTCTCTCTGGATTTGGTGTTTAGAATTGTGTCACGTCTCTTTGACTGGGTTCGTTTTTCGGATGAACTTTCGTTGTGGAGGTATCTACAATAGAGGATATATTGATCTCATGGGCTTAAATGTAATTACTAGGGTCTTAAGCCCTAAACTATGTGTATATATATATATATTGTAACACTCACTCAATAATACAATTAAGAGAGCATTCTCCTACATGGTATCTGATAACTCCACTCCCAACCCCACCGTAACCGAGACACTCGTGGTTATGCCTTCACCAACGCTCTTGCATATCAACATGACGAATGTCACAAAATTGACTGATTCCAATTATCTAATGTGGAGTCGCCAAGTCTACGCTCTTCTCGATGGTTATGCCCTTGTTGGACATCTCGACTGCTCTACGATTGTCCCATCTGAAACCATTGTTATTTCTGACACTACCTCCATCAATCCCGAGTATACTCTGTGGAAAAGGCAAGATCAACTCATATTCAGTGCATTGCTTGGTGCAATCTCTCAAAATCTTTAACCTTTGGTGTCCCGCGCTGTCAATTCTGCTGCGATTTGGGAGACTCTGGCCTCAACTTATGCGAAACCAAGTCGCTCTCATCTCAGACAACTATGTGAGCAACTCCGCAACTTGAAAAAGGGAAACATGACGATCACTGCTTATGTTCAAGGGGTGACCACTAAGTTTGATCAACTAGCTTTGCTTGGTAAGCCTTTAGACCATGAGGATCAGATCGATCACATCATCGCTGGTCTCCCTGAAGAGTACAAGCCGATCATTGATCAGATTGAAGGTAGAGAGACTCCGCCATCTGTTACGGAGGTTCACGAACGTCTACTTAACCATGATCTACACCTCCAATCAGCTGTTGCGCTTGTGTCTACTCCGGTTCCTATCACAGCGAATGTGGCTAATTATCGTCCTCAACGGAATCACACCAACTACAACAACCGTAACAACAACGGTCGTGGAGCCTCTCACTCACAGTTGCAACACTCCAACTCTCGTCAAGATCACCGCTCTCCAAGACCATACAATGGACGTTGTCAACTCTGCGGAATTCACGGTCATAGTGCTCGTACGTGCTCTCAACTTGCTTCACATGCCACCAACAACAACTCCCGGACTGGTTCGTCTTCTCCGGCCACTCCGTTCACTCCTTGGCAGCCGCAGGCCAATGTGGCTATGACATCTTCACTCCCGGGAAGTCAGTGGCTATTGGATAGCGGCGCCACTCATCATATCACATCGAAACTCAATAACCTCTCTTTTCACCAGCCTTACAACGGTGGTGATGAGGTTCTTCTTGGCGACGGTAAAGGTCTTGCAATAACTCACACTGGTTCTACCACTCTTCCCCTCCCTACTCGTCCAATTACCTTGAATAAAATCTTATGCGTTCCCAACATTAACAAAAACCTTATCTCAGTTTATCGGTCGTGCAACACTAACAAAGTTTCCGTTGAATTCTTTCCTGCGCATTTTCAAGTGAAGGATCTCTGCACGGGAACCCCATTACTCCAAGGAATACTAGGGAAGAACTATATGAGTGGCCAGTATCCCCTTCCTTAGCCGTCACATACTTTGCCTCACTGAGCTCAAAAACGTCACTTCGATCATGGCATCACCGCCTTGGTCATCCATCTTTACACATTTTACAATCTGTTATTTCTCGTTTTTCTTTACCCATTTCTTTTTCATCAGACTCACCTCATAAACACTTGTCTTGCGTTGACTGTTCCATGAATAAAAGCCACAAATTACCATTTTCTGAAACCACTATTTCTTCGACTCGTCCTCTTGAAATCATTTACTCTGATGTTTGGACATCTCCTATTTTATCGGTTGATGGTTTTAAATATTATCTGATTTTGATGGATCATTTCACTCGTTACACATGGCTCTATCCACTTAAGTAGAAGTCTCACGTCAAAGATACTTTCACCGCTTTCAAGCCCCTCGTCGAGAATCGCTTTCAAACCAAGATTGGAACTCTTTATTCTGATAATGGTGGAGAATACATTGTTCTCTGTGGGTTCCTCTCATCTCATGGCATCTCTCATCTTAAAACTTCTCCGCACACTCTGGAACACAACGGCATATCCGAACGCAAACACCGTCATGTCGTTGAAACTGGGTTAACTCTCCTTTGTCATGCCTCCATTCCAAACACGTATTGGAGCTATGCTATGGCTGTTGCGGTCTATTTGATTAATCGAATGCCTACACCAATTCTCTCCAATGTCTCACCATTTCGGAAGCTGTTTGGAAATGACCCGAATTATGTGAAGCTACGAGTTTTTGGCTCTCTTTGCTTCCCCTGGTTGAGACCATACACAAGTCATAAGCTCGAACATCGCTCATCACCATGTGTTTTTCTTGGTTACTCACTTACACAAAGTGCGTACCTATGTCTCGAGCCAGTGATGGGTCGTATCTATACCTCTCGGCATGTTCAATTTGACGAAACTAACTTCCCATTTCAACAGTTAATTCGACAAACCAAACAAACCATCCCTGAACCACCACTCTCTATTCCAGCCCAAACCATTACTACTGTGCCGCTCGTCCCTACATCAAGTAATGGGGTTCCCAGCTCGATCCTTCACGTGCCACCGATCCCAACGGTGCTCCCGAACTCAACGGCAACTTCTGTTAATGGTGCACAACAGGTACCTTCTTCTCCCTCTCCAACATCATTATCGCCTAACATCTCTTCTTCTCCTAATGTTTTTGAACTAGCAAATACCCCAAGCCCATTACCAGCCCCAAGCCCAAATCTAACACCACACCCAAATATTAGCCCAAGCCCACATCCATCCTCTTCTTCTCCTTCTCACGATTCATCCCCTGAACCATCACCATCACCAACCATAAATCAGCCTCCTCCACCAATACATCAACCAAATCCTCCAAACCCAATCCCAAACCAACATACGATGCAAACTAGAGCAAAGAAACACATCGTAAAACCCAACAAAAAATATTCTCTTCTTACCATCAAACATCCATCCAAAACAGACATTCCCACTACCGTCAACCAAGCATTGCAAGATCCAAACTGGCGCCCACCAATGTCTGAGGAATTTGATGCCCAAATTCGTAATGGAACATGGGAGTTGGTACCGTCACATCCATCTCTGAATCTGGTTGGTGTTCGATGGGTTTTCACTATCAAAGAACTTCCTGATGGCTCGGTCGACAAGTATAAAGCACGACTTGTCGCAAAGGGTTTTCACCAACGATATGGTTTGGATTACTCTGAAACCTTTAGCCCTGTTATTAAGTCAACAACTATTCGCATTGTTCTTGGTTTTGCAGTAACTAAAGCCTGGTCTATCCGACAATTGGATATCAACAATGCTTTTCTTCAAGGCACACTTGACAAAGAAGTCTACGTTGCTCAACCACCAGGGTTTGTTGATCCTGACAGGCCAGGCCATGTTTGCAAATTGAAGAAAGCATTATACGATCTTAAACAAGCTCCGCGTGCGTGGTATCAAGAACTGAAAACATTTATCATCTCTTCTGGTTTTGTAAACTCTCATGCCGATGCCTCCTTATTCATCTATAATGATGGACGTGATTGTGTATATGTCCTTGTCTATGTTGACGACATTCTCGTTACGGGCAGCAACAACTCACTCATTGACAAGTTCCTTCTTGCCTTGGCTGATCGTTTCTCACTCAAAGACCTCGGTGAACTAAGCTACTTTCTTGGGATTGAAGCCACACGAACATCAGAGGGCATACATCTTATGCAAAACAAGTATATTCATGACCTTCTTGTCAAGCAGAATATGATCACCACAAAACCAGTCTCCACACCAATGGCCTCCTCTCCGAAATTATCTATTCGTTCTGGTACTATACTACCCGCGACAGATGCTTCTCATTATCGGACCATTGTTGGATCTCTGCAATATCTTGCTTTCACACGCCCGGACATTGCTTATGTTGTCAATCGCCTATCTCAGTTTATGCATCAACCGACGGATGAACATTTTAAAGCTGCAAAACAGGTTCTTCGATATTTAGCGGGTACTTCGAAACACGGTATTTTTCTCTCCTCCAAGAACACTATCTCCTTACATGGCTTCACGGATGCAGACTGGGCTGGTGACATTGATGATTTCGTATCAACCAATGCATATGTGATGTACTTGGGCAATCATCCTATCTCGTGGTCTTCCAAAAAGCAGAAAGGTGTAGCTCGTTCGTCTACCGAAGCTGAGTATCGCTCGGTTGCTAATGGAGCCTCTGAAATACGATGGATTTGTTCTTTGATGACCGAGCTAGGGTTTTCCCTTCCCACATAACCGGTGCTCTACTGTGACAACATTGGCGCTACCTATCTCTGCGCAAATCCCGTGTTTCACTCCCGCATGAAACACATTGCCTTAGACTATCATTTTGTTCGTGACAACATCCAGTTTGGTGCCCTTCGAGTCTCTCACGTCTCTACTAAGGATCAGCTCGCCGACACACTCACCAAACCTCTTCCACGCGCACGTTTTCAAGAGATCAAGAGCAAGATAAGCGTGACCAAGGTCCCTTCATCTTGAGGGGGTGTATAGAGGATATATTAATCTCATGGGCTTAAATGTAATTACTAGGGTCTTAAGCCCTAAACTATGTATATATATATATATATATATATATATATATATATATATATATATATATATTGTAACACTCACTCAATAATAAAATTAAGAGAGCATTCTCCTACATCTACTAGCCCTCTCCCTAGATCTCTTTAGGGTTAGGGATTGGTTTCAAGGCAAAGCAATGGCTTCAATCTTCAGTTTTTTTCTTGTGAGGATGTGACATGTCTTTAGTCTGTAGATGGCTGGAGTTGGTTTACGAGTGTCCACGTGTAAGATTTGTTAGTCCTCTTTGATGTTTTTTCAATCTGAGATCAGGATTTTTATTTTAAGCCTAGGTCTTTTTCGAGTTCTCTATGCCTTTGCTCTAGTTTTTGTTGGTGTTATCGATGGTGGAGCTTGCTTTAATCCTGCCTTCAAGTCCTCTAATTTTTGAAGTTGCCTAATATACTTTTTCCAGTGATCAAAACCAAGTACCTGTTTCTTATTTTGAGGACATCCAAAAATAGGTTTCTCCGACTATGAATCATTCTCTAACCAAAGAGATAACTGATTCAGAAATTAAACAAACGGTTCTATTGGTCTTGACAGAGCTTCAGGTCCGGACGGCATGAATGGTGCTTTCTTTCAGCAGGTATGGTCCATCGTTGGCGAGACAATTATCAGTGAAGTCAAAGAATTTTTATCCTCTGGTTTCATGAAGCATCAATTGAATCACACCAACATCTTAATCCCAAAAAATGAACAAGAAAGACCTGAAACGATGATGGATTTCCGCCCAATAAGTCTATGCAACGTTGCATACAAAATCATCTAAAAAATTCTGGTTTTTCAGATGCAACCAATACTTTCGATAGTAATCTTTGAAAACCAATCCGCCTTTGTACGAGGGGAAAAATATAGGGGACAACATTTTCATTGCTCACGAGCTAATCCATGCTCTCCAAGTTCGTCCACGACAAGCAAAAACCTATATGGCTGTGAAAACAGACATTAGTAAGGCCTACGATAAAGTTGAGTGGAACTTTTTACGGGAAGCTATGCTATCACTGGTTTTCTGTGACAAATGGACCGAATGGATAATGTCTTGCATACGTTTAGTCACTTATTTGGTCTTAATCAATGGATCACTATATGGCTATATTCAACCACAACAGGGTATTCGTCAAGGAGATCCATTATCTATTCGTCATTTGCGCAGAAATGCTCTCCCAAAAGCTCGATCTTGCACAAAATCGAAACAAATTTTAGCGGTTGTCAATTAGCAACGGAGGAACGAGGATCAATCATTTATTTTTTTCAGATGACTCGCTGTTTTTCTGTAAGGCTAACTCCAATGACAGCAATGCTCTAGCTTCTATATTACACGAATATGGAGCTATATCTGGACAACTTGTCAACCATCAGAAGTCTTCAATATCTTTTGGATCGAAAGTTTACCAACAAAACAAAGATATTGTTCATCATTAATTATAGATCACAACAACTGGTGGATGTGGTAAATAGTTGGGCCTTCCTGAGCAATTTGGTCGCAAAAAAAAAAACAGAAATGTTCAACAACATAATCGATAAAGTTCGGGAAAGAACAAAAGAATGGAACAATCAGTTCCTCTCGGCTGCTGGCAAGGAAATCCTTTTGAAATCTATTGCGCTAGCAATGCCGGTTTATACCATGAACTTTTCAAAATTTCGAGGACAATTTGCGACGAAATACATGGCTTGCTATCAAAATTCTCTTGGGTGAGTTGGAAAAAACTATCATTCCCAAAAAACCAAGGTGGACTTGGATTTCGGGATCTCAATGATTTCAATTCCGCACTCCTTGGAAAATAGGCTTGGCGAATTCTTCAATCTCCGACCTCTCTCCTTTACCGCATTCTTCAGAGTAGATACTTTCCCAATGATAACTTATAAATGCACAAGGGGACTCAAAACCATTGTATGGTTGGAACTCTATCTTTCATGGTTGGGACTTGTTAACTAAAGGCCTCATTTGGCAACTCGATGAAGGCAATATTGATGCATTTAAAGATAACTGGATTCCATCACATCCTCCACGACCGGCATCCTCCTCGGTTGACAATTTCAATACAAAGGTAAGAGATTTATGGGCCAATAAACAGTGGGACAACAATAAACTACACGGAATTGAGGATGCAGATAGAAATGAAATCTTTCAAATCTACATCCCAAAGCATCCATGCCCCGACAAGTTAGTGTGACACTATACTAAAGACGGTATTTACACGGTCAAGTCCGGATATTGGCTGGCTTCCCTAAAACTAACCAACCAATCTCCCCTCCTTACGGTTTTCCCCACATTAAGACCAAGGTATGGTCTTTCCCATTGATCCCAAAAATAAAAATGTTTGTTTGGCGAGCATTATCTCAAGCTCTTGCCATCATATCCAGCCTCTGCGATAAAGGTATTCCCATTGACCCTTTTTGCCAACGATGCACTCTAACCCACAAAACCCCCAACTACGTCCTTTTTAGTTGTCCCCACGTTCTGGAAACGTGGAACCTCTCCCCCGGAAACCCTTTCTAAGGCACCAATCCGTGTGATGTTTTAGACGAAAACATCAAAGTGCTTTACACCAATCATATCTCAACAACCGATCTCTCCTTCTAACTAACCTCTCGATTCTAGCTACTTTGAAGTCTTTGGAAAGCTAGAAATTATATGATTTTCAAGGGATGTAAATGGGAACCAAGTGACATACTTGATGTGATCCAAGGCAAAGGAGCTCATGCAAGCCATTCAAAGGATGTTCGAGAAGGCACAAGACGGAGGAATCACCGAGACCAACCGGGTCGTGACGTTCATGCAAGTGGAGGAAAAAGATCAAAGAAACGTCTAAGTGACAAGTGCCTAGTTTGTACTTTTTTTCCATGTTCGGTTTTATCCCAATGGGTTTTCCCGAACATGGTTTTTAACGAGGCAAGCTAGGTTACTTACCCCTTTCAGTTAGTAATTTTCCTTGGTTTTTACGTGGGCCATTTTTCAAGAATTCAAACCCATTTCATCAAGCCCAACTCGCTAAGCCCAAACCCATTTCACAAAAGAAGCCCATGCGAAATCTTATCTCTTTTTGATAAGATTTTTCGAATCAAAGTTACATTTTCCAAGGTATTTTGCATGCATCTCATTTATGAGTCAAACTTACTTAATATGTTTTGTTATTTCCAAGGGTGGTTGCATGTAACCTACCCTTGGCCTATATATATGTTTTCCTACTCTCATTTTCAATCCATCCAAGTTTTTAAAGAATCAAATCTCTCTTCTTTACTTGCGATCAAACCACCGAACCTAAACCCTTCGGCCATTTTCTCTACAAGAGAATTCTCTTTCCATCTTGGTGCGTAATATCCAAGTGGTTCGAGCCTTCAACCCTTCACCGAGTCTTTCATACTCGTGTGATTGTATTCATTATTCTTCATCCGTCCATTCTCTTTCCGTCTCATCCTTTATCCGCATCCATTTCACCGCAAATTCCACCGTTTAAGATTCGGCTCCGCATCAAAGTTAAAATTGGAATATTTGTAACTGATACGCTTTTCGTTACAGTTGATGCGAATCATATCACCTTCTTCTGACACAGTATCACCATGAAAAACTTCAAATGTTTATGCTCCTTTGTTTATCATTTGATTAGTTTTGATTGTTTGTTTATGGAAAGTTTTGTCGACATCGATTTTCTAAAAAGTTACGTCTAACTATGATATTCTGACTAACAACAATAAAATACCTTTTAATCTCCTTTTTCCACGATCACCACATTTTCCAAATAAACATGTAAACTGAATGCTTTTTTTTTATAACCATATATTAATTTGTCGATAATTGTATTTTCTTTTGTGAAAACATAATTTACTCACCGTATTTGTAACAAATATCACAACCACATATTCCATGTAACATATACTTTATAGAAATTTCATTACGATATATTCTTATATTTAGAAAAAAATTAAATTTCGTATATGCTAATAATTTTATTAGCGATTAAGTAACATTTATTTGTTTTTTAATTACCTCTTAGTTTCAATAATTCATATATTATAAAAACGTATACAACAAAAATATTTTTAAAAACTAATCGTAAATAGAACTATTTTAAAATAGCTATTGTATTTGTAGTATCTTTGAAATTTTTCCCAAAAAAATTCTAGTTGTTACGTTTTTAATCCTAACTACGCGCGGGTATATGTTGATTTATTGGTTTGATATATTTGGGTTCGTAATATGTTAATTAGCTAAACTCTATATAAATAATGCAAAAATACAATAGTAAGAAGGTTATACAATTTTTGATTTTTGCTTCTTTTTACCAAAAATACAATGTTTGATTTTTGTCAAATAATTTGTACAATACTTATTCTATTTAATAAATAAGAAAAAAATTCATAAAAGGGAACATTATTGTCTTGATACCATAGGTTTTTTAAATTGTTCTTGACAATGGAATAAAATAATTATTAAATTAAAAAATGATTTCTTTGGTAAACTTATGAATGATTCTTTTAATTACTGGTTTTTCTTGTTATAAAATTAGTCTAACTATGAGTTTCAATAGCAAATGGATTAAAATGTTTAAGGAAATAAATTATTGGCATTAAGGTATAAATATATAGAATTACAAGCAAAATTGGACATTACTTATTTAAACTAAAATTTCAGAACCAAGAAAAAGTTTCGAGAACAAACAATTAATGTTAAAACTACAAAAGTGCTTAAACTATCAAAGTATTCATAAAGCTAACTAAATTGGAAAATCGAAGGCATTTGTAACTATACACTTTTCGTTAGAGTTGATGCCAATCGTGACACCATCTTCTGACACTATATCACCATGAACAACTCCAAATGTTTATGCTCCTTTGTTTACCATTTGATTAGTTTCGATTGTTTGTTTATGGTAATTTTTGTCGACGTCGATTTTCTACAAAAATACGTTTAAGTATGATTCTCTGACTGACAACAATTAAGACCTTTTAATCTCCTTCTTTTTCTTCGATCACCACATTTTTCAAATAAACATGTAGACTGAGTGTTTTTTTTTTATAACAATATACTAATTTGTCGATAATAATATTTTTCTTTTGTGAAAATGTATATACTTATTGTATTTGTAACAAATATGACAACCACATATTCCATGTAAGCAACATATATTTTATAGAAATTTCATTACGATAAATTCTTATATTTAAAAAAAAATTACATTTCATATATGCTAATAATTTTATTAGCGATTAAGTAAAATTTAATGTTTTTAATTACGTCTTGGTTTCAATAATTCATATATTATATTCTTTGCAAAAATACATATATTTAAAAAAAAATTGGAAAGAAGAAAATAAAAAAATCGACTTAAAAAAAATTAAAGTTAGATAAAAAGAAAATAAAAAAACACTTCATAAAATTTATAGCTATTTTTCAATTGTAAAACGTGGCGATTATTTAACTTATAGCCTTCTATAGGATATGCAACATTAAGTCAACTTGTTTTATTTCCCTTTTAGTCAACTAAGTCACATTTCCAATTTCGTTTCTCTTTTACGTATTATGGCTAATTCTCTTGTTTTTCAATTGTATACTTGATTTATTGTTATTAGAAGATATTAGCGTATGTGTAGGCTGGTGTGAAATTTTTTAATTGGATGTTTAAAATTTTATGTAGACACTAATATACATTAGATAGATGTTTATAAAAATGTTAATGGAAAAAGATTAAAAGATGGAATAAAATATTATATATTCTTAGAAGTTTTCTAGTTATCGATAAGTAAGAAAGTTTAATTTTTATGTGGTCAATAGTAACAATGTTAAAATAAGAAATTTATATGGGATATTCCCAGGAAGGAAATGACAGATATCATAAATTGAAAATCTTTTTATGAGCAAAAAACCAAAAAAACCATTAGTTAAAGGGAACTTAACTTAAACAGCACATAAATTAGGTAATATTACTAGAAGTATACAAAATTTTTTTTATTACTGATTTATTTTAAATGTCCAGCGTGTCCTTGTAATTACGTTATGACAAAAAAAACTAATTACAAAAATGTCATTACTTTTGAGTGCCACGTCAGATAAAATCCGGCGCCAAATAGGAAATCGCTGACGTGTATTAATGAACTCAGCCGTAAAGCATTACGGCGGTATTGACGGCTGAGTTATATATACGATGTGGCTGACTTAAAAAAATTGGTTGATTTACATATACAAATAAGCCAAACGATACGGTTGACTTACAAAACTTGGCTGATTTAAGATCTTCTGGCTGACTTAAGATTTATGTGACGGCTGAGTTTACAAAAATCTGCCTGATTTATGAGCTAATGGCTGACTTACGTACATATATGACGGCTGATTTGTACATCGGCTGGTTGAGACATGTTTCTCACGATGATGGAATGATCATCGACTGGCTGTGTTACTAAACAGACGGCTTACCTATGAAAGATTGTTACGGCTGATTTAAGTATAATTAGCGTAAATCAGCCGTGTTTAGCTTGATTAATAGTAAACTCGGTCTTATTACGTCTGATTTATTAGCGAGAGATTAATTACTACAATAATATTCATTTGACGGCTGATTTATTGGACGATACAACTGACATAATATTTTCCAGCTGATCTACGCCCTTTTATGGCCTCTTTTCGAACCCGATTTTTGTTGTTTTTATTACTGAAATAGTATTCACGTTGCAACTGACTTACATATGCATTTGATGACTGATTTAGTTAGGCTGATTTACGTTTTCGTTTTGTGGCTCACTTGCCATATAAGCAAAAAATTAATGACATCAAATCCAATTTTCCATGTCATCAGCTCCTATTTTCCATGTCATTTTCCATGTCATTGTTAGAATTTTATGTTGTGACGCTGTGTCTTCTTCTTCTTCATCTATTTATCTTCTTTATCATCTGAGACTCAGAAACTTAATCGTCACCCTCTTCATCTATTTTCCTTCGTCATTATTATTTTTCATTGATCTTTGTTCGAGATCTTATGGATCCGGTAATTATTGTTTCCGGTAACTGGGTCAAGAAAAACAGATACGTATTCAACGCCGACGGTAGAGGGTGTAGAGTTCTGTATTTAAATGATGAAACAACACACGACGAACTTGTGAAGTCTGTACTCGATGATTACGGATTGAACGAGTTGAGCCATCAGATTCAGCTGAGCTACATGTTCTCGAATAAAACTTTGAAAACAATGGCGCACGATACTCCACTAGTTTACGTCTCCAATACTCGACAGTTGATAGGTTTTCTAAGCCTAAGGAAATTCGAACAGATACGTCTCTGTGTAGAGATTACGGAGAAAAAGGAGAGCGAAATTAGTCGGAATGACGAAGTGAGAGAGAAGAAGAAAAGGTTATTCAGTTATGGCTCAAAAGTAGAATCTACATACGAAGATTACAGTGGTTTAAGTAATGATAATTGTCCTGGTGTTGAAACAAAATACGAAGATAAACGCGACGATTAAGACATGGATTGCGCAAGTAAAATGGAAGGTGAAGAATACGAAGTAGGCGGAGAATACGAAGTAGGCGGAGAATCTGAAATAGGCGAACAAGACGAAGAAGATGATGAATTTGAAAGCCGATTTGATATGTTCGATGACTCGGATGGTGCTTCATCTGAAGATGATAACTTCAGTTCATACGGTGAGTCTCCAACACAAGACGAAGATTCACCGACGCTACCGCCTAAGAAGAGAGCTCACAACATGTCGCTGAGCGGATCGGAAAGGAATCCAGAGGTTCTAAGGTTGGAGATGTCTTCGCTAAACCTCGCGGTAGGGCAACGATACGAGAGTAAAGCCGATTTGGAGAAACGACTGAAACTTCTTATGGTGAGAGATTAATTTGATTTTGATGTAGACGTATCCAATTCGGACACACTCATTATTAAGTGTTGGGTTGATGGATGTCTCTGGAGAGTTCGTGCTTCTACACAAGGGGAATTACCAGCATTTTATGTTCGTATTTACGATTCGGAGCATACATGTTCTATAACTGAGCGTTCTAATCGATCTCGACAAACAACACCAGATATTTTAGGCCAGTTGTACAGGGATTATCTCGGCGATGTTGGTCCGTCAGTTCGACCTAAGAGTGTCGGAATAACTATCAATAAGCATTTTGGTGTAAAGGTAATTATCAGTACGTTGTAGCTGACTTATTTGTATAGTATAGCTGATTTTTTAGTACGTTTAGGCTGAGTTATTTGTATATTACAGCTTATTTATTCGTACGTTGCGACTGACTTCTATTTCAGCTGATTTTTAGTACGTTTTGGCTGACTTATTTGTTTATTACAGCTGCTTTACTTGTACTTTACGTTTTCCGTGTGGACAGATGGATTATTGGAAATCACATAGGACGCTAAAATTTGCAAGGGAAATCGATATGGGAACTCCTGAGAGTGGGTTTGAAGACTTGCCTCCTTACCTATATATGATAAGAAGGGCAAATCCGGGTACGGTTACGCGTCTTCAAATTGATGAGTTTGGAAGATTCATGTATGTGTTCCTTGCATTTGGTGCGAGCATAAATGGGTTTCCTTTCATGCACAAAGTTGTCATTGTCGACGATACGTTTCTTAACGGTAAATACAAAGGGACGCTTCTCACAGCACTAGCTCAGGATGGTAACTTTCAGATTTTCCCAATAGCCTTCGGTGTGGTTGACACTGAAAATGATGATTCATGGCAATGGTTTTTTACGCAACTAAAAATTTTGATTCCTGACGATGAGGGTCTTGCGAATATATCAGACAGGCATAATTCGATAGGAAAAGCAATTGGAAATGTGTTTCCGTTGGCTTCTCGTGGAATTTGCACTTACCATTTATATAAGAACATTTTGCAATGGTACAAAGGAAAAGATGTCTTTTGTCTGGTGAGGAAAGCGGCAAAATGTTTTAGGGTTTCTGACTTTAATACGTTGTTCGAGGAGATTGAAGCGATTAATCCTGAACTTCATGACTACCTCCAAAGAGTTGATGTCCGACTGTGGGCGCGTGTTCATTTCCCTGGCCAAATGTACAATTTGATGACTACGAACATAGCGGAATCAATGAACAGAGCACTGTCAAATGCTAGAAGTCTTCACATTGTTCGACTATTAGAATCGATACGGGTTATGATGACCAGATGGTTTGAAGAACGGAGAGAGGAAGCGAAATCGCAGCTAACCACGCTTTCGCGTGGTGTCGAGAAACTACTACATGTAAGTCAACCATTGCAGTTCATAAGTCAGTCGTTATTGTTCCATAACCCAGCCTTTATGATAAGCCAGCCGTAATGTTTAATAATTTTTTATGAATAAATAGGGCTGTGTCATTGCCGCCAGACTTATGACGGTACAAAGGATTGATCCTTATCACACGGAAGTTACATATGGATCATCTTTGCATATTGTGAATTTAGAAACGAGAAAATGCACATGTCGGCGTTTTGAACACGAGAAATTACCATGCGTGCATGCAATCGCAACTGGCTTTAAAATGCAAAATGCATATCTTTTGCTATACTTCTAGGAATTATGGTTTAGGGTTTCGTTTAGAGTTTTGTGAGAACAATGTGTATCTTTTGCTAGACCTTTAGGAATTAGGGTTTAGGGTTTACGGTTTTGTGAGAACAATGTGTATCTTTTGCTAAACCTCTAGGAATTAAGGTTTAGGGTTTAGGATTTATGGGTTTACGGTTTAGGGTTTAAGGTTTTGTGAGAACAATGTGTATCTTTTGCTATACTTCTAGGAATTAGGGTTTAGGGTTTATGGGTTTAGGGTTTAAGGTTTTGTGAGAACAATGTGTATCTTTTGCTATACTTCTAGGAATTATAGTTTAGGGTTTCGTTTAGAGTTTTGTGAGAACAATGTGTATCTTTTGCTATACTTCTATGAGTTAGCGGCCACACGTTCGGCCACTAAGGCTTGGATTTCTTCAGGTAGGGCGGTAAGAGGGAATTCTTCCATTACAAAGTGGATATAGTACGGCTGAGTTATGATTTTACTGTAAATTTGAGTAAATTTCTGTAGAGATATTTAATTTTTTTTTTTGTCGTCTTTCTCTAGAGATATAATGCTAACGAGTGTTTAAATGATATTTAGAACGGGGAGGTGATCCCGATCAGCAGAGTATAATATGGCATCGACACTGCTGAATAACTTGGAACTACAATGTGGGACAACCGACATGTCGAAAATGAATATAAAACAGATAGATTACAGAGAAGAGAGAAAACAGTGTAGGATAGAATGTGATGGGGGGAGGCAAGGTTTACGAGAAGGTAGATATATACAGATATATAGAAATATGAAATGTCGCGAGATAAAATTGAATAAATAATGTTTTTTTTCCATGCCGAAAATACGAAACGTCATGAGATAAATTACACGTTTCGGCTGACTTATATGCACCTAATGGCTGACTTATGGCATGGTTTGGGAATGTCATAAATTTGGGTTTAGGGTTTACGTATCGAGTTCTTTGGAGTGACCACTCACAAATTCAAAAAGAACATAAATCTTAACAATTAGATACCATTCTGATAGTCTAGGTTTAGGTTATAAGAGCTTCAACATAACTTTATAAAGTACTGAGTTATGTACACACGATATTAGGGTATGTTTAGGTAGTTGAAAGAGAACATATACCTCAACATTATTTATCTCACCAATTAGATTTAGGGTTTAGGGTTTAAGATTTAGGATTTAGGGTTTAGGGTTTAGGATTTAGGGTTTAGGATATAGAGAAAAGGGTTTAGGGTTTTATGAGAACAATGTGTATGTTTAGGGTATGTTTAGGTATGTTAGGATTTAGGGTTTAGGGTTTAGGGTTTAGGGTTTATGAATTAGGGTTTAGGGTTTAGATAGTTGTAAGGAAACCCTAAACCCTATGTTTAGGGTATGATTAAGGTATGTTTAGGGTATGTTTAGGGTATGTTTAGGATTTGTTTAGATAGTCTTAATTGGGACTCTATTTAAATTACACTTTTAATGAAAGCTTATCATGCATAAGTCAAATACAATACAATAAACGGGTTCATGTTTCGAACTGCCCAAACAAATTATAAGTTCCTTCATGGAGGATCTCTGATGCCATCTTTACCCGTATACCCTGAATATTCCCATCATTAATCCCATCGAAAGTTAGACCAAGCGCTAGACACTCGACAAACTTCAATGCATACACCCCACAGTCGCCAACTTGGACGTTTTGTGGGATGTATTTGCCTCTCCTCCTTCGGAACGGAAACTGCTTGAATCTAGGTTGTCGGAGATTGGCAGGAACTAATTCGTTCATCATTGCAGGGATCATTTGCGTAAACGGCCCAAATTCATCTAGGATTTTCTGTTCATTTTCGGGTGTTACCTGTCCAATGATGGGATCGTAAGCATCGATCTTCTCCTTAAGAAGGTCCACGTGAAATGCCACCCAATGATCTCCTCCAGTCTGTAGAACTCCGTACAAGTGATCGACATCTTCTAACCACTTCTTGTTTGTTGGCATGTCTGAGGGAATTCTGCCGTTTACTAACTCCTCAAACCCAGCACCTTTGAACTTAAACATCTTTGGTTTGATCTTGAACTGTTTGTAATCCATACACCACACTGAAGTAAACCAAGGGTCCAAAAATCCAATTCGCTTGGAGTAGAATGGCGAGGGATCAAGCATGGATTTTTTTATGAGGAGTCTCATATACGCGGCAATATGCTGTACAAAGAGAATCAAGTCAACCCAAAATTAAACTTAACTCAGCCCCATATAATATATAACTCAGACATAAAGCATACTTAAGCCTACATAACTCAGACATATAATAAATAACTCAGGCATTAAGTATATTTAACTCAGCTCCAACAGTATACTTACATTATCATACAGCCATCCATAACTTGGATTTGGCCAATAAAATCTCCCAGTTATGAGAATTCTGTAGAACTCGATATCCTCAGTAGCCTCTTTAAGTGGAACGTCCCTAAAACAATTAAACACAAGTTAGTTTAGGCAAATATTGCTAATAGCTGTATTAACACATGCTCTAAATGGTCATACTTGAATGGCTTTAGGTGATCCAAAAGTTTATCCACTTTAACCGGATCAGCAGGTGAGAGAGGATCATAGATTGCCGGTGAAGGTTCATAATTTTTCCTCATGCACGTCATTCCATTGTCTCCAATATAAGGAAAAACTCGTGCTTGAGGAGGATCATTTTCTAGCCTCGCTGAAGACCCATCAGGAGATAATTTCACACTTGACTCCCGATAAGCCTTAATTCTGTCAAACCTAATCATTTCCTCTTCTTCCTCATCAGACTCCGGCAACAGTTTGTTATATTCTGCGATAATTTTGTTGGTGACATCCTCAATCTCACTATCGTTTAAAATCTGTTTCTTCTTTGCTGGGATAGTCACTTCCGTTGATTTCGGATCGTCGTTGCCTTTACGATTCCTCGTTATCCTCCTTTTTACTTGCCCCTCATTTAGCGACCTCCTTCTTTAAAGCATCGGTCTCCTTCTTCTTTAAAGCAGCGGCCTCTTTCTTTAAAGCATCGGCCTCCTTCTTCTTTAAAGCAGCGGCCTCCTTCTTTAAAGCATCGGCCTCCTTCTTCTTTAAAGCATCGGCCTCCTTCTTTAAAATAGCGGCCTCCTTCTTCTTTAAAGCATCAGTCTCCTTCTGCTTTTTAACCTCAGCCTCCTGCTTTTTTGCCTCAACCAATTTCTTAGCAGGAGAAACAGTAACGAAATCAACTGTTTCTTCTTCGTCATTACCAAACTCCTCAGCCAATTTCACTTTGGTCTTATGAACTGGTTCAGTACTTTTAAGCTGTATTAACATATAAACATAACTCAGCCAGAATAAAAAGAATAAATCTGTCGTTATGTAACTATAACTCAGCTGTCAAATAGGTAATAAATCAGTCGTCAAATAGGTAATAACTCAGCCGTCAAAAGTAACCATAACTCAGCCGTCAAAAATAAACATAAATCAACTGTAACGTACATTATGCAGGGGGTTGTTGACTGGTTCATGACTTTTAAACTCGTCCTTCTTCGGCTGTATTAACATATAAACATAACTCAGTCGTGATGTAACCATAACTCAGTCGTCAAAAATAAACATAACTCAACTATAACGTACCTTTGGACTATTAACGGATTTCTGCGGGATGTTGTTGACTTTTGATTGGTTATCATCCTTTTGAGTATTGTTTCGTGCCTCGAGAGCATTCAGACGCTCTCTCATTTGCATCTGATCATTCTCAATAGATGCAACTCTTTCTTCCACAGCAGCTCGGACTGTATCACCAATCATCTTCTTCAAATCTGACAACTCTCCAAATTTTGTGTTGTAGGCGGTTAACTGCGACTCAACACTCTCTATTCTACTAGGAAAGTTGTCAAACTTGTCAAATCTTCTGACAAGGTTTTCCAGGACATTGACTATGGTCGTCAAATCCGTCTCTTTCCCCATATCCTCCTCACTAACATGCTGCAACACAATCTCACTGTTGCTTAATTCCTGGTTTTTCTTAGCTTTCTTCTACTTTTTTGCGGGGGGTTGATCGGAATCTAACGAAACTGCAGCCTTCATTTTTTTCTTCTTCTCATTGCTCTTCACATCTCAAAAACCTCTAACAAACCTATCCGCATGTATGTATGTTACCAGATTTACCAGATCGGAATCTGGGTCATTTTCTTCACTCGCCCACTGCGGAAACAACTCTTCTACAGCCTCCTTCATAACTATTTTCTTCACACGCACCTGCATAGTAAATCAGCCATCAAGTAACTCATAAGTCAGACATCAAATAAATGATTCATAACTCAGCCATCAAGGTAGTTCATAAGTCAGACATCAAATGATTCATAACTCAGCCATCAAGTAACACATAAGTCAGACATCAAATGATTCATAACTCAGCCAAGTCAACCTTCTTACCTCACCATGATCTCTGATCTCCTCAGATATGGCTGTAGTAAGACTTTTACGTGTACGGGTTCACCCCATCGCAAAAGAGGAATTTCGTTCTCATTGACTACTCTTCCAAAACGCTCTCTGAAGCAAGTCACGAATCCATACGCCCAAACTAGCAACACGTCCTTCATGCCGCTAACGGTGTACGACTTTCCTTGTGGATTCAACATCTTAATTGAACCAACCAGAACTTCTAATGCAGTCCGACCCCACAGATAAGTCCTCAAGGCTTCATCGTCGAATACTCTTTTTGCACTTTCAAAGGGTATTCTACACTTATGATGCAAGCCATAAAGTCCCATGGCTTGAAGAAGCAACAGCCCTAACCATTTCCTCTTTTCAAAACTCCAGCCTCGACAGACCTCTAATGCTGAGAAGGCTAAGTTGGGTTCCTTTGAGGTTAAAGTGAGAAGGTTTTATAGGCCTGAGGATATTTCTGCAGAGAAGGCCTATGCTTCGGACATCCAAGAGGTAACAACTATTTTCTAAGCAAGTAAGGTTACTTTGTAGGTTTCGTCACAAGTTTATCTTACAATGGTTTTCCTCTGTTTTTTTTTTCCTAGTTGTATTACAGCGAGGACACATATGTTCTTCCTCCAAGGGCACTAGAGGGAAAATGTGAAGTAAGTAAGAGAAATGATATGCCCTTGCGCCGTGAATATCCATTATCAGAGCATATCTTCTTCTGTGAACATTTCTATGACTCGTCCAAAGGTTCTCTCAAGCAGGTATATATTTCTTCACTCCTTTTTGTTGTCAAATAATTATTATTGTTTCTGATGTAAAGTTAAACTACTTTTCTCTTAACGGTTTTGTAACAGTTGGATGCCAATATCAAGCTGAAGTTCTCTACTATCAAGGATGACATTCTTCTAAGAAAGAAAAAGGGAAAGGGTATTGAGAGTGAAATTGATTCCGGTATTGTGAAGCCTGATGAGGTACCTAAAGAGATGCGTATGGCCACACTCGATATTTTTGCTGGTTGCGGTGGACTGTCTCATGGACTGGAACAGGCGGGTATGTCTTATCTCCAGTCATCACTTTATCCACCAAAATGCTTGAACATGTTGTACTCATATGCATGCTTTTATGTACAAGGTGTATCTGCAACAAAGTGGGCGATCGAGTATGAAGAGCCAGCTGCTCAGGCTTTTAAGCAAAACCATCCCGAATCAATAGTTTTTGTTGAGAACTGCAATGTGATTCTTACGTAAATAGCCAACAAGAAAAACACTAGCTCTTTCTAATGTGGCCATGTCTTGTGTTGTGATCATTATGTTCATATTATCTGCAGGGCTATAATGGAGAAATGTGGAGATGAAGATGAATGTATCTCTACGACGGAAGCATCTGAACTTGCAGCTAAACTTGATGAGAACCAAAAGAGTACTCTCCCACTGCCTGGTCAAGTGGATTTCATCAACGGAGGTCCTCCATGCCAGATATACATTTAAGATTGCTCCTATACTTGTTTACGATTTTTCGTTGAATAAGTGGAAAGCTCTCTTAACCTGTGCAATATGGCAGGGGTTTTCTGGTATGAACAGGTTCAACTACAGCCCTTGGAGTAACGTTCAATGTGAAATTATATTAGCATTCTTGTCCTTTGTTGATTATTTTCGGCCAAAGTATTTTCTTCTGGAAAACGTGAGGGCCTTTGTCTCACACAAGAAAGGGCAGACATTTCGACTTACTCTTGCTTTTCTTTTCGAAATGGGTTACCAGGTAAAATCCGTGTGATGTGAGCCACTGTTTTCAAAATACAATCTGAAATTAGATTCAACATTTGTTTCAATATGATGTTTTCCAGGTGAAATTTGGAATCTTGGAGGCAGGTGCATTTGGAGTTTCGCAATCTCGTACAAGAGCTTTTATTTGGGCATCTGCACCAGGAGAAGTTCTTCCAGAATGGCCTGAGCCGATGCATGTCTTTCACGCTTGGGGGTTGAATATCTCGCTATCTCCACGCTCACGTTACGTTGATGTTCGTACAACTCAAGATGGTGCACCTTTCCGCTCAATCACTGTGAGAGACGCAATTGGTGATCTTCCACCAGTAGAAAGCGGAGACTCCATGACAAACAAAGAGGTATGATATAACAGATGATGATAAAGTACTTATGTATGCATAATATATGTCAACACAGCTATGTGAACCCATTTGAAACTTTTGTTTGGCGATTCTTGTGTCTTGCAGTATGGAGCTGAGCCACTCTCGTGGTTCCAAAAGGGGATAAGAGGAAACATGATCGTTCTCACAGATCATATCTGCAAAGGGATGAGCGAACTAAACCTCATTCGATGTAAGAATATCCCAAAGAGGCCAGGTGCTGACTGGCGTAACCTCCCAAATATGAAGGTCAGTCTTATACTTTTTCCTTAAAAGCTTTATATTACTTAAAACCTTTATATTACTTAAAAGCTTTATATTACCTTTACAGGTGAAGTTAACAAATGGGAAGATTGAGAATTTGATTCCTCATTGTCTGCCAAACACGGCTGAGCTCTACAGCCAGTGGAAGGGGCTCTATGGGAGATTAGACTGGCAAGGCAACTTTCCCACTTCCATCACTAGTCCTCAGCCCATGGGAAGAGTGGGAATGTGCTTCCATTCTGACCAGGACAGACTTGTCACAATCTGTGAATACGCCCGATCTCAGGTAAAGAAAAAAACTCCAATGAAGATTAGATAGAGTTCTGGATTTTGTTCATAGTTAGTCCTCTAGCATCAGTACCAGTATAGAGATGGCAAATCACTTGTGGTATAGAAAGAATTTGAGATATGATGTTTTGGAAACACAGTAATGTTAGCTTATGGATATAGCTCTTAAAAATTGGTTGCATTGAAAAAAGAGAATTGAAATTGTGGTTCTGAATCTGTTGGTATATAAAAATTTCCAGGGGTTTTCGGATAGCTATGAGTTGGTAGGGGATAAACACCACAAGCATAGGCAGATTGGGAATGCAGTCCCTCCACCAATGGCGTTTGCTCTGGGTCGTAAGCTCAAAGAAGCCATTGATCTGAAGAGGTTTCTTCAAAACCAACTCTAGAGACACTCAAATTTGTGTCACAGCTAGATTTGTCATACCCTTGTTATAGTATTCATTAATATCCCTCCTTAAAACTCATACTCATTATTGGATTAAATTTTGAGAAAAGCTAAGTAGAGAAGTTTGTATACTTCAATTTCGAATTACAAAATATTATTTCTCTTAGTCTCTTAAATTATGATTGTCAAAGAAAGCAATAAAATGATCTTTAGATTTATCTGTCATGGGCCTCAAGTCCTTCAGATCAGCTGCCAACAATCTTTACTTAGCTTTTTTTTTGTGACACGCTTTAGATAAGTTTTTAGCATAAACCATAACCAAAATCTTACAACTACAATTAATAACACTTGCGAAACAAATTGTAAAATCTTACAACTACAACTAATGACCTATTTATTATTAGCTTTTATGTAATGGATTTACCAACCCATCTAAGACCAATTATTAATAATAATATTATTTTTGTTTTCTTCCAAGTTCCATCCCAATGAGTTTCCTATAAAAGTTTTCAGAAAAAGATAATCCTGCAAATTGATTGATGTTTTATCAAGTGACCAAGTAAAGGGGACCGGACATAGAAGAGGTAGTGATCCTCTGTTGCCGCTCCATGTTAAGTTCCCGTAGACTCAAATACGGAATCGCCGGCGACAGAGTTCCCGCTCTGAATTCCGACGAAGGTCTCACCGTCCGGTATGGCGTGGTCGAACCGCTCCGGCTCTCCGTCACGTAAACCGGACCAGATATTGAACCGGCGCGAAAATTCCTAGCCCTCGCCATGTGAACGTCGCCATCTTGGAATTCCGTTTCTCCTCCGTCGCCGGCGGAGATGGGCCATTTCCGGCACTTGAAGAAGAGGAAAGTGTTTTTCCAGAAGAACCAATGCTTCTTCTTCTTCTTCTTCTTGTGTAGACTTGTACGGATCAGATCGTCCCTGGAGATGGGTTTCTGGAGCGTGAAGTGAGAAGCTGAACGTTCTTGTTTCTTGTGCTTCTTTGCTTCTTCCAAAACCTTGTCCACTCAAAACAAGAATCTAAGCTTCGGAAAATTGAAACCAGAGAGAGAGAGAGAGAGAAAGAAAACCTGAAAGTAGTCGATCTGGGGATCGAAGCCATAGTCGCTGAAATGTTGAGTTTGGGGCATTGGGAAAATTGGGGATTTGTTGGACGACATTCTTCTCGAGCAGGAGCGTCAATGATTTTAATGGCGGAAATGAGTTCCTGTTTAGAGCTCCAAGAGAAAAGGTGCTTGCTTGATTCAATGCTTCTCACTCTCTCTTGTCACTTTCCATCTTCTTTTTCGGTTATTACATCTCAAATACTTTCGACTATATATTCAAAAATTAGACACCCACCCCTAATCAAATAAATTATAGTAATTTGTACCACTCTAAATGATCCCTTATTATACACTCATGATTATCAATCTGTCGTAACTTTGACGAATTCTTTTACTTTTGAACCACTCACTATCAAGTGCTATAGTAGTATTATCTCATAATCTTTTTTATTTCCTAGGTTTAGTATCTCAAGGTCCATCGAACATTCAATAGTATCTCAAGATCCATCAAACATTTAATAGCACCAAGGAATTCTCCTGGGCCCTTCCCATCAATATTCTCCCACGTTTACTCTGTTCAAGTATTAACTATAACATGACTTAAGCACAAAAAGCATATGACTTTTTTTACCAAGACAAGTAACGTGGAGTTCTTTATGACAAGCCAGACGACAATTTAGAATAACGGATTAATATCAAAAAAACGGACGTAGGCTATGTATGGGAAGTACATTATAAAAGCAATTTGAAACAATTAGTCCTAGCCGGAAAAAAATCTCTGGTACCTCTCTGGTGGCCGTAGATCTTCGCACACACCATAAGAAGATAAATTAAGGTCCTGATATTTGTTCTTCATCGTCGGTGGTGGTTGCGACTTGCAAGTTTCGATGAGGAGATCCAATAACCCTCCCTTCTTCAGCAGGACTGAGGTGTAGTAGAATCGAGTGGCAGGGCGGTGCGATGGTAGTGTTGTTTGCAAAGGTTTAGGTCTACATTTACTCTGGATATATACAGATTTTTGAGGACTACATGGAGATCTAGGAGAAGATAGTTGTAGATTTCTAGTTGCCGTTTAGTGACAAAAACTGTTTGGCGGTTCATTGCATGGTGCTACGAGTTGAGGGAGAAAAATGACCTACAACGGTTGAAAAAGACTAAGTTGCGAGACAAAATATCTATAGTAACCCGTGAAAAGGAAATAGAGCAATTGAGTGAAGAAGAAGGTCCACTCGGAGAGAATGATATGAAATGAAGCGGAAAGATGACATAAAAAAGGTCAAAATAGACTAAGTTTACGGAATAGAGGGATACATGTTAAGTTTATCAACCTGTATTAAGATAACAGGCCCCGCATCTTTAGTGGGGCGGGGTTAGATTCACGGTTTACCCCGGTACGGTGCAGTTTAATCCTTTTCACCTACCACATTTATCATGCTAGTTGTTCGACTATACAACCGTCGCGCCATGCAATGATGAGCTCTACCTTTAGCGTATTGATCGCAGCACCTGGAGTTTATCGGGATCAGTTTTGTCTAGTATAATCGTTCCACAGAGCAGGTACCACTTGCTTTTAGCCATACACACGTAAGATGAAATATTTTCACTCTGAAGACTTAGTTCAATAATATTTGAAAAGATTTGTATCGCGTCCAAGAAAAGAAATCCATACCTTGCCCGGGCATGTGTTGCTTCCCCCTGTTTGTGGCTACTTGTACGTCTAATTACTCAAATTCCAACCTAAATCATCCTTGGGAAAGTGGTCGTGGACGGAAGAATTGCATGTGATCTTATCCATTGATATGCTCAAATTTGTCCTGAGCTACTCTCTCAAATTAAGAGATCGTGGTAGTACTTAGAGATCGAATTCACAGGGAATCTAAACACACAATCGATTAAAGAGTTCAAATTATGCTAAGTAAATAGTGATGAATGTAAAATAAACAGCAAACGTAAACAAAGTGAATGATGATAAGGGTTCTAGTAATCAATTGGACAAAAGGTTAGGCTATGGGTAATTCGCAGGAAAAAATCGAAATACGGTTGTGTCGATGTCCGTGTCGATCGACACGAGGATAAAAACGGTTAGGATTTGTTAAACGCGGTTCTAGAACTCAAACACGACTATAAAACCAATCAACTTTCGTTGCAGAGATTATCAATGACTAAATCCCTAAATTCCAAATTTCTTTGCAAATTCAGTGAATAAAGACAACCATTTAGTTCAGGTTCAATTGTTCACAAAATTACTAAGCCAAATTTCTTTGCGAATAGATAATTTTGCTCATCTAAGATTATATCCGGTTGCTAATAATACTTTCGCATCTATTAAAGCAACCTAGGATGTCCAATTTCAGTTGATCAGTCCTAAAATCAGAGTTAAATCAATCTGGATGAAGAACATAAAGATAAATCCTAACAGGGTTTCAATCCTAACGATTTCTCATCAAACCATATAATTACCCTAAACCTAGCAAGCAAACTACTCAGACATAGATGCGGTAAACATAATGAATGAAATAAATTGCATAAAAAAGATAGAGTAAGTGATACAGAGATTCGAAAACGATGAAGTCCGGAAGTCTGAAATCTCCTAAAAGCTCTCCAAATCTCTTCTCTCTCAAGTCTCAATTAAAAACTGGATAAACCTAAACGCCTAAGGAAAAACTATATATAAGGTCTAAAATTCGGACTGGGCTTTTTTGTAAATTTATAGGCTTCGTGGGCCGAAGAGGAAATTCTTCAATCTTCACGTCAGACATGCTCGTGTCGATCGACACACATGATCGTGTCGATCAACACAGCCTTCAAAACTCGACTCGGACTTGATCACTTCGGCTCTTCTTTCCTCGATGCTCCAAAATGCTCCAAAAACTCCCATTAAGCTCCAATCGGTTGGGACCGATTGCGTAAACTCCAGTTTTGCGATTTTCGACCTGTGTGGATCGACACAAGCCTTTCGTGTCGATCGACACGGGGTCTGGAACGTAAAACTCATCTTCTTCAGCCTCCTCTTCACTCCCCAAAGTGATAGCATTGACGTGTAGTCTCGGGTTTGTTTCCGTCTTGGCTGGGAGAAAACCTTCTTGCCTTCTAACATTCTCTACGGTTTGAGCAACTTGGGTGTCCAGCTTCTTCACATGGAGATTTAGGGCCTCAATTTTACCATTCAGATCAGAGTACATGGCATCCATCTTCCCATTGAAGCTCACTGTCATCTTCTGTTGACCCTCTAGAATCTGCTCTAGCATAGACTTCATCTCACTATCTGAAGATTGAGCACGAGGCGTCTAATAAGAAGAAGAACTGTAGTTCCTAGTGTAATTGCTCTGGAAAGGCTTCTGATAGTCGTTCTTCTGATACCCTTGTTGATTACCATACCTCTGACCCTGAAAACCAGCTCCACTGATGTAGTTGACATCCTTTTCTTCTGGCTCGAAAGTCTCTACTTCTGCAACAAACTGAACTGACTTCTTCCCCACTAGAAGGTTATACACAGAGTCTATCTTGGCTTTCACCTCAGCAATCTGACTTCCATCCATATTCCCACCAAGCTTCTTCCTCTCGAAGTCTGCGTTCTTGGTACTATTGCTAGAAGCCAAGTTATCATTAAAAATCAGCGCATCCTCCGGATATATGGTGTTGAAGTTCCCATACCTAGCAGAATCCATAGCCATCTGATACCTCCAATCAATACCTCTGAAGAAAATTCCCAACAGCTGAACATCACTAAACCGTGGTGAGGACAATTTCTCTGGTAGGACTTGAATCTTCCCCAAGAAGCCTTAAATGCCTCAGTCGGTCCCTGCTTGAAAGTAGAGATCTTATTGAAATTGAAATCCAGTTGCATATGAAACAATGATTATATGATTATTACATTGTTGTTATATGATTCTGACTTTTTGGATTTGAAATTGAGCTTGTAGTGGAGAGAGACGAAATGGATGTGGTGATGGAGGCAAAGGGGAAGAAGGGCTCGTTGTGGGTAAGAAGAATGGACAGAATCAGCAAAACAAAAACAAGAAGAAGAAGAAAAGGCCCTGTTATGGATAAACCCATGGATTTATACAGGTATCTGAATCATTTTCTCTACGTCTATGTTATTGTGTAACTCTATGGAATTGTTATTGTATGATTGAAGCTTTATGTTGTATGATGGCTATGGTTAAAACATTATTTGTTCAGGCAGGTTTGGAAGCTATAATCTAAACGCTAGGCGGCAAAGAGTGGTTAGGAAAAAGTGGTGCTAGTTGAGGATCATGAGTTTTTTTTGTTCACTTGTAGAACTTGAGGATCATGTTTTTTTTGTTCAACTATGAAAAAAAGTTATAGTAAATTTGATAAGTTTATGTTCTTAAAAATCCCTTAAGGGTTCACCAATGGAGGTAACAAATTTAACAAAGAGTATAAGAGGTTTTTAGATTAATTTAATATTAAATTTAATAATAAAAAATGTTTAGAATCCCTTAAGTAAGCTCACCATTGGGGATGCTCTTAGAGCATGTACATTGGTTGGGGTTTTGATGGGATTCTCAACCAATTTTATAATATTAAAATAACAATAAAATATGTTTTTTTTTTTTGGTCGAAAGATGGGAAGACAATAAGGTCTCCCCCATTTTATTACAAAAGAAACTAAAACGATTACATTCGGACTTGTCGTGAAATCGTAGTTCCACTCCTATCCTCCAGTAACATCACATTAACTGAATCAGGAACCAACTCCAGTAAATGAAAACCAAGCGGTAAAGTAAATGCATAGTTTGCTAGCCCATCAGGTAGACGGTTAGCCTCCCTATACACGTGAGAAATACGAACTATCCAGTCCCTCGATATAAAGCCATGGCACAAGCGTACCAGGAATGACAGCGGATGTGATGCATTAATCCCTGTCTCAAGAAGCCCCACTACTATCTCCGAATCCACCTCAACCTCTAACCATGTAACTCGCCTCTCCCAAGCAACAATTAGACCATAGTAGACTCCCCATAATTTAGCTAAAGTGGTCGAGCATATCCCTATGTTCAAAGCGAAACCCACACACCAAAGACCATCTCCATCTCGTAAAACCCCTCCCGCCATGGCTAATCCAGGATTACCCCTCGAAGCTCCATCCGTATTCAACTTCATCCATCCCTCTCCTGGTCTAACCCAAGCGATCAACCTCTCAATCCGGGCCGGATGAACTTGTACTTTATTCTTTACCTTCAAATGAGCTAAAGATACCTCCTGTGCCAACTCTTTCAAGAACCGAACCCGATCTCGACATTTCCCATAATTTCCAAAGACGTTTCCACAACGCCACTTCCACCCCCCTCACCAAATACTCATAGCAAACAAAGTAGACCACGTACTATCTCCCAACCTTGCATGATCCCCGATATTCCGATATAGCCATTCCAATAGGGTGATAGTAAAAAAGTCTCTATTCGACCAAGCCAGTACCAATCTGCGCCAGACACCTTCCATTGCCGGACAATCACGGAGAATATGGATGATCGTTTCATCACCACTCTTACAAACCTGACATAAACCCAAGTCACTTAGATGTCTCCTTTGATGCTCCACATTTGTCATCAGCACTTGAATCACACCCAACCAAACAAAAACCCGAACTCTCTCTGGTACAATTAGCCGCCACACACACCGAAACAACGCGCTCATATTCTGTCTCGGTTTCTCATCCATAATCAGCTGTGAATATGCCGATTTAACCGTAAAGAGCCCATCCGTACTGCCTCCCCAAGCTATCCTATCCTCCGCCCCAGTTACATTATCCAGCACCACCGAGCCAAGCCGTAAGATAATATCCTCGGACACATACAAACCAATATACGGAGTCAACCAACCTGTCCCATTTCGCCATAGATCCCACAACCATACTCCTTCAAAGCCGGCCGGTAATGGCATTGTAACTACCTCCCTCAATGGTCGATCCCACAGCCATGTATCCTCCCAAAACCGTATCTTCTTCCCATCACCAATAGCCCAACACATTCCCGGAAGCACTACTTCTCGTAACCCCACACTCACATTCCTCCAAGTCGACGACCACCAACTCTTAGGATTCCTCCAAGATGGATCATGAACATCCGTCACTTTATATTTGCATCTTAGAACTCTTGCCCATAAACTTTGACGATCATGTAATAATCTCCATCCTAGCTTAGCAATAAGGGGTTTATTCATATCCGGCGCTGCACGAATTCCCAGCCCCCCTTCACACTTCGGCCTGCATACCTTCTTCCAGTTCACTAAATGTTGCTTTTGATTTCCATTGTCACTCCCCCCAAAGGAAAGACCGCGACACTTTCTCCAACTTATCAAGCATTGATTTTGGTAATAGAATCGTGCTCATAGTATGAACCAGAATCGATGAAAGAACCGCTTTAGTCATCGTGATTCTCCCCGCAAAACTCAAACATCTCCCTTTCCAACCCGCCAGCCGTGATGAAACCCTCTCCAGAACATCTCCAAACGTTGTTTTACTTATCCGTTTTTGGAAGATCGGCATCCCAAGATACTTTCCTAACTCCCGCGTGGATTTGATACCACTCTCGTCGCTTATTAATTTCCCACATTCACGGCTAACATTGCTTGAGAAAAAAAATTTGGATTTCTCCAAACTAATCTTCTGGCCCGACGCGGCACAGAAACTCTCCAAGACTCGCCTAATGATTCTTATTTGCCCAACCGAAGCTTCAGCAAATAAAATAAGATCATCTGCAAAACAAACGTGACAGAGCTTCGGCCCTCCGTGAGACAATACAATCGGTTTCCAACCTCCCGAATACGTCGCTTGATCAATCAAATGACAAAGCCTCTCAAGACATAAAACAAAGAGATACGGTGACAACGGGTCACCCTGTCTTAATCCATGCATCGGTTGAAACGATTCCGATTTTTCCCCATTCCATAACACATTCATAGAAAAACCCGTGACGCACTTCATAATCCAAGAAACCCATTTCTCTGGAAACCGCACTGCGATTAATGTATTTTCTAAAAAGTCTCAACGGATTCTATCATACGCTTTCTCAAGATCAAATTTTAACAGCATCCATCCTTTACGTCCTTTCTTTCTCCGCATCGAATGAACCGCTTCCTGGACAATAACGATATTATCCGAGTTTAACCGGCCGGGTATAAAACTAGATTGCGCCATCCCTATAAGTTGTGGCATCACCATCTTCATTCTTGTAACCAAAACTTTAGTAATGATCTTAAAAATCACATTACACACTTTCGGAATCAATACTAACAACGCATCATTCAATCCTGTCGGTAAAATTCCCGTTTCAAAGAACTCCAACACAAACTTTTGCACTGAGCCTCCAACAACATCCCAACACTCCTGATAAAATCCCGGTTGAAAGCCATCCGGTCCGGGGGCTTTAAACTTTCCCATACTCTTTATTGCATCCTCAACCTATGAATTTGAGAAAGGCCTACTCAAACCATGAGAATCATGTCTTGCTAACGCGGTAAAACCCACTACTGGTAGAGAATCCACCACCGACTCAACATTTGCCATAGAGTAAAGCCTCTTGTAATACTCCACTGCCAGATTCTCAAGCTCTATCGGGTTAGAAATCCAACGCCCGTCATTGTCTTTCAACATCTCAATTCGATTGCGCCTTCTTCGAATTATCGTCGTTGTATGATAGAACCTAGTATTACGGTCTCCAAGCGCTATCCCTTTCTCCCGTGATTTCTGAAACCAAAGAATTTCTTCCTGTTCTAAAACCACATCAAGCTCCTTAATTAGCTCCCTTTCCCTTTCCAGTAGAGCGGTTGTTTGAGCAACATCAAGTTGATCTTGAACCTGCTTTACTTTCTCCAGTAATTCATCTTTGCATTTATACACATTTCCAAACACATCCCGATTCCATCTTTTGAGCTTCTCACTCAGCCTCTTCAAAGCTTGCGGCGTTGAGATTTCATGGTTCCAAGAATTCCGTAGCAAGTCCTTAAAGCTATCATGTGTTAACCAAGCCGCCTCAAAACGGAAAGGCCTCCTCTTTGGATTCCCTGTAACCGGCTCACAAGTTTGCACAAAGAGGGGAGCATGATCCGAAGAGAGGAAGGGTAAGTGAGTAACCGAAGCCTCCTACCACTTAAGCCTCGCATTTGCATTACAAAAGACTCGATCCAACCTCTTTGCAATGTATGTACTTGTATCCCGACCTCTCTTCCATGTAAACTTATTTCCCTTAAAACCCATATCAATCAATGATAACTCATTAACCCAATCTCCAAAAGCCAAGGAATCCAATGATAGTTGACCATTTCCACCAGTTCTTTCATCAATCCTAATGATAGTATTAAAATCTCCACCAACGATAACCGGCTCAACTATATTCTCAATTATTCCTTTCAATTTTGCCCACAGTCCGCTTCTTCAACTTACTGTCGGAGCAGCATAAACCACCACCAAATACATTATCTCTGCTCCTTCTTCGACCTTCGCATACACAAATTGGTCCGATGATTTAATAACGGTAACCACACCGATACCATTCCTCCACAATAACCAAATACTACCACTTTGACCCACTGCATCAACTCTAAACAAGTTTTCATACCCCAAGCCATGGTAGATTTGCCTCGCACGATCTCCTCCCGCATGTGTTTCAAAAATAGCAAGAATATCCATAGGAAACTTCTTGATCATATAACGAACTGATCTTCTAAAATTGGGTTTATTCGCCCCCCGGCAGTTCCATAATAGTAAATTCATTATGATATATAACTTTCGATTCGATCGAACCACCGGGGCAAACTGTTATGCCTCCACCAATCCCATCACTTCGTCCGATGGTGGCGCTACATCAACCTCATCGGCACTCCTCTGAGCGTCTTCCGAGGTGGACTTTGTCCCTGTGAATTCTATCACTAGATTCGAATTAACAATCTCCATCTATGCATCCACTCCCTTCCCTAACACAAAAACTCCACCAGGTCGACCTACACCTGTACTCTCCATTCTCAGTCTCTTTCCTGAGCTCATTAACTCTATCTCCTGTCTCTGTGAGCCGAAAATAAGAACCTTAGTGGGCTTATTTTGTTTCCCTTTGTTTCTAGGCCCATTAGCGTCTAATTTCTTAACTTGCACGGCCCTTTTCTCCTTTCCTCCTCCCTTGTTGCTCCCTTTCCTACTTTGAAAACTTCCCTCCGAAACTCCCTCCTTCACGCTCATAATCTGCTGCCCATTATTATGAGCAAGCACAATATTTTCATTTTTCTTATTCGATCCCATAGATATAGCCATTTCCCTTAGATCCAATGAGACCATATCCTCATCCAATCTTCCAAATACGTTAGTTAATGCAATCTCCTGATTTTTAGGAATTTCCCTTAAATTTTGTCCCGGTCCACTCCTCGACCCACCAGTAGCGGCATTCACCGGCCTGGCTAGTGGTCCAGACCTCCGTTCCGACCTCCTCACGACCGTAAACCCATCCACTTCACCCTGGTTTACCGTCTTTTGACCATCTGCATTCACTGCCGGTTTCTCCATCACTTGCACCGGTTCTCCCTTCGAACAATTATGCACCAAATGTCCATATAATCCGCAGAGCGAACAAATATTCGTCAGCCCTTCATATGTCACATAATATCTCTGTTGATTAATCATCATCGAGCCTTTCAGAGGTTTCTTCAAATTAACTTCAATACATACTCTAGCAAAACGAGCCCTTTCCACGTTCAATGTCGTATCATCCACCCGTAATGGACTCCCCAATTCCTTCGCAATGCCCATCAATATGGATTTATGGTAAAAGTTAATCGGAATATTAGATAAACGGACCCAAACTGGAGTCGTGGTAATCTCGTCCTTCGTTGGATCAAACTCCGGTGACCATTCTTTCACCATAAGATAACTTCCGAATGCCCGCCATGGACCCCCTATTAACACCTTCAAGTAATCCTCCTCCTCTCCAAATCTAACCATAAAGAAGTGATGAGGAAGATCCATAACATACATCGTCCCTTTCGGTTTCCACATCTCTCGAAGCCTTCTTGTCAATATTTCGATCGGAATATTCCTCCCAAGGACTAACAATCATACAATTTTTCTACAATCCATTCATCACATCTAGAACCTCGGTTCCAATCGTAACCACCGGCTCTCCATCCTCCCCATTTGGAAATTCGACACTCAACCGTGCTGAAACAAACTCCTCATCTAGTACCATCTCCGGCACCGGCCTTCCTCCAACACTCGTTCTAGTAACTTTCTCCGCCCATGAACCAGACCGCTGATCCGGAGGTTCACCCGGCGGCCGCCCCTTTTCCGTAACATCCATCATCATCGCATCTTGGTCTCTCAAAACCCTAGCATCGCCAGAGCTCTCGGTCGCCATATTTACAAAATGTTACTAACGCAGTTACAATAAAATATGTTTAGAACCCACTAATTGTGTTTACAATTTTTTGGCCTCCATTGGTTACAACCTCAAAAAGGTTCTCAAAAATAAATTAATAATATTTTTATAATTATTTTTAACAAATTTGAAAACATAAAACATTTTTATAAAATATAAATTATATTACATTTCATAAAATTTTAAAGATAGATTACATAAAAAGTTTAAAACATAAATTTGTAAATCATAAACTTTTAATTGTTGAAATCTCTACTTGTGCCAAATTTTTGTCATATATGCTCAACCAAATCAGCTTTTAATTGTTGATAGTTAACTATTCTTACAAGATGACAATTATATATATATACTAGGTGACTCGCCCGCATATTACACGGATAATTTATTTATAATTTTGTTTTAAATTTTATACTTTGAATATGTGAAAATTTGTATTGGTTTTGATTTTTATTATAGACATTGTTGATGATATTTGTGTTGTTAATTCTTTTTGTCAACAATATTGTTCTTGTTTACCATTTTATTATTTCATAATTTATTATTTTATATATATAAACATATCAAATCAAATATATAATAATTTAATATATTGGAGTGCACAATCTATTATGAAAGTCTGTCATAAAATATTGATCTCTCACACTGAATTTTGAATAAAAATTGAATTCGACATCGAAATATTAAAAGATTAATATGAACAGTTTTTCGTAAACAAAAATTAATTAATTAATAATTTTTTATATACAAACCAAATATTTTACCTTTTTCTCCTTTTTAATTTTTCAAAATTTTGTTGTTTTCTATTTTTCTTCTAGTTAACGTCTTTTACACTTTTCATATTTTTTTAAAAAGCAATGATTTTTATTTATGTGAGATAATTAGAAAATATAAGATTTAGAGATCAATTCCACTCATTGAACGATCAATTATGGCATGACCTTTTTCACATTAAATTTTTCATAGTTGTTTTTGTGATTAAATATAAAAATGAAATATTGGGCATGGTGTTATTTCAAAGTATTTAATACTTTGCTTGTTCCCATAGACTACTTCCATAAGTAATTTTGTTTATACATATATATCGTTACTTTCTTTTGTCAACATATCTACATATTTACGTGTATATAATTATATATATATATATATATATATATATATATATTTAAGTTAAAAATAAAGAAAAAGGGAAAAAAAGAAGAAATAAAGAGAAAGAAAAAAAGCCAAAATATTTGTGAAGCATATATGCTTCACTTCCACTATCAATATAGGTGTCTGTCTATATACTTCACTATAGGCTACAAGTGCACAATCAATCGATCGTAATACTTAGGGATCGAATCCACAAATAATTAGAATCACTTAATAACAATTTAAATCAAGAACTACGCTAAGTCAACATGGTTTCTAGAGTGATCAAACGTTATTCAAATTTGGTTTTAAACAATAATAAAGAAGAGTTGGGCGTTCGGAGATTCTCAGGGTTTCATAGTTCGAGTTATTCATGTAATTTCTAGAGACAATTGATTCGATTTTTCTCCTAGAACATGAACGCATATTAAGTTAAATAGGCTCTCACGATTATTAGCTACTAATTCGAACTAGTCCTATCAATCTATTCTCGCAACAATAATGACTAAGTCCTAATGCTATTGCGAACAGGTTCAATTGTTTATTTAATTCTAAAAGTCTAATTCTCACCTTTCTAAAAAATCAAACTCATCAAACATCATTTTTCAGACAAGTAATAGAACGGTTAGAACTCTATACCTTATCTAAGATCAGTTTCAAGGTGATCAGGCCTAAAACATGTATTAGGCACGGATCAAGATGAAAGAATACTCTAAACCTAACAAGAGTGCCACCCTAGTTCATAAATCCTATATATCAAACCATGAAAATCCCTCGAATTGATTTTCTTAGAACCCAACAAGAGAACTACTCAGACATAGCAAAGTAATTCATGGAAATACTTGTAATAATTAAGAACAATAGAAAGAAGGTTCGAGAAATTTCTCTAAGGGTTACAAAGAGGGTGAAAATCCTTATCCCAAAATCCAAACAAGCAAAGTAACAAGTAGAAAGAGATGAATGCCTTTAGAACTTGTGAAGAACTAAGATATTTGAAGTGATGATGGTGGTGAGCGTGGTCAAGATGTCATGGCTGCTCCTGTCTTTTTATATGTAAAAAATCGGCTTTAGGGTAAATCCCTTGAGGAGTTGGAGCTAATGTCGAAAAATGAAAATTCCCAATTTTCTCAGATGTGTTGTGATCGGTCCATCACCGTGTTAAAGTGTATGTCCATAAAAAATAGTGAGTTTATGATCGGTCGATCGTCTCTGGTGATCGGTCGATCATGGGTAGATATTCTGAACCACCTTTAGCTTGATCCTTACTCGAACAAATTTCAGTAGATCGAAAATATCTCAAGATCTAACCGTCGGATTGTGGTGATAGAATATTCATTTGAAACTGAGATCCTCCTCTATCTTATGGTAAAATATGAGATTGATCTGAAGGTGGAAAATCCTTCATCTAGGGCAAAACATCTGACGGTCAGGATTTGTCCTTCTTTGAAAAAAATTGATTTTACTCCTCTTAGGCTCAAAATGCTCAAAATGCCTATATTGACTTCAAAACCCACGAAAAAGCTAAAAGTAGCATATTAAGTCCAAAAACCATTCTTTTTTTATCAAAAACATATTAAAATAATAGAAAAATAGATAAAATATCGTATATATCAACTAAAACACTATAAAAATAGCCAACTATTTTGGCAATCTTAAATATGTATCATTGTTTGCTTCTTCTCCAAAATTCTTTGCAATTATTTTTGGTGATTGGAAAAGGAAGAATACAATGTATTTGAAACTCACAAATCAATGCTTTTTTCCTATAGTGTCGTTGTAAAAATGCACATAATATTGCGAACGTCTTTTCTTATCAAAAAGTACAAAATTTAATGCCACATATAACTAACTAATTGTCTATAATTAATTATTATTATTATTATTATTATTATTATTATTATTATTATTATTATTATTATTATTATTATTATTATAATTTTGTAAGGATTTGGAGTAGAAATACCAAAACAATCCTCCAATATTTTTTTTAATTTTCTATAATTATAATAATAATAATTATTATTATTATTTTGTAAGGATTTGGTGGAGAAATTTGGAGAATTCTCTTAGTATTTCTCCTCCAATATTTCAATCATCATTTGCTAGAAACCTCACTGACATTATAATACTTTACCCAATCATGTGTCTCAAAGGTATTATACACCTAATATAACCTTTTTTCCAAAATCAAATAATATGTGCATTGCACGTATTATTTGTTGAAAGGTAAATTTGATCTTGGATCAAGTTTAATTATTGGACCAATAATTTAATGTTTAATATTGGCTCAAACCCAATACTTGATCCAAGTTCTAGAGTATTCTCTAGAAAAATATCTTAGTCTCCACCTTCTTAAAATGTTTTAGAAAAATATAGAAAATAAGTATCTAGATATTTCTAATTTCTATGAAACTATTTAAATAATTATAATAAAATAATGTTAGAACTCTCTAGATTTAGAATTAAAATATTCTAGATATTTTGTATTTTGGAGGCTATAAATATCTCATTTTCCTTTCATTTGTAATCAAGTTGCTTCAAGAAAATTTAAGTAATAAAAAGCTTATACTTCTTATACTTTCTATTTCTTCCAAATTTATTAAACACTTTCGCCATCACCTTAAAGTTTTTCTTCCCAACAAAGTGGTATCAGAGCTTCAAGATGCTAAAGATGGCGAGCAACGGTATTCCATTCCAAGTTCCGATACTCACAAAGAGCAACTACGACAATTGGAGTCTAAGGATGACGGCAATTCTAGGAGCACAAGACGTGTGGGAGATAATTGTGAAAGGCTACATTGAACCGGAGAATGAATGTAGTTTATCTCAAACTCAAAAGGATAGTTTGAGAGACTCAAGGAAGATAGACAAAAAATCTATCAAAGATTAGATCAAGACACGTTCGAGAAGATCGCGGGAGCAAAGTCGGCCAAAGAAGCGTGGGAGAAGCTTTAAACCTCTTACAAGGGAGCGGAGCAAGTTAAAAAGGTAAGTCTTCAAACTCTAAAAGGATAATTTGAAGCGTTGCAAATGAAGGAAGATGAACTCGATTCTGATTACTTCTCAAGAGTCTTAACGGATAGTAATAACCTTAAAAGAAATGGAGATAAGTTAGAAGAGGTGAGAATCATGGAGAAGGTTCTTAAATCATTGGATTTATAATTCGAGCATATTGTCACCATTATAGAAGAGACAAAAGATTTGGAGGCTATGACAATGGAGCAACTTCTTGGATCGCTACAAGCGTATGAAGAAACGAAGAAGATGAAGGAAGATATCACCGAGCAAGTACTCAAGCTGCGCATAGCTGATATATCATGGTTTTTACTCGTTTTCGACCATGATATAAGTCCTTTTCATAGAGTCTTTTTGGTATTTTTTGAGTTGTTTTGAGTCTTTGCAGGTTATTGGACGATTGGAGCTTTATAGGAGTTTTTGGAGCATTTTGGGGAGCATCGAGGAAGGAAGGGGTCTAAGTGATCAAGTCGGAGTCGAGTTTCAAGTCTGTGTCGATCGACACGGACCTGTGTGTCGATCGACATGACTGTCTGACACGTGAAGACTTCAATTTTTGAAGAAATTCCAGTTTTGCCCAAAAAACCCATAAGCTTACAAGAAGCCCAATCCAAATTTTAGACTTTATATATAGTTTTTCCTTAGGTTTTCAGGGGGACATCTTGTTTTCTATTGAGACAGAGAGAAGGAGATTTGGGGAGCTTCAGACTTTCAGAGATTTCAAAACCCTTTTGTATCTCTAACTCTATCTTTTTAAATGCAATTTATTTCATTCGTTATGATTTCATCATTTATGTCTGAGTAGTTTGCTTGTTAGGTTTTGGGAAGTTCTAGGGTTTGATGAGAAATTGATAGGATTGAAACCCTGTTAGGATTTATCTTTATGTTCTTCATCTAGATTGATTTAACTCTGATTTTAGGATTGATCAACTGAAATTGGATATCCTAGGTTGCTTTAATAGATGCGAAAGTATTATTAACAACCTGATATAATCTTAGATGAGCAAAATTATCTATTCGCAAAGACATTTGGCTTAGTAATTTTGTGAACAATCGAACCTGAATTTAATGCTTGTCTTTATTCACTAAGTTCACAAAGAAATTTGGAATTTAGGGATTTAGTCATAGATAATCTCTGCAACGAAAGTTGATTGGTTTTACATTCGTGTTTGAGTTCTAGAACTGCACTTAACAAATCCTAACCGTTTTTATCTCTGTGTCGATCGACACGGATACCTGTGTCGATCGACACGAATCAATTTCGAATCATTCCTGCGAACAACCCATTGCCTAACTCCTTTTCCAATTGATTACTTGAAACTTTATCATCTCTCATTTGTTTACTTTTTGTTTTTACTTCATTCATACACTTTTACTTAGCAAAAGTTGAATTCATTAGTTGATTGTGTGATTTGATTCACTGTGGATTCGACCCCTAAGTACTACATCGATCTCTTAATTTGAGAGAGTAGCTCAGGGCAAATTTGAGCATATCAAATTTTGGCGCCGTTGCCGGGGAGTCGATCTAACCAATCGATTTGTGATATTAGAATTTTGTCTAAGTTTTTATTTTTGTTTATTTTACTCACTTTTTCTTTTCTTTTTGTTTTGTGTGTTTCAGGTTTATGCATCAGCGCGTTACCAGAAGCAACCAGAACAAAGAGCTACTTGATCTCAATCCTGAGATTTTGAGGTTAGAACGAGCCAACAGAGCAGCGACAAGGACAGCCAGAATGAATCCATTAGTATTGATCAGAGGTGAAGATGGGTTCTTTGAGGATGCCGAGGGTCGTAGACGAAATGCTCAAGGTCAGCGGATTGACAAGAAGAGGGTTGTTATTTTTGAGGAGCCAGTTGGGCGTGGGCGTACTCTGGGAGAGTACAACAGGCCCGATGAGTTCTATGCCAACAGGGCAGCAATCCGACCTCCAGCATTCCCGAGGAACGATTTCAAACTGAAGCCAGCCTACTTCTCACTAGTGGCTCAGCACCCCTTCCACGGTTTGTCATCTGAGCACCCCATGGACCACCTAGAGAGGTTCGAGGACCTAGCATCCAGCATCAAGGCAAATGGAGTTTCTAGCGACTACCTTTACTGCAAGCTGTTCCCATACTCCCTTAGTGGAGAAGCAGCCTACTAGCTGAAACAGCTAGAGCCTGGATCGCTAACTACTTAGGAGGACACCAAGAACGCCTTCCTCAACAATTTCTTCGATGAGGCGAGATCAGAGGACCTGAGGACTAAGATTTCCACCTTCAAGCAAGGTCCTACTGAAGCATTCAAGGCTTCCTGGGGGAGGTTCAAGGCCTACCAGAGAGACTGTCCTCACCATGGTTTCAGTGATGTTCAGCTGTTGGGCATCTTTTTCAGAGGAATTGACTGGAGGTATCAGATGGCCCTTGATTCAGCTAGCAATGGGAACTTCAACACCCGATATCCGGAAGATGCTCTGATTCTCATCGAGAACTTAGCTTCCAGCAATAGCACCAAGAATGCAGATTTCGAAAGGAGGAAGCTAGGAGGTAACATGGATGGAGGCTAAATCGCAGAGGTTAAGGCTAAGCTGGATATTGTACACAATCTTCTAGTAGGAAAGAAGACAGTTCAGTTTGCTCAGGAGGTAGAAACCTTCATACCCGAGCCCGTGTCGATCGACACGGGAGGCATGTGTCGATCGACACAGAATGAAGAAGAAAAGGATGTTAATTACGTCAATGGAGCTGGTTATCAGGGTCAGAGGTTTGGTAATCAACAAGGGTATCAGAAGCCTTTCCAGAGCAACTACCAAAGGAATTATGGTTCGTCTTCTTACCAGACGCCTCCTGATCAATCTTTAGATAGTGAGATGAAATCTATGCTAGAGCAGATCTTGGAAGGTCAACAGAAGATGACAGTGAGCTTCAATGGGAAGATGGATGCCATGTACTCTGATCTGAATGGTAAAATCGAGGCCCTCAATCTCCATGTGAAGAAGCTAAACACCCAAGTTGCTCAAGCCGCGGAGAATGTTAGACGGCAAGAGGGATTTCTCCCAGCTAAGACGGAAACAAACCCGAGACTACATGTCAATGCCATCACCTTGGGGAGTGAAGAGGAGATCGAAGACGAAGAGAATGTCGTTCCGGACCCCGTGTCGATCGACACGGATAGCTCATGTCGATCGACACAGGTCGAAAGACGCAACACTGGAGTTTACGCAATCGGTGATTTTTCCACTCAGAAATTGCATGTCGAATGACACAAAGACAGTGTCGATCGACACGGGTCCCAGACGTGGCCAACCACTTCAAAACATTCCGTCAAAGCAGAGGAAAGGGTCTACAAGCCCAAGATCCCATATCCACGAGCTGTTAGCGTCGAAACACCAAAGGGGAAAGGGGGACATGCTCAACCACAGCTGAGGGAGTTACAAAAGATAACGAATCCAGGGATGTTCGTTGTTCCTTGTACGATCAAAGGTATGAAATTCAAGAACTCTCTTTGTGACATTGGAGCTAATGTGAATGTCATGTCTGAGTCTGTTGCAAGGAAGCTGGGGATTAAGGATCTGCAACCTTCGAAGATGTCTATCGCGATGGCTGACTTTTCTTCAACATCTTCGAAAGGATTCATTCCTGACTTGATGCTTCGAGTAGGAGATTGTCTGGTTCCGGTGGATTTTCAGATTATGGAGACGAAGAATGACAGGGAGAGACCATTAATTTTTGGGTCATCATTTCTTGCCACTGTGGGTGCAATTGTGGATTTTCCCAATCAGAGAATCTCTTTCTCCAAGATCAACGAGAATGTCTTCTACCCATCAGTTCGGTTTAAGGAGAACTCTTGCCTGACCGTTACAAATGGAGGAGAGCCGAGTTCAGACCTGGGCGATATGAAGAAAGTCCCATGTGCTCCACCTTTGACTCCACCCTCTTTGAGCTCTAATGGAGACTTGGCTGCACCAAAGGTGAGACGAAAAGGGGGCTCTAAACCTTTCTCTAAGTTCAGAATCATCCTTCCCTTAGAGCTAAGGGAGAGAGGAGATGTAGTTGTCCAAGAGATGCTGCAAAACACATGAAGCTCTTTCCTGGAGTTGTTCCCTTCACTGATCCACCATAGTCCTGACACAGTCAAGCTAATGACTGAAAACAAGCGCTTAGTGGGAGGCAACCCACTGGTAAGACTACTTATTTTCGTTTTTATTTTTCTTTTGTTTACTAACTTTTGGTTTTGTTTTTAAGTGTCATAAAAAAAAAGAGAGAAGAGCGAGGAAACGTCAGTGTGTCGATCGACACACCTACTCGTGTCGATCGACACACCCTTCACAGGTAAGTTCCCTTTCATTTTTCTTTGGTGTTTTGTTTGTTTTCTTTTCTTTCCAAACTCATGCTTCAATCACACTGGGGACAGTGTTGGTTAAGTCTGGGGGAGGGAAACTACTAACGTATTTTTATTTGTTTTGGTTTATTTTGAGTCAAATTTTTCGTTTTTATTGAGTCAAAACAGTTGGAAACTATGACTTTTCTCTTGATCTATTGGATTGTTCTTTCAGTTGTGTGACCATTTTTCAGGATCAATTTCAGAGAAGACTAATGGAAAATCCTAAGGCTGACTAGTTAACTAGAGACGTCTGTTACTTCCAGCATAATCCGCCCCGGGTTCGAGCTAATTATGCGGTCTCCTCGGTGATTGGTGTTCATAGAACTTAACTCCTCATTCATACCTGACAAGTGCAATCTCTGTTGAAAGTAATAGTACTCCTCTCCTCATTCAAATAAAAAAAATAAAAAAAAATAAAAAATTTTGAATGATTTGGGGTGATATGATAGTTCTTGAGTACAAGATGAGGAAATAAAATTCCAGTGAGTCAGTACTCAAGAGGTGATCACCTGGAGCTCAAAAGCAACAGTCTAAGTCCCTTAGAATGGATATAGAGGACGAGCGATCTCACGACCCTGTCTCCTCACAATGAACAATAGTAGTGAAAGCATTGTTTTTGAATTTCTGAATCGAATAAGTCTGGGGGAGAGAAAGAGTACAAAAGGTTGTATGGTTCACTAGTCATGGTATAGTAAAGGAATGAGTCTAGAAGGTTCTTGGCATCGAGATCTGGGATGAGACCCAGCAATGAGGACTAGCGGGTTATGTTGAGAAGTCGTGGATGAATTTGGGAGAGTGCGAATGTCTATGGAGAAGTACATGGTGGTCTGGTTTTGAATTGGTTATGCATTATGTGGCTTAATAGTTGGAAGGGATCGGTCCGGTACTCCAAAGTAAGGTAAGTTTCTGCGTTTTCAAACCTCTTTCACATTCTTAGTGTATGTTTTGCTTGAGGGCAAGCAAATGCTAAGTCTGGGGGAGTTGATATATCATGGTTTTTACCCGTTTTCGACCATGATATAAGTCCTTTTCATAGAGTCTTTTTGGTATTTTTTGAGTTGTTTTGAGTCTTTGCAGGTTATTGGACGATTGGAGCTTTATAGGAGCTTTTGGAGCATTTTGGGGAGCATCGAGGAAGGAAGGGGCCTAAGTGATCAAGTCGGAGTCGAGTTTCAAGTCTGTGTCGATCGACACAGACTTGTGTGTCGATCGACATGACTGTCTGACACGTGAAGACTTCAAGTTTTGAAGAAATTCCAGTTTTCCCCAAAAAACCCATAAGCTTACAAGAAGCCCAATCCGAATTTTTAGACTTTATATATAGTTTTTCCTTAGGTTTTCAGGGGGACATCTTGTTTTCTATTGAGACAGAGAGAAGGAGATTTGGGGAGCTTCAGACTTTCAGAGATTTCAAAACCCTTTTGTATCTCTAACTCTATCTTTTTAAATGCAATTTATTTCATTCGTTATGATTTCATCATTTATGTCTGAGTAGTTTGCTTGTTAGGTTTTGGGAAGTTCTAGGGTTTGATGAGAAATTGATAGGATTGAAACCCTGTTAGGATTTATCTTTATGTTCTTCATCTAGATTGATTTAACTCTGATTTTAGGATTGATCAACTGAAATTGGATATCCTAGGTTGCTTTAATAGATGCGAAAGTATTATTAACAACCTGATATAATCTTAGATGAGCAAAATTATCTATTCGCAAAGACATTTGGCTTAGTAATTTTGTGAACAATCGAACCTGAATTTAATGTTTGTCTTTATTCACTAAGTTCGCAAAGAAATTTGGAATTTAGGGATTTAGTCATAGATAATCTCTGCAACGAAAGTTGATTGGTTTTACATTCGTGTTTGAGTTCTAGAACTGCACTTAACAAATCCTAACCGTTTTTATCTCTGTGTCGATCGACACGGATACCTGTGTCGATCGACACGAATCAATTTCGAATCATTCCTGCGAACAACCCATTGCCTAACTCCTTGTCCAATTGATTACTTGAAACTTTATCATCTCTCATTTGTTTACTTTTTGTTTTTACTTCATTCATACACTTTTACTTAGCAAAATTTGAATTCATTAGTTGATTGTGTGATTTGATTCCCTGTGGATTCGACCCCTAAGTACTACATCGATCTCTTAATTTGAGAGAGTAGCTCAGGGCAAATTTGAGCATATCAATAGCCAAAGTAAAGATGATAGTAGTCAAAGCCATCAAAGGCATGGTGGTGGTCATGTCCGAGGACGAGGTCGTGGATATGGATATGGAAATGGACGAGGTTGGAGACCATATGAAGAAAATACCAACTAAAGAGGAGAAATATCAAAAGTTCGTGGGAGAAAAATTTCAAAATCAAGGTATGATAAGTCAAACATTAAATGCTACAATTGTGGAAAGTATGGACATTATGCTTCCGAATGTAAAGTGCTAACAACAAAAGAGTGGAAGAGATGGCTAACTATGTTTGAAACAACCCGACCCTTTTTTTTTTTACATTGGACTCGAATTAATGTTCCCATAAACATTAACTTTCAATATCCAATCAAACCAACACATCAACAAACAGTGAAAATCACATGAAATAATCAATCTCATTCCATAAAAACAAAACAATTCTAAGTAAACCAATTCAACAACAATTCCATCACTTCCATAGAACAGTAACCTAGCGATTCTAAACAATCCAATCACAACACCAATCGAGACACTAGATCATCTCCTTTTCCCGGCCATGATTCCACGATCACACTTTGTCTCTACCTGCATCACATGGTTAAAAGAGTTGCGTGAGTATTATCATAAATACCCAGTGAGACGGTCCTCCCATCTATTTGGCTATACACACAGGCATAAGCAAAAGATACAATACCAGGGTGAGCAACAACAATGCACAACACAATAATCAAACGAGAATCAGCACAACATACCATGCGTCGATCGACACACAACCCCGGTGTCGATCGACACACAACCCCGGTGTCGATCGATGCACTGCTCGTGTGTCGATCGACGCACTGTCGGTAAACCTATCCTCTCATGGATCAATTCCAGAACGCATCGCATAGATCTCCTGCACAAAATCCACCAATACAAGCACGAATCCACACTAACAACACAATTAATCGCATCTTATCAATTCCTTTACCCAGATAAGCCATTGTCACGCACTCACCTTCGTTCTGGAAAGAAAAAAGGAATGAATTATGAAGAACGCGAAGAACACATGAAATCAGATCTCCAATCCGAAATCCTCTCCTCCTTCGCGAAGGATGAGCACCAAATCACCAATCCAGAGCCTCCCCACACACAATCCGAGCTTTTAGGATCAAGAACAGGAAGAAATCAACAATGATTCTCCTTTCCTCTCAATCTCTCTCAAAACTCTCTGGAAACTCACTGGAACTTTCTGGAATTCTAAAAATCCACCAAAACGCGGCCAACCTCCCTTTTATAGGGAAGCCCTAGGGTTTTCCTTTAACCGACCCACAAACCGACGATTAAATTTGAACCAACCAGTTCAATTCCACCTTACATCGATCGACGCATCTCCCTTGCGTCGATCGACGCACAACCAAAATCCCTAATTTTGGTCCGCGGTCATTACAATGTGGAAGAACAAAGTCAAGAAAGAGATATGTTGTTGATGGCTTAAAACAATGATGAACAAAAAGAGAATCATAAGTGGTACCTTGGTCGTGGCGCAAGCAATCACATGTGCGGCCGAATAAGCATGTTCGTGGAGCTTGATGAATCGGTAAAGGGAAACGTGGCTTTAGGAGATGAATCGAAGATGGAGGTGAAAGAAGATGACGTGGATCAACCAAGAGAGGAGCCCCTTACACCACCAACTTCACCAACACCGAGTTCTCAAGGAGATGAAAGTTCAAGTGAAAAGAGTCCACATTTTAGAAGTCTACAAGAACTTTATGAGGTAACTGCAAACCAAGATTACTTTACTTTGGCTATTTGCGGATTGTGAGCCCATGAACTTCCAAAAAGTTATGGAAGAGAAGACATATAGAAAGGCAATGGATGAAGAGATCAAGGCGATACAAAAGAATGATCCTTGGGAGTTAACATCACATCCAAATGGGCACAAGGCGATCAGTGTGAAGTGGGTGTATAAAGCAAAGAAGAATTCTAATGGAGAAGTTGAAAGGTACAAGGCAAGATTGGTGGTAAAAGGTTATAGTTAAAGAGCCGGAATCGACTATGATAAGGTGTTCGCTCATGTTGCTTGTTAGAAACTGTTCGACTAATCATTTCAATGGCGGCTCAAAATAATTGGAGGATACATTGGCGTAGCAAAATCAAGTTTAAGAGAGGGTGTTGAAAGGTAAACTTGATCCTATTGGGTCTAAAATCTAATAATTTAATATTGCGCCAAACCCAAAACTTGATCCAAGTTCTAGAGTTTTTTTTTCTAGAAAATATCTAAATCTCCACCTCCATAAAATGTTCTAAAAAGTATAGAGAATAAGTATCTAGATATTTTTATGAACTATCTAGATAATTGTAATAAAATAATGTTAGAACTCTGTAAATATAGAACTAAAATATATTATTATATAGAACTTGATAGATCAAACTTCGTAATTAACATGATTATGACATGTGGCAATCAACTGATTGGATTTTGACATGTGTTAATTTTTTCCTAATTAGATTTTGACATGTGTTATATAAATCTTTTTTTAAAAATTATAAGTTTGTATTTATCAAATAGATTGTAAAAATTGACATATATAAAAAAATTTAATTAGCTTCCAATTATTAATTCATTAAAATAATTAGTTGACAATCATGATTTATTTCTGTAGATATTATCTTAATTTTATGTATCGATTTTTCTTTTGTTTTCCTTATATCCATTCTTTTGTTTATATACTCTTTCAATCTTCTCACTAAACAATTTAAAATTCAATCATTTATTCCACAAATTTTACTCTCTTATTTGATAGGTGAGATAGAATATGACGATCTATTTTAGTTTGTGAGACACGTGGCAGTCAAGCGACACGTGTTAAATAATTTTCCAATTAATTTTTGTCACGTGTGAAAAATATATACATATTTTAATTGTTATAGATTTTTATTTATCAATTAAATTATATATATCAACATTTTCTAATCAGCTTATGTTTAGTAATTCCCAAAACTAAGTAGATAAACTACATAATATAAAAATCTAAAAGGTTAGACAACCCTAATAATTCTACTTAGCTTTAGACAATTATGTGTTTAGATTAGTCCCTATATAGCAAGTATGCCTACAATTACGGAGTCTTGATGAAATAACCCAACCTGTAAAATTTAAAAAATTTCCCTTCGGATCATTATTATCACAAATAATGATCTTCAATGGGTCAATACAAGTCATGTGGAACAATAAACGATTAAACCATTAAACCAAACATCATCCAATAATCTCATACTTATTGAATCGCTAAACAATACCAATCAATCCATAACAATATTCCATTAAACATTCAACAACGTTCCAGAATCACTAATGTCCTAGCAATTTTAACTCAACGGCCACGAAAACGAGACCCTAGATCATCTCCTCTTCCCGGCCATGATTCCACAATCACACTTTGTCTTTACCTGCATCACATGGCAAAAAGATATGCGTGAGTATTATCACAAATACTCAGTGAGACGGTCATCCCGTCTACAGGTTATTCACACAGACATAAGAATCAATACAATACCAGGGTGAACACACAACACGCAAAGCATGAACAATCCACAAGTTCGCCTCAAAACACACATGCGTCGATCGACACAACCACCATGTGTCGATCGATGCACTGTCTCATGTGTCGATCGACGCAACATCACATAATCCAGGATCGAACCTATCCTCTCATGGATCAATCGTGGATCGAAACACATCGATCCCTGCACGCAATCAACACGAAATATGCACATAAACAACACAAAAACACATTCTATCAACTCTTTACCCAGATAAACCTACGATCACACACTCACCTCGATTTTGGAAGGAAAATAATGAGGATTCACGAAGAACACGAAGAACGCATATTCAATACTCTCCTGGATCCTCTCAAATCACGAACCAAGCCTTGGACAAGCCTTTAGAGATCAAGAACACCCACAAATCACCTCAACTCTCACAAACACTCACAATCTCTCAAAAATCTCTGATTCTCTCTGGTTTCTGCTCAAGAACAGCCAAAAATCGGCCAACTTCGTGTTTGTTCTTCCTTTATATACCAACCCTAGGGTTCCCTAAACCGACCCGCCGAACCGGCTATTGAAATTGAACCGGTCTAGTTCAATCCGACTTGCATCGATCGACGTACACCACTTGCGTCGATCGACGCACGACCAAAATCCTCAGAAATTGGTTCGCGGTCGTTACACATGAGGCGGTGATGAATATAATATATCAATATAACTTACGTTATGCATCAATTTAGTAAAATTAATGCATATAGGTAATACAAATTCGTACATGTATAAAATTATGAATTAGAAATTGCAATCAGAAGTTTCAGTTTCTATTATAAAGACTTCAAACTTATATTTTTGTACCCAACATGCACCAAATGATCAAGCTTTGGTGCTGAAAGAAGAATGTGAAGGCTCTCCGTGGAAGCATCGCATACACCCTCACGTGGACTCGTACGCCTTCCAAAGGCCATCTTCCAACACAAAGACCTAGAGTACCTCAGGTTAAAGGGTCTGCTAACGCTTCATATTCATGTGTCCTACTCTAGTTCTTACAGAATGGGGTATTGGTAAGCCTAAGCCATTGAGAGCTTTTGTGAGCAAAAGAAAAAGAGGCCATAAGAAAAAAGGTTCTACATCATAGAACGAGAATTTGACGTGGCAATGCTTGTAGTTAATTCGGTTAGAGTCAGTTGAGTGCATTAGTGTTTTGTAAAGGACTATAATTATGAATGAACCTCTTGACTAATCAAGTTTTAATGAGAACTTGATTAAAGTTTGCATTGTAATCCTCTTTTCATTGAATAGTAAAGGAGTTTTGGTTCTTATCAAAGCTACTTGACCGAACACATGCGACAACTTGAAAGAACTTGTGATTAGAAGGATTATGAAGGGTGATAGAATGAAGAGATTTGTCCTCAATATACCTTCTTTGAGTAGTTTAACGATCGATGATCCGTGTAGAGGAAAAGTAAGAAATAAATATATGATTAGTGTCATGATTTTCAAAGATTTACTAGGTCTCTTTGTAAAATACCTAGTGGACTTCTTATGTGTCGGTCACTAACCGTGCTAGGCTTAAAGGAAACTCTTGCTCTAAACTAAAATGCCTCAATCACTCTGGATGTCACAAGTGAAAGTGTTCAGAGAATTAAGCCTAATCCTAGATCACATAATATTTTCTAGGCTTTTTGGGGCTATGTCGCAGGTAAAAGACCTCTGTATCGAATTCCAATTAGAATTCACATTTGTAACTTATGTCATATCAATTCCAGAGATAAGAACTCTCTCAATCAGTGAAAGCATTTTAAAAGTCAATGCCATCGTGTTGACATTGCTAATATGCCATTATTGGAGGATGCAACCATCCATCTTGATGTTGGAAAGAGAGGAGACAAGCTTTTTAACTCTCTACATTCTACACTAAAGATAGCTTTGTGTCTCCGTAATCAGCTGAGACCGGTAATCTGTGGTGAAATGTATTCGGTAAACTTCCTTCGACTTGAAGAGCTATAAATTTGCACTTGTAAACTAGATTGGTGGAACTGGATCCAGTTTGTTCTACATTGTCCGAAATTGCTAGTTCTCAAATTCCACACTGCACATATTAGCTGCTCCAAACCATAATACCGTTTGGTTTTGGCATTCTTCTACTCACTCATTTGAATCTATGTGCAGGTACATGGTCACAACCTCAAGTGATATACGACTCATGGAAGCAGCCTTACTTTGCTCCAGATTTTTCTCAAGTGAAACTGTTTCAATGTAGGTAGTTTGTAGGCAACAGTCGAGAATAGAAAAATTCTCAAACTCCTTGTTGACAACGTCAACCAATTTGAAGGAAGCTACCATTTCAAAGAGGTTTGAACCAATATTTTGATAACCGACCCGGGTGACAAATCGGAATATCATCCAGATCAGCGGATCGACCCAAGTCAACTGTGGATCAACCATGGGTCAATATGTAAATGAATTTAATATTATTATTTGTATATATATATATATTTAAAAATATAAAAGTTCTCGTGGTTAAGACATGTAACTCCTACGGTATCTTGCACCCAGTGATGTACAAAATACTTTTCCTTCCACTGTATTCCAACTACACAAATCATATTTCAAAATAAAATAAAAACTAGAGAAGCAATCAAGGTTGGACAAACTTATATATTTATGTGAGATACCCACTATTGAAGTTGCTCGTAAACCCTAATTTTAAGGCTAAAGTCTTAAAAGATTGGTTTTCTAACGAGATATTAATACATAATGGGCCTTACTTTTTGGTCCAAATGTTATCATTTTGTGATATTTTTTATAAACCGTTATTCGGTCGGTTTAACCGGTTATCCAGGTCACAGTCTAATAACAGATTTTTTGAGTTTTTTCGGGTTTATATTTACCGGGTTTAAGTACTAAATCTGAACCGGAATGGCCGACCAGACGGTGCAGTCCAGGCATCAAAACATTGGTTTGAACTAAAAGCATCTAAAAAGGATATTAAGAGTTATTTGACGATGTTGCACAAGGAGTTCCTAGATTTTGAATCTCGGTTTTCGTTAGTTCTAGATATTTTTCCCTTTTTCATTTATAATCAAGTTGTTCCAAAAAACTTTTTAAATAGTAAGAAGTTTCTACTTCTTAAACTTTATATTTTCTTCAAACTCTCTCAAACATTTTCTCCATCACTTTAAAGTGTTTTTTTCCAATATCCTTATCTAATATCTATATATATAGTAATATTTTGCGTTGGCAAAAATGGTTGTGCAAAATTAATCAAGTATAGAAATATTCATTTTTAAGAATTTTTTTACAAAAAAAACACTGGAAGAAAAACAAAGGATGTCAAAAACATAAAAAGAATTTCGGAATCTACTGCAAATTCTCTGTGTAAGGCACACGCATTTGTGGGATCCACAAGTTTCCACGTAGAAACCTAGCAGGAGTGAATCCAAGAGCCTGTCCGAGGAAGAGTTTCTTAATACCAGCCCACTTAACACGTTGGGCTTGGTTTGAGCCAGGTCCTCTATTTTCATACTCAGCATAATAAAGCGTGTTTAATGCAAAATCACCATTCCAAGGAAGCCATCCCGCTGGGTCAATAACATTTTCGATGGTCGTTCTCATTATAATGGTCCTTGAGAACTCTTTCCATGGTCTTCCGAGATATGCTTTGTTTATAGCTTTCACGGGGATATACGCCGGCTCTCCGGTGATGCGGCTGTTTTGGATTACGATTCCGGTTGTTTCACGGTGGTCGGTCCGGCCTTGGGCGGTGACCATGCAAGATTGACCTCCCATTGGCTTTCTCACCACAATATTGCAGTTCTGGAAGACGGTTTTTGCGTCCCCAAAGATGAAGTCGACGGTTCCGGAAATTCTGCAGTCACGGTAGAATTGACGATGGGAATGGACGTACAGAGTGTCTTGGTAACCATCGATTTGACAGTTGTGAAAAACAGCATAGTCCGCAGACACTCTTAGTGCCACAGCTTGATGTCCCTCAGGACCGGCGGTGTTCTCAAACCCGATGTTCTTCGCCGTGAAATGATCACCATTGATTGCTGCAACACATTAAGGAACGCCACATCAAAGAATGGTTATTTAATTAGTGATGAATTTGAAAGAATTCAAATGAACACATAAGCCACATATATATTTGGAAGCGTAATTGGACTCACCAACAGTGGCAGTTCTGTAGGTCTTGACCTTGCCGATGGCAAAGTTGAGACTACCAGTGATCTTCGTTTTGATGGGTCCATCACCGATGAAAATGACGTGGGTCATCTTCTTGGTGACGTCGACTTTCTCCTTGTAGACACCTTGCTTGATGTAGATGACGAATGGTATTTTATTGTTTTTAGGCACAGCGTTTAAGGCCTCATTGATACTCTTGTACTGGCCACTTCCGTCTTGAGCCACAACCACATTAGCTTTCATACCTCCTTTCGTTGCCATGAGCCGCCGAGTCTTTGGCCCCACCCAGCTTGGGATACCGTCTTCCGACGACAAAAGCTTTCTTGCATAGTTCGCAAGATCTCCGGTTAATCCTGTCACCCAAAATGGTTTAGCATCGTTCATTCATATAGCTCGTTATAAGACATAGAGATGTACAGTTTCAAGTGATAATCTGAAAATATTACCTGTGTTGAGACATAGAGAAGGCTAGAGATGTTAGTAATCATTGCAAGGCCATTACTGGTTAGTTCTTTGGATGTTTTAAAGATTTTATGCATGTCTTGTGCATGACTGGACTTAATTTCCTCAAAAGTATCCATGCATGTTTGCTGATACGCAATGGAGCCACTGAGCCAGACACGAAGATCCTCAACAAAATCCTCAGCCTGAGTAATTGAAAATCCATCGAAGTTATCAAAGCACTTCTTTAAATCGTCTGTAGCGTCGATCATAAGCATCTCACATAACTCTAGAGCTTCTCTAGTCTCGTGGTCACTGTCTGCTTTTGCTTTCAGCTCCTCGGAAGCTTTCTTGATCCCATCCTTGATTGAGCGAATGGTTATGTCAAAACCGAGCTTGATGAGGTCGAGAGGCTGAGTGGAGTTAGGAGAAGCTTTCATGAGACTGCTCACACATGTCTCTTTGTATTCGGTTGGTGCACAAACCTCTTGGACTGCTTTTGAGGTTCTAATCTTCACGTCCGCGATTTTATGCGGACCGCTCTCATGTTTAGACATCATGATGGCGACACTGACAACCATGACAACGAGCAAGGCTGTGATAACCCCAGCGATGATACATTTCTTTTTTTTCTTTTCACTATCAAACTCCATGCTTTGTTTCCTGATTTCACAGTTTCAAGAGATCAGAAAAGAGAATTTACTTCTTTGTGTTTCAAATTTGTTTTTTTTTCTGTTTACTTACATTTAAAAAAAACAGAGCAGGAGGGACCCTTTAAAAGGTGACTTAAAACCCTTCCGACTCTGTTTTTTAAGTTTCTTTTTAAGAAGAATATGAGGCTATGAATTACTCCCTCTGTTTCAAAATAGTTGTCATTCTAGGTTCTTTCACACATATTAAGAAAAATATATTAAAAGTCTATTTTACCCCTAATTAATATAATGTTTTATTTGATATGTGTAATTAATAAGTTTAAAAGTAGGGATAAAAATGGAAAAATTAGTCATAAATGTGCATTGAAATTGCAGAATGACAACTAATTTGAAACAAAAAAATAAGGCTAGAATGACAAATATTGTGAAACGGAGGGAGTAAGATATAGTGTCAGATTTTCTGTCTTTAGGGGTTTGTTTTTCAGACAGGTTAGGACTCCAGCTCTTGGACCGTTTTGACAAGGTTGATCATCTTTTGTATCTGCGCCTCTAATAATAGTAATATTGTTAGATACCAACCAGACAAAATTATTTTTATTACTATTATTAAGAAAACAACCGAAACAATACTAACACAAACAAGTCCTGAAAACAACCGCAACAAAACCAGTCCTGAAAACAAAGCCTTATTTATGATAACACAGACAGAAACTCAACAGAGAGTGCAGCAAATAGAATCCAACCATGTCTTGCTCAAGGCTCATCTGTTGCCAGCGGGATTGAATTGGCCTGCAAACCGAAAAAAAATGATCATGTAAGTAAAGTAAGCGAAGAAATAGAAAGAAGATCAGGAAGAGGGAGTTACACTGACCAAATCACGAAACTTCAGAGAGTAAAACATCTCTAGGTAACGTCGTGTTTCTCTCCTCTCGAGCTTAGACACATGTTTCCAGAATGCATACACTCCAGCTAGCGTAAGCAGCCTCTCTGAGTACTTCTTCCATGTGTACCTATACATGCAGAAACACACATAAAGGCATCATCTTGGTGAAGTGATCAAGGCTATTTCGTTGGTAAAAGGGTCAACCTTTCATAGATTCGCTTGAGTCCTCCTTCAGAGATTTTCCCCCAATGATTTAGATTGGTGTTGCAGACCTCAAAGAAGCAGACCAAAGTAGCTGCAACCTGGTCTGGATGATATGGGTCGATGTGGAACCCCGAAACTCCATTCTCGATGATCTCTACGGGTCCACCATGACAAGTAGCAAATGTGGGGAGTCCAGAAGTCATTGACTCCACAACAGTGAGCCCAAAAGCTTCATAGAAAGCAGGCTGTGGTGGAAAAAGAGAGAGGTAGATGGTCTGTTAATCGAACAAAAATTCAAATTTCAAAGCATTTATCTCAGCTTACCTGAACAAAAACACCTTTTGTGTCTGCGATATAACGATAAAGCTCGCCATTTCGGGCACGGTTCATTTGGGCAGCTATCCACCTGAACTCACCATGTAAATCATACTGCTCGATCAGGCTGTGCATCTTTTGTATCTCAGCCATTTCTTCTCTATCCCTGGACTGATTCACGTCGATGTAGCCACCGACAACAACAAGGTTCGCAAGCTCTCTCAGTTTGCTGTTCTTGGCATAGCACTCAACTAGCCCAGTCAAGTTTTTCACCCTGTCAAGTCTTGCCATGGAGAAGATGATCGGCTTTGATTGATCGCTTAGTAAACCACTTTATCAACACAAGAAGATTGAGACATGTAAACCAATCAAAATATCATGTGGTTGTCTGAGATTTAAAATATATATATTGCTAAATCAAAGTTGTTGTAAAAGGACTTACACATGCTCATCATTCTGTTCGGCGCTAAAGAGGAGTTCTTCAATTGACTCATGAAGGGCAGTAAGTCTTCTTTCCTTGTCAGAATATGGAAAGTATATGGTCATATCAGCTCCTGGGGAGACTATATTAAACTTGGGATCAAAGACATTGATTCCATGAACAACTCGGTAAAGACCAGGAAGAGTGAAAGCTGTGTGGCTCTCATATTGCCCAACATTGTTCTTGCTGTGACAAAAGCAACACAGTTTTTGCTAGCATCAAACCAAAATTCCAGACGACAACAGCTTGCAGTGGAATATCAGTTGGGATTTTTACCTTCCCGCAATCTCTTGGTAAGTACTGGTGATAATGAAATCAGCGTTATTCATGGCAATTAGATCTGCAGTGAACTGACTTGCAAAATGATACTTATCTTCATGGTTTCTCCAGTAAATGTCAGACTCGGGGTACTTGGTTTTCTCTAAAGCATGAGCAATATTACACTGCATCTCAAATGGTAAAGGAGAGATCAGAACAAAAAATTTCAAGTCTTTTATGAACAAAACTGAATTTATATTATACATAGGTTTTAGCATAAAACACACCAACCTGTATGACACCTAGCTTACAAGCTAACAAAGAAGCAACGAGATTTCCATCACTGTAGTTGCCAATGATGAGATTTGGTACACCCTGCAACTCTGCAGCAATTTCGTTTGATGTATCCTAGTCACATAGTAGTAAAGTGTTAGCCAATACGTAAACGAAAAGGGGCATACATAGACAGCTGAAACGGATTGTCCTACACCATACATACAAGTATATTTATTAACTCACCCTAACTTTAAGCTAACTCCATCTCAGTGAAGAAGCTACAGAAGTAAGATAGAAACCTGGCTAACTAGTAAACTGCTAACCTCTGCGAAAGTCTCCAGGTATGGCCAGACATCAAACCTCGAGATCCACTTGCGAAGAATGCCTTTTTCAGTCCTAAACGGTATGCGCAGAATATGTGCGTGTTCTGTACCACTAACTTTTTCTAACCTCTGGTTGCACGTTGTTCCTTTTGCTTCGGGAATCAGCCTTGTCACCTATATAAGCCAGCGTGTAAATATTAACTTAAAACTGAATCTTGAATGCCTAATTTTTTAGATGGAAGAACCAAGTATATATAGTCAGCAAGCATATATACAATGAGAATCTTTGGAGTAACATCCAGTCCTTGCTTTTGTATCCTAAGGAGCATCTCGTTTTCCAAAGCACGTACTTGATCAAGAATGTAGACAACCTGCAATTCTCAACAGTAGAGTATAAGTCGAATCAACAGAGAACCACCTAGTTCTAAGATATGGAAGATTCCGACCAAATCTACCTGTCCACCAGTATCAGGCAGACCAAGGACATTGGCTTGGCCAAAGTAACCATGCGGAGACAAAATCACAACATTGAACACCATAGGAATTCTTCCTAAAAACGTCTCCAAGACAAAAGGATCAGGTGCCTGGAGTATGTCCAGAAGGAGATGCACCATTTCTGAAATCTTCTGTGCTGTGTCACCCCATCCCCTTTCAAATCCCAACCCTTGTAGTCTTCAACAAAATACATTGTTCAAAGAAGGAAAAGGGCAACATAATTGGTTAGCTAGCAAATAAGAATCACCGATATGAAGCAAATGGCAAAACATCTTACTCAAATTCAAATTCCGTGTATGGTGTAGCCAGAGGAAGTTTAAAAAGGAACTCCTCTGCCCTTGCCAAAGCTTGCTGAAGTGTTGGGATATTCTGTATTCGATCATTCAGCATCATGGCCTGAATTATACATTAGAGAGTACATAGTCAGTGGTCTATACTAATTACGCATTTTTGTGACATAAAATACGTTCAAATGAGAAAAAAACTCACCCGCCCGTCATGTTTGTGAGTGCGAAGAAACTCAAGCAAAGGCTCCATGCTATCTTTGTTACGGAACATAATTGACGAGAGGTGACGATTGAGGAACTGAACCCCATTCCCAATGGATGATGAACGAGTTGGGCAAGGAAACGTTGCGTTGAACGGTTCAAAATCAAGCTCGAGAAGATAATTTCCATTGGCACTAAATGAAAAAAGGTTGAGACTTTAAGCATCCAAGCAAAGAAGTATATACACATACACAAAAACAACTTTGCAATCAGCATTTACTTACTGCCCATTAACGAGTTCTTCCTTAAACCGAAGGTACTCAGAAACAGTTAAGTGATCTACGCTCAGCTCGTACACATTCACACGAACATATTCCCTAACACCAGGTCTGGGACGAATAGCCATCGCAACAAATGGAGGCAACACTATGGCTTCCTGAATTCAAAAACTTACACAAGAAGATATATAAAGCCGAAAGATATAAACATGGTGATGATATTCTGATGCTATATTTTCACCTCTGCAGACTGCAAGACATTCATGAAAGGGCGATTATTAAGATCTTCTGTTGTTCCATCTACTTTCACAGTCTTAAGGAACTCGTCAATCAGCTGGTGGGACTGCAATATCCCCTTTCCCTGAGCTACATATCTAAACATAAACCCCAAAACATTACTCTTGGAGACCAATCACAACACACATGCAAGGAAAACAAACAAATCGAATCTACTCTCCAAAGACTCATGCAAGTTTCAAAATTGAATTATTTTGCAATCGAAGTCTATTGACAAATCACACGGAGTCGTGCAGCATGTACCCAAAGCTTGATATGTAACACAGATTTAGTGAAAGAGAGACCTGGAGAAAAGAGAGAGGAGCTCATTGCGTTGAGCAGAGATGGCGTCGTGAACCCATTCATGCATCGTCCCGAACCTACCAGTCGGCATGATTTTCTCTCAGAGGCAAAAACACAAACACTTAGAGTGCAAACCCAGAAGACACAGAAGCAGAGCAATTTGTAGAAGAAACCACCACAGCATATGTACACGGGACTGAAGAAAGACGCCATTTTAGTGCCTCTGCAACTTGGTGAGAGGTGGCGAAGGAGGATCAACACTTGGCGCCAGAGATAAAACCATGGGCGAGCTCAATGCGGCTTAGAGCGTATTGCCCGATGTGGTGGGCCTCCGGTACGTGAAAGCCACGCCCCAATCGCAGTCCCATGTTCTGATCTCACGCTAAACGAATGAAGACCCGCCAAAATCGACCGTTTTATTTGGTTGAGAATTGCAAAAGAAAATCAAAATGATAAGCTTGGCTTATCTGAGAAGGAAGAAATGGGAGAAAGAGAGAAGAATCATAAGATAGAATGATGACAAGTCGGTGACTATCGGTTGAGAAGAAGAAGAAGAAGAAGAATCGAGAGAGTAAAAAAAGAGATTTTTTACTGATATATATGGGTCAATTAGCATAATATATATATTGGGCTACAAAATAAAGAATATAACCATCAAGATTTTATAATAAAGAGACTAATTAATTGACCAAAAGTTTACTCATTTTAACCCTAGTCTTGCTTGTACCAAGTCTTACCATTTGAAGAGAACGTGGGATGCAGCTGCTTTCGTGGCAACGAAGTTTATGCAAACTTACTTATAAACGTCACTTTACTAACCAATGTAAAATTAATTAATTTAAATTAATGTTACTTGTCTCCAAAATATATGTGTAGCTATTAAAGAAATGAGATTACATTGCTGACAAAAAAAGATAAGAAATGAGATTACATAAAAACAAATCAGAATTGGATAAATCAAAACATGTGTAAGTTTTTAATTCTATTATTGTTATATGAAACATTTGTTTAAAATATTTATGAATTTGACTATTCTATTTGATTTACTGATTTATATAGATTAGGGTGAATATTTTTTCTTCTGCATGCAATAGTTTGAATTTTGAAATATGGGTTCGTAATTAGGCTATCAAACTCAATATTTTACATAAAACTCATATAAGTTTATGAGCCAAGTTTTCATATAATTTATCATAGTTTTCATGTTTTGAGAAATTTATTTCTGATTTTTAAAATCTAAAGTATGTTATATTTGAAAAAAAATCTGTGTTTTTTTAATAATATGATCACGCTTAAATGAGTGTATTGTAAGAAATTCAAAATAAATATATTGAGATGGAGTTAAAAAAAAGAAGTAAAAGAAAATGAATAAAATTAAATTAAAAAAACAAGAAGAGAAGAATGCATGTATGTGTATAAGAGAGGAGGACAAATTTGTCATTAATACACATTACACCAAAAATATTCTAGTCATTACAAATAATTGTTACTTACTTAATTAAAAAAATTTTTGTTTGTTATTGGACATAATTTCCCAAAAAGAAGAAGAATCGAGAAAGAAAAAGAAAGAGAATTTTTAATGATATATATATATATATATATTTCTTTTTCCGGCTAAAAATTTCAAGATCTTAAATCAAGAATACAAAGTATTATACAAAAATTTCAAAAAATAAATTATTATATAATTTATTTTCTATATGCGCTATTTTCTATATAATCACCACAATTTTTTTTAGATTTTCTATATAATCACCACAATTTTTCTTAGATCAAAAATATTGGTGGCTGTATTTGATGATGTCTAATCCTCACAATTTTACTTAGATTTTTTTATTTTTGATTTATTTAATTCTTTTATACTTATTACAAAACACAATTATTTCCAAATATTACTTTAATTCTAATTGCATAACACATTTGAATATTCTCAAACTTACTAAAAACAATAATTTCAAAAATCTTCTATATCTTAAATATTACTATTAAAATCTAAACGAAAATCAAAATAAATATATATTCTAAACAATTATGGAGTACATGTTTAAGATAAATACATTATTTGCTTTTTTCTTTTAAAATATATGTGAGCAACTAAAAACTTATAATAGATCTCAACAACAAATCTAATTTTTAATATTTTTTGTTTGATTTTGTATAATTTGAGTTTGGTTTGGATAATTTAGTATAGAAATTGTTATATCAATTCAGACATTATATAATTCGGTTCGAATTTGGATTCGACAACTTTGATTTGATGGTTTGATTTAAATATTTTGACTATCACTTGGGGAAATACATTTTTATATAAAATAATCGCAAATTCGAATAAAGACAAACGACTTTCGAATTTCGTATAATAATTTTAAAATTAATTAACTTTTATTTTTAACTAAAACTATCAAATTCGAATAATAATTTCCACATTCACTTATATAAAATAATCGCAAATTTGAATATAGATAAACGAATTTCGAATTTCGCATAATAATTTTCAAATTAATTAACTTTTATTTTTAACTAAAACTATCAAATTCGAATAATAATTTCCACATTCACTTATATAAAATAATCGCAAATTCGAATATAGAGAAACGACTTTCAAAGTTCGTATAATAATTTTCACATTAATTAACTTTTATTTTTACCTAAAACCATCGAATTCGAATAATAATTCCTATATTCACTAAGATTGATTTTTAACTAAATCTAAAACTATACTAATTTAACATAATCATTTACTCACGCATAGCGAGGGTGCTATCCTAGTATAATTAAAAAGATATATAAGAGAAATAAATTTGACGATATTTTTAGTAGATAAACCTTACTCGGATCATATAAATTTTTTATGATTGTTTCTCTGTCACAATTAGGGGTGGGCATCCGGATTTTCGGTCGGATCCGGATCGGGTAATTCGGGTTTCGGGTATCCGGAGTATGAATATTCTGGTACCGATCGGGTAGTTATAATATTCGGATCGGATATGGATTGGTACGACGTCGGGTTGGATCGGATACGGGTATCCAAAATATTGATGAAACCCGAAGTATCCGATTTAAACCCGACAGCACAAACGAATTTAATGTTGCAAACCATATTAATGTTGCAGAAGTATCCGATTTACCATAACACAGAAAGAAATAAGACATGACAAAGAAGCCTACAAAGTAGTTTAAACCATATTAATGTTGCAAAGAATGCATAACAAACCAAAATGTCAAACCAAACTTTGCAAAGAATCTGAACATAGATTAATCAAATTTGCAAACACAAACATTCCAGTTACAAGAATCTTAAAATGCAGACACAAAAAACCAGGTTAATCAAAGAAGACCAAAGCTCGTGATCCTTCTCCATATCCTTCATCCCTTGTAATACAAAAACCAAATCCGAATGAACAAAACAAATAAAGTAACAACCAAAGATTGAGAGATATAAGAAAGAGTGATCAAGTTAATTTGTGTTACCTTATGACCAGAAGAAACAGTCATTACTTTCAAATTTCTAATCTTCTAGCTCAAGTTGGTTTGTGTTTCAAACTCTGAAAAGTGATCATAAGCTATGATTCATAACTATAAGAAACATATCAACAAAGAAAACTTCAATTCAAGGATTAGAATTACCTTTTTGAAGCTCTTCTTGTAACTCAATATCAGCTAGCATTTGCGTAATCGTAACGACTGATTTTTCACTTAAGTTTAGCTCACACTTCAGCCACTGCTCAGTGCACATCAATACCTCAAGTGTATGATGTGTTAAGCAACTCCTATACGGATCTAAGATCCGACCACTTGTGCTAAAAGCACTTTCAGATGCAACAGAAGATACTTGCATAGCTAGTACATCTTTAGCTATTTAAAATAGAATATGATACTTTCCACTATTCACTTTCCACCTAGAGAGGATATCAAACTCTACTCCTGTAATCAGATTAGGATTCTCTATCTTTTCCTTCAAGTAGATGTCGAGCTCATCTCTTCCATCTGCAACTCCGATTTCCCCAACTAACTCCTTGTAAACAGAATTCATCCTTTCATACCCAAAATCATCATTAGCTAACTCCATTCTTTCAATGCTATCCCATGCAACATTATCTTGGCCACTGGAAGATAAAGCCTGATTTGTTTGAGAAGTATGAGATGATGGCATTGTTGGTTATTTCTTGTAACGAGTATTGTACTCCTCAAACATATTAACCAGAACATTAGTCACTGATTGAAGCATCTCTTTAGATGCTTGACTCTCTTTGCCATAAAGTTTATCAAAACACATCTTAGCAAACTGCATTTTCTGACACAGATCAAACACATTAGCAATAATCAATACCCTATTGATGTATCTCATTCCTTCCCAATACTTATCAAACTTAGCAAGCATTTCATCAGCCTTTGCACTTAACTCTCTATCTAAATTGTTCTTAAGGTCAATCAGGTACTTCTCTATGGTAACTATCTCACCATAACAATTAGAAGATTTCACAGAAGTGTAGCTTGACACTATCAAGGTTGAATTGTAAAAAATGATTAGAAATCTTATTAGTCTCTCCACTGCATTCTAATCTTGACTAGTAGGAGGTCCGATCCTTTTTTTACCATTGTCTACTTCATTGAGATAGTCATTGTACAACTTGTCTTCTAACTCCATCTTATCAAATGCCAGCTTGAACTTAATAGCTTTTTTCAACATCAAATACCTAGAATTCCATCTGGTTTTGATATCCAAAGGCAAACTCCCCTTAGTGATCCTTCCAGCATCAACCTTCTGTTCAAAAGACTTTAACCTACTAGTAAAAGCTCTCACATACTGCACTCCATTCCTAATGGCTGCCACACTATTACCTATCTCGTGCAAACCTTCTCTAACAATCAAATTAATGATATGAGCAGCACACCTCATATGCAGATAATCTCCACCTAAAACGAAGGCCTCAGGGCCAAACTTACTACTGAACTTTGTGTGAAACTTCTTCAAAGCACTTGTGTTTGCAGTTGCATTATCCACTGTGATTGTGAATACCTTCTCTATTCCCCATTCTGCTAGACACTCCAGTAGAACATTGCAAATTGTCTGACCTTTATGATCCATGACGTACTTAAAACCGATTATAAGCTTCCTCATTTGCCAATTTGCATCTATGAAATGCACAGTAACAACCATGTAACTAGCTTCTGTAGTCGTAGAAACCCATATGTCAGTTGTAAGTGAGACTTTCTGCTTGGTAGCTACAATCCACTGTTTCATTTATGCTTTTCTCTTCACATACATCATCACGATCTCCCTAGTTGCAGTTCTTCTGGAATGAGGCTTGTATAGGTTAACTTTTCTGCAAAAGTGTCTCCAACCCAAACTTTCTATAAATGAAAGTGGCAACTCGGCTAACACGACCAACTCATTAGTAGCTTCTCTGAACACAGCCTCATAAACCTTTGCATTCATCAGACCTCCATCTTTAGAAATAACTCTGGCATTTGGAGCTTGACTGTCCTTCCATGCTTACATTTTAACAAATGCTTGCCCAAATTTGATGTACCTTTTGATGATGCACAGCCAAAAATTGTTCCACAATGATTACATGAGCATTTGTCATAGTCATCTGGAAATCTTGTATAATCTTTCCATACAGGTGACCTTGTAGTACGAGTCCTCTTCTTTGCCTTAGACGGCTTAGAGCGAGCACTAACTTTTGTCCTTTTCCCTCTACTAACCGGATCTATTATTTCAGGTTGAGTCTCTTGCTATATCAATGTCCTCTGATGAATCCATATCCATCTATACATAGGAAAATAATAACAAAACAAGTAACGTTAACATTAGTAACAAACATATAACATGAAGTTTTCTAAAGAAAGAGGTAGAACTACATGATCCTAATTATGTATTCGTTGGACACAACGAATACGGAAGAGAGGACAAAACAAACATAAAACAAAATGCATTTTCAAATTCACTCCATCCATACTACGAATACGAAGCAAAACAAACTCAAATCCAAGTCAATGTCATTGCTTTGTTACGTGAGAGAGGTTCATAATCAAAATACACAAACCAAACACAAACACATGCGATTCAAAATACAAGAACCAAACACAAACACATGTGTTTGTCAGTTTCAGTTTCAAACATTAAAAGAAGGAGAAGCTTGTACCTTAGATTGATTAATCGACGCCTCTGATGGTAAAGACGCTTGCCGGCGGAGTAATTCCAGATTGTGATGATAAGAATTTTGACTACAAGGTTTTGATTCAAGGAGATTGCCGGAGATTGTGTTTCCCGATTGTGTTTTCAGATTTGCCGATTTTAAGGGATTGTGGCTTATTGCCTTATGTCGGATATGTTTCGGATACCGGGCAATACCCGATCTGATCCGAAACCCGATTGCAAATAATCTTAGTACCGATTGGTCAAAAGCTCGAGTATAAACCCGACCCGAAGTCATGTTCTCAGATCGATATCAGATTGGGTTTTCGGATCCGGGTATGTTGCCCACACCTAGTCACAATTACAAGCTAAATACCACACAGGCTAAATACCAAACTTAAAGGTTTTAAACATTAATACACTAGCAGCCCATTACTAGGAAAACGATGCCCAATTCGATTACACAAAAGTGTGTTTTTTTTGTTTTTTTCAAATGTGAAATAAATAACTATGGTTAATATTTAGAGGTGTATTAGATATGAAACTTTAATTGATTTGGTGAAGTCAATTATTGATTTTAAATCTTTAAAATTTATGTAAAATGCATCGAAATTATTTTACAAGACAATTGTGGTTTGTTTAAAGGTGATCCAAACCAAACTCGAACCGAACTGATATCAAAATCGAGATTTTATAATATCTAACTAGATCATAAATTTCTAAGTTCGAAAATTCCAAACCCGAAAAAACTAATCCGAACCCGAATAACCAAATGTCCCGCTTCTAGAACGGATTAATGGAGCGCATTAGTCCATATATACATCCCTAGTCTATGAATAAACTCACGGTCTTAGACATCGATATGATATTTGATCAGGAGAACGGACAATTTGAACCCAAACAATTTGCTTGTTTTGTGCGGAATTGTACCTTACCAAGATTCTGTTGGTCAACATTATCAGAATATTGACTAAAACAACATGTGGGTTAATTGGCTCGGTTTCGTTTTTGTTTCGTTGTTTTAGTAAAATGATGTCGTTTTCATTTAGAAAAAACTTGCATTCGAATCCCTAATTTGATAAAATGATGTCATTTTCATTTGATGATTTATCGAATTAACGATTCAATTTCAAATTTTCTCTAAAGAAAAATGACATCATTTTACTAAAACAATGAAACGAAGTCATTTTAAGCCAACAAAACCAAGCCAATTAACCCATGTGTTGTTTTAGTCAATATTCCGATAATGTTTACCACCAGAATTTTGGTTAAGATACAATTTAGCACAAAACATGTTAGTTCAGGTATAAGATTTGAATTTATTTGAAGTTTAGGTTTAAATTAGCTATAAACAAAACTTCAAATCTAAAACGGCACGACGTAAATTGTTTGGGTTTAAATTGACCATTTTTCCATATTTGATAAGTTATAAAAAAATTTATTAGATAATATAAAAAAAAATCTTAGATAATGTAAAAAAAAAAGTTACTTGTGATAATTTCTCTTTCTTCAGTTAAAAAAAAAAAAATCAAAACCTCTCAGCCCTAAAAAGCTAACGCCGTTGCTGTTGGGAGCCAACGTCTCATTTGTCCCTTTCAGAGGAAAACAAATCTCTTAAATCCCTCTGTAATCTTCATGTCCCTCTATTGTTTAATGAAATTGGAATTGACAAAAATACCCTTATTGAAATTGAACAAAAACAAATTAATTAAAAACAAAAATTTTGGGAAAAAAAAAAAACGTCTAACACGAGCTCGAGCAGCTCCTCGCATCGCACGCCGTCAACACGAGCTCCTCCTCCTGCGCCGGACCGGCGCCTCCTCGAGCCTCCATCGCCTCCGGACCGCCGCCGCCACCGATTCATTGCTCTTAGGTTGGTATTAGGTTTTAGCAATGTAGCTCAATCTAGATTAGGTTTTAGCAAATTAGGGATTGATTGGATTTGGGTCATTATTGATGCACATTGGGTGTTTTAGTATGAATTCTGGATCGATTAGGGCTATAAAGAGGTAACAAATGTATTTTAGTGGTTGAATCCTACTGAATTGGAAGTAGATTGGATCCCCATTTGTGTTCTTGCGACATGGTAAAACTAGGTAAAACAAGTAAAATTGTAAATATTGTAAAACTGGTAAAACTGAGAATTATGAATTACGTATAAAATCAGGGTAACTGTGGATAACTACTATTACTGAGTGAATTTTTTGTATTGTTTTTGACAGGATACGATGAGCAATGAAGTGGGCATATTCTTTAAATACCAAGGTCGCATGTATAGTATAATGTTCAATACATCAGTGAGGGAGATAACTTTGTCGATGGTGGAAGCTAGGATATTGAAGAAGATTTTGTTAGATGAAGAAAGGGTTAAATTGGAATTGAGTTATTTTCCAGTGCTGATGGGAAGAGATGAGGAAAAATTAGTTATTGAGGATGAGGAGGATATGTCTGTTTACCTAAGGTGTGGTGGTAAAGAGAACCGAAGATGTCTTTTGTACGTGGAGGTCATCGCTTCATTGGAACAGCCCGAGCAACTGTCGAGAGTAGAGAAAAGTTCTACTGGTATGAACTTTGATGTATTGGAATATTATACTATACATGATGATGGCGAAGAACAAGCAAAAGAACAACATCAGGCGATGGAGGATGATGATGATGATAGATCACGTGATGAATGTATGGACAACGGTATGGAGATATCGGATATGCGTGAGAGATATATTGAGCCTCAGCCTGTTGTAGAACCTTGTCAGTTTATAGAGGAATGGGAAGACGGTTTGGGTCTGAGTGTGGGTCAAGAATTTAAAAATAGGAAGGCAGTACAAGAGGTGGTGGATAGAGGTGCATTTGCTAAGAGTTTCGGTTATAGGATAATAAAGTCGGATAAGGTGCGATTAGTGCTTAAATGTCCTATAGAAAACTGTAAATGGGCTTTAAGAGCTGCAGTGGTTACAAACACAGAGATTTTCTCGATTAGAACGTACACGAAGATGCATACATGCTCTCGGGTTAGTCAGAGTACAAGCAACACGAAGAGGACAGGCTCGGCCCAATTGGTTGCATCTTATTTGAATGAAAAGTATCCAGGACAAATGGATACTCCGAAGCCGAAAATTATCATGGGTATGGTTCAGAGAGATTTAGGTGTGCAGATATGCTACTCCACAGCTCTGAGAGGTAAAAGTCTAGCTGTTCGTGATTTACGTGGTAGTCCCGAAGACAACTACAAGTTCTTGTATCGTTATTTGTACGTGTTAGAGCAGTTCAATCCCGGTACGAAAACAAAGTTGTTATTGGATGATGTGGGGAAATTCAAGTATCTATTCATAGCGTTGGGAGCTAGCATCGAAGGGTTCCAAGCGATGAGGAAAGTGATAATTGTGGATGCGACCTTTATCAAGAACGGATTTGGTGGTGTGCTTGTTTTCGCCTCAGCCCAGGATCCTAATCGACACCATTATCCCATAGCGTTTGGTGTGCTCGATAGTGAGAAACTTGATAGTTGGACTTGGTTTTTTGAGATGCTGAAATCCGTTGTACCGGACTCTTCCGAATTGGTGTTTATGAGTGACAGAAATGCAAATCTCATCAGCGCCATAGAGAAACTGTATCCCCTGGCTCATCATGGGTATTGTGTATGGCATTTGTCCCAAAATGTGAAAACTCATACCTCTGGCGCTAACAAAGACGTAATAGCATGGAGATTCATGGAGTGCAGCAGGATATACACGGTGGGTGAGTTCGACCGTGCTTATGAGTCATTTAAGATGAGATATCCAACTGCGGCGAAGTATCTTGAGGAGAGTACCGTGAAAGAAAAATGGGCAAGGCCTTATTTTCCAGGTTGCAGATACAACCTAGACACGAGCAACGCCGTGGAATCTTTGAACAGCACTTTTTTGGACGCAAGGAAATACCCCATAATACCCATGCTTGATACAATCATGAGAACATTTTCCCAGTGGTTTAATGAACACCGGAAGGAGGCCGCGGGTGGTACTGCACATAATAAACTGGTGCCTTTAGTGGAGAACTTCGTGCACGATACATGGTCTATTGCTGAGAAATTAATTGTTTCGGAGCTAAACAGTTTCGCGCTTGAATACGATGTCACCGGTAGTGACGGCAATTCTTATTTGGTGAATTTGAGGTCGAGAAGTTGCAGTTGCAGGTACTTCGATGTTCAGAAGTATCCTTGTGAGCACGGGATAACCGCATTCATTGCGTTTAAAAAGAAAGCTCCTCAAAATCGTGAAATCGGAGGACATGATATCCAATTAGAATTACATGAACTATGCTCGAGGTATTATTGGACCGAGTTGTGGGCGTTGGCGTATTGTAGGACAATTTATTTAGTGCCGGATATGTCGGAATGGATTATCCCAGACCACATCAATGAGTTGCAGATCATACCTCCGGATCGCGTGAAGAAGAAGGGAAGAAGGAAAACAAAGAGATTTCCATCGGTTGGGGAAAGGCGACCAAGGACGAAAAACAAAAGGCGGCGAAGGCAAGGACTCCAATGGTTGCTATTTGGATTTGGTAGCCCTGTTTGATTGTGATGTAAAATTATGTATGGGATCTGTATCTACAAAAATGTAAAACTGTAAAACTAAAAATTTAAAGTTTAAGAGTGGGTAAAAATTATGTATGGGATCATTAATGCACACAACAACTAGAATGATAGATTAAAGGAGGAAACTCAACTGTAAAACTAAAAATTTAAAGTTTAAGAGTGGGTAAAACTGAATAAATTGAAAACAGCCAAAGTAAAACTATTTGGGACTTTCGTAAAACTAAAATGTTTGGTAAAACTAGGTGGGAACTGGTGTTTTGTTATGTAAAACTGGTTTTTTTAATGTACAACTATATATGTTTGATGATCGATTTAGCCAAAAAAAACAAGGAAAAAAAAAAAAAAAAAAACAAAGACAAAAACAAAAACAAAACAAATTGATGATCGATTTGGAAAAAAACAAATAATAAGAAAAAAAAACAAAGATCGATTTGAAAAAAACAAATAACAAAACAAAATATAATTACATGATATAAACGTTATAAATAGTTGTTTTTTCTTGTACTAACATGAAAACTATATATTTAGAATTTTTGGGTCCATATGAAACAATCACACCAACAAATGACTTATACTTTTAAGATCACTATAGGAACAATAGCCAAGTTAGTAGGGTGAAACTACAAAAATGTAAAACTGAAACATATTAATGCACACAACAACTAGAATGATAGATTAAAGGAGGAAACTCAGATGTAAAACTAAAAATTTAAAGTTTAAGAGTGGGTAAAATTGAATAAATTGAAAACAGCCAAAGTAAAACTATTTGGGACTTTCGTAAAACTAAAATGTTTGGTAAAACTAGGTGTAATATTTGGGCGCCAAAACGAAAATTTTTTGGGCGCAAAAACGAAAATATCACCAATTTCGACAAAATTACACCAATTGTCGACCATTTATTTCCTTTTCCTTTGTTTTCTCTCTCATTTTCTATTTAGTTCTCTCTCTCTAGTTCTCTGCTCCCTTATCTACTTCACTTTGGTTCTCTCTCTCATTTTCTCTTTAGTTCTCTCGTTCTCTCTCTCTAGTTCTCTCCTTTTCCTTGTCCTTTATTTGCTCATCTCATGGACAAGATCTGTGAAACTGATCCGTGGTACACTGACATGAAGAGGTTTAAGAAGGAAGAGGCGAGGAGGTTGTTACTCGCCGATGGTTGTGATGGCATACCAACAAACTGTCCATGCGGTGCTCGAATCGTTGCGGAGCCTTCACACCTCTCTGGATCTGACGTGGGAAGGAGGTACCTTATTTGCAGTGAATTTGAGGTGAGCGATGTTGTTGATGTCAGTAGACATTTTTTTTTTTCTGGGTTCGGTCGTAAAACTGGAAAACTTGGGAAAACTATCGTGTGGTAAAACTTGGTTAAACTATTATGTCTTCTTGTGTAGGAGGGTAATGACCAACACCTTAAAAAACTTTGGGTTCATGGTGTCGAAGAAGAAGTTACAACCGTAAGAAGGAAAGTTGACCGCCAGGCCGAGGAGCTTGGCCTCCATGCCTATCGTATTGAGCAGCTTCAAAATGAGAATGCAAAGCTCAAAGAGGAGCTGAAAGAGGTTGCAAAGCTTAAGGCTTGCTTCGATTCGCTTTTTGGGAAACCATAACAATCTCTTGTGTTTTATGACTTATCTCAAGTGTTTTAAGACTTATCTCTTGTGTTTTAAGACTTATCTTTGTGTTTTTATGACTTATCTTGTATTAACATAGTATTACGAATTCAAAACAAAACAACATAGTTTTCTAGTTTAAGCTTGTTCGAATTAAAATAAAAAACAACATTGTTTAAGCTTGTTTATCAAACCGGAACTCATCTACTCCAAAATCATGATCTTCCTTCAAGTCATATATAAAAACCCTAACTCTTCGATCTTCAAGCAATCTTTTCACAAATCCTTTCCTCCAATTGTTCTCATAAAAAACTTCAACCTTATCCAGCAGCTGCACCTAATCATACCAGAACCAATCAAATCAAATAAAAAAAAACCAACCAAATATAGTCAATGGTTGTGATGGCTTTACCAATGGTTGTGATGGCTCCTCCAATGGTTGTTCGGCTCGGGGACGCTTACCACGTTTTTTGTTCTCCATATAACTTTTGAGGGTCTCCTCATTGGCTTCCTCCGTCCTATGAGTATCAGCAACAACAGCTGGTGGGGCTTCAGTAGCCATCTGTCGTGCTTCCTCCTGCCTATCACCTTGATCTTGAGGTCTTTGTTCATTTACCTGAAATCAAAAAAACAATTAAAGTATAGTTCTACCAATTTTACCAGTTTTACCACAGCATAGTTATTCCAAGTTTTACACTTTTACCTCATCTAACTTCTTCAACACATAACTTTCCACCTTCTTCATTCTCTCATCAAACCCATCCAACTTCTCATTAACTGACTTGAACCCTAAGTCCATTTCTGCCTTCATCCCTTCCACAAGCTGTGCCAAATCGTTTAAACCATTCGCTTCTCCGAATGTTCCACCTTCTTCTTTCTCAACTTCTTCTTTGTCAGCTTCTTCTTTGTCAGCTTCTTTTTCCTCTTCCACTCGGGCAGCCACGTCATCGTTGTACATTTCTGGAAAGAAGATTGCATTTCCTTGATTGTAACGGGTTATCCATTCGCGAACAGCCGGATCGCCACAATCCTCGACATCGTCTTCTTCGAAGATTTGAGCAAGATCTACTTCTTCTTCACGATTCAAGATGATGCTATGAATGTCCTGCGAATGTCAACAATTATGTTAAAAATTAAAAACAAAAAACAACTCTAAATAATTTAAATGCGTAAAATAACTGACCTTAGTTGTACCGAGTTTTTCGTTGATCTTTGAAAGAGGAAACCCTCTCATCAAGCTCTTCTTGAACTTAAACTTGCACATCCTTGGACAACCATCGTCTGGCGGTAGAATTGGCTCGCGGAAACTACTCGCCAAATCTGGAATTGCTTCAAACGCTAGCAGCTGCACAACACACTTATAGTTGAAATAGTTTCAATTATTAAAAAGTTGCAACAATTACTTCCTAATTGTACATACCTCCAAAGGGATACAGAAACCGGCAATCGGTCTTAAAATGTCTTCCTCGACGACTACGTCAAATTTATTCAGCATGCGATACATCTGTTCTATCATGTAATCAAAAGACAACCTCCCAAAAGGATAACTCTTGCACAAGTCAAGATCGTCAACAACTTTCAGGAAGAAATCGGAGATCGGAGTTGCATGCTTTCCGCATTTTTCCTGAGCTATGATGATGCTGCAAAGGAAATACAACACAAGCATCCTCAGCCTATCTCTATCAGCTGGCATCCCATCTTCTAGCTTCTTTTTGACATCTTCATATCTGACTTTTTTTCTACCAAAGTGCCTCCTCACAAACTGCATGTCACCCAAATTATAATTCGCCTCATAATTTCTACAGTTTAATCCGGATATCAAGGCGTGCTCTCTCAGACCGTATCGGATAGGAACGCCATTAACCACGAACCACGCCTCCTTTTTCTTCTCAATGCGTACGGTTCGGAGTAAAAGCATCCACATGCCTTGGAGCTTGTGATTGTTGTCCTTTGGCAAGTGGAAGATGTGTTTGAACTGGGGATGCCTTTCAAACCAATTCTTCTCAGCACGCGTAAGTGGAGGCTCCAAAGTATCCAGAGTTGACAAAAACTCTTTCACGTAGCACCTCGTCGAGATCCTTAGCTTTTTCTTGTACTCCGTTGGTTGGAAGTACATACTCAGAGGTCTCATAACCGCTGCTTCATCACCAGATCCCTGCATCAATCAGTTGTATCAAGTTATTCCATTTATACATCTGTATATTTACCAAGTTTGACCAGTTTTACAGCAATCTAGTTTTACCAAGTTATCCAGTTTTACAGCACTTTTGTTTTACCAAGTTATCCAGTTTCTCTTCAAACCCAACAAATTGACATGCTTTCTGGATTAACTGTGTCAATTTCCTTGCAATAAAGATCAAATTGCACACAAAATTTCTCTAACTAAAACGAACTATTTTTCCCAAGCTTTTCCTTGTTTTACCTAACTAAACGGGAATACTTACCGCACTGTCATGGGAATCGTCTCCTCCTCCAGCCCCATCCTTGTTTGCCTCATCGTCTTCATCGTCTTCTCTGCCATTATCGTCTTCATCGTCTTCTCGGTTTGTGTATTCCTCTTCTTCTCCCTTTTCTTCTCCACTCTCTGTTCGGTTTGTATATTCCTCTTCTTCTCCCTTTTCTTCTCCACTCGCTTTACGCGCCGCCTCGTCCGCCATAATTGAGGAATCGTTTAGAACGATCGAATGAGTCGCCGTCGAATTCGTCGCCGTCGAAGGAGTCGTCGTCGAAGGATTCGCCGTCAAAGGAGTCGCCGTCAAAGGAGCCGCCGCCTCTTCCTCAGGAGAGAACGAGAGAATTCGTCGCCGTCGAAGGAGTCGCCGCTCGTCGCCGTCGAAGGAATCGTCTCGTCGCCGTCGAAGGAGTCGCCGCCGTCAAAGGATTGTAAAATTTTGTTTTTACAGTTTTTGTTTTGCATTACCCTAAAATAATTTTGTTTTTACAGTTTTTGGGTTTGACCCGTTTTCGCGCTGGGTGGGCGGGTTATACCCAGGTACAGATTGTAATATCGCAAATATGGGTTGGTTTTAGGGTAATTTTGTTTTTTTCGGTATTAGAAATAAACATTAAACAAAAATGAGTTAGAACAGGGAGTTATAAGATTTGAGATTGAGTTTGAGGGACATAAGAGACGATTCCTCTGCTGTTGGCCTGGGCTCTGACCGCGCGTCACTCTCTCTCTCTCATTCCTCCCTGGTAAGCTTCTTCTTCGATCAATTCTCCTTTCCCATTTCATTTCTTCTTCGACCAATTCTCCTTTCGCATTTCGTTTCTTCTTAGACCTGCGTTTTCTAAAGTTGGTCTAAAAGTGCAGGGATTGACTAAACCCTAGTTATCCCCCCTTCTATACTAAAAATCTCACCACTAGTCAGGAATTTTTAGGGTTCTAGTTGTTGCTGTGACATAAAAACGCCAATTTTGGCCTTTCCCTGTGTTTTTGGATCTCAATTTGTACTTGAGCTCTTCGTTTGATTTCCTTGTTGTGTAGGAGCAGATTCAGTAGATAAATGGCTTTCCGCAATAAACTAAGCCGCTTCGTGAGGCAGGGAGCATCCCAGAGCGAGAACGCCTCCATGATTGGCTTTCTCAACTCGTCTCTCACCAAACAAACTGTTAAGCCTTTCTCTGTAGACGCCACTCACCACAAATACCACCAAGAGACTCACAGTTTTCTTGAGCCAGAGAGCTATATTGGTAGCTGGGATACCCCGAACCATCCCAAGGAGGCAGAGAAAAGGCTTGCACAGCTCAGGAGGGATTATGCTAAGAAAATGAAGGTGTATCGTAAAGAGTACATACATGAAATCGAGATGCTTCGGGCTGAGAAGCAGCGTAAGGATGAGGCCAGATTGCAGGCTGAACGAGCCGCCAATGAGGAGAGGCGGCGGTTGAAGGCTGAGGCAGCTAAGGCCAGGGCTGAGGAACGTAAGATCGCCGAAGAAGAATTCAGGAATACCCTGGTACTTTCACTTTTCTCTCTTCTCTGTTTGTCTTTTATTATATATTAGATTCCATACGGGCTCTGTGAAATAGAAAATATCATCATGGATGTTTAATCTGTCAGATGATGATGGTTCTTTAGTAAATGGGGGAAAAGGAAGGGTTTGTCTGGATAATATTAATCTGGAATCTGGAGAAAGAAAATGTTGCTTTCCACTTGACATATTGGGAAGTTTTACTAGTTATGCTTTCACGGTGTCATGTTATATAAAAGGGTGCCTTGTGATTTGAAGTGAAAACTTTAATTAGAGATGATCAATTGGAGGTTTGATGAATATTGTAATCGGAATGGTCTCTCTACAGTATATATTGTTGTTGTGCTTACAGCTTTGGCATCTCAATCAAACGTAAGATGTATTTTGATGCTCGATCTTGTTGCTTGCAATGGGTGTGGGTAGCGAAAGTTATTAGTTCGAGGTTTCATTTGGTGGAGCTGTAGGTAGCAGGAACACTGTACACAGACATAGAGATCTGCAGTATCTTCTGATTCATAATCATAAATTAGTTTCATGTATTGTGTCTGCAAATTTATTGGGAAGTGCACTCTTCCAAAATTCATTGAATTCCTTTTGTCTCTTGGATACAGCCTCAGAGCAGTAATGGTCATAATGCTTTTCATTTAAGTTATAAAACCAATTCGTATTTGAAAATTGTAGATGAAAGAAAGAGCTGAAAAGCTAGAGTTCTGGAGGATGACGGGACAAAGAAGGGAAGGGAAGAAGAAAGAGAAGGAGAAGCTATTGCGTGAGACGAGTTCATTGTGGATCGAGCCAAAGGAACTGGAGAAGAAGATTACGGAAGCCTTGGTTGAGACCACTCCTCTCTAGACTATGCTTTTCCTCTGAATCACTATAGTCCTTTTGTTGGAGAACGACTCTTTTCTTTTTCAAATAGAGAAGAAAACGAAGGTGTCTTTGGCCTTTTGCATCAAGCACATAATGAGTACTGTGATAAGTGGGAAAATTGGTCTTGTGAGCAATCTTGTTGACGTAATATCATAATAAGAGCTTTCTTTTGTTTTCATTTTTCATAAGTTCTGAACTTGTTGAGTTTATATCCATCGTCTTTGTGTTATCAGTGAAGGAGGTTCATAGCTTATATTCTAAGCCGTGCAACAATAATTCTAGCTGTCCATGAGCTTTAAGGAAATATATTGCTACTGTTTGATTGTGGTCTTCGGCTTATATCCAGTGGCGCATCCACAATTTTTGTTTACCAAGGGCCAGAAATAAAACTATCAAACATCGTAAAAACACCTACAAATGTACTCTACGATCTCTGATAGATTGAAATCTTTTCACCACTCTTTCATTTGTAACAGACTCGAACAAATCTTTTCAATATAACTTACTAAACAATTACTCATAAATTCATCTCCAATCCGATTGCGTGTGGCTGTCTTCACTAGCTTCATTGTAGAAAAACACCTTTCGACACTTGCGGTAGCAATCGGTAAAGTTAGAACCAACTTTAAAAGCCTATATACCAAAGGATGTGCAAGATGTTTTTGTGTTTCCACCATCTGACGAAAAAGTTCTCCAAGATTCTTCAAAATCTCAAACCGTGCATTGTTTCTTACATTGTCAAATATAAATTCCAAGTTGATACTTAATAGTTAAACGCTCCTCAGAACTAAAGTCATATGGATAGAACTCAATCAATCTCAACAATTTTGACTTCTCAAACTCACAGAATGAACTAACTAGACTTAAAAAAGAATACAAATAAGCAGGTCGGTATTTACTTCAGTAAATCGATCATTAAATTCTTGAAGCTGCAAATCCACAACAATGTAAGAACAATTATCCTTATAGTGATGCACATTAATTATGCCTTTTTTTTTCCTTGGCTTTCTTGGATCTACAAAGTTTTCATCCATAATGAGCATACTTGAGAAGACCATATGCTTTGACATCTTTTTATGAGTCATCAACTCCTTCATTTTGAACATACTCGGGAATTTTAATGACATAATAAAACATCTCAACCAAACGCAACCATGTCTTATGACGAGAACCCCAACGAGAATTTTCCGGTATTATAAGAGATTTCTCTTGATTTAGTCATGTTCCAGTGTTAATCTCACCACTATTAATCCATTCTTCCACTATCATTTAGTTACGTTCTAGAAGCATATTTTTCGTTAGCAAGAAGCTACAACCACATTCAACATCGAAAAAATCATATCGGAAAAAATTACTAATATCAAAGTGTTTTTTCGCAACTGTCACCACAACCAACTAAAGTTGATGAGCAAAACAATGGATATAGTATGTTGAACTATTTTCTCTAGCAACCAATGATTTGAGCCTATTCAGTTCACCTTTCATATTACTTGCTTTATCATAACCTTGTCCTCTAACTCTTTTCAAGTTTAACCCATATTTTGCAAACAAGCCATTAATAGTAGATTATATAGTTAAAGAAGATAATTCTTTTACATGAATAAATCCAAAAAATCTTTCTTTAACTGATCCACCTTTATCAACAAATAAAAAAAATAGCCATTTGCTCTTTGCGAGAAACATCAACAGACTCATTAACCAACAAACCAAACACACCATGATCAATTTCTTCAATGATAGATTTCAGTACTTCCTCGGCAAAAGAATATACAATAGCTTTTTGAATCATTGAAGAAACCATCCAGTTATTTTCCGGAGCATTCTTCAAAATAACATTACTTGCACCATCATTTTGTTCTCCTATGTATCTCAAGAGCTCCAAAAATTTTTCTCTATTAACAAACTCTTTGGTCTCATCATGACCACGAAATGATAATATTTGTCGTAGCAAGTATCTATAAGCATTTAACCGAATGCGATACTCATCTTTCACCACATCATCCTACTTATATAGAGCATGCACAATAGACTATAGACTGACCTTCATTCATCAAATCATCACATATATTAACAGCAATATTGTGAAAGCTTAGTTCCATCTATGTGTTCAAATAAAGACTCAATTTATTCCAACAAGAAAAACATTCTGTCACAAACGCATAATTTCCACCTTGTTGTGGGATGTCATCTCTGAATAAGTAACAACATAAGCATAATGCTTTATTTTTTTAGAGGATATACTTTAGCCACTTATACTTATCAAACCAAGTTATGTTGAACCGCCTCACTCCTCTTCCAATTTTCTTTTTGCTTTTCAAAAACATGATCATATGGTTGACATGAACTCTAATAAAATATTATCGTCTTATTCTCAAAAGTTGACGCAATTTTTTTTTTTGGAAATATCGTTCCATTGACTTGGCTGCTAAACACTAAATTATATTAGTTTATATAAATTCAATCCATGTTAACTTATTAAGCATATAACAAACTAATCAACATGAACAGATTAAGAAAATACAATCGTTATAATATTCAATGTAAAACTTTGATAAATAATTTTATCAAACATATCATATAAATTCATGATTGATAAATATTGAAACAACCAAACCCAGAATTTTAAAAAAAATTTCCCTTCAGATTATTATCATCACAGATAATAATCCTCAATGGGTCAACAAGACAAGTAACGCGGAAAACAATAACAATCAACAACAAATTCCAATTCAATAAATCTCATACTTTATTAAATTACTAATCCAGTTCAACCATAACAAAGTCAACACCCCAACAAGTTCCAGAATTACCAATAACCTAGCAATTCCATAAAACAATAACACACAAACGAGTTCCTAAATCATCTCTTCTTCCTGGCAATGATTCCACGATCACAATTTCTCTTTACCTGCAACGCATGGCAAAAAGAGTTGCGTGAGTATTATCATGAGACGGTCATTCCATCTACTTGGCTATACACACAGGCATAAGAAAATATCACAATACCAGGCGATCAAACAATAATGCATAACACAATAATCCACATGAGAATCACACATCAATCCAAACATCCATCAAATGCATTCTAACATTTTCTTTACCCAGATAAGCCATGGTCACGCACTCACCTCGATTCCGGATTGAAAATGAGGATGAACACGAAGAACACACAACCCTAAATCGCCCAGCCTCTGATTTCACTCTTCCAACCCGAAATTAACCAATGTACGATATTTCCTCCAAAAATCAACTAAACCGAAATAGGATTTCAGAAAACAGGAACGACACGCTAACTTTAAAACCACACCGAGAACGGAGATTACCTCATAATCAGGATCGGAAACCTGATATAGAAACTAGACAGAGAGAGCTTTCCACAGATAGGCTGATCGTCACCTAAGTCCATTCTGGTTAGACGGTAATCCTCCCTCGAAGTGGACTGATCGCAGACCCAAAACTGCAGAAATATCTCTTAGTAAAACGACGATAACTCTCGGAATACCAATCCAAAAGACAAACCGATTTCGCCCAAAGCTAGATACGAGAGTGGAGAACTTACCCTAGAAGTTCCACTCCAATCCGATCGGATTAGACTGTTCGTTCCTCTACTACTCTTGGAACGGCCAGAACTGTCTCCAAAACGACAATCTCTTCTTCTCTCTCACAACCCACGAAAATCCTCTCTCTCCACTCTGATTTCTGAGTGTTTTCTGCCCAAAAACGCAGCCTAAACACGGCTGCTTCCTTTTTATACTGCCCCTTAGGGTTTTCCCTAACCAACACGCCAAACCGACGCTCAAAATCGAACCAACCCGGTTCAATTCAAGCTTGTGTCGATCAAAAACAGAACCTGTCGGTTCAATTTAACCCCGTGTCGATCGATATACAACCAAAAATTCTCTTTTTGATTCACGGACGTTACAAATATACTATTGATTTTTTTTCTTTCTCATAAAGGTGAGTATGGCGTCAAACCTTAAACATTCTTGAATCGTAAATCTCGATGATGTTATGTTCACATAGTTGATCTCCAAATTTTATAGCATAGAATGATGCACAAATCATTGAATTTTGCTTACGTGTCGCGTTCTCATCGTGCGCATCCTCCTTTATATAATAAGATATTCAAGTTTTAATTTCGTTTAATTTTTAAAAACGCAAAATCAAAAGATTAATTGGGGCATAAAATAATATATCAAGGGGGAGAATGGTTTGATAAATTTCAAACTATATGAAAAGTTGAAGAACACCATATGTCAAAAAATTTATAATGTTAAACTAATTATAATTTTTTTAATGGTGGGCAAGTGCTCCACCCAAACCCTATGTACACTTGTCTCTATTTATATACATTGTATGTTTATCGATATTGGACATGTTTGTTTCTCCATTCAACTGATTCATCTGATAATGAGAACTAATGTTTGTTTAGTGCCATAGATGAGTAACATCCAGATGGATCTATTGAATGAGTTTTTAAAATTTGGGCCAAATTTTAAAAATCATTTGGCTAGTCCGAATTGGATAATTTGAATGGAGATCATTTATTCAAATGAAATATAGAATTTGGATGGAAATGTCATATAAGTAAACGAACATGCATATTCGGTGTAATCAGCTCCGACCTGGTTATTGAAAGGTAAGTGAAGAGAATTGATTCGAGTTAAGTAGAAGTCGTCGGTTGGGGTTTAATTTTCGCAAAACCCAAGCCAGTAAACATAAATACTTAGAACACCTCCAACACATAGTTTTTTTAGGAGTATTTAACTATTAAAAATTGAAAAAGAAAAGTCAAAAATAAAGAGAAAGAGAAAATAAAGAAAATGAGAACGGTCTATCATTTAAAAACTTTTAAAGCATATGAATATCAAAATGAAAATTCTAATTTATATAATATTATTATCTTGTTGAGTTAAATTTTAATATCTAAAATAAAATTAAACTAGTTAAAAACTTACATGTGTTTATTAGAGTTTCTAATAAATATTTAGACTGAAAACTTCAATTGTTTCTCTTCTACTTTTTCTAATTTTATTTTACTTTTCATTTATTTTTAAAGAGAATCGATTAGAATTTCATTGGATATCTTCTATTACATATGTTCTCACAAACTTATTAGAAATTCTTTTGCCATTTATCCACTTGTGATATGGTTTGACATTTTATATTTAACCATATAATATCATTACATGTCAAAGCTGGTATTACATACCGTTGGAACCTCCAATAGGAGGAATTAACATGACAACATGGACCGACGAGAGGACCTAGACATCTAAACATTAACTGTAAAACACCGATGGTGACGAAACAATGAAAAGACATAATAGAAACAAAACATTAGAAAAATCATTCTCATTTATATAAAAAAATAAACAATTTATAACAAAAGAACAAAACTGATATAAGATTAGAATCCACCAACTTATGATCTCACGATGATCAAGAGATTCCAAACTTGAATGCAGAAAATGATCGTTGGTAGAGATGGAGGTGAGGATCGCTTGATTGATTCTACAATCAAACACACGAAATCAGAGAGTTTGATTCCACAAACTAACTAAATTCGCATAATCAAAGAGTCTAGGAATCCACCTAAGGCTCAAATGATCAAGAACACAAAAAAACACTTTATAGAGAAAACGTTTTGTTTATTTAATTCAAAGATAATTGGTGATTTACAATAAACTAGGTTCGTAAGAAACGAAAAAGAATCGCGAAATTTAAAGAATATGGCCGTTGGAGCTTTGATGACAAAATCATGCCAAAAAAGAAAGTTTGAAGGCTCCTTGTATCTAGACAACTTGGGGAGGTATAGGTGCATCTTTGGGAGTCTCTCGATGCTTTGGAAGATCTCAATTTCGTGGACAAACTCAAAAGGAAGGAGTTGTTGTGAGAACTCCTTTATTGCTCCTAGTGTGAATGCGTCAAAATAAGGTAAGTTGAGATGCAAGAGGATTCGCCCAATCTTATGAGTGTTAAAGCATTGTAGGGCCTTTGGGGAAGCTTTTAGATCATTATAAAGATCTCCTGGTCACCACAAATACGTTTGATCTTGACCAAACTTGTGAGACTCCAAATAAGGCAAGCTCAGCTTCGGATATGGAAAGTGAAGGTGTGGGAAGATCAACCTGATCCTATGCTTGCTGGTGCACGTGAAAAGGTCTATAGGATCCTCTAGTTGTATTATAAACATTCATGTATGCCAGAGATACATTTGAGGTCTCCCAAACCTAGAAGGTTCTAGATAAGGCAAGTGTAAGATCCTCTGGTTTAGAAACTTAATAACTTTCATATCTGAATCGGTATTGACGTGAATAAAATTCTCTGCATTCCTCTGTTGAGTCAAGAGTCTAAAACAATTCGGTTCGTTGCTAAATTCCCTCTGGTTTGGTCGTAATCCTCCAATGAATGCGCGCATGTCCAAATCGGACAAGTCCATAAACACTCGACTTGCAAACTGAATATCTCCTTTGTCATAACTCCGATTGGGTTGATTCAAAGTGTTGGCAAGCTGTAGGTGAGTTGAGAATGTTTTTCAAGTGGTTTCATGCTCTGAATATTTCTGGTTGATTTTAGATGCTCTAAGAAAGATATATGTGTCTTTATAGAGTCCTATGCGGTTTGTGTGGCCGTTTGATGGAGCTCCGATTCAGTGGTACGATGACTTCATAAAAACAAACAAACACACACATGCACTTTCCAAATAAAACAAAAAAATATCGATTTCATACAGCCATTTTTGTCTCGTCTTTTTCTCTCTCTCCGGCGTTAAGAAGATCTGTCGGCGATAATAATACGTTACGCTTTTTCTTAAACTGGTATTAACTGCAAATTAGTGGAAACCAATAGCGTTAACTAAAAACTAGTCTTTGATATTATTTTCATTTACCTTTTACCCTTTCTTCCACCTGCCATGCTTCTATTCTTTTCCATTTTTAATTTTTTTCTTCTTATGCCCAATAATAATAATTTATTAACACCTAAAATGTTTTGCACATAGGAAAAAAGGCTGTCAATTTTGGCGTTAAATCTTTTCCTACCTTATTTGCTCTTTTTATGGAATTATTCTTCTTTATCCTATTAATAAATAATAATTCCATCTTCTCAATCATTTATATTGTTTACTCTCAAAACTAAAAGAAAAAAAAAATTTCTTTGTCTCTGTGGTCATACATAATTCTTCTCCTTCATCATTCACTTGTTCTTCGTCTTCGCTTGACTCCTTGTTTCTCACTGTCGGGTTGCATTTGGCGCGAAAAGTTCTTCTCTTTTCCTGCTTTTTTTTGGGTATCTGTTCGTTTTCTGACAGCTGTTTTGAGATATAAAGATGCCAGTAAGTACGTGTTCTTAGTTGTTTAGTTCTTAACTTATCTTGTCTTTCTCTCCTGTCTTGTCTGAGATTGGTTGATTTCGATTGATTGAAATTTAGACAAAGCTTGAAACTTGATTCCATCATTGGATCCGATGGGAAAATGTTTCGGCTTTGATTTGTATCGGTTCGGATCTGAGCTTGGAGCTCTTAGTCTCAGTGTCGGATTTTGTACTGTTTTCTCAGGTGGCACTAGTTTTGCTGCTGGCATTGAGCAGTCTGATTCCGAGTTACGGCGCCGGAAACGTGTGCGATCTTGGTGGGAGACCAGACACGAGACCACACAGTGTGTCAATTTTGGAGTTTGGTGCGGTTGGAGATGGGAAAACGTTGAACACACTCGCCTTTCAGAATGCTATGTACTATCTAAAGACTTTCACCAATAAAGGTGGTGCTCAGCTCTATGTTCCTCCGGGACGCTGGCTCACCGGAAGCTTCAGCCTCACCAGTCATCTCACTCTCTTTCTCGATAGAGATGCCGTCATTCTTGCCTCGCAGGTGGGTGTGTGTGCCTCTCTTTGTCTAAAGTTTTTGACCATTCTCAAGAGTGAGTTTAGACTTTGTGTGGCTTTGCTATTTCATAGAAGAAGTTTCGAATTTCTGACTAGTTTCTGAGATTCCTGTCTTTTCCTCATCTTGAATCTGCCACTTAGCTAGATTAATGACAGACTTTGTGTATTTGTCTTATTTTTTCTCTTTTCGTCTTACCTCAAACAAAACTGTATGAAGGATCCATCGCATTGGGAAGTTGTGGATCCATTACCGTCGTATGGACGGGGCATTGATCTACCTGGGAAGAGATACATGAGTTTGATAAACGGCGATATGCTACAAGATGTAGTAGTAACAGGTTATACATGCTTTGATCCTTTCATTTCATTTTGTTTGTTAATGCTAAATAAAAGCTCACCATTATATTCCATATTCATCGGTTGGTTTTAAGGTGATAACGGTACTATAGATGGGCAAGGCCTGGCTTGGTGGGATCGGTTTAATTCTCATTCTTTGGAGTACAGTCGCCCTCACCTTGTCGAGTTTATCTCTTCTGAAAATGTCATTGTCTCAAATCTTACATTCTTGAATGCTCCGGCTTATACTATCCATTCAGTATATTGTAGGTAAATAGAGTTCTAGAATGTCTTTTTTACTATTATAGCTCCTCTGGTTTTGGAAAATTTGGTAAATTTTTGACTCTGGTCACTGTTATTCTGCAGCCATGTATACATTCATAAAGTAACAGCTAATACTCCTCCAGAATATCCTTATACCATCGGCATTGTCCCGGGTTAGTTGTTCTGAGCCCCTTTTGCGTTTTACACTTGTTCAGAAATACCTTAAAACTGAAATTGTTCTAGTTTTTGAGAAATGCGACTTTCCCTCCACATGTACGCAAATGCAGAACAATTGCATCCCTAGAATCTCAAACTGTTTGTCTTGTTTTCATTTTTCGTAGATTCTTCTGATAATGTTTGCATCCACGATTCTAGCATCAACATGGGCTATGATGCCATTTCCCTAAAAAGTGGTTGGGACGAATATGGTATTTCGTATGCTCGACCTACTGCGAATGTCCAGATAAGAAATGTGCACCTCCAAGCAGCCTCTGGTTCGTCCATTTCCTTTGGCAGTGAAATGTCTGGTGGAATATCTGATGTCGAGGTCAGCGATGCTCATATACACAACTCATCCTCGGGGATTGCTTTTAGAACAACAAAAGGAAGAGGCGGCTACATGAAAGAGATTGATATTTCCGGCATTCATATGGTTAATGTTGGTACTGCGTTTCTAGCCAATGGTAGCTTTGGAACTCACCCGGATTCTGGCTTCGACCCAAAAGCTTTCCCACTCGTGAGTCATATCAGATTACATGACATTGTTGGAGAAAACATAAGCATCGCCGGTGGTTTCTTTGGAACCAAAGAGTCTCCTTTCACTTCGGTTTTGTTGTCGAATATTTCTCTCTCGATGGTGAACTCGGGTTCTGCTGCTGATTCTTGGCAATGCTCATATGTTGATGGGTCTTCAGAATCCGTGGTCCCTGAACCGTGTCCTGAGCTGAAGAGTTTTGATAGTTCCTTAGGCAGAGCTTTAGCCTTTTGAAACCGAACTTCATAGAAAAAAAGAAGCTCCTATCGGTTTGGCTCGGTTTTGGATGTCTCCATGATTCAAATTTGTTTCAGATAGCAAAAGGTCAGATTCTTTTCATCTCCCTAATAAACCACAGTGTGTAGAATTACCTGTTCCAGTCCCCCTATTGTCGTTGTTTGCCCTGTTGTTGCAGCTTGTGAGATAAATAGATCTGTACAGGTTTATTTCTTCATTCATGTGTAACCAAAGAAATTTTGTTCAGATAAAGATTCTTCACATGGCTTAAAGAAAAGATCTTTCATGTGTTTTTTCATCATAGTTTTGTTTTGTTATTCTCTGCAGATTTCTCTTGTCAATTTTTAAACTTTCACGGGGTTTGACTTGTTTTAGCCAACTCCTATACTACACTGCACTTTTAAAAGTGAAAACAGAGCGAAAATGATCCAAACTTTTGTAAATAATAATTGGAATTTCAAAACATAGATGCTACGCTCATCCGCTATTTTCGAAGGTATCCATAATTAACCTTTCCGTAAGATCCGAACAATTGGCACTAGAAAAGAAGATGGAAGACAAAACGTTCTAATGAAAAAAGGAAAGCTCCCGGACTAATCCTTCTCCACGCAGAGGGAAAACCACTCAACGTTCTCAAGCGCCGCCAAGTTTAACTCTCTGATCTGGCTCTTTTAATCGCTTCGTATGTAGCTCAGCGATGGTGCCTTAGAAATCAGACACCAGCAGAGCATTCTCTGCACTATCCCCAACTATGCATCCTCATCGTTGATCTCAGGCTTAGGGGCGCCAACTCTACGAATCTACACTTCCGCCCAGGCAGCACAACTAGACAAAGCGAGCAACCTAGTTCAAAGTATCCTTATGTCCGTCCAAAGGGAATCAATCCGGCTTTATTACGCCTCTAAAATGCCCTTAATATATGCCCACTTGCGGAGGAGGTATACCTCACGCATAGGCAGGCCAAAGCAAACAAGAGTGGCGAAAGGCGCATCACTTTGTTGATCGTCCGTTCGTTTTAGGATTCAAACCAAGCCAAGACGTCTCAGAGCTAGGCCACCAAGTCAAATGTAGCAATGGCATAGTTACAGATACAACAATATCCCGTTTATATCAAATAAAATCGTTAGTAACCGGCATCACACATTCTTCGAACTGTTTGGAAATTTTCATTTTCTCTTATGTAGTCTTATATATATAGCTCATCTATATATGCTAATGAAATTGGTTTCCCTTAATTACATTTGGTGACTTATTTATAAGAAGGTTTAATCTCCTATTAAGAAAAGTATAAGAGAGACAAATGTAAAATATAAGAGACAAATGGTAACATTCATGGTTAATTCATAACATGTATTTAGAGCCATACTTAACACTTGTCACACATGTTTTAATCTCTAACCATGATACGATCTCCCAAAGGAACGCACACTCTTGTAGGTATTGGAACGGATAGATCCTTGAATGAACAAAACGGGTTACGTGGGTTATGTGGGTTACACGGGTTACGCGGGTTACACAGGTTACGCGGGTTACATGGGTTACACGGGTTATGTAACATCCCAGTTTCTGAAATATGTGGTGCATGCGGAGAGGGTTAAGAGAATTGATTTGGCTACCTATATCACCAAAGTGCACTTATCTTTTCCGTCACACATCCAGAGAGAACTCCAGAGTTAAGCGTGCTTCGGCTGGAGCAATTTAAGGATGGGTGACCTACTGGGAAGTCATTTCCAGTACCGGGTGAGTGAGGACAAAACACGGGAAAAGATCACGTGGTGATTTGCAGAGTTAGTAAACAAGTCTTTCGAGCCTCCCAGACTAACGCACCGACCGTCGGGCAGGGGTGGGCCCACGGGCCGAGAGTGGGCGTGGGGCCCATTAGGAGATGAGGATTTTTCCTGAGGGGATGAGAATTTCCCTTGTATGTTATTAAGAGATGAGGATTTCTCTCGAGGGGATGAAGATTTCCCCTGCATACTGATAGCTCGACGGCGGTCGAGGCGTTACAAGTGGTATCAGAACGAACCCTGACGAGTGTGTGAGTCACACTGTCGGGGGTAACGATCCTGGTGCGCAACGAGGACGTTGCGATCATTTAGTGGGGGTGATTGTAACATCCCAATTTCTGAAATATGTGGTGCATGCGGAGAGGGTTAAGAGAATTGATTTGACTACCTATATCACCAAAGTGCACTTATCCTTTTCGTCATACATCCAGAGAGAACTCCAGAGTTAAGCGTGCTTGGGCTGGAGCAATTTAAGGATGGATGACCTACTGGGAAGTCATTTCCAGTACCGTGAGAGTGGGGACAAAACACGGGAAAAGATCACGTGGTGATTTGCAGGGTTAGTGAACAAGTCTTTCGAGCCTCCCAGACTAACGCACCGACCGTCGGGCAGGGGTGGGCCCACGGGCCGAGAGTGGGCGTGGGGCCCATTAGGAGATGAGGATTTCTCCTGAGGGGATGAGGATTTCCCTTGTATGTTATTGAGAGATGAGGATTTCTCTCAAGGGGATGAAGATTTCCCCTGCATACTGATAGCTCGACGGCGGTCGAGGCGTTACAGGTTACGTGGGTTACACGGGTTACGTCGAGAGTGATGATCGGCTCTCGGTAAACCTAATCCGAAGGCTAACCACCTAGGGATCGAAGGACTCTTCGGCTAACCACCTTGAAGTCGACGAGATCGCAAGGCTAACCACCTAGTGATCGGTTATGATCAAAGACCTAACCACCCAATGATCGGTTTGATTTCATTGGCTAACCACCAAGAGATCGACAAATTCTCAAAAGAACAAGAGAGAAACTTCTTTTAGAAAAGATTGATAAAAAGTGAATGATTATTCTCAAAGAGTTTACATAGTTTATATAGGGAGAGAATGGAGATGAGAAGCCATAAATTGATGCATGGAAAATAACAAGTCTAATTAATTCATAAGACTAAGACCATTGAATCTTAACTAATAATAATGCATGGTGTGAACACCCTCTTGGCCTTCCACGTTCATGAATCTCTTTAGCATGTCAATTCCTTGCAAATTATTCATGATATGTTTCATGATGTTGGATCGTAAAGGGGAAACATAAGTATTGCCTCGTTAAAACCTCTACTCGGAAAACCCATTGGGTCAAAACCGAGTACAGGAAAAAGAGTACAACAACTTATACTTAACGTCCAACCTCAAGAAAATATCGTAGCCAAAATTTAGGTAACGGCGTTGTGCATAAGCTGATCTTCTTCCTTGATCCGAACGTCTTTAAGTATCTCCTAAACAGCTCCGGCAAGCATCCTTGTCTTGGATCGCGTAACGGGACCTTCGAGAACGATCAAAGCTTCCTCGTCTAAAGCATGCTTGTCCATGATCACATCATCCCCTTCCTCTTGAAAAGGATTTATCCTCAAATCCTCTTGATATGTAGTGCATCGGCTACAAACTCGTTCCACGTCACGCTTCATGTGCGGCAAAAAAATGGTCTTGTATTGTTGAAAGGGTCTTGGCCACGCCAAAGTGTCCCATCAAGCCTCCACCGTGTGCTTCCCTAACAAGAAGATCTCGCAAACAAGAGTTAAGAATGCAAAGACGGTTTTTATAAAACAAAAACCCATCACTTCTAAAGTATTATCTCGAAGCAAACTTTTCACAAGTAAGAAATACTTCCTGGAAATCGGGATCGGCTACGTATGCTCCCTTGATCATCTCAAATCGAGAACCTTGGCATCTAGAGTCGAGATCAATGTGTATCTTCGAGATAAAGCATCGGCTACCACATTCTCTTTGCCTTGCTTGTATTGGATCACATACGGAAAATTTTCCACGAACTCCATCCAACGGGCATGCCTCTTGTTCAACTTCTGTTGGCTCTTCAAGTGCCTAAGTGACTGATGATCGGTGTGAATCACGAACTCCTTCGGCCAAAGATAGTGTTGCCACGTTTGGAGTGCACGGACTAAGGCATATAGCTCCTTATCGTACGTCGGGTAATTGAGCGTAACTCCACCAAGTTTCTCGCTAAAGAAGGCGATTGGCTTCTTTTCTTGCATTAGCACAGCTTCTATACTTCGGTTAAAGGTGCGGCAATGGTGCTGAAATTCCGAACGAACCGTCGATAGAATCCGGCTAAGCCATGAAAGCTTCAGACCTCACCAACCGTCTTAGGACTCGGCCAATATTGGATTGCCTTGATCTTGTTCTCATCAACCTGTATGTCCTGAGAACTTACCACAAAACCTAGAAACACAACGTTATCCGAACAAAAAAAACATTTTTTAAAGTTACCAAAAAGAAGTTCTTTCCTAAGCACGTCTAGAACCAAACGCAAGTGTCCTACATGTTCATCAAGGGTCTTACTATAAATCAATATGTCATCAAAATAGACAACAACAAAGACACCTATATACGATCTAAAAACATGATTCATAAGACGCATGAAAGTGCTAGGTGCGTTCGTAAGACCAAACGACATAACAAGCCACTCGTATAAACCGTGCTTAGTTTTGAAAGCGGTTTTCCATTCATCACCTTCCTTCATCCGGATTTGATGATAGCCACTTTTTAAATCAATTTTAGAAAATATACTAGACCCATGAAGTTCATCTAGCATATCATCTAACCTAGGAATCGGATGGCAATACTTTACCGTAATATTGTTGATGGCTCGGAAATCAACGCACATTCGCCAAGATCCGTCTTTCTTAGGAACAAGTAGTACCGAAACAGCGCACGGGTTCATACTCTCCCGGATATGACCCTTTTCCATAAGTTCACCGACTTATCGTTGGAGCTCCTTGGTTTCGACCAGATTGGTTCTATAAGCGGGTCGATTAGGAAGTGTGCGCCAGGAACGAAGTCTATTTGATGTTCTATCCCACGAATGGGAGGTAAACCTCTTGGGTTATCGTTCAGAAATACATCACTATATTCCTGCAAAAGAGACAACACATTGCTCGGGAGATCCGGCTCGGGGTTAGTCATGCTAGTGAAAGCATCCTTAAAAATGAGCAAAACGAAGTGTTGCTTAGTGACGAGAGCATGCTTAATCTCACTCGGCCTCACAAAAAGATTTTCTTGCCTCACAGGTTTACTCTCAAAGGCCTTTAGCTTGGTTTTTCTCGAACTCTCACTCTCATTTTCAGTGTAAGAAATGTTTAGGGGATCACTCGCAATACTTTTACCTCGTTGTTCCTCAAGCTTGAGCTGGTCTAGGTACACCTCGTGTGGAGTCAATGGTGCAAGAGTGATCTTCCGTCCTTGGTACTCAAAGGAATGCTTGTTAGTGTACCCATCATGAACCGTCTTTCTGTCGTATTGCCATGGTCTTCCAAGTAGGATGTGGCTAGCTTCCATGGGTATCACATCGCAAAGGATCTCATCCTCATATCGGCCAATTGACAAAGGTACCGTAACTTGATGTGCAACCGTGAGTTGTTTTTGGTTACTCAGCCACCTTAGACCGTACGGCCGTGGATGCTTTCTCATCTCCAAGTTTAGTTTCTCCACCAAAGTTGTACTAGCAACATTAGTGCAACTTCCGCTATCGATAATTAAGCTGCACACCTTGTTCTTAACCTTGCACCGAGTGTGGAACAAGTTTTCCCGTTGCTCATCTACTACAGATTGCTCTTGAGACAGAAGAACACGTCTAGCCACAAGTAGCTCTCCTTCTACCGCGTGTTCCTCCTCCTCATCATCATAGATTGGTCTAGAATCGGATTCCTCCTTGTCATCCTCGGTCACAATCTCTCCACTATCCAATATCAACATCGCACGTTGGTTTGGGCATTTATTCGCATAGTGTCCTTTGCCCCTACACTTAAAACATTCGATGTCACGATTACGAATAGAGGTATATGCTTCGGCCTTACCCTTGTAGTCCGTTTTTGGCTTAGTATATACGGGCCGGGTAACTCGGCTTCTCGCTTTTGGGGTAGCTTAGTTTAGACACAAAAGGTGTTCGTGTGACACCCTTTCTCTTAAGTTGCTGCTCCATGAGAATGGCCTTGTGCAACATCTCTTCTACGGTGTCATAAGACTGCATCTCCATCCGATCTTGTAAATCTCGATTCATTCCGCTTAGGAATCAGACCATAGTTGCATCACCGAGCTCATCGATATTGGCTTTGAGCAAGAGTTTTTCCATCTCCTGAAAGTAGTCCTCAACTCCCCTACTCCCCTGTGACAACCTACGCAACTTTTGGTGTAGCTCGCGGTGGTAGTGGACTGGTATGAATCGCCTCCTCATGATTGATGACATTTCTCTCCACGTTTCAACGGGGTTTTCTCCATTGCGTCTCCTGTTTGTCACCACTTGATCCCACCAATCAATAACATAATTATGAAACTCAGTAGCGGCTAACCTGACCTTTTTGTATTCAAGAAAGTTTTGGCAATCAAAGACCAAGTCGATATTCTTTTCCCACTCTAGGAAAGCATCGGGATCGTTTGTTCCATAGAAGGGTGGAATGCGAAGTTTCACGCCGGCAAAATCATTGTCATTTCTCCTTCGGACCGAGGGCAGTCTAGACTGGTTATCTTCGGATAAGTTGTGGAACGGATTGTCGAACTGCTCGTTTTGTTGATTTTGTTAAATCCGCCGGTTTTGCCTATGCCTAGGCGGGATTCGCGGTCTTCTTTGAACAACGCTATGGTCGGATCTGTGACTTTCGGCCAAGTTGCCTTCTCGAGCTATGCCTTGGTTGGTTCTTTCGTTTCTTTCCCGTCTATTCGGCGTTCTAACACTAAGAGCGGCCATTTGACCTCTCATTTCGTTTAGCATCGCGGACATAGTATCCATCTTGCGATTCATTTCGGCATCTCTTCTTCTCCTTGATCGTGAAGTACCGTCATTGCTTTCATCGGACATTTTTTTTCCTTGCAAAAGAACAAACACGTTAGTAAAATAATCCTCACAAGTGTTCACTCAAGTGTTTCGCACAACTCTCACAATATCCTCACACACACAAGAAGTTCTCCTTGGTTCTTAAGGAACTAAATCGAAACAAATCGATGGTAGCTTTAAAAACCAAATCGTCAAACTAAAGATAGATAGTGAAGAAATACGAACCAATATATATATATATATATATATATATATATTTTTTTAAACTTATCTTTTCGTTTTTTTAATTGGTTTTGTTACAGAAGATAGAAAGAAAAGAAAGAAGATTAAATATGAAGAGATAGAAAATGATTAGAAAATACCGCTATTTCAAAAGCGTGGCTCTGATACCACTTGATACGATCTCCCAAAAGAACACACACTCTTGTAGGTATTGGAACGGATAGATCCTTGAATGAACAAGGTGGGTTACGCAAGTTACACGGATTACACGGGTTACGCGTGTTACACGGGTTACGCGGGTTACGTGGGTTACACGGGTTATGTGGGTTACGCGGGTTACGTGGGTTGCACGGGTTATGTGGGTTACACGAGTTACGTGGGTTACACGGGTTACGTGGGTTACACGGGTTACGTCGAGAGTGATGATCGGCTCTCGGTAAACCTAATCTGAAGGCTAACCACCTAGGGATCGAAGGACTCTTCGGCTAACCACCTTGAAGTCGACGAGATCGCAAGGCTAACCACCTAGTGATCGGTTGTGATCAAAGAGCTAACCACCCAATGATCGGTTTGATTTCGTTGGCTAACCACCAAGAGATCGACAAGTTCTCAAAAAAATAAGAGAAAAAATTCTTTTAGAAAAGATTGATAAAAAGTGAATGATTATTCTCAAAGAGTTTACATAGTTTATATAGGGAGAGAATGAAGATGAGAAGCCATAAATTGATGCATGGAAAATAACAAGTCTAATTAATTCATAAGACTAAGACCATTGAATCTTGACTAATAATAATGTATAGTGTGAACACCCTCTTGGCCTTCCACGTTCATGAATCTCTTTAGCATGCCAATTCCTTGCAAATTATTCATGATATGTTTCATGATGTTGGATCATAAAGGGGAAGCATAAGTGTTGCCTCGTTAAAACCTCTACTCGGAAAACCCATTGGGACAAAACCGAGTACAGGAAAAAGAGTACAACAACTTATACTTAACGTCCAACCTCAAGAAAATATCGTAGCCGAAATTGAGATAACGGTGTTGTGCATAAGCTGATCTTCTTCCTTGATCCGAACGTCTTTAAGTATCTCCTAAAAAGCTCCGGCAAGCATCCTTGTCTTGGACCGCGTAACGGGACCTTCGGAAACGATCAAAGCTTCCTCGTCCAAAGCATGCTTGTCCATGATCGCATCAAACCATGATGAATGGTTGAGATAAAAACCCTAATGAGGAACTAGGTCCTCTCTCCACCTATAAATACTTATCTTTAGCCCATCATAAAGATGTGATCAAAGTGAGAACAAAATTACACAACACATAAGAGATAGGTTTGTAGGAAAGAGAAGAGAAATCTTAACTCCTAATCAAAGATCAAGACTTACTCTTCTAATCAAATCAACCATAAAAGGAAGACTTCCTCATCATGATAAATGGAGGTACCCCTTTAACTATCCTAATTCTATTATGTAATTAATTTAAATGCTTAAAGATTTTAGAGTTCATGTAGATTTATTTACATGCATGTACTTAAATATTACATGCATGTTGATCTATTTTACATGTGGTATCAGAGCAAGTGTTCTAAGCATTTGGTTAATTCGTTAAGTATAGTAGATTTATAATTTGAAGTTTTAAAAGTTAAATATCTTAAAATTAAAGATTTTTTTAGATCTAAATTTATGTTTAATTTCAAGCATGCATATATGAAATATTTTGATGAGAGAGATTTACAATTATGAATCTTGTATAAATTTATGCATGCATGTAATTTTTGGACATATATAATTCGTATGTAAATGGAGATTTTTTTTTACACATTAAAATTATGAGAAAAAATAGATTTATACTTGTTCTACGCATAATCCGGGTATAACGGAGTATTTTCGTATTAAGTGCAAATATAGAGTTCGTAAATCACCACAGTGAGCTTACTCTAGAATGGTTTACAAATTTGATATATTTATGTATTATTAGTTATATAGATTATAAACATAAAATATGATCAAATTATTTATAGAGTTTTGTATATGTGTAGATAAAGAATATCCACAGATAACTTTGTCTAAATAATTAAATACATCGCTCAATAATTGATCATGAATTATATGGAATTGTGGTGACTACCCACAGGAGCACCATAATTTTTAGTCATATCAAGTCAATAATAGAAAAATCATGTATGTGTTGTAAATGTTTAGAAGCCTAATTAAAAACTTGTTCGTATCTCTAAAAATTGCAGCATCATTTCCTGCTAATTTATCATCTATGATCTCTACTATTCCAATCCTCACGGGAACCAACTTCTTAGAATGGAAAGAGAAAGTTGAGTTCACATTAGGAGTACTGGAATTGGATTTGGCTTTTCGTGAAGAGGAACCAAATCCAATAACTGATAGCAGTGCTCAGGAGGAATATATTTTCTATAAAGCTTGGGAAAGAGCGAACAGATTGAACATTATGTTTTTCAGGATGCCAATAGCTAGCAACATCCAATCTTCCCTATCTATAATAGACAGAGCTAAAGCTTATCTAACAGCTATAGAAGAACGGTTTAAGACTGCAGATAAATCCCTTGCTGGAAAACTTATGGCAGATCTTACAACCATGAAGTATAATGGCACAAGATCTATGCATGAACATTGGATTGAAATGATCAACTTTGCGGCTAAGCTGAAGAATTTAGGAATGAGTGTGGACCATTCATTTTTTGTCCAGTTTATCCTAAATTCTCTGCCCCCTCAGTATGGACCATTCCAAATTAATTACAACACCATTGATGAAAGATGAACATCAAATGAATTGGCTAATAAATTGGTACAAGAGGAGGCTAGACTTGGTCGAGAAGGCATTAAACTTGCTCATTATGTTCAAGAAGCTGGATCTAAAGTTGGAAACAAACATCAAGGTAGCCGCAAAAGAGCATCATCCCAAATGAATAGCTCAAACCAAACTCATGAGAAGAAAAAGGCAAAGAAAGATGACCGGTGAAATTTTTGCAAAAAGATCGGTCACTTTCAGAAAGATTGCGCTATAAAAAAAGAATGGTTCGAAAAGAAAGGTAACCTTTTGGGTTTCGTAAGCTTTTTTAAAACAAATCTTACTAATTTTTCTTCTAAAACTTGGTGGATAGATAGCGGTGCTAATGTACATGTATCCAATTCCTTGCAGGGATTCCTTACGACCCAAACCATAAAGTCAAGTGAAAACTACTTATTTATGGGAAATCGAGACAAGGCACCAGTTGAAGCCATTGGCACTTATCGTCTCATTTTAGATAGTGGATTTTGTTTGGATTTATTTCAAACTCTTTATGTTCCATTTATTTCCTGTAATTTAGTTTCATTAAGCAAACTTGATATTGCTGGTTTTAATTCAACTCAAGGAGATGGATGTTTTAATTTATTTTTAAACTCTAATCGAATTGGTTTAAGAATATTAATTGATGGCCTTTACATGTTAAAATTGGCTGATCAAAATTCTGACATACATCTCACCCTGCATGCTAAAAGTGGTCTTAAAAGTAAAACATGTGCAAAAGACTCTTATTTTTTGTGGCATAAACGACTCGGACACATTTCCAGTGAAAAAATTAAGAGATTGGTAAAAGATAGTGTCATTTTGAATCTTGATTTTACCAATTGTAAAGAGTGTATAGATCGCGTTAAGGGTAAACAAACTAAACACACTAAGAAAGGAGCCACAAGAAGTGCACAACTTCTTGAAATCATACATACAAATATTTGTGGACCTTTTGATGTTCTAAGTTTTGGAGGTGAAAAGTATTTTATTACCTTTATCGATAATTATTCACGTTATTGTTATCTCTATCTATTGCATGAAAAGTCTCAAGCTGTCGATGTTGTACAAGCATTCATAACTGAAGTTGAGAGACAATTAGATAGAAAAATGAAGATCATTATGTCAGAAATAGGTGGTGAATTTTATGGTAGGTATGATGAAACAAGACAACATCCTGAACCTTTTGCCCGACTTCTCCAGAAATTAGGAATCGTTGCACAATACACAACGCTTGGTTCTCCATGGCAGAATGGTGTAACTAAAAGGCGTAACCGTACTTATAGTGGAATGATTAGTTCCATGATGAGTCATACTAACTTATCTATATCCTTGTGGATGGACGGATTACGTACCGCAATCTATATCTTGAACAGGGTTCCTAGCAAAACAGTTCCAAAGACTCCTTTTGAATTGTGGAAAGGCTGGAATCCCCTTACCCTCTATTCCGAATGTTGTTGGGAATCCTTCCGTTGTTGAACCGTTACATAATGAGGAAACTCCAATGAATGATCATCCACCCCATGAAGAAAATATCGCCAATGATCATACACTTGAAACACAAGAGGAATCAGCATTAAGAAGATCAATTCATGAGAGGAGATCTGCTATTTCCAACGATTACATAATCTATCAAGTGGAGTATGGAGAAGAGAATATTTATGATCCGATTTCTTATTCACAAGCCATGAAAGATGTTAATTCTGATAAATGGAATGATGCCAAATGGAATCTATGGCTAAGAATAAAGTTTGGGATATTGTTCAATTACCTGAAGGACACAAAGCAGTCGGGTGCAAGTGGATCTTTAAGACCAAACTCAACTGTAATGGTAAAATTGACTGATATAAAGCCAGACTTGTAGCCAAAGGTTTTAATCAGAAATAAGGCATCAACTATGATGAGACTTTCTCACCTGTGTCTAGGAAAGACTCTTTCAGAATTATCATGTCATTAGTAGCTCATTATGATCTTGAGTTACATCAAATGGATGTGAAAACTTCCTTTCTTTATGGAGACTTGCAAGAAGAAGTCTATATGCGTCAACCAGAAGGCTTCATAATCGAAGATCAGGAAGACATGGTCTGCAAATTAAAGAAATCAACATATGGATTGAAACAAGCCTCGAGGCAATGGTATCTAAAGTTTGATGAAACCATTACGAAATTCGGTTTCAAAGAAAACATAGTAGATCCATGTATATACCTCAAGATCAGTGGGAGTAGGTTCATATTTTTGCTACTGTATGTTGATGATATCTTACTGGCAAGCAGTGATCTTGGTCAATTACATGAGACAAAGAAATATCTCTCTAAGAACTTTTAGATGAAAGATATGGGTGAGGCATCCTATATGATAGGAATTGAATTATTCCGTAATCGATCACTTGGAATTTTCGGATTATCTCAGAAAGCATATATTGATAAAGTTCTTGAGAGATTTGGCATGATGATGCGTTCTTCTAGCATTGTTCCTATGCAGAAAGGTGATAAACTTGACCTTTCGCAATCTCCGCAGAATGAAATAGAACGTAATGAAATGCGAAAGTATCCTTATGCATCTTTGGTGGAAAGTTTGATTTATGCACAGGTATGTACAAGACCTGATATCAGCCACACAGTTGGCATGTTGGGTAGATTTCAGAGTAACCCAAGACTCGTTCATTATGCTCACATATAGGAAATCAACACATCCACAGATGGTTAGATTTTCAGACTCAGATTTTGGTGGTTGCCATGACTCTAGGCATTGCACTCTTGGCTATGCATATCTCCTTAACGGAGGTGCCATATCATGGAAAAGCCAGAAGTCACAGTTGATTTACACATCAACTATGGAAGTTGAGTATGTGGCATGTTATGAGGCTTCTATTCAAGGAGCATGGTTGCGAAATTTTGTCTATGAGTTTGGGCTCTGAGTTTTGTTAACAAACCTTTAACTTTTTATTGTGACAATCAAGCTGCAATCTGCTTCTTTAAACATGATAGGATATCGAAGGGATCCAAACATATGGATCTTAAATATCTATCATTGAAACAAGATGTTAAAAAGAGAAAAGTTTGTGAATGAATATACAGGCACCGAACTTTTGATGTCTATCAATGATAATTTCTTACACGTTTTCTTAAGAAACATAATAATCTCTGAGAAAGAACATATATGGGCCTGGACGAAATGAAATAAATATAAATGGGTTGTTTAGAAAGCCCAGCCCAATAGTGAAGAGCTGCTTCGTGAAAGGACGAAACTATTCGCTACCAAACACACCCCTTCATCTTCCTCTTTTCGCCACATCTGTAATATTGATTTCTCCTTTCCGCTGTTCAACTAAATTTATTATTATAATAAAAAACTAATGAGTGTATGCCACTAGAAATTGATATAAATCCCCATGATTTTCCTCTCTTGCTGCTGATAATAATTTAATCAAAATCCCCAAATCCTTCATCTTCCCCAATCTCTAAAACCCTAGACTCACTTCATACTTTCAACTCTTTCTGTAAAAAACCAGAACCAAGCTACAAGAAGCAAGAGCTCTTTTTGTTGTTGTTGTTGTTGTTGTTTCGGCGAGAAGAAAATAAATTTTGCTTTGGTCTTGATCGATTTTGTTTCCCTATCAATCGATTCCCCAATTTTCGGATTAGCACAATGTCGGGTTCGGGAGGAGTTTCAATCGCACGCACAGCGATCCGAGGAGAGAATCGGTTCTACAATCCACCTCCGATGCGGAGGATGCAGCAAGAGGCGCAATTGCACCAGCAGATTAGGGAGAAGCAACGGCGGGAAGAAGAGGAGACCCTGTTGGACAAGGAGCGGAGAGCGGCTTCAAATGCCGCCATGGCTCCGCCTCGGTCACGGAAAGGGCACGGCGTTGTTGGTCCGACGGAAACAAAGAATCGGGTCGTTTCCGGGTCCGAAGTATGCGGGTCTTCTGATTCTTCCGGGTCTGGTCGGGTGCAGAGTGATGGGTCTAACTTGGATCGGTTCCTGGAGCACACCACTCCCGTTGTTCCTGCCCGGTTTCTTCCTATGGTAAGACCATTTCATATCTTTTTTTTTCTGGTGGAAATGTTGGAAATGCCGTTTGTGCCTGCTTGGAATCGGAGACTATCCTGTATTGAGTTCACTAATTGTTGATCTATTGAATTTAGTGAGACTATTGGTCATACCTGGAGTTGAATTGGGAAGACTTGAGTTTATCATGTGATTCAGTCAGTGCAAGATGTGTGTTTTTTTTTCTTTTTTCTTTTTTTGGGTGTTTGAGCATTGCTTATGGCTCGTTTTCCAGAGGAGCAGAGGAGCAGAGTGCTATACATATTTTGTTCTGGAAGATCTGTGGGAGTCATTTGCAGAATGGAGTGCATATGGTGCTGGTGTTCCTCTACAAATGCATGGGAGCGACTCCTCTGTGCAGTATTATGTGCCTTACTTATCCGGCATTCAGTTGTATGTAGACCAGTCTAAGACGCCCAGGTTTGTTGTTTAAAATGTTTCGGTCCACTGCACGAAAGATGTTCTTGTTGTATCAGCCAACAAAGAACTCTTCTGTTTGACCATTTCACAGTTTCGGTTATTGCCTTTTCAAGCAGAAATCCAGTTGAAGATATTGAAGGAAGTAGTGAACGAAGCAGCACCAGTAGGCTTGAAAAGCTACTGAATCCTGCTAAGCAGAATGAAGTGGAAATGAGTGTCTGCGAACTGAATAGAATTAGTCTGAAAGATCAATCCCATGCTGGTTCACTGTCAAGTGGAGAGACTGAGATCAGGAACCCTCAGGGACGATTACTCTTTGAGTACTTGGAGTATGAACCTCCGTTTGGCCGTGAACCTCTGGCTAACAAAGTATAATGCCCTCCTAAGCAAATAGAGCTCTTTTTGGTTTACTTTCATTATCTCTTACTAAGTTTGTATACACCAGGTTTTGGATCTTGCGTCAAGATTTCCTGAGCTAATGACATACCGAAGCTGTGATCTTTCTCCTTCAAGTTGGGTCTCTGTGTCATGGTATGTTTCTGATTAAACATCTCTTGAATCTTGAGGTCATTTCTTTTGTAATAAATATGGATGGACTTGTAATGGTGTTCCTTTAATCCGTTGGTGTGTAGGTATCCAATATACAGAATACCGGTTGGTGCAACACTACAAAATCTCGATGCTTGCTTTCTAACCTTCCACTCGCTCTCAACGCAACCTCCTCAAAGTAAGTAACATATGCTTTTTATGTTAACATGATAACTTCTATTTGTCCTGATTGTCACATCCCCGGGTGATCTCTTAACACAATGTTGTATATGTTGGAGCAGGTGTTATGGGTCATAGTGATTCAGTTCCATCCACAAAGCTACCATTGCCTACTTTTGGACTCGCATCTTATAAGCTCAAAGTATCTGTGTGGAACCCAAACAGAGCTGAAGAGTGTCAAAAGATCACTTCTTTGCTACAAGCTGCAGACAAATGGCTTAAGTGTCTGCAAGTCGATCATCCGGACTACAGATTCTTCACCTCCAACAGTCCACAAATGAGGTGAAAATGAAGACACCTACTTCACCATCGATCTGGCTCTGGTCTGATCAAAAGACCCATTATCCGCTACTCTACTTCACATATAAAGTCTCTCTTACACCATATACTGGCCAGACTCTTGCGTGTTTTTCAGGCGATTTAAGAGTCTCTGCGGTTTTCATTTCCAGAACATGTTGTGAATTGTAGCCAAATCTTCACTTTTCTTCTATTGAAACTAGTTTTTTGTTGTTGTTCCCTGAATAAGGATTGGAGGTGATGATATGTTGTGAAATTTGTGAGTGCTCTTGTAATGTTTGGAGGCACAGGTTGGCTTACATATCAATCTCTTTCAACAGTTTTTAATAATGAAAAGTTATATGCTCTGTGTTATAAACCCAATTAGTGGATGCCCATTAGAAAACCATAATCTAGAAGGTTCTAGTTTGTTCTCTAAGTTATATTTCCTCACCAAGTTATTATTTTTCCCCAAGTTATTGTATCTTATATATACTTTTGTTCTCTATGGAATAAGATATACCAATTCCTTCTCTTCTTTTCTTATTCATAACACGTTATCAGCACGAATAATTTTAACCATTGAGTAAATCCTGGCCGCCGAACTTTTCTTTTCCATCTTCGATCCGATCTAAAACCAAAGTATATGAATTGACTTTGTGGTTCGATTGATAACATACAAGTATATGCTTGTTGATCGAATAACACAAACGAATCATACTTATTATTTTATCGCTTTGTCTTTTACCAATATTATTTAATTTGTTTTTATGTGTTTCATTCGTTTCATAATAGTATTCGTTTGATAAAAGCATTCATTTAATATGAGTTTCATTCGTTTCATTGGTTTCATCATATTCGTTTGATAAAAGCATGGATTGATTCGCTAATCTGGCAATAAGAGAATATTAAATGCTTTGATTTGCTAATTTGTTTGATAAAGACATAAATTGATTCGATTATTAAATGTTTTGATTTGATAAAAGCAGAATATACGTATTAGACATTGTATAATAATTGATAGTCATGCCTTCGATTCAATCTTCTTTTATAAAACCATTCGATTTTATTATGTCTGATTTGTTTGGTTAATATTAATATTATTTTTGATCTAAAGCCATATGTTTGCTAATAGCTTTAATCGACATGTGCCAAAGGATACTTTTGTGCTAATAGCTTTAAGTTGCCTTATCACTTTGTCTTATATTTTATTTAATCTGTTAAGTTGACTTATAAACATGAGACTTTTGTGCTAATAGCTTTAATAGCTCTAAACGACATGTGCCTTATATTTTTCTAATTAATCATGTCAATAATGCTTACAAATTATACTTATACATATTGCTCATATGGCTAGATTATTATGTTTGATTTATTTATATTTTGATTTTGCATTCAACATAATAGTAATCATAATTTTCTTATTTCAGTGAATATGTCGAATTTTACAAAACTCGAATTTGAGTCTCTTGACATAAGTGGTAGCAACTACCTATCATGGGCACTAGATGTAGAATTTCACCTGAGTGCAAAATTTTTTGGTGAAACTATCAAAGAAAAGAATGAGGCAACAACCCAAAACAAAGCAAAGGCAATGATATTCATTCGCCATCACCTCCACGAGGGTCTTAAGATTGAGTATTTGACCGTGAAAGATCAACAAACCCTTTGGACTGATCTAAAAGAGAGGTATGATCACCAGAAAACTGTGATCTTACCTAAAGCTCGATATGAGTGGACTCATTTAAGATTACAAGACTATAAGTCTGTAATAGAGTATAACTCTGCTATGTTCATAATCACTTCCAAGTTGAAGTTGTGTGGAGAAAGTATCTCCAATGATGAAATGTTGGAAAAGACATACTTTACCTTTCACGCGAGTAACCTTGTCTTACAGACACAATATCGTGAAAAGAGATATAAAAAATACTCTAAACTTATTTTTGCGCTCCTTGTAGCTGAGCAGAATAATGAGCTTTTGATGAAAAACCATGAGTTACGTCCAACTGGTTCTGCACCATTCCCTGAAGCGAATGTGTTATCATACAAAAAAGAAGCAGACCATGGTAATAACAATGGTCAAAGACATGGTCACAGTCATGGACGTGGATATGATCGTCGCGGACATGGATACAAATATGGTCGAGGTCGAGGTCGAGGCCGAGGTGCCTCTTTTAAGAACCCAAACTCTCACCAGAAGTGGAAAAACAGAATTGGCAACAAACAAAAAAAGCCAATAGAAAGTGTATGTTATCGCTGTGGAGGAAGCGGTCATTGGGGTAAAACATGTCGTACACCAAAGCATCTAGTAGAGCTTTATCAGCAATCCTTAAAACAAAAAGGAAAGAATGTGGAAACAAACCACGTGTACGAAAATGGCGAAAAAGACTATAATCTTGATGATTTTTTTGGTGATAAAGCTGCCCTGGAAGTTGCTTATTTCCTTGCCCCTGAAGGAAATAACTAGCCTCTAAATTTAATTATAAAGTATTGTCGTTTTATTTATTATTTTGGCTTTGAATTCTACTTTCTTGTTTTTATGTTTTAATGTGTTTTGAAACAAGATTAAATTTGAGTTATTTTATTGAGTTATTTTCTTTAAATTAATTTATGTTTATGGTTTTATTTGTTTGAAGAATATGAATAGTGCTCAAATTCAATTGGCAATGAATCGTGAAGAATTATGTTTGGCAGACAATGCAACTACTCATACCGTTCTGAAAAGCAAGAGATATTTCTCTTATTTAACAATGAAAAGAGTTAGTGTGAGTACTATTTTGAAAAGCAAGAGATATTTCTCTCGATTAGAAATCACTGACGCGTTATATACCCCCCTAGTCTCAAAGAAATTTATTGAGCTTTGAAGATATTCGTAAGAACGGATACCATATTGAGACTATGAGTGAATGAAATATTGAATACCTTCAAATAATAAATACTACCCAAGGTACCAAACATACTTTAGAGAAATTGCCAGCATTCTCCACCGGAATGTACTACACTAAGCTTAGTACAATTGAGGCAAATGCTATAGTAAACCAGAAGTTAACTGAAAATTTATTGGTTTGGTATCACCGGTTAGGCCACCCCGGTTCAACAATGATGCGAAAGATAATCAATAATTCACGTGGACATTCATTAAAGAACAAGAAGATTCTTCCTAATGATTTCAAGTGCGCTGCTTGCTCACAAGGCAAATTAATCATTCGGTCTTCACCAGCCAAAGTAACTTCTAAATCTATCAGTTTTCTGGAACGCATACAAGGAGATATTTGTGGGCTTATTCACCCACCATGTGGAACCTTTAGATACTTTATGGTTTTGATTGACGCATCGACTAGATGGTCACATGTATCCTTGTTATCAACCCGCAACCTGGCGTTTGCTAGGTTACTTGCTCAAGTGATAAGATTACGAGCACATTTTCCAGATTTTCCTTTAAAGGCAATTCGCCTTGATAATGCTGGTGAATTTACGTCTTAGACATCTAATGATTATTGCATGTCTATTGGATAAATGTTGAACATCCTCTAGCTCATGTTCATACGCAGAATGGTTTAGCCGAATCATTAATCAAACGTTTACAGATGATTGCTAGACCATTACTAATGAAATCCAAACTCCCAATATCTGCTTGGGGACATGCTATATTACATGGAGCAAAATTGATTCGCATCAGGCCAACAAGTAAACATCAGATCTCCCCATCACAAATGATTTTGGGTCAGGAACCAAATATTTCCCATCTAAAAACTTTTGGATGTGTAGTATATGTTCCAATTGCTCCACCACAACGATCTAAGATGGGTCCTCAAAGAAGGATAGGGATATATGTTGGATATAAATCCGCCTCGATAATTAAGTATCTTGAGCCATATACAGGGGATTTATTTAAGGCTCGATTTGCAGACTGCCATTTTAACGAGTTTGTTTTTCCAACATTGGGGGGAGAAAATAAACAGTTGGAAACGAACATTAGATAGAATGAATTATCATTATCTCATCTTGATCCTCGTACCAGAGAATGTGACTTAGAGGTACAAAAGATAATCCATCTACAGAGATTAGCAAATCAATTGCCAGACGCATTTACTGACCCTAAGAGAGTGACCAAGTCACATATACCAGCTGTAAATGCTCCAGTTAGAATTGATGTCCCAGAAGGACAACATCAAACTGCTAGTGAGTCTATGGCACGCATGAAGTGTGGTAAACCTGTTGGTTCCAAAGATAAGAATCCTCGAAAAAGAAAAGGAGCAAAAGTTAATAATGGCGAATCCGAGGAAGCTAACCCTTTTAAAGGATCTCTAGAAGAGGCCTTAGACATGACTAATAAAGAAATTCGGGTACCTAACAATGAAGAGATCTCAATTAATTTTGTCATGTCAGGAATAAAATAGAACCGAAAGCAAATCGACGTCGATGATATTTTTGCATGCAATGTAGCAGTTGATGTTATGGATGAAAAAGAGGATCATGAACCAAATTATGTTAAAGAGTGTACACAAAGAGATGATTGGCCAAAATGGAAAGAAGCTATAGCGGCAGAATTAAAATCTTTAGAAAAGAGAGAAGTGTTTGGACCAGTAGTCCGTACACCTAAAGGTGTAAAACCAGTGGGACATAGATGGATCTTTGTGAGAAAGAAGAATGAAAATGGTGAAATTGTAAGATATAAATCACGTCTGGTTGCACAAGGTTTCTCACAAAGACCTGTAATTGATTATGAGGAGACATATTCTCCCGTGGTGGATGCAACTACTTACAGGTTCCTTATCAGTCTGGCAATAAAAGAAGGACTTGATTTACGCCTCATGGATGTAGTCACGACATATTTATATGGACCATTGGACAATAAAATTTATATGAAAGTCCCAGAAGGATTTAAACTGCCAAAAGCAGCGAACTCTAGTTCGCGAGAACAATACTGTATAAAGTTGAATCGATCCCTGTATGGATTGAAACAATCAGGATGTATGTTGTATAATTGCCTTAGCGAATACTTGTTAAGAGAAGGTTATAAGAATAACCTCGTCATTCCATGCATCTTTATAAAGAAATTTGAGCAAGGGTATGTAATCATTGCAGTGTATGTTGATGATTTAAACATCATCGGGACTCATGCAGAGATTTCACAAACAGTGGAATATTTGAAAAAAGAATTTGAGATGAAAGATCTTGGAAATACGAAACTTTGCTTGGGATTGCAAGTTGAACATCTTAAGAATAAAATCTTAGTGCACCAGACAACATACACTGAAAAGGTGCTTAAAAATTTTTATATGGATCAAGCGCATCCATTGAGTAGCCCTATGGTTGTAAGAGCACTTGATGTGGAAAAAGATCCCTTCCACCCGAGCGAAAATAATGAAGAAATTATTGGTCCTGAAGTAACATACTTAAGTGCAATAGGAGCATTGATGTACCTTGCTACCCATACGAGACCCGATATATCATTTGCGGTAAATTTGTTGGCAAGATTTAGCTCATGTCCAACTCAAGGATGGGATTAAACATATATTTCGATATCTTTAGGGTACAAAAGATATGGGTCTATTCTTTTCTAACACGTCAAAGGAAGACTTAATTGGTTTTGCAGATGCAGGGTTTTTATCTGATCCACATACTGCTCGATCACAAACAGGATATATGTTCACATGCGGCAGAACAGCCATTTTTTGGCGTTCGATGAAGCAAACTATCGCAGCTACCTCTTCCAACCATTCAGAGATTTTAGCTGTACATGAAGCTAGCCGTGAATGCGTATAGTTATGATCTGTAATCCTGCACATACGAGAAGATTGCGGTATATCTACGAGAAAAGAAGTTATAACAGTTATGTATGAGGATAATGCAGTTTGCATAGCACAACGCAAGGAAGGATACATCAAAGGCGACAAAACGAAGCACATTCTACCAAAGTTCTTCTTCACCCATAATTTATAAAAGAATGGCGATGTACGTGTCTTGCAGATCCGTTCAAATGAGAATCTTGCAGATCTCTTTACAAAGGCACTTCCAACTGGTACCTTCAAGAAGCTAGTTCAGGGCATTGGACTACGTCGCCTCAAAGATCTCAAGTCATGTAGTCATTAGGGGGAGTAAATACGCGTTGCACTCTTTTTCTCTTAACCATGGTTTTTCCCACTGGGTTTTTCTGGTAAGATTTTTAATGAGGCAACATCTTATGCGTATTAGGATTACTTTTGCTATAATGGACATCCAAGGGGAGTGTTATAAACCCAATTAGTGGTGCCCATTAGAAAACCATAATCTAAAAGGTTCTAGCTTGTTCTCCAAGTTAGACTTCCTCTCCAAGTTATTATTCTTCCCCAAGTTATTGTATCCTATATATACTCCTTCAGTGATGGGTATTACAGATTCACTGGCCGAACGAGCATTGAAAATGAAACGACCCGACCCAAAAATTTAAAATTTTTCTCTTCAGATTATTATCATCACAGATAATAATCCTCAATTGGGTCAATACAGCATGCGGAAAACATAAAAAACAATTAAACCAATTCAATCAATTCAATAATCCCATACTTATTAAATCTAACCGGTTCAATTCAACAATCCAAACAATAACCAATAACCAATGACCAATAAACAATTAACTACAACTCAGAATTCACTACCAACCTAGCAATTCTACAACAACACACAGTCATACGAGACCCTAGATCATCTCTCCTTCCTGGCCATGATTCCACGATCACATTTTCTCTTTACCTGCAACACATGGCAAAAAGAGTTGCGTGAGTATTATCACAAATACTCAGCGATGCGGTTATCCCGTCTACGGGTTATTTAAGTATAGACATAACAATCAATAGAAATACCAGGATGAGCACACAAGCAAATAACAAGAACAACCAATCACGAACAAGTACAGGGACTCTGTGTCGATCGACACAGCCACTAGGTGTCGATCGACATGACTCCGTCCTGTGTCGATCGACACGACAACCCAGAAACGAGCCTATCCTCTCGTGGCTCGAATCTGTAGCGATTCATCGAGTCACCTGCACAATTCCAACCACAAAACACACAAAACACCAAGCAACTGCATTCCATCAATCCCTATGCCCACACAAACCCACGATCACGCACTCACCTCGAAGAATCGAAATGAGAATGGAACAAACGGTTACAAAAAGACTCGTACACGACGAACCACTGGTACAAAACCAAAACGGACAACTGTTCTGGAAACTAGACAGACACAGCTACGCGTCGGTATGCGGATTGCCTCAAGAATCCTTCTGGTTTGATCGGAAATCAACCCCGAAGCCGACTGATCGCAGATAACTAATCTGCACAGACCCAACGAGTTCAAACAGCCATAACTCGATGAATAATCAACGAAATGACGAACCGTTTTTGCCTATATCAAGAGCAGAGATCGGAGAACTTACCCACAAAATTTCACCCCAATCCGTCTCGAATATCCTAGCCGTTTGCCCTCTCAAACTTCCAAACAGAAGCTGTTCTCACTCACAAACCTCTCAAGAACAAAGCCTCTCTCTCAAACCTCTTCCAAAACCCTAACTTCTGATTTTCTGATCAACAAAAACGGCCAGAACACTGTTTCTGCCTTTTATATCAAAACCTAGGGTTTTCCTTAACCGGCCCACCAAACCGGACAATTAAACCGAACCTGCCGGTCTAATTTAACCCCGTGTCGATCGACATAGCGCCCAAAACCCGACTTCTCCTAAGTCCAAAACACACGTGTCGATCGACACACCACCCTGTGTCGATCGATACCCACCAAAAATCCGCTTTTAGGTTCACGGGCGTTACAATTCTCTCCCACTAACACGGATTCGACCTCGAATCACGCGACACCGCCACACTACGGTCTCAACCACCTGACCCGCACCCGGCCAGTATCCTTCGAGATCACACTCGAATCCCACAACCCGTCCTGCTAAGGCTAACACTCTCGCCTAAAATTTGACCAGATTCACCCGGAACACCAACGATGCACGCCCCATGGTCCGGTTAGGGCTGCCCGATTGACCGTCCAACAATCAAACAAGAACATGTCCGACCAACCGTTGACCCCGCATTGGACCAAATGATCGTACAACAATCAAACAAAAACATGTACGACCATCGGCGTAACATATGCTACCCGGATTGTCCGAACCAAATCCAGACTCCAGTAATAACCCTAGACTCGACGTCCACAACACATCCCTGGCCCTTAGCCAGCACCACTCGTGATCACACCTGATCCCCGAGCTCTACTAGGCTCACACTAGCCACATTGTACCGTCTCACCACGGCTGCAATCCTGACCCCACCCGGTCAGCACCACCTGAGATCCACTCCTGATCCCCGAAGCTCATCCAGTCTCATGCTCATGACCACGCTCAGATGCTACTGCTCCTAACTCATACTCATAACTCATAAACATATACACCACACATATGCTCGTAGGATCGTCACCCCTTGAGCGACAGTGTGCAGGAGACCCACCCGTCCCCTGGAGAGACCCACTATCCCTCAACGTATATGTAGGGAACCCACCCATTCCCGAGAGAGAACCACCAACTCTCGAGTATATGCAGAGAACCCACCCGTCCTCTAGAGAGATCCACTATCCCTCAGTATACAGGAACCCACCCGTTCCCTGGAGTAATACTCTGAAACGTGCATCATACGCACCTGTCGACCAGTATCACCTCTCGTGGTCAGCCGAAACAACCCAATCACCAGGGTGTCTCACAGAGTCCCTGGAAAAGACGATTCTAACTCACATAAAACCTCTTTTCCAGACTCTCCCTAGAAAATAGACAAGTTCTAACGCGCGTAGAGCTTACATTTCCAGCCACTCCTGGAACCAGTACAGTCTCATTTCCAGCCACTCCTGGAACATGAAGGATCTCTAAGCCGCGTAAAACTTCTATTCCTAGCCATCCTAGCCGATAGGCAAGCTCTAACTCACATAGAACTTCTACCGTTAGACCTCCTCATGACCTACCAGTCACCACAAACCATGACATCACTAGTCATCTCATAAGAACACACGTTTTAACACACATTTAATAAGGCAACTCGTCTTATTAGATCTCCAAAATGTATACTCATTACAACACAACGAAATACAATATCACAAACATAGCAACATGGTAATACAGACTCTGGAAACCAGAAAAGAAACTCAAGCCACTGCTTGCTTATCGAACCACTTCGAGAACTTCCTCTTCATCGACGCCTCTGGTTCCCAAGTCTCCTCCTCAATACCGTTACAGTCCCACACGACTCTCACCAACGGTATACTCTTCCAGCGCAGAACCTTGACCCTCCTCTCGAGAATCCTCACAGGCCTCGCCGCCAACGTCATGTTGGGCTGAAGATCCTCCGGAATCCTAGCCAACACCTCCTTAGACTCATGTAGACACTTCCGCAACATCGAAACATGGAAGACCTTGTGAAAAGCCTTCATACTCTGAGGTAACTCCAACCGATAAGCCACCGGTCCGACCCGCTCCACAACCTTGAACGGACCCATAAACCTCGGACTTAGCTTATTCTCTGAAATGGATCTGTTAGGATCCCTCAACATAGCTGCCTTGAGATACACCATATCTCCCAGCTCAAACTCCAGCTCTTTCCGTCTCCTATCGGCGTAACTTTTCTGCCGATCCTGAGCCTCTCTCATGTTCAGCCTAGAGACACGGATCTTCTCCGTCGTCTCCTGAATAAAGTCTGCACCAAACATGCTCCTCTCCCCCACTTGAGTCCAGCATAGTGGTGTCCTACATGGCCTCCCATACAGAGCCTCATACGGAGTCATCCCAATACTCGCCTGGTAACTGTTGTTGTACGCAACTCAAACAGGTTCAGATGATCCGCCCAATGACCACCATAAACTAGCACACACATCCTCAACAAATCCTCCAAAGTCTGGATCGTACGCTCGGACTGCCCGCCCGTCTGAGGATGATACGCCGTGCTCATATGCACCCTAGTGCCCATCTCTGCCTGAAATGCCCTCCAGAACTCTGAGGTGAATCTCGGATCCCGGTCTGACACAATATGCACTGGCACCCCGTGCAGCCTCACAATCTCCCGCACATACTTCCTAGCCAAAACTGCCGCTCCATCAGACTTCTTGATGGCCAGAAAATGTGCTGACTTGGTCAGACGATCCACAATAACCCAATTCGCATCAAAAGTCCATGACACCGGCAACCCCGTCACGAAATCCATGGTAATCATATCCCACTTCCACTCCGGAATGGGCAAACTCTGCAACAAACCACTTGGAACCTGATGCTCAGCCTTCACCAGCTGACACACATTGCACGCTGCAACCCAGCTAGCTACATCCTTCTTCATCCCGACCCAGTGATAATACCGTTTCAGGTCACGATACATCTTGGTCGCTCCCGGATGAATCGACAACATGCTCGAATGAGCCTCCCTCAGGATCTCTTGCCTCAGATCCTCGTCTTTGGGTACACAAACTCGCCCGTTCACCAGTATCATCCCACTCGCTGAGACCACATACTCTGAACCGGCCGCCTGAGAAGCATCAATCAAACTCTGATCCTTCTCCTGAATAACCCGAAACCTATTCAACAGATCTGCCTGGTTAGCTGCCTCTAACCCCAACGGCTCCTGTAAGATCACACACAACCTCAACGTGCTGATCTCGCTCACCAGAGCCTCCAAATCTCGCTCCTGATCTGAAGCCGCTCTCTTCCAACTCAACGCATCTGCAACTAGGTTAACCTTACCCGGATGGTACCCAATCTCTAGGTCATAGTCTGCGACTAACTCCATCCAGCGCCTCTATCTCTGGTTCAGCTCTAGCTGAGTGAAGAAATACTTCAGACTCTTGTGGTCTGTGAATACCTGCACCTTCCCGCCATACAGATAAGACCTCCAAATCTTAAGTGCAAAAATCACCGCAGCCAACTCCAGATCATGGGTAGGGTAATTGCACTCATGTTTCCTCAACTGCCTCAAAGCATACGCAATAACCTTCCCCTGCTGCATCAACACACATCCCAGACCAACTCCTGAAGCATCTGTATACACCACATACGGCTCACCCGGCTCGGGTAACGCCAAAACCGGTGTACTAGTCAGTATCTCCTTCAGTTTCCCAAAACTCTCCTCGTAAGCTGAAAACCACACAAACGGAACATCCTTCCCTGTCAGCTTCGTCATCGACTGCGCCATACTCGCAAACCCCTTGACGAACCTCCTGTAATAACCTGCCAACCCAAGAAAACTTCTGATCTCGGTGGCACTCCTCGGTCTAGGCCAACCTCTGATAGCCTCTATCTTAGCCGGATCCACAGAAATTCCCTCTGCAGACACCACATGGCCAAGAAAAATCATTTCTTGCTGCCAGAAACTGCACTTACTCAACTTCGCGTACAGCTTCTGCTCCCGCAGCTTCTCTAGATCCAAACTCAAATGCACCTCGTGCTCCTCAGGACTCCTCGAATTCACCAGCATATCATCAATGAAGATGATCACAAACACGTCCAAACACTCTAGGAACACCCCGTTCATCAACCGCATGAACACTGCTGGCGCATTCGTCAAACCAAATAGTATCACCACACTAGATCAACCCGCATGATCTCTGAGGTCCACATCTAGTCCTATGCTTATCCACACGTTTGCAGACATTCATTGCTCCCAACTCATCAATACACCCCTCATACTCTCAGGAACGCATCCTTTGAGCTCTCGGTATCTGTAGGGGAACAACTATCCCCTCGAGAGAACCACCATCTCTCAGTATAACATAGGAGAACCACCATCCCCTAGTGAAAAACTATAAAAACAGGGGAACCACCATCCCCTCAGGAGAACTACCATCTCCCCATGAGTTGTTCGGGTATCTACTCATACCCTAGAGCGGTAAATTCTTAAACGTTCAATAAGCATCTTAGACCAGAGCTACCTCATGTAGTCCAAATCATGATATTCCCAGAAGTCGGCCTCACACCCAGATAAACCAACCTTCTAGACTCTCGCTCAAATACGTCCGTCCTCGATGACAATCCAGATGGACCCTATACCGATCCAACCCAATCCATACCAAGAATGACATCGTACAACTCCACCGGACTAATGATCAGATCTGCTGGCATCAACTCTCCCGCCACCAGAACATCCACACCACGTGCTCGCCCGAAAGTAGCTAACGTCCTGCCACCCACAACCTTAACTACTCCCGGCTGCTTTCCGGATCGCTCCGGATCCCGTTGCCCTCCGCACACTCCGGAGTAATAAAGTAATTCGCAGTTCCAGAATCAAGCCCACGTGGGACTCAAACTGCTCACTAATAAGATTCCAGCACAAATTCCCATGTGCCAAAGAACCTTAACAATTATCACTGGACACACAATTTCCAAAACAGACAGGATTCAACACCCGAATCCCGCGACTCGTCCCTCCTAGGACAACTTCCAAGCTTGTGATCCATGCTCCCACACCCGAAGCATCCCGGACCACCCTGAACCATCTGACTCGGTTCCGAAGTGCTCTCCCACTTCCTCTTTTGACCCTGAGCAGGCTTGCCGCCCCTGGTCGAACCTGACTGATGCCTCCTCTGCTGCTGCACCTGTGGACTAACCACCACAGCCTGCTCCTTGATAACCTCCTCGATTGCAGCAGTCGTCTCTACCAACTCCGCCCTCGTGGCGAACTTACTCGCCCTGCAGCGAGTCCTCAGATCAGCTTGAAGTCCCCCGAGGAACCTCCTCACCTGGGCCTGCTTGCCCTCCATGCCCCTACCAGCATACACCAGGAGTCGGCTGAACTCCATATCAAACTCCCTCATAGTCCAATCTCCCTTAGTCAGGTTCAGAAACCTCGACTCCATCCTGTCCACCGCCTCCTGCGGGAAATACTTGGCGCTGAACTCAGCCAAGAAATCCTCCCAAGCCATCTCAGCCTGCACTCTACTGGCCTCGACGCCTCTCCACCAGAGATGCACGTCACCATCCAGATAGTGAACCGCCAGGTCCACTCTGTATCCCTCAGGACACCTGATCGAGCGAAAATTACGCTCAAATCTCTGCCGCCTCTCATCGGCCTCCTCAGGCTTGGCACCACCTGAGAAAAACCCGGTGTCAATCCTCTGCATCTGCTCCATCATCCTCATGTAGGATGGAAGCTCCTCCGCAACCGCCACCACCGGTTGCACCCCAGCCACCCCCGACTGAACACCCGCCACTATTGGCTGAACTCCCAGAGCCTGACCCGGAGCCGGTACCCCACCTGGTAACCGCTCTAGAATCAACTACAGCAAACCCGCCAGACGATCATCTCGGTCTTGGGCCACACCTACGGGAGCACCCCCACCCGGGCCCCCTGCACCAACAGTTACCTCGGGACCCACACTGGCCCCACCAGCCCTCACACTGGCATCGTAGCAGTCACACCCACATAACCCTCCTGAAACGCCTGCGAGTCTGCCACCTGCTCCTGAAGTCCTCGCCCACGCCCACCATAACCACCACGGCCACCACGGGCCCCACGACCTCTGCCTCTAGCCACTTTAGCCATCACTCTGCCCTAACCAGCAGACTACTAAGTACTAGAAAACAGAAAGTCATAAAACACTTACCGTGGAATCTCATTGAAGGCTCGGAAGAGATGATCTATGTCCCCAAACCCACACAGCAATCAATCAATTATCACACAATCAATTAATCAATCACCCGCCCTAGAATCATAAGGGCCGCCCTAGAACCGTTAGGGCTCTGATACCAAACTGAAACGACCCGACCCAAAAATTTAAAATTTTTCCCTTCAGATTATTATCATCACAGATAATAATCCTCAATTGGGTCAATACAGCATGCGGAAAACATAAAAAACAATTAAACCAATTCAATCAATTCAATAATCCCATACTTATTAAATCTAACCGGTTCAATTCAACAATCCAAACAATAACCAATAACCAATGACCAATAAACAATTAACTACAACTCAGAATTCACTACCAACCTAGCAATTCTACAACAGCACACAGTCATACGAGACCCTAGATCATCTCTCCTTCCTGGCCATGATTCCACAATCACATTTTCTCTTCACCTGCAACACATGGCAAAAAGAGTTGCGTGAGTATTATCACAAATACTCAGCGACGCGGTCATCCCGTCTACGGGTTATTTAAGTATAGACATAACAATAAATAGAAATACCAGGATGAGCACACAAGCAAACAACAAGAACAACCAATCACGAACAAGTACAGGGACTCTGTGTCGATCGACACAGCCACTAGATGTCGATCGACATGACTCCGTCCTGTGTCGATCGACACGACAACCCAGAAACGAGCCTATCCTCTCGTGGCTCAAATCTGTCGCGATTCGTCGAGTCACCTGCACAATTCCAACCACAAAACACACAAAACACCAAGCAACCGCATTCCATCAATCCCTATGCCCACACAAACCCACGATCACGCACTCACCTCGAAGAATCAAAATGAGAATGGAACCAACGGTTACAAAAAGACTCATACACGACGAACCACTGGTCCAAAACCAAAACGAACGACTGTTCTGGAAACTAGACAGACACAGCTACGCGTCGGTGTGCGGATCGCCTCCAGAATCCTTCTGGTTCGATCGGAAATCACCCCCGAAGCCGACTAATCGCAGATAACTAATCTGCACAGACCCAACGAGTTCAAACAGCCATAACTCGATGAATAATCAACGAAATGACGAACCGTTTTTGCCTATATCAAGAGCAGAGATCGGAGAACTTACCCACCAAGTTTCACCCCAATCCGTCTCGAATATCCCAGCCGTTTGCCCTCTCAAACTTCCGAACAGAAGCTGTTCTCACTCACAAACCTCTCAAGAACAAAGCCTCTCTCTCAAACCTCTTCCAAAACCCTAACTTCTGATTTTCTGATCAACAAAAACGGTCAAAACACTGTTTCTGCCTTTTATATCAAAACCTAGGGTTTTCCTTAACCGGTCCACCAAACCGGACAATTAAACCGAACCTGCCGGTCTAATTTAACCCCGTGTCGATCGACATACACCACCCGTGTCGATCGACATAACGCCCAAAACCCGACTTCTCCTAAGTCCAAAACACACGTGTCGATCGACACACCACCCTATGTCGATCGATACCCACCAAAAATCCGCTTTTAGATTCACGGGCGTTACTGAAAATAAAGGATGAAAGCAAAGGATCAGAACCTATATTGGATGAGGGGATGAGAGTGGAAGATCCTCCACCTCTACGCATCTTCCTCTTTGGCTGAACGTAAAACCTCTCACATCAAGGATACCAAAAACACTTTTCCAACTTTCACACGTGTCTTGTACCGCGTAAAAGTTTTCACTTTCACACGTGTGACTTTTGTTTTGTGGTCGTGTGATTTTCGTATTTTCTTTTTCCGCCTTATTTTTCATTCAAGTTGTGTTCGGACTAAATGCTAAAATCGTTTTTTTTTTCAAGTATGAATGAATGCTATTTTATATTATTTTGTATTTTTTTTCGAAAAGTAAATACAATATAATATATTCGTGTTTTTTTTTATAAACCGTGGGTTGGTTTACAATCTTTTCAATACCCAAAACCAGCCTTTAGATATTCCGATTCAAAAAATAATCTTTCGCACCAACGAGAGTTTGAACCCATAGCATAAGAGAACCAACCCTATTGTGTTACCACTAGATTACCACGCATTTGATATGTAATATATTTGTTAGATTAAAGGTTTTAAAAGAATCCAAAATAGAAACACACTTTTCAAAGACGAGCAAAAGAAATTTTTAAAATATGATCAATATAAAATTTTACGACGAGTTAACGGATTGCGGTTTCTGGTGAAGCCTTTGTTGTAAAAAATCTTGAATTTTGCTCCTTCCATAGTAGGTACATGGTCGATTGCTAAAAAAACATTTGGATGTGATTTTGGTATAATTTTTAATTACAATGGCTAGATACTCGAAAGATCTAGAGGATACATGGGCCAGGATCTGCGAAGTGATTGGTCGAACGTTAACAAAAGAATATAAAAGCAAGGATGGTTCTGAGGAGGGACTATCTTTAGCCTAATAAAAAACTATGAATTTACTATAAAACACATCTCATTCGAGATCATTTTGTACTATTTTAGTCAATCAATCAAATCTAAACCGTTAATTCATTTTTCATTGTTTATCAGATTCATATAGATTATTTAAACCAAATATTTTCTCCTTAAAACACAAATTTGTGAGTGCGCAAGTACCAAAAATCACTATCCAAATGAGTAAGTTAAAGCTAGGAAGTGAATAAAAATCCGATAAAAATAATACAGATAGGTGCTACCTCAACATGAAATGTGAAATGATTTGACGACTAAAACAACACATTAAACAACGCAAAATACTCGAAACACAGATGTGGCATTGTTCCCTCGCACACCTTCACAACACCCTCCGAATCACCTCCTGGGGGCATTATAGTTGTGCTGATATCCACAAATTTAAATGTTTGAAAGGGCTACAAACTTACAAGTTCATAAAAGTTACATATACACATGCGTCTTCCAAAGATCATATATACAAACGTCCTCTCAAAGGTTACAAGTACACCAACTCGTTTTATGAAGTTACAAGTGCACCAACACGCCAACAAGAGATGTTTAGTGCACTTCCTCCGAAGACGCATTTCACATGTTGGGTTCTCCCTCGAGGAATCCCTTACAACGTACTCTGGAGGTGTGTTCCGTTGATTACCTTTCTGATTTTATCTTCAGGAGATATACATAGTTATCAAATTTGAATCTATCCCACAAATTTTATCTTAAATTTACTACACTTGTTTTACGCCTTTTAAAGTAATCTTTAAGTTATTAGGGACAAATAGGTTTTAAGATTTTATAAAGTCAATGACTGTATTTAATTTTCCAAAGTCAATAATTATTCAAAACCAAATACAGTCAAAATGTTTGCAACAAAAAGTCAAAAACCTCATTTTAGTGTTCTAAAGATTACAAAGCGGTTTTAACAAATTTGTTGCAAAAGTTAAAAAAAAAGATTATATTAATATTTGAAAAAACAGAATATATTTCTTCTTTTATAAAAAAACAAAACTTTCTGTTAAAAAAAAAAGAATATTGCAATTTTTTGTTGTAAAAATAATTCTGATTGTACTTATTCATCAATTTAAATTAAATGTGAGTAAAATATGAAATTTTTTAAATAACTAGAAGTTGTTTTTGATCTTGATAAGAGGTTGTTGGTGGTTGTTGGAGCAGTCGTTTTTTGTTGTTGTTGTTTTATTGTCTCTTAATAATTACTTTCTCTTTCCTAATTGTCGATTAATATACTCCAAAGACTCTTTCTTAGTTCCAAAGTTTACTTCCACATTCTTTTATGTTTAAACCGATAACAAACTTAAAAAGAAAATTCTAACTTTTTTGATCAAAGACAAATACAAAATAAAAGAAAATGGAGTTTAAAAATTTGATTCTATAAATAAAAAAGTGAAATGAAAAAATAGACTTTTAAGTAAAAAAACATGGAATATCTGGATAGCTATTTATATAGCGATGTTGCATTGTTTTTTTTTCATGTTTAACTATACGACTGATTCAGCTACATGATGCCTACATAGCGTGTATGGACATGGGGGTTAGGCGGAGAATAACATTGTTTCTTCTTCAAGCCAGGACAAGTAAGAAAGAGTCTTGCGTTATCTGTTGATATGATCAAATTTACCCTGAGCTATTCTCTCAAATTAAGAGATCGCAGTAGTACTTAGGGATCGAATCCATAGGGAACCGTTATCACACAAAAGACTTTGAATTCAAATCAAAATAAAAAACAATGTAAATAGCAAAACAAGCAAGCAGATGATGATTAGTGTTTTTAAAAGTCAATGAGACAAACGCTAGACTTTTGGGGAAATTTGCAGGAAACTCGAAATTAATGACGAGAGTTTTTTAGGGAAATTATAAATCCGTTCTAGAACATGAAAACACTTGTAAAGTTAACCAACTTTTGTTGCGAAAACTATCTAGGTCTAACTTCTTAAATCCCAAATTTCTTTGCAAATTCAATTAGTTAAACAAGTATTAAAGCACAGATTCAATTGTTCACAAATTGTCTAAATCAAATTCCTTTGCAGATAGATTATTTGCTCATCTAAGATAGTTTAAGTAATTATCAATACTTTCACATCTAACAATTAACTTAAGATCTAAATTCTAGGAGATCAAACTAGAACTAGCATCAAGAACAATCTAGATGAAGAACCAAGTGATGTTCCCTAACAAATCTAACAAGTCTAACAATTTCTCATGTTTCTTTGATTAACCTTAGGAGCGCCACATTGAACCAACACCCTTGAATCCACACACCATAGAGCTAACATTAGGTAGTACTTCGGTGTACTCACTGCAAGCTTAGCAATACTCCAAATCAAATCCAAATTCATTAGAGAAATTCATACTCTCTATTTCTAACTCTTTTTCATTCAACTAGGTGAGGTCTCATCGAGGGAATATCGATCAAAGTATTTCTAGATTCTTTCCCTTCTTTGTAAAATCTGTGCACTTCTCCCTTTTTCTCTTCCTTAGTCGATTAATCAACTCTTCTATTTTGATCTCGTAACGAGACTCATTACTGTTGTTCCTTGTGAGGAGACAAGGTCATGAGAAACTTTTCTATTACAGTTTTAGAATAGCGCCCACTACTATTGTTCCTTGTTAGGAGACAGGGTCATGAGGACTCACTACTGTTGTTCTTTGTTAGGAGACAAGGTCGTGAGGATCTTTACACTATTCTCAACCTTAGATCCAATGCATACCAAGCCCCAAGATGAGAAGTTAGAGTTCATTAAGGGCGGGGTTAACAACATACTTTCTAAACTCTCCAGAAGCTTGAACCCTTTCTGTTAGACCGATCCACCTGCAGCTACCCATCTAATAAAACCTGCAATCAACCTACTTTGGCAATGGTCCTTCAATTGTTAGCGCTTTGTGGTTAGTTCCTAGGAAAACTTACGGTTTTAAACTGATTTTGACTCGATAAAACTTTTTTAAACTAACTCTTAAAAACAAACACAATGTTAGCAACTACCTCCCCCAGACTTAAACACCACTATCCCCAGTGTTATCAAGCCTGAAGTTGGTTATAGACCCGAAAAGAAAATGAGCCGGTAAAAAAATGAAATTTTACCCATTTTCTTAGTGCGTCGATTGACACACAGAGCCTATGTCGATCGACGCAGTGGCTGTAGAACAGATTGTCAAGTGGTAGAGAGATTTTCCACAGTCAGTAACTGATATATCATGGTTTTTACCCGTTTTCAACCATGATATAAGTCCTTTTTACAAAGTCTGTCTGATATTTTTCGAGTCTTTTTGAGTCTTTGCAGGGTAAGGGACAATTAGAGCTTAATGGAAGCTTTTGGAGCATGGAGGAAAGAAGAGACGAAGTGATCAAAGTCAAAGTCGAGTTTACAAGTCTGTGTCGATCGACTTGACTAACCTAAGTCTAAAAAACCTCTGTCTCCATAGGGATCGGGGGAGTCTCCGGAAGATGGTAAGGCTGAGATGGAGCTTTGGAAGTGGATGTGCCCCGAAAAGTACCAGCTCTACTATTAGAAGTATGAATACCACGAGTCTGCTGCCTGCGAATGGTGCCAATGCATCTAAGTAATGTTAGATCAGGCTGGAAAAAGAGCAATGCTGAGTTACGGGAGATGCACGTCATATCCGATAGAGGCAATTGAACCATACGCTGCTCGTCAAAAGCATCGCGGAAAATCCAATGACATTCTGGCTTAAGAAAGGTAGTTCTCCCAGATACTCTAGATCTACAGAACAAAAATTGCTCTCCACCTTGCACGTAGATGTGTCAATGCCACAAAACTGGAAGATCGGGGTCAGAAGACTACAAGCAGTGAAGGCTTTGCTGCTCTTTGTCAGAGTAAATGGTGTAGACTTCAGATCGATCAAGTGTCGTGCAAAGACAGAGGCCATGTTGGCGTTGATGTTGATAATAGGCTCCTCATCGATGTTTTCCCATATAGCATAATATAGTAGAATGAGCTCGGACAATCTCATCTTCCCAGGCTCGCTCTTACACAAAAACATAGTCGAGAAGAGATGAATCACATACCGCAGGACTGGATGTCTAACATCCGTATGTGTATAACTCCTCGAGTTATAAACCCCGGTCCCGAAACATGACCAGAAGGACTGGATGTCAGGGAAATCGTCCGGAAGCTTTGTAGTAGCGTGATTCGAGATAAATCCATAGATCCTGCAAAGATCCTGAAACAAAACCCTGTATCTAACCCCGCAGATCATGAATGTCAAAGTCCAGTTTCCCTCGTCATTTGCATCCTCAACATCATGCACCTCACAATATATTCTCACTGTAGCAAAGAACTGGCGTACCAAGTCTGGATACATGGGATAATGTTTGGTTGCAATGGTGCCCAAGCCATTATCTCAAATATTCCCAACAATCGAAGTACCTCGTCTTAGATACCCAAAGTCTCCATCGCATGGGAATCCGCCACTCGTGTTGGTGCCAACGTTACCTTCAGCCGTTCATTGTAAAACAATGAATCATAGTCATCCCAAGTCTCAGTGATTTCTCTGTCTACAACCTCAGGAAGAGCAAGTATCTCAGAAGGAGCTTTGTTCCAAGACCTCTGCATATTGATCTTTGTCCCCTCGAGTCTTGGCCATGGAGGAGCACAAGTTCCCGTTGAAGCTTGAGTATTGGGGTTAGAATGAGATGCAGCCGCTGCTCCTGCCCGTGGTCTCTTATTCCTGGAAGTCATCTGCGAACATGTACAAAAGAAAACAACCAAAAATTCAGAATTAACCACGATTGTCAAGACTGAACTAGGTGCGGCGATCGACACACACAGGCTGTGTCGATCGACACAACATCAACAATTTCAAAATTTGGCGATTCTCAGCAAAATAAACCACAACACTCAACCACAACACTTCCAACATCAACAATCTATCACCAATTGCTATCTAATCGGTTTCACAATCTAAATTTCACCAAGTTTTATCACAAAATCCATAAACTTTGACTACTCCCAAAAACTTGCGAAATAACTTGAATTAAGCACATGGGTATGTCGAATTCACTCTGAAACAACCTAAATAGGCCGGATATGTCAATATAAATAAGTGAAAAGAGAAGAAATTCGAAAATCAAACCTTGGCATCGAAACTGAAATTAGGGATTTTTGAACACAGCTTGTAGATCGATTGAGTGAAAGAAAAAATCGAATAGAGGATGAAAAACTACTCAAGTTAGGCTCAAGAAACACTCAATTTAGTGAAGAAACGAAGAAGTTATGAGTGTTGTAAAATCCCTTATGTGTTCGTATACAAAAGTGAAGAGGAAAAAGAAAACAGTTGGTGTTTAAAAACATTTACATCGTGTTGTCCGCACGTGTGTCGATCGACACAAGGTTTTTATTTTATTTTTAAGACTAGAAAAGATTAAACCAAAGTGAAATATTTACACTTACCAGTGGGTTGCCTCCCACTAAGCGCTTGTTTTCAGTCGTTAGCTTGACTGTGTCAGGACAATGTGTCCTGCCGGAATCTCGGCTTCTGCCCAATAGTGTTTCTCCCTTTGTCCATTCACTGTGAACTCCTTCCCTTCCAAGCTAATGAGGAAAACAGGTCCATGTGGTCTGACCTCTTTGATGGTGAAAGGACTTGACCAACGAGAACGCAATTTTTCAGGAAAAAGCTGCAAACAAGAGTTATAAAGGAGTACCTGGTCATTGGGCTCGAATTTTCTGGAGATGATCTTCTTATCATGATATGCCGTAGTCCTCTCCTTTATAACTTGGAGTTTTCATAGGTATGATGTCTGATTTCATCCAATTCATTCAGCTGTATCATCCGCCTTTTTGCAGCAGGCTTGATGTCGAAATTGAATAACTTCACTGCCCATGCTGCCTGTGTCCCAACTCCACTGGAAGATGACATGCTTTCCCGTAAAGCAGATGAAAATGGCGTAGTTCCCAGAGGTGTTTTGAAAGCCGTCCTCTAAGCCCAAAGCGCGTCATCGAGCTTGGTAGACCAATCCTTTCTTATAGAATTGACTGTCTTTTCCAGAATCTCCTTGGTCTGCCTGTTTGATACCTTAACTTTCCCACTTGTCTGAGGATGATAAGGACTAGCCACACGATGATGAACATCACACTTTTGTAATAGCTTAGCAAAGATCTTGTTAATGAAGTATGTGCCACCATCACTTATGACACCTCTAGGGACTCCAAATCTGGGGAAAATGATGGTCTTAAATAGCTTAACAACCACTGTAACATTATTCTTCAGACTTGCAATCGCTTCGACCCACTTGGAGACATAGTCCACATTAACAAGAATGTACTCATTCCCATAAGATGATGGGAAATGGCCCATGAAATCAATGCCCTAGCAATCAAAAACTTCAACCTCAAGGATGAAGTTTTGTGGCATCTCATGTCTCTTGCTGATTTTTCCTCTCCTCTAACAAGCATCACATTTCGAGACGAATTTGTGAGCATTCTTAAACATCATAGGCCACCAGAACTCTGCTTGAAGAACCTTGGAGACCGTCTTGAATGTAGCAAAGTGACCAGCATACTCGGAACCATGACAATGAAACAACACATCGCAAACCTCAGCCTTTACAATACATCTCCTGTAGATACCATCTGAACAATGCCTGTAGAGATAAGGCTCATCCCAATAGTATCTTCTAAGTTCTCTCATGAACCTCTTCTTCTCATAGCCCTTAAGGTCAGTAGGTACATCCTCTGCAGCTAGGTAGTTGGCAATATCAGCATACCATGGTCGATCAGACATAGAAACAGCAAAAACGGGATCATGAAAAGCCTCACTCAACGTCTGCTCCACCTTGTGTCGATTGACACATGATTTTTCAAAGTCTGAAAATCGATGATTGCAGTGTGCGTCGATCGATACATGTCCTTTGTGTCGATCGACACAGGGTATGTAGCTCTGAGAACTTGTAGATTCTTGCCTTGGTTTGCTTGCAATCCGCTCTCAATGAAGTGTACACTCTTCTCAGAGCAGTAATCGTCTATAGGGATGTAATCTTCAATCCGAATCCGAGAAAGATGATCCGCGACGCCATTCTCAACCCCTTCTTGTCTTTAACTTCTATATTAAACTCTTGAAGGAGTAATATCCATCGCAACAAGCTTGGCTTTGCATCGCAACAAGCTTGGCTTTTGCATTAAGTACTTAAGCGCAGAATGATCTGTATGCACTATCACCTTAGCCCCAATCAAGTATGGACGAAACTTCTCAAAAGCAAATACCATTGCCAACAATTCCTTCTTGATAGTAGCATAGTTCCTTTGTGCATTGTCGAATGTCCGGCTGGCATAATAGATAGCATGAAGTTTCTTGTCCTTCTTTTGTCCCAACACAACTCCAACTGCAAAATCGCTAGCATCACACATCACCTCGAAAGGCAAAGCCCAGTCTGGAGGTTGCACAATCGGAGCACTCACTAAAGCATGTTTGATCTGTTCAAAAGAAGCAAGACAATCAGTTACAAAATCAAATTTGACATCCTTGTAGAGTAGGGTGGTGAGTGGGCGGGCAATCTTGGAGACATCTTTGATGAATCTCCGATAGAATCCAGAATGTCCAAGGAAACTCCTAACCGACTTCACACAATTAGACGGCTGAAGGCTTGTCATGACTTCAATCTTAGCGTGATCCACCTCAATTCCAGCTGCTGAGACTCTATGTCCAAGTACAACGCCATCTTTCACCATAAAGTGGCAATTCTCTCAATTCAAAACCAAGTGCTTCTCCTCACATCTAGTAAGTACCTTCTCCAGGTTGTTAAGGCAGTCCTTGAAAAAATAGCCGTAGACTGAGAAATCATCCATAAAGACTTCCATGTAATCCTCAATCATGTCTGTGAAGATAGACATCATACAACGCTGAAATGTCACAGGAGCATTACAAAGTCCAAAAGGCATTCTACGGTATGCAAAAGTGCATAATGATAAGTGAAAGTGGTCTTCTGGATAAATGGGGATTTGAAAGAACCCAGAGTATCCACCAAAGAAGCAGTAGTAAGGATGATTCGCCGGTCTCTCCAACATTTGATCAATGAAGGACAAAGGAAAATGGTCCTTCTTGGTGGATGCGTTGAGCTTCCTGTGTCCTATCAGTCCTTGTAGGAATTAGCTCATTCTTCTCATTCATTACCGCTGTGATTCCTCCTTTCTTAGGAACTACATTAACCAGACTGATCTAAACTCTGTCTGAAATTGGATAGATGATCCCAACCTCCAACAGTTTCGAATCTTCTTCTTGATAACCTCTTGCAAATTCGGATTCAGTTTCCTCTGATGCTCAACCGATGGCTTTGTCTCATCCTCAAGGTGAATCCTATGCATGCACAAGTCCAAAGAGATACCTGAAATATCATAAAGAGAATAGCCAAGAGCTTTACGAAAATTGCGTAACTTGCTTAGCATTTGAGTGAGCTCTGCATTGTTTAAGGAAGCATTAACAATGACTGGATATGTAGAATTAGGACAAAGAAAACATATCTTCGCCCTGCCGGAAGTGGTTTGAGTTTGATATTTGGAGCTTTTTCTTCACTTCAATCGCTGGGTTTGTATCTTTCACATGAGTTCCAACCAACTCCACATTAGCAACCAATTGCAACACTTGCTTACTCGCATCCATCAACTTGGCATACCCCTCAGCAATATCATCTAGCTGTCCTTCCTCTGTCACAGAGTTAATCAATGTCCTCTCTAAAAGATCTGTAGGATGCATCTCATTGAAAACTTCCTGTGCAAGGTGGGTAAGTCCATCTACATAGAATATCTGTCCATCTATAGTAGGTCTCTTCATCAGCTTGTCTATGTCAAACTTTATCTCCAAATCGCCCATATTTAGCGTAATTATGCCTCCTTTAACATCAATTAATGCACCAGCTGTTGCCAAGAACGGCCGTCCCAAAATAAGAAGATCTTTGGGTTCATCACCATATTGCAAAACCATGAAATATGTAGGAATGAAGCAATCTCCAACCTTGACTGGAACATCCTCTAAAACACTTTCTAGGATCCTTACTGATTTGTCTGCTAGGATAAGAGAGATCTTGGTCGGTTGGAAATCAGTCATTCTAAGGCTAACAACAATGAAGTGTGGCATTAGGTTGACACTTGAGCTCAAATCACAAAAAGACCTTGGAAACCTCTCTGAAAAGATCAAACAATCCAACACAAAGCTTCCTGGATCCGTGAGTTTCTCTGGAATCCTGTTCTGAATTAGTGCACTAACTTGCTAAAAAATCATAGCAACTCCTTTCTCAAGACCCAAATTCTTGGTAACCATCCTCTTCACGTATCGTCGAATTATCGGAGTAGTTCTAATGGCATCAATCAATGGAATCTCAACAACAAGCTTATCCATGATAGCTTTGCACCTAGCATCCTCCAATTCTTACTTAGACTTCCTCTGACTCCTAGGATAAGAGACCTTTTGCTTGTAAACTCACTCTTCTGCATTAGCCAAAGTCTTCGTCGAATCTGGGTTCATCTGGGTCATGCGTCGATCGATGCACTCCTCGTGTCAATCGACACACGGCATCTTCGATTTGTCGATGCATGTCCGATTGCGTATTTTCCTTCAATATGCGTCGATCAACATGCACCCTCTGCGTCGATCGACGCAGGGTCTAAAACATAAATCTCGTCATCTTCAATCTCCATAAGCTCGTCCATTTTCTTGGTAGTAAGACCCTTCTTTCAGAATTGGCTCCAGCTTCCTTCCACTCCTGGTCGTGATAGTAGCAAAATTGTGCTTTAGGTTCATGTCTGTCTTTGATGGGAGAAATCCTTCTTGCCTTCTTGCATTCTCAGCGGTTTGAGCAACTTGAGTATCTAATTTCTTGGCATGGGTATTCAAAGCTTCGAATTTTCCATTCAAGTCTTGATATGTAGCATCCGTTTTCCCATTAAAGCTCACAGTCATCTTCCGTTGTCCCTCTAAGATCTGCTCCAGCATAGATTTCATCTCATTATCCGAAGATTGAATAGGTGGCATTTGATAAGAAGAAGAACCATAGTTCCTCGTGTAGCTATTGCTCTGAAACGTCTTCTGATACTCAGTCTTCTGATACTGCGGTTTTGGAGTGTAGCTAGGGGATGATTTCCTGTGAATGTGGTTCTCTGGTTGTTTCCATTATAACATCTGTTCCTTTGCTGATTACCAAACCTTTGACCATGAAAACCGTTCCCATTGATGTAGTTGACATCCTCTTCGTTGTGCTCTTCCTCTTGATATAAGGTTTCTACCTCTTGAGCAAATTGAACCATCTTCTTCCCCACTAGAAGGTTATGTACATAATCCCAACTTAGCCTTCACCTTAGTAATTTGACCACCATCCATGTTTTCACCAAGCCTCTTCTTCTCAAAATCTACATTCTTGGTACTATTACTAGAAGCCAAGTTCTCAATCAGCAGAAGAACATCTTCTGGATATCTCGTATTGAAGTTCCCATTACTCGCAACAGCCAACGCCATCTGGTACCTCCAATCTATCCCTCTGAAGAATATACCCAGCAGATGAACATCACTAAAGCCGTGATGAGGACAATCTCTTTGATAAGCCTTGAATCTCACCCAAGAAGCCTTGAATGCTTCAGTCGGTCTTTGTTTGAATGTAGAGATCTTCGTCCTCAAATCCTTAAACCTTGCTTCAGCAAAGAAGTTATTGAGGAAGGTATTCTTAGTATCTTTCCAAGTAGTCAACGATCCTGGTTCTAACTACTTCAGCCAGTAAGCTGCTTCTCCACCAAGTGAGTAAGGAAAAAGCTTACAGTAGAGGTAATCATTCAACACTTTGTTAGATTTAATGCTCGATGGAAGATCATGAAAAGGATGTTGAGCCACAAGAGCGTAGTATGCAGGCTTCAGCTCAAAGTTATTCCTCTGGAAAGTTGGAAGAAGAATCGCAGCTCTGTTAGCATAGAACTCATAGGCCAATTGTATTCTCCCAAAGTGCGTCCACGCCTAGCATTCTCCTGCTGTTCAACTGCTGCTTGTTCAACAATCACAACACCTTCAACATCAAGTCTCTGCCCTGGAGCATTGCGCCTGTTTCCTTGCCGATCTTGCAGAAAACCATCTTCCCCTCGAGTAAGCACTAGTGGATTAACCATCTTGACTGGCCTTTTCGTTGCTCGGTTCGCACGCTCTAACTTTCCTATCTCTAGATTGAGATCGACTAGCTCCTTGTCTTGGTTGCTCCTGGTAGAGCGGTTAGGCATACACACTGAAACACACAAGAAAAAGAGATAGAGCAAGTAAGTAACAAAACAAAAATTAAAACTTAGACAAAATTCTAAAATAAAAAAATCGATTGGTAATTTCGATTCCCCAGCAACGGCGCCAAAATTTGATATGCTCAAATTTACCTTGAGCTACTCTCTCAAATTAAGAGACCGCAATAGTACTTAGGGATCCACAGGGAACCGTTATCACACAAAAGACTTTGAATTCAAATCAAGCTAAGAAACAATGTAAATAGCAAAACAAGCAAGCAGATGATGATTATTGTTCTTAAAAATCAATGAGACACACGCTAGGCTTTCGGAAAAATTTGTAGGAAACTCGAAATTAATGACAAGAGAGTTTTTTAGGGAAATTGTGAATCTGTTCTAGAACATGAAAACACTTGTAGAGTTAACCAACTTTTGTTGCGAAAACTATCTAGATCTAACTTCTTAAATCCCAAATTTCTTTGCAAATTCAATTATTAAAGCACATATTCAATTGTTCAAAAATTGTCTAAATCAAATTACTTTGCAGATAGATAATTTGCTCATCTAAGATAGTTTAGGTAATTATCAATACTTTCGCATCTAACAATTAACCTAAATTCTAGGAGATCAAACTAGAACTAGCATTAAGAACAATCTATGAAGAACCAAGTGATGTTCCCTAACAAATCTAACAAGTCTAACAATTTCTTATGTTCCTTTGATTAACCCTAAACCTAACAAGCAAACTACTCAGACATGGTGATTGAAACAAATATCATGAATAGAAAAGATTGCATTAAAAAGATAGAGAAAGAGATACAAAGCGTTCGAAGAATTCTCAAAGATTTTTAGTAAAACTTGTCTCCCAAAAGCTCTCAAAGCAATCTCTAAATTTGTCTCAATAGAAAATAAGATACTAACCCTCTAAAGTTAGAAGAAAAGTCCTGACCTGTTGCCTTCTTTCAACCAAAAAAGGGGGGGGGGGGGGGGTAAAGGGTAATCCAAGAACTCAAATTCCTAATATCTTATCAAAGGTCTTCTTTTCCTCATTCCTCCTATTCTGAGTCTTTCCCGGCTCCGAACATGTATGCTGATGTGAAGTCTAATCTGTGTTGATCACTGAGTGTGAAAGCTACTCTGTGAGAAACAGCTACCTCAGTGTACTGATGGGTTGAATCACCTTCCTCTTCAAAAATGGCCTGATAACTCGATAACAATGTGTGTGCGTGTATCCTTCAAGAATTGGTAAATGACTTTCTTTTGTTTTACGTTTATTTTAATTTCTTTCCGCTGCCTTATGGTTCTTGGTTGACAGTGTGAGATCCCATCTTCTCAATGACTTCTGTTGCATTTTCTGTCATTAGTCTTAAGGTTATTCTGGTCTCACTTAGTTAAAATATGTTTTATTTCGTTTGTTGACTTAACAATTGGTTGAGTCTTTAGGCTGTGAGTTTCTCTGAAATAAAATCTCTATTCTTTCTCCTCTCTTCTTCACAAGATACCTAATGCTTCTCTAAAGTTGTGTTTTTCTTTGAGTATTCATCCAAGCAGGGATAGATTATGGAATGGGGTTCAATGAAGCATTCAGTATTGAAACACAAGTTGAGGAAAAGATGTATGATCCTAAATTTGAGCATGTGGCGGAGCTCTGATCTAGTTTTTTTTTAACATTATTATTATTATCTCTTTCTAAAAAAACTGTTGTTTGTTACCTAAGATCTAAACCTAATCCTAAAAACCTGTTAAATCTTGCAATTTTTAGTTGTAAAAATAATTCTGATTGTACTTATTCATCAAATAAAATTAAATGTGTTTGAAGATATGGGGAACACTAGTTCAGATCCACATGGCAGTTTTTTTGTTGTGGCACGATTATTAGCCGTCCAGTCCAAGCTGTGAGTAAAATGCGAAATGTTTTGAATAACGAGAAGTTGTTTATGTTTTTTGATCTTGATAAGAGGTTGTTGGAGTAGTTTTTCTGTTTTTTTTGTTTTACCGTCTCTAAATAATTACTTTCCCTTTCCTAATTGTCGATTAATATACTCCAAAGACTCTTTCTTAGTTCCAAAGTTTACTTCCACATTATTTTATTCTTTAAACCGATAGCTAACCTTTTTGATCAAAGACGAATACAAAATAAAAGAAAATGGAGTTTAAAAATTTGATTCTATAAATAAAATAGTGAAATGAAAAATCGATTTTTAAATAACAACATGAAATATCTGAACAACTATTTAATTAGTGATGTTGCGTTGTTTTTTTCATGTTTAATCATATGACTGATTCAGCTACATGACGCCTACATGGCATGTATGGACGTGGGGGTTAGGCGGAGAATAACAATGTTTCCTCTTCAAGCTAGGACAAGTAAGAAAGAGTCTTGCGTTATCTGTTTGGACGATGACATTGATTCTGATCTCATGTTTCTTGTTGGTAGATGCGTTCAATCGGTTTTGCTTTGATTGTGTCAAAAAACATATACAAGTGAAGCTTTTTGTTGGAACGATACCGGATTCTTCTCAGCATCGCTGCAAGACTCAGCTATCTATTGATAGATGTAACAAGCTTTTGACTCCAAAGCTGAGTTTGATGTGGGAACAAAGGATTGAAGATGACTCACTTCCTTTCAGTGAAGGGGTTTATTGTCCGTAAAAAAGTTGCGCTTCTCTAATGTCAAAAACCGATCTTTCTTCATCTGGTTAATTTGGACTTAGGAAGGTGCTTCAAGTGTGTAGAAGCAGTGAAGCTCAACACAATATTTCTGTTTAAAGAATAAGGGAAAAGCAGTGTGTGTCAAACAGAGAGGAGTTCGCTCTGCTAGCTGGTGTGACAGGTGGCACCTCGAGCAGTGCAAAGAGCAAGTTGGTGCTTGGTGCAGAGGAGCAGCTCGGAGAATAAGGAATAAAAGGTTGACAATATGGAGAAAGCAGAAAAAGTTGAGCCTGGCGCATTGCTTAAATGCGATGGGACATGTGATACAGTGTTTTACTGTTGCAAGCAGTCTCGTGACTGCCGGTCCATAGGAAGACATGAGAGTGAGTGTTGTAATTTATATATGAGGAAAATATGCGATTATTTTCCTCAGTTCTGCAAAAATTAATAAGGGAAAATTCTGGATAGAATTCATTAGGTCCATGCGGGGTGAGTGGTGTTCTTAAGCGTTACAATTCTGAGTGTGTCTTATCACAGTATAGGAGGAGTTTTGTGAAACCAACTACATGTTGTGAGTTTGTGTTTTCTAGAGTAGTTAGGAAGTCTTTGTTAACAGTTGTATAAGTGTTAAGATGCATGAATGAATAAAAGAACATTCATGTGATTGATACTAGTGTCGTTACTCTGTTATCTGTTTGTTACACTACTTCTCTGTGGCTATATCTTTTACATTTGGTATGAGAGCCGGTTCACCAAACCTAGGATCGTTCTGGTCCTAAACAAGTGAAGATCGCGTGACAAGAAACTGAGAATCTGTCTGCAACAGTGTTGGCCAAGTCATGTCTGAAGGTTCAGAAATGGAAATCAGACATGAAATGGTAAATCATGTTGCTTTCATCACTGCCACAGAAGACCGCAAGACTCAAGAAGAGTTGGATTAAGATGAAGTTGCTGAACCAAAATCTCCTAAAGACTATCAGGGCTTGTATAACCTCTGGACTCAACTGAGCAAGGTAAAGATAAAACTAGCTTAAGAAAAAGTAAATCTCATATCTCTCAAGGAGGAATTGGGATTGTGTGTTCCTCAACCTACTCGGTCTGAGAAAGGGACAGATCGTGTTCCAAAACTCACAAAAGAAGACATCGTCCGTGTATTACACACTGAACTTCGCAAGGAGAGAGAAGATGCTAGCATTGGTAAAGCGTGTCTAGTTGAGAAATACAAAACTGCTAAGATGATGAGCACCTGCACGAGCTGGTTGGACACCACTCAAACGAAGAATAATACCGATGGTGGAACTAAGCTCAATGCCTATGTTAACACTGTCTGGTGCAAATCTGTTGCTCAACAGAGATCATCTACTCGTCAAACATTCAAGGCTAGGTGGAAAAAAAATCGGATCAACAAAGGGATGTTTAAAGGTTGCTTTCACTGTGGTAAAATTGGACACTCGTGGGAACAATGCTTCAAACGAAAGAAGAGAATCCAACAACTGTGGAATCTTAAAAAATGTTGGATGGAATCTACACGTGTTGGATCTATGTGGTTACTCAAGAAGGACCTTTATCTTCATCAACTCACAGATTCAGAAAACTACAACTTGAGTATCTGAAGTTGAACTCCATATATAATCATGAATATGGTATCTTTTGATCCCAAGGGAGAATGGAGTCTCTGGAAGTCAATGTTGCCAGACGACAACCTCCTATAGAGATGGCCAATCTTGGTACTATGACAGTGGCTATTCAAGACACATGACTGGCAATAAAGACAGTTTGATAAACTTCTCCTCCGCTTCTGGTGGGAAAGTCACCTTTGGAGATGGAGGTAAAGGAAGTATTAAAGGCAAAGGTTGAACATCTTGTGATGATTCTCCTCAGCTTGCTAACATCTACTTGGTTGAGGGTCTCAAGGCCAATCTTATTAGTACTAGCCAGCTGTGATGATGAGCTAAAAGTTGTTTTCACTAGTCAATGTTGTGAGGTTCTGGACAAACAGGAAAATAGTGTGCTAAGTGGTAAAAGGTCAAGAAACAACTGCTATATCTAGATGGATTCTGATGTGTGCATGACTATGATGAGTTCTGACTTGGAACTGTGGCATAGGAGACTAAGGCACATGGATACTAGAAGTTTGGTCAAGCTGGTCCATGGTGGGATTGTTCTTGGAATACCAAAATTGGAAAATAAGACTGATGCGGTGTGTAAGGCATGTAATCAAGGAAAACAAATCAGAGTTCATCACAAAAAGGTTGCTATATCTCTTCTAAAGGAATATTAGACTTGCTCCACATGGATTTGATGGGTCTTGTTCAAGTGGAAAGCTTCAATGGAAAGAGATACATTCTAGTGGTATGACATATCATGGTTTTACCAGTTTTCAACCATGATATACATTTTTTTATCGAGTCTTTTCAATGTTTCTAGAGTCCTTTTTGAGTCTTTACAGGTCATTGTACGAGTTAAGTGGATTTGGAGCTTTATTGGTGCATTATGGAGTCAAAGCAATCAAAGGGCATGACGATCTCTTGAAGGAGAACAAAGATCATGAAATTCAGAGGAGTGCGTCGATCGACACACGAGGCGGTTCAAGATTTTAGAAATTGCAAGTTTGGCCTAGATGTTTCCATGAAGTCCAGAGAAGCCCAACTCGTGTTTTATGATTATATTTAGGGATTTAAACCTTTTTTTTAAGAAGAGACAAAGATTTTTATTTTAGACTTAGAGAGAAATTTTGTTGGAGAGTTTTTGGGGAGACAATTCAATACTCTATTCATTTGAGAGAAGAATTCAAACCTCTTTATATCTTTTGATTATTTCTCTTATCCAATCTTTTCTATTCATGATGTTTGTTTCAATCACCATGTCTGAGTAGTTTGCTTGTTAGGCTTAGGGTTATTCAAAAGAATATGAGAAATTGTTAGACTTGTTAGATTTGTTAGGGAACATCACTTGGTTCTTCATCTAGATGGTTATTAATGCTAGTTCCAGTTTGATCACCTAGACTTTAGATCTTAGGTTAATTGTTAAATATGAAAGTATTGATAATTACCTGAACTATCTTAGATGAGCAAATTATCTATCTGCAAAAGAATTTGATATAGACAATTTGTGGACAGTTGAATTTATACTTTAATGCTTGTTTAACTTATTGAATTTGCAAAAGAATTTGAGATTTAAGAAGTTAGACCTAGATAGTTTTTGCAACGTAAGTTGGTTAACTTTACCAGTGTTTTCATGTTCTAGAACGGATCTTATAATTTCCCTAACAATCTCTCTTGTCATCAATTTTGAGTTTCATGCGGATTTCCCGAAAGCATAGCGTTTGTCTCATTGATAAAAACTTGTTTTCAATAGCTTTTACAACCGATTTTTTTTAGTATTTTCATTAGTTACATTATTTACTTGCTTAGTTGGATTCGAACTCAAATTCTATTGTGTGATTACGATTCTATGTGGATTCGATCCCTAAATACTACTGCGATCTCTTAATTTGAGAGAGTAGCTTGGGGTAAATTTGAGCATATCATGGTAGTTGATGACTTCTCTTGCTACACATGGGTAAGGTTCACAAGACACAAGTCGGAAGCCCTTAACAGTTTTAAAATCCTTGCTCTACAACTTCAAACAGAGAAGGGTAATATCAAACAGATCAGAAGCGACCATGAAAATGAATTCGAAAACAGTATGTTTGATGAATTCTGTTATGCTTAAGGTATCAAGCAACAGTTCTGTACTCCTTATACGCCACAAAAAATGGAGTTGTTGAGAGAAAAAATAAGACACTTCAAGAAATGGCCCGTGCCATGTTGTACGGAAACAAGGTTGCAACTCACTTCTGGGCTAAGGCAGTCAACACAGCTGTTACATCATCAACATGGTTTATCTGAAACCAGGAACGACTACCACACCCTATGAAATCTGGAAGGGTAAAACCCCAAATCTGTTCTATTTTCACACGTTTGGATGCGTGTGTTATGATATAATGCGTTTTTGGCGCATTCTAACCCTTGTTTTGTAGGTTTTTATCGAGTCTTTCACTCTCTTTCAAGTCATTTTAGGTACAAAAGTGGCTGGAAAAAAAGATTGGAGTCTTGCAAATGGACTTGGCGAAAAAAGAAGAAAAATGGAACCTTTTTAAAGATTCTGCCCAGAAGGAGCACCTGCACCAAACGAGGTGCTCCCGCTCCCTGGAAGATCCCAATATGGAAAGTTCATTTAAACCTAATTCAGAACAGACCCTAATTTTGGCAGCCGCCCAAGGCATATAAAAAGGAGGACACACGCAGACAAAAGAAGAGGGGAGAGCCGCAACACACGATCAAAGGGAGAGAGATCAAAGGGAGAGAGATCAAAGGAGAGAGATCGAAAGTGAGAGAGAGATTCGATACTCATATTTGGAGATTGATCATCACGCCATAGACATCATGACAACACAGCAACAGTAGAGAAATCACGACGAGAGAGAGAGAGAGAGAGATATACACTTGTTTGAGAGAGTTTGTAAGCTTGGAGATTTTTCTTCAATACTTATCGAAGTTTTTTTAAACCCTACTCTTTTATATATCGATTTCAATGCAGTTTATCATGTCTCTTGCTGCTGTTGTTTCTTTTATTATGAGCGAGTAATCCACCTGTTAGGTTAAGGGTTTTTTCGATGGGATTTGATTCATGAACTAAGCATAGATAGGTTTTTAAATAATCATTCGATAGTCTCCATCTATTGTCGATCATATTGCCTAGGTTAGATTGATCACCTAGCTTTTGATTTTAGGTTAAATTTACTTATCAAAAGTTTGTAAGTTGCTGGAATTGACATAGCTGGGCGATTTGATCCATAGCCAACGAAAGTTGAAGTTAGGGCATCTCGTGAACATATCATCCCTAATCGCCTAATGCTTGATAATATTTGTAACCTCAACGACAGTTAGGGTGTTAGATTTATTGTTAAAGTTGTAGATGCCACGAAAGTGGATCTCCTTATATTTATGGTTGAGTTCGAGACTTGGTCGTAATCGCAGACCTGAATAATTGCTTGGTTCCTGATATTCGAATCCCTGCGGATTATCCCTGACCTAACGCTTTCCATTAATTGTTTACAACCGAAATTTACTTTTATTTGCTTTGATAAATTGTGACATTTAAACCTTCTTTTGATCGCTTAGCTGAAGTTGTATTCCATAGAACTAGAGTGTATTGCTGGTCCCTTAACGAACCTCACTATTATACTTTGATTAGTAATTCTAGGTTTTAATCTTGAAACCGGATTAAAGGACTGTTTTTGATTCTCATCATGTTATATTCTGAATGACAGAGAACACTTGGGAAAGTTTGACTCCAGATGTGATGATGGGATATTCCTTGCATATGGTACACACAGTACAAGCTATCGGGTCTACAACAAAAGCTCAGGAAAGGTTGAAGAATTAGTAAATATTGTGTTTGATGATCGAAGCAGAATCACACCAGGACTGCTTATTGAAGACTTGAATGAGACTGGGGTTAATCAAGACGAGAATGCTCAAGTGGATCCCAGAGAAGCTGAAACAGAAGGTGTCACTCTAGAAACGTCTGTTGAACCAAATCCTATGCATGTTCCAGGGAATCACTCATGTCATAGGTGGTCTTCAAGGAAATAGAGTTACTCGAGGAATACAGAAGAACTATAGGGAAATGATCCAATATTCTTGTTTTGTCTCCATGATAAAGCCTAAGGACATCAAGACTATGTTACAAGATGAGTTCTAGATTGAAGCTTTTCATGAAGAATTAAACCAGTTCACCAGACACGATGTGTGGGATCTAGTGGTTAGACCTATTGATGTCAATGTTGTTGAAATTGAATGGATCTTCAAGAACAAAATTGATGAGGACGGAAACACGACTCGAACAAAGCCCGTGTGGTTGCTCAGGGTTACTCTCATATAAAAGGGATTGATTTCGATGAAACATTTGCTCCTGTTGCACGCCTGGAATCTATGAGACTTCTTTTTGGGATAGCATGTGTCCCGAACATCAAACTATATCAAATGGATGTCAAGAGTGCCTTCCTCAATGGGTTACTTCAAGAAGAAGTGTTTATGTCGCAATCTCATGGCTTTGAAGACTCTAAGCATCCTGACTATGTGAACAAACTCAAGAAGGCTCTGTATGGTCTTAAACCAGCCCCTAGAGCGTGGTGTGAAAGACTGACACATTTCTTTGTTGAGAAGGGCTTAAAGCGTGGGAGTGTGGACAAGAATCTATTTATATTGAACGAAGACAACAATATTTTGATTGTTCAGATTCATGTGGATGACATAGTCTGTGGAAGCACAAGTGACAATCTGGTTAAGAATCTTGTTGAAGTAATGACTAAGGAGTTTGAGATCCAGTCGCCCTGATTTATGCCTAGTGTTGGTGTTTGTTGAAACAACCCAACCCGTAAATTTTAATAAATTTTTCCTTCGGATTATTATTATCACAAATAATAATCCTCAATGGGTCAACACAAGCAATGCGGAACAATAAAAAATTAACCAATTAAACCAACCATTCAATACATCCCATACTATATTGAAACCATAGAACGATTCACTAGCAACCAATTCCAATAACGATAACCAATAAAATCCAATTCAACAATTCATCAAATTCTAGAATTACTAGCACCCTAACAGTTCTAACGACAACATAAAAGCACACATCTCAGACATTAGATCATCTACTCTTCCCGGCCATGATTCCAAGATCACACTTTGTCTTTACCTGCATCACATGGCAAAAAAATGCGTGAGTATTATCATAAATACTCAGTGGGACGGTCATCCCGTCTACAGGTTATACACACAGGCATAAGAATCCATAAAATACCAGGGTGAACACAAAACACGCAAGGCATGAACAAAACACACAAGTCTGGCTCAATAGACATGCGTCGATCGTCACAGCCACAAGTCGACCGATGCATAGACCTGCGTCGATTGACACAACCACTAGGTGCCGATTAATGCATCAGCCAATGTGTCAATCGACATGTAACTGATATGCTCAAATTTGCCCTGAGCTACTCTCTCAAATGAAGAGATCGTAGTAGTACTTAAGGATCGAATCCACATGGAATCTAAACACACAATCGATTAGTAAATTCAAATTATGCTAAGTAAGAATGTATGAATGTAATAAAAATAGCAAAGTAAGCAGTGAATGATTATCAATGATCTAGAAATCAATTGGACAAAAGGTTAGGCTATGGGTAATTCGCAGGAAAGAATCGAAATATGGCTGTGTCGATCGACACAGATGTCCGTGTCGATCGACACAAGGATAAAAACGGTTAGGATTTGTTAAGAGCGGTTCTAGAACTCAAACACGAATATAAAACCAATCAACTTTCATTGCAGAGATTATCTATGATTAAATCCCTAAATTCTAAATTTCTTTGCAAACTTAGTGAATAAAATCAAGCATTAAATTCAGGTTCAATTATTCACAAAATTACTAAGCCAAATTTCTTTGTAAATAGACAATTTTGCTCATCTAAGATTATGTCCGGTTTTTAATAATACTTTTGCATCTATTAAAGAAACCTAGGATATTCAATTTCAGTTGATCAATCCTAAAATTAGAGTTAAATCAATCTAGATGAAGAACATAAAGATAAATCATAACAGATTTTCAATCCTATCAATTTCTCATCAAACCCTTCAATTACCCTAAATCTAGCAAGCAAACTACTCAGACATAGATGCAGTAAACATTATGAATGAAATAAATTGCGTAAAAGAGATAGAGTAAGTGATACAAAGATTCGAAAACGATGAAGTCTGGAAGTCTGAAATCTCCCCCAAGCTCTGCTGTCTCAAGTCTTAATTAAAAGCTGGATAAAAAACCTAAAAGCCTAAGGAAAAACTATATATAAGGTCTAAAATTCGAACTTGGCTTTTCTGTAAGCTTATGGACTTCGTGGGCCGAAGAGGAAATTCTTCAATCTTCACGTCGACATGCTCGTGTCGATCGTCACACAGGACCGTGTCGATCGACACAGCCTTGAAAACTCGACTCCGACTTGATCACTTCGGCTCTTCTTTCCTCGATGCTCCAAAATGCTCCAAAAGCTCTCATTAAGCTCTAATCGTTCGTCAACCTATAAAGACTCAAAAAGACTCGAAAAATACCAAAAAGACTTTAGGAAAAGGACTTATATCATGGTAAAAAATGGGTAAAAACCATGATATATCAACTCCCCCAGACTTAGCATTTGCTTACCCTCAAGCAAACATAAACTAAGAATGTGAAAGAGGTTTGAAAACGCAGAAACTTATCTTTCCTTGAAGTGCCGGACCGACCATTTCAACTAGTAATCCACATAATGCAAAACCAATTCAAAACCAGACCACCATGTACTTCTCCACAGACATTCGCAGCCTCCCAAATTCATCCACGACTTCTCAACATAAGCCGCTAGTCCTCATTGCTGGGTCTCGTCCCAGATCTCGATGCCAAGAACCTTCTAGACTCATTCCCATACTATACCATGACTAGTGAACCATACAACTCTTGGTACTCTTTCTTTTCCCTAGACTTATTCGATTAAGAAACTAAAAAAAGATTGCTTTCATTACTATTGTTCCTTGTGAGGAGACATGGTCGTGAGATCGCTCACCCTCTACATCCGTTCTAAGGAACTCAGACTGCTGCTTTTGAGCTCCAGGTGATCACCTCTTGAGTACTGACTCCCTGGAATTTCATTTCTTCATCTTATACTCAAGAACTACCATATCAACCCAAATCATTCATCATTTTTTTTTTTTATGAATCGAAGGAGAGGAGTACCATTCTTTTCAACAGAGATTGCACTTGTCAGGTATGAATGAGGAGTCAAACTTTATGAACACCAATCACCAAGGAGACCGCATAATTAGCTCGAACTTGGCGGATTATGCTAAAAGTAACAGATGTCTCCAGTTAACTGGTTAGCCTTAGGATTTCCCATTAGTCTGGTTCTGAAATCGATCCTGGAAGAATGGTCACACAACTGAAAGAGGCAATCGACTAAACCAAAAGAAGGATCATTGTTTCCAACTGACTATTTTGACTCAATAAAACGTTTTGGACTGACTCTAAAAAACAAACACAGAGTTAACAACTACCTCCCCCAGACTTAAACAACACTGTCCCTAGTGTTAACAAGCCTGAAGTTGGTAAAAGAACAGAAAAAGAAAACACCAATTGAAAAGAACGAGAACTTACCTGTTGTAGGGTGTGTTGATCGACACGAGTAGTCTGTGTCGATCGACACACTGTTGTTTCCTCGTCTTGTCGCTTTTTTTTCGAATTCTGAAACACTTAAAACCAAAACCAAAAGTTAGTAAACAAAGGGAAAATAAAACGAGAATAAATAGACTTACTAGTGGGTTGCCTCCCACTAAGCGTTTGTTTTCAGTCACTAGCTTGACTGTGTTAGGCTCAGGCTTTTGGTGGATCTTTGAGAGGCCTTCTATTTCCCTCATCCGTTGATAGCCTTGCATTTGATCGCTCTCTTGCTCCAGACATCCAAGGAACAATACAAGGGAAAAGCTTCATGGTGGTTTGCAGCATCTCTTGAACAACTACCTCTCCATTCTCCCTCAACTCTAAGGGGATGATGATTCTGAACTTGGAGAAAAATTTGGAAGTCATTTTGCGCTTCGCCTTGCAGGCAGTCAAGTCTCCATCAGATCTCATAGAGGGTGAAGACAAAAGTGGGGCACATGGGATCTTCTTCGTGTTATATCCAAGGTCTGAACTCTGATTTTCTCCATTTGTAACGGTCATACAAGAATTCTCTTTGACACAAACTGCGGGATAGAAGATATTCTTGTTGACCTTGGAGAAGGAGATTCTCTGATTAGGAAAATACACAGTCGCACCTACAATAGAAAGGAATGATGACCCAAGAATCAATGGTCTTTCGCTGTTTTATTTCGTCTCCATGATGTGAAAATCCACCGGAACCAGACAATCTCCAACTTGAAGTACCAATCAGGAATGAACCCTTTCGAAAATGTTGAAGAAAAGTCAGCTAGCTCGAGAGACATCTTTGAAGGTTGCAAATCCTTAATCCCCAGATTCCTTGCAATAGACTGAGACATGACATTCACATTAGCTCCAGTGTCACAAAGAGAATTCTTGAATTCCATACCTTTGATTGAGCAAGGAACAACGAACATCCCTGGATTCGGTATCATTTGCAACTTCCTCAGCTGTGGTTGAGCATGTCTCCCTTTCTCCTCTTGTGTTTTGACACTAATAGCCCGTGGGTATGGAATCTTGGGCTTGTAGACCCTTTCCTCTGCTATGGGTGAAGGTTTCGAAGTGTTTGGACTCGTCTGGGACCCGTATCGATCGACATGCTTGTGTCGACGATGTGTCGACCTTGGGAGAAAATCACCAATTGCGTAAACTCCAAATTTTTGATTTTCGACCTGTGTCGATCGACACAAGCCTTCCGTGTCGATCAACACAGGGTCTGGAACGCAAAACTCATCTTCTTCAACCTCTTCTTCACTCCCCAAAGTGATAGCATTGACGTGTAGTCTCGGGTTTGTTTCCGTCTTGGCTGGGAGAAAACCTTCTTGCCTTCTAACATTCTCTACGGTTTGAGCAACTTGGGTGTCAAGCTTCTTCACATGGAGATTTAGGGACTCGATTTTACCATTCAGATCAGAGTACATGGCATCCATCTTCCCATTAAAGCTCACTGTCATCTTCTGTTGACCCTCTAGAATCTGCTCTAGCATAGACTTCATCTCACTATCTGAAGATTGAGCAGAAGGCGTCTGGTAAGAAGAAGAACCGTAGTTCCTAGTGTAAATACTCTAGAAAAGCTTCTGATAGTCGGTCTTCTGATATCCTTGTTGATTACCATACCTATGACCCTGATAACCAGCTCCACTAATGTAGTTGACATCCTTTTCTTCTTGCTCGAAAGTCTCTACCTCTGCAGCAAACTTAACTGACTTCTTCCCCACTAGAAGGTTATGCACAGAGTCTATCTTGGCTTTCACCTCAGCAATATGACTTCCATCCATGTTCCCACCAAGCTTCTTCCTCTCGAAGTCTGCGTTCTTGGTACTATTCCTAGAAGCCAAGTTATCAATAAGAATCAGCGCATCCTACGGATATCTGGTTTTGAAGTTCCCATTGCTAGCAGAATCTAGAGCCATCTGATACCTCCAATCAATACCTCTAAAGAAAATGCCCAACAGCTGAACATCACTGAACCTATGGTAAGAACAATCTCCCTGGTAGGACTTGAATCTTCCCCAGGAAGCCTTAAATGCTTCAGTCGGTCCCCCTACTTGAAAGTAGAGATCTTAGTCTTCGGATCTCGTCTCATCAAAGAAGTTGTTAAAAAAAGCATTCTTGGTGTCCTCCCAAGTTTTCAACCAGCCTGGCTCCAGCTGCTTCAACCAGTAGGCTGCTTCTCTGCCCAGAGAGTAAGGGAAAAGCTTGCAGTAGAGGTAATCGCATGAAAATCCATTTGCCTTAATGCTAGATGCTAAGTCCTCGAACCTCTCAATGTGATCCATGGGGTGCTCAGAGGATAGGCCATGGAACGGGCTGAGCTACAAGTGAGAAGTAAGGCGGCTTCAGCTCAAAGTCGTTCCTCGGAAAAGAAGAAGGACGAATTGCTGCCCTGTTGGCATAGAACTCGTCAGGCCTGTTGTACTCTTCCAGAGTGCGCCCTCACCCAGCTGGCTCCTCTAAAATGACAACTCCATTCTCATCTATCCTCTGACCCTGAGCATTACGTCTACGATCCTCACTATTCTGAAGAAACCCATCTTCACCTTTGATAAGAATTAACGGATTCATTCTGGCTGACCTTCTCGCTGCTCGGTTGGCTCGTTCTAATTTTCCAATCTCAACGTTGAGATCAACTAGCTCTTCGTTCAGGTTGCTTCTGGGAACGCGATTAGGCATAAACCTGAAACACATAAGACAAAGAGAAAAGAACGAGTAAATAATAAAACAAAAATAAAAACTTAGACAAAATTCTAAAATCAAAAATCGAATGGTGATTTTGAGTACCCGACAACAGCGCCAAAATTTGATATGCTCAAATTTGCCCTGAGCTACTCTATCAAATTAAGAGATCGTAGTATTACTTAGAGATTGAATCCACAAGGAATCTAAACACACAATCGATTAGTCAATTCAAATTATGGTAAGTAAGAATGTATGAATATAATAAAAATAGCAAAGTAAACAGTGAATGATTATCAATGATCTAGAAATCAATTGGATAAAAGGTTAAGCTATGGATAATTCACAGGAAAGAATCGAAATACAGCTGTGTCGATCGACATAAATGTCCGTGTCGATCGACACGAGGATAAAAATAGTTTGGATTTGTTAAGCGCGGTTCTAGAACTCAAAAACGAATATAAAACCAATCAACTTTCATTGCAGAGAATGAAATATTTGCTCCTGTTGCACGCCTGGAATCTATCAGACTTCTTTTAGGGATAGCATGTGTCCCGAACATTAGACTATATCAAATGGATGTCAAGAGTGCCTTCCTCAATGGGTTACTTCAAGAAGAAGTGTTTGTGTCGCAATCTCATTGCTTTGAAGACTCTAATCAACCTGACTATGTGTACAAACTCAAGAAGGCTCCGTATGGTCTTAAACCAGCCCCTAGAGCGTGGTGTGAAAGACTGGCACATTTCTTTGTTGAGAAGGGCTTAAAGCGTGGGAGTGTGGACAAGAATCTATTCATATAGAACAAAGACAACAATATTCTGATTGTTCAGATTCATCTGGATGACATAGTTTGTGGAAGCACAAGTGACAATCTGGTTAAGAATCTTGTTAAAGTAATGACTAAGGAGTTTGAGATCCAGTCGCCCTGATTTATGCCTAGTGTTGGTGTTTGTTGAAATTGCCCAACCCGTAAATTTTAATAAATTTTTCCTTCGGATTATTATTATCACAAATAATAATCCTCAATGGGTCAACACAAACAATGCGGAACAATAAACAATTAACCAATTAAACCAACCATTCAATACATCCCATACTATATTGAAACCATAGAACGATTCACTAGCAACCAATTCCAATAACGATAATCAACAAAATCCAATTCAACAATTCATCAAATTCTAGAACTACTAGCACCCTAGCAGTTCTAACGACAACATAAAAGCACACATCTCAGACATTAGATCATCTACTCTTCCCGGCCATGATTCCAAGATCACACTTTGTCTTTACCTGCATCACATGGCAAAAAAATGCGTGAGTATTATCATAAATACTCAGTGGGACGGTCATCCCGTCTACAGGTTATACACACAGGCATAAGAATCCATAAAATACCAGGGTGAACACACAACACGCAAGGCATGAACAAAACACACAAGTCTGGCTCAACAGACATGCGTCGATCGTCACAGCCACAAGTCGACCGATGCATAGACCTGCGTCGATTGACACAACCACTAGGTGCCGATTAATGCATCAGCCAGTGTGTCGATCGACATGCAACTGATATGCTCAAATTTGCCCTGAGCTACTCTCTCAAATGAAGAGATCGTAGTAGTACTTAGGGATCGAATCCACATGGAATCTAACCACACAATCGATTAGTGAATTCAAATTATGCTAAGTGAGAATGTATGAATGTAATAAAAATAGCAAAGTAAACAGTGAATGATTATCAATGATCTAGAAATCAATTGGACAAAAGGTTAGGCTATGGGTAATTCGCAGGAAAGAATCGAAATACGGCTGTGTCGATCGACACGAGGATAAAAAAAGTTAAGATTTGTTAAGCGCGGTTCTAGAACTCAAACACGAATATAAAACCAATCAACTTTCGTTGCAGAGATTATCTATGATTAAATCCCTAAATTCTAAATTTCTTTGCAAACTTAGTGAATAAAATCAAGCATTAAATTCAGGTTCAATTGTTCACAAAATTACTAAGCCAAATTTCTTTGCGAATAGACAATTTTGCTCATCTAAGATTATGCCCGGTTGTTAATAATACTTTCGCATCTATTAAAGTAACCTAGGATATCCAATTTCAGTTGATCAATCCTAAAATCAGAGTTAAATCAATCTAGGTGAAGAACATAAAGTTAAATCATAACAGATTTTCAATCCTATCAATTTCTCATCAAACCCTTCAATTACCCTAAACCTAGCAAGTAAACTACTCAGACATAGATGTAATAAACATTATGAATGAAATAAATTGCATAAAAGAGATAGAGTAAGTGATACAGAGATTCGAAAACGATGAAGTCTGGAAGTCTGAAATCTCCTCCAAGCTCTGCTGTCTCAAGTCTTAATTAAAAGCTGGATAAAAAACATAAAAGCATAAGGAAAAACTATATGTAAGGTCTAAAATTTGAACTGGGTTTTTCTGTAAACTTATGGACTTCATGGGCCGAAGAGGAAATTCTTCAATCTTCACGTCGACATGCTCGTGTCGATCGTCACACAGGACCGTGTTGATCGACACAGCCTTGAAAACTCGACTCCGACTTGATCACTTCGGCTCTTCTTTCCTCGATGCTCCAAAATGCTCCAAAAGCTCTCATTAAGCTCCAATCGTTCGTCAACCTATAAAGACTCAAAAAGACTCAAAAAATACGAAAAAAACTCTAGGAAAAAGACTTATATCATGGTAAAAAACGGGTATAAACCATGATATATCAACTCCCCCAGACTTAGCATTTGCTTGCCCTCAAGCAAACATAAACTAAGAATGTGAAAGAGCTTTGAAAACGCAGAAACTTACCTTTCCTTGGAGTGTCGGACCGACCATTTCAACTAGTAATCCACATAATGCAAAACCAATTCAAAACCAGACCACCATGTACTTCTCCACAGACATTCACAGTGTCCCAAATTCATCCACGACTTCTCAACATAACCCGCTAGTCCTCATTGCTGGGTCTCGTCCCAGATCTCAATGCCAAGAGCCTTCTAGACTCATTCCCATACTATACCATGACTAGTGAACCATACAACTCTTGGTACTCTTTCTTTCCCCCGGACTTATTCGATTCAGAAACTAAAAAAACATTGCTTTCACTACTATTGTTCCTTGTGAGGAGACATGGTTATGAGATCGCTCATCCTCTACATCCGTTCTAAGGAACTCAGACTGCTGCTTTTGAGCTCCAGGTGATCACCTCTTGAGTACTGACTCCCTGGAATTTCATTTCTTCATCTTATACTCAATAACTACCATATCAACCCAAATCATTCATCTTTTTTTTTTATGAATCGAAGGAGAGAAGTACCATTCTTTTCAACAGAGATTGCACTTGTCAGGTATGAATGAGGAGTCAAGTTTTTTTAACACCAATCATCGAGGAGACCGCATAATTAGCTCGAACTTGGCGGATAATGCTAAAAGTAACAGATGTCTCCAGTTAACTGGTCAGCCTTAGGATTTCCCATTAGTCTTGTTCTGAAATCGATCCTGGAAGAATGGTCACACAACTGAAAGTGGCAATCCACTAAACCAAAAGATGGATCATTGTTTCCAACTGACTATTTTGACTCAATAAAACGTTTTGGACTGACTCTAAAAGACAAACACAGAGTTAGCAACTACCTCCCCGAGACTTAAACAACACTGTCTCCAGTGTTATCAAGCCTGAAGTTGGTAAAAAAACAGAAAAAGAAAACACCAATTGAAAAGAACGAGAACTTACCTGTTGTAGGGTGTGTTGATCGACACGAGTAGTGTGTGTCGATCGACACACTGTTGTTTCCTCGTCTCGTCGCTTTTTTTTTTGAATTCTGAAACACTTAAAACCAAAACCAAAAGTTAATAAACAAAAGGAAAACGAAACGATAATAAATAGACTTACCAGTGGGTTGCCTCCCACTAAGCGTTTGTTTTCAGTCACTAGCTTGACTTTGTTAGGCTCAGGCTTTTGGTGGATCTTTGAGAGGCCTTCTATTTCCCTCATCCATTGATAGCCTTGCATTTGATCGCTCTCTTGCTCCAGACATCCAAGGAACAATACAAGGGAAAAGCTTCATTGTTGTTTGCAGCATCTCTTGAACAACTACCTCTCCTTTCTCCCTCAACTCTAAGGGGATGATGATTCTGAACTTGGAGAAAGATTTGGAAGTCATTTTGCGCTTCGCCTTGGAGGCAGTCAAGTCTCCATCAGATCTCATAGAGGGTGAAGTCAAAAGTGGGGCACATGGGATCTTCTTCGTGTTATCTCCAAGGTCTGAACTCTGATTTTCTCCATTTGTAACGGTAATACAAGAATTCTCTTTGACACGAACTGCGGGATAGAAGACATTCTTGTTGACCTTGGAGAAGGAGATTCTCTGATTGGGAAAATACACAATCGCACCTACAGTAGAAAGGAATGATGACCCAAGAATCAATGGTCTCTCGCTGTCATTCTTCGTCTCCATGATGTGAAAATCCACCGGAACCAGACAATCTCTAACTTGAACTACCAATTAGGAATGAACCCTTTCGAAAATGTTGAAGAAAAGTCAGCTAGCTCGAGAGACATCTTTGAAGGTTGCAGATCCTTAATCCCCAGATTCCTTGCAATGGACTAAGACATGACATTCACATTAGCTCCAGTGTCACAAAGAGAATTCTTGAATTCCATACCTTTGATTGAGCAAGGAACAACGAACATCCCTGGATTCGGTATCTTTTGCAACTTCCTCAGCTGTGGTTGAGTATGTCTCCCTTTCTCCTCTAGTGTTTTGACACTAATAGCCCGTGGGTATGGAATCTTGGGCTTGTAGACCCTTTCCTCTGCTATGGGTGAAGGTTTCGAAGTGTTTGGACTCGTCTGGGACCCGTGTCGATCGACATGCCTGTGTCGACGATGTGTCGACCTTGGGAGAAAATCACCAATTGCGTAAACTCCAAATTTGTGATTTTCGACCTGTGTCGATCGACACAAACCTTCTGTGTCGATCGACACAGGGTCTGGAACGCAAAACTCTTCTTCTTCAATCTCTTCTTCACTCCCCAAAGTGATAGCATTGACGTATAGTCTCGGGTTTGTTTCCGTCTTGGCTGGAAGAAAACCTTCTTGCCTTCTAACATTCTCTACGGTTTGAGCAACTTGGGTGTCAAGCTTCTTCACATGGAGATTTAGGGACTTGATTTTACCATTCAGATCAGAGTACATGGCATCCATCTTCCCATTAAAGCTCACTGTAATCTTCTGTTGACCCTCTAGAATCTGCTCTAGCATAGACTTCATCTCACTATCTAAAGATTGAGCAGAAGGCGTCTAGTAAGAAGAAGAACCGTAGTTCCTAGTGTAAATACTCTGGAAAAGCTTCTGATAGTCGTTCTTCTGATATCCTTGTTGATTACCATACCTGTGACCCTGATAACCAGCTCCACTAATGTAGTTGACATCCTTTTCTTCTGGCTCGAAAGTCTCTACCTCTACAGCAAACTTAATTGACTTCTTCCCCACTAGAAGGTTATGCACAGAGTCTATCTTGGCTTTCACCTCAGCAATATGACTTCCATCCATGTTCCCACCAAGCTCTTCCTCTCGAAGTCTGCGTTCTTGGTACTATTGCTAGAAGCCAAGTTATCAATAAGAATCAGCGCATCCTTCGGATATCTAGAGCCATCTGATACCTCCAATCAATACCTCTGAAGAAAATGCCCAACAGCTGAACATCACTGAACCCATGGTGAGGACAATCTCTCTGGTAGGACTTGAATCTTCCCCAGGAAGCCTTAAATGCTTCAGTCGGTCCCCCTACTTGAAAGTAGAGATCTTAGTCTTCGGATCTCGTCTCATCAAAGAAGTTGTTAAAGAAAGCATTCTTGGTGTCCTCCCAAGTTGTCAACCAGCCCGGCTCCAACTGCTTCAACCAGTAGGCTGCTTCTCTGCCCAGAGAGTAAGGGAAAAGCTTGCAGTAGAGGTAATCGCATGACAATCCATTAGCCTTAATGCTAGATGCTAAGTCCTCGAACCTCTCAATGTGATCCATGGGGTGCTCAGAGGATAGGCCATGGAACGGGTGCTGAGCCACAAGTGAGAAGTAAGGCGGCTTCAGCTCAAAGTCGTTCCTCGGAAAAGAAGAAGGTCGAATTGCTGCCCTGTTGGCATAGAACTCGTCAGGCCTGTTGTACTCTTCCAGAGTGCGCCCTCACCCAGCTGGCTCCTCTAAAATGACAACTCCATTCTCATCTATCCTCTGACCCTGAGCATTACGTCTACGACCCTCACTATTCTGAAGAAACCCATCTTCACCTCTGATAAAAATTAACGGATTCATTCTGGCTGACCTTCTCGCTGCTCGGTTGGCTCGTTCTAATTTTCCAATCTCAAGGTTGAGATCAACTAGCCCTTCGTTCAGGTTGCTTCTGGGAACGCGATTATGCATAAACCTGAAACACATAAGACAAAGAGAAAAGAATGAGTAAATAATAAAACAAAAATAAAAACTTAGACAAAATTCTAAAATCAAAAATCGAATGGTGATTTTGAGTCCCCGACAACAGCGCCAAAATTTGATATGCTCAAATTTGCCCTGAGCTACTCTATCAAATTAAGAGATCGTAGTATTACTTAGGGATTGAATCCACAGGGAATCTAAACACACAATCGATTAGTGAATTCAAATTATGGTAAGTTAGAATGTATGAATGTAATAAAAATAGCAAAGTAAACAGTGAATGATTATCAATGATCTAGAAATCAATTGGATAAAAGGTAAAGCTATGGATAATTCGTAGGAAAGAATCAAAATACGGCTGTGTCGATCGACATAGATGTCCGTGTTGATCGACACGAGGATAAAAATAGTTAGGATTTGTTAAGCGCGGTTCTAGAACTCAAACACGAATATAAAACCAATCAACTTTCGTTGCAGAGAATGAAACATTTGCTCCTGTTGCATGCCTGGAATCTATCAGACTTCTTTTAGGGATAACATGTGTCCCGAACATTAGACTATATCAAATGGTTGTCAAGAGTGTCTTCCTCAATGGGTTACTTCAAGAAGAAGTGTTTGTGTCGCAATCTCATGGCTTTGAAGACTCTAATCAACCTGACTATGTGTACAAACTCAAGAAGGCTCCGTATGGTCTTAAACCAGCCCCTAGAGCGTGGTGTGAAAGACTGGCACATTTCTTTGTTGAGAAGGGCTTAAAGCGTGGGAGTGTGGACAAGAATCTATTCATATAGAATAAAGACAACAATATTCTGATTGTTCAGATTCATCTGGATGACATAGTCTGTGGAAGCACAAGTGACAATCTGGTTAAGAATCTTGTTGAAGTAATGACTAAGGAGTTTGAGATCCAGTCGCCCTGATTTATGCCTAGTGTTGGTGTTTGTTGAAACAACCCAACCCGTAAATTTTAATAAATTTTCCCTTCGGATTATTATTATCACAAATAATAATCCTCAATGGGTCAACACAAACAATGCGGAACAATAAACAATTAACCAATTAAACCAACCATTCAATACATCCCATACTATATTGAAACCATAGAACGATTCACTAGCAACCAATTCCAATAACGATAGAGAAAATTTCTGAAATAGCATAGAAAAGTTGTTATATTACTAGAATAGCATACATCTTTTGGAAATTACTCAAAAGTTTTTAAAGCCTAGTAAATTACAATAAACACCCTTGGTTATTTTTTTTTAATTGAGGTTATTTATAATTAAAAAATGATTAACTAATCCACGTCACTAATCACTGTTCCATGTCACTAATTAGGTTAACCGTCTTAACAAGTCAGAGAAGGAAACTCAAAGGACGGAAAATTAAAAACTTCGTGTGTTGTCGTAGAAACTTCTACTGTTTTCTCTCTAGTCGATTTCTGAGAAACATTCACCGCCGGTTTAGTCGAAACGTCTGCTCTGCATTTTCACAGTCGGATTTTAGTCGAAGGTGAGTATAAACAGAGGAGTGGGGATTCTTCATCTTCCTTCGTTTTATTTTGAGTTTTCAGATTTATTTTGAGTATAATCTGAGGAATCGAAGGTGTTTGTCGCTTGTTAACGGTATTGTGGCTGATTTATTATTCTGTGGCGGCTTGTTTATCGTTGCTAGTGGCTGTTTAAGTTATTTATTGCGGCTGATTTATTGTTATGCTATGGCTGATTTGTGTTGTGTTGCGGCTGATTTACATGTGCAATGCTATTGTGGCTGAGTTTGTGTTATGTTAAATCAAACATAACACAAACTCGTTTATTTGTTTGTTGTGGCTGAGTTTGTGTTTGGTTGCGGCTGGTTTATTTGTTAGTTGTGGCTGAGTTTGAATTGTGTTGCAGCTGATTTATCATTAATATGTTATGTCTTTTATGTTCAGATGTCTGAATATCTAGCAATTTCTGAAGATCAAGCAATTTCTGAAGATCAAGCAAGGGATTACCCTCCAAGACTATGCGCTGAAGGGGCTTCTAAGCTGGAAAATAAAAAAATTAATCACAATGTCCATTTGGGAGAGTTCCCTAGAGTCAGAGACGCAATAGGACATAATGTGTGGGAACACATCAAGCAGTTTCCTGTTGGAGTAGTTGCTAAGCTAGCTGATAGCCAATTGGTGTGGTCTGGGAAGACTGTACACTATCTACTATGTAGACAGCTACGAGTACATGACAAGGAGATTTGGTCTCTCGTTGTTGATCAACCTATGAGGTTTAGCTTAATCGAATTTGGTGCGCTCACGGGTCTAAACACAGATCCACTGCCAACAGAAAGTTTTGAACCTGAGCAAAACGAAACTTTCTGGGAGGAGTTGAAGGTGCCGCTTGGGGTAGGACCCAAGTTAGATGAACTGAGGGCAGCATTAGATGGCTGTCGAGGCTGGAGTTTTGAAAAGAGGAAATGGTTAGGGCTGTTGCTTCTTCAAGCCATGGGACTTTATGGCTTGCATCATAATTCTAGAATACCCTTTGAAAGTGCAAATAAAGTATTCGACGATGAAGCCTTGAGGACTTATCCGTGGGGTCGGACTGCATTCGAAGTTCTGGTTGGTTCAGTTAAGATGTTGAATCCAGAAGGAAAGTCGTACACCATTAGCGGCATGAAGGACGTGTTGCTGGTTTGGGCGTATAAATCTGTGACCTGCTTCGGAGAGCGGTTTGGAAGAATAGTCAATGAGAACGAAATTCCTCTTTTGCGATGGGGTGGAACCCGTACACGTAAAAGTCTTACTACAGCCATAGCTGAGGAGATCAGAGACCATGGTGAGGTAAGAAGGTTGACTTGGCTGAGTTATGGATCTTTTTATTCTGTCTGACTTATGTGTTACTTGATGGCTGAGTTATGAATCATTTGATGTCTGACTTATAAGTTACTTGATGGCTGAGTTATGAATCATTTGATGTCTGACTTATGAGTTTATGGCTGATTTACTATGCAGGTGCGTGTGAAGAAAATGGTCATGAAGGAGGCTGTAGAAGAGCTGTTTCCGCAGTGGGCGAGTGAAGAAAATGACCCAGAAGTTGTAAATCTGGTAACAGACATACATGCGGGTAGGTTTGTTAGAGGTTTTTGGGATGTGAAGAGCGATGGGAAGAAGAAAAAAATGAAGGCTGCAGTTTCGTTAGATTCTGATCAACCCCCCGCAAAAAAACAGAAGAAAGCTACGAAAAAACAGGAAGTAAGCAACAGTGAGATTGTGTTGCAGCATAGTAGCTACAAGGATATGGGGAAAGAGACGGATTTGATGACGGTAGTCAATGTCCTGGAAAACCTTGTCAGAAGATTTGACAAGTTTGACAACTTTGGTAGTAGAATAGACAGTGTTGAGGCGCAGTTAAACGCGTATAACACAAAATTTGGAGAGTTGTCAGATTTGAAGAAGATGATTGGTGATACAGTCCGAGATGCTGTGGAAGAAAGAGTTGCATCTATTGAGAATGATCGGATGCAAATGAGAGAGCGTCTGAATGCTCTCAAGGCACGGAACAGTACTCAAAAGGATGATAACCAATCAAAAGTGAACAACTTCCCGCAGAAATTCGTTAACAGTCCAAAGGTACGTTACAGTTGAGTTATGTTTATTTTTGACGACTGAGTTATCCTTATTATTCGACGACTAAGTTGTGTTTATATGTTAATACAGCCGCAGAAGGACGAGTTTAAAAGTCCTGAACCGGATAAAAGTCCTGAACCAGTCAACAGGCCCTTGCATAATGTACGTTACAGTTGATTTATGTTTATTTTTGACGGCTGAGTTATGGTTACATTTGACGGCTGAGTTATAACCTATATTTGACGACTGATTTATTACCTATTTGACGGCTGAGTTATAGTTACATAACGACATATTTATTCTTTTTATTATGGTTGAGTTATGTTTATATGTTAATACAGCATAAAAGTACTGAACCAGTTCGTAAGACCAAATTGAAATTGGCTGAGGAGTTTGGTAATGACGAAGAAGAAACAGTTGATTTTGTTACTGTTTCTCCTGCTAAGAAATTGGTTGAGGCAAAAAAGCAGGAGGTTGAGGTTAAAAAGCAGAAGGAGGCCGATTCTTTAAAGAAGAAGGAGGCCGCTGCTTTAAAAAGGAAGGAGGCCGCTGATTTAAAGAAGGCGGCCGCTGCTTTAAAGAAGAAGGAGGCCGATGCTTTAAAGAAGGAGGCCGATGCTTTAAAAAAGGAGGGGCAAGTAAGAAGGAGGACAGCGAGGAATCGTAAAGGCAACGACGATCCGAAACCTCCGAAAGTGACTATCCCAGCAAAGAAGAAACAGATTTTAAACGACGACAGTGAGATTGTGGATGTCACCAGCCAAGTTGTCGCAGAATATAATGAAGTGCTGCCGGAGTCTGATGAGGAGGAAGAGGACAGGATTAGGTCGGAGAGAATTAAGGCTTATCGGGAGTCAAGGGTGAAATTATCTCCTGATGGGTCTTCAGGGAGGCTAGAAAAGGATCCTCAAGCACGAGTTTTTCCTTATATTGGAGACAATGGAATGACGTGCATGAGGAAAAATTATGAACCTTCACCGGCAATCTATGATCCTGTCGCACCTGCTGATCCGGTTAAAGTGGCTAAACTTTTGGATCACCTAAAGCCATTCGAGTATGACCCTTTAGAGCATATGTTAATACGGCTATTAGCAATATTTGCCTAAACTAACTAGTGTTTAATTGTTTTAGGGATGTTCCATTTACAAAGGGTACAGACGAGATCGAGTTCTACAGAGTTCTCATGTCTGAGAGAAAGTATTGGCCAAGGATAGATTATGGATGGCTGTCTAATGATGTAAGTATTCTGTTGGGGCTGAGTTATATATACGTAATGTCTAAGTTATTAATTATATGTCTGAGTTATGTAGGCTTAAGTATGCTTTATGTCTGAGTTATACTGAGTTAAGTATAATTTTTCTTTGTACAGCATATTTCCGCGTATATGAGAATCCTCATAAAAAAATCCATGCTAGATCCCTCCCCATTCTACTCCAAGCGAATTGGATTTATGCACATTTGGTTTACTGCAGTATGGTGTATGGATTACATACAGTTCAAGATCAAACCAAAGACGTTTAAGTTCACAGCTGGGTATGGGGATTTAGTAAACGGCAAAACTCCTAATGACTTGCAAACAAACAAGAAGTGGTTAGAAGATGTGGATCACTTGTACGGAGTTCTACAAACTGGAGGAGATCATTGGGTGGCATATCACGTGGACCTTGTTAATGAGAAGATTGACGTTTACGATCCCATCATTGGACAGGTAACACCCGAAAGTGAAAAGAAAATCCGTGATTCCTTTAGGCCGTTTTCGCACATGATCCCATTTATGATTAACGAATTAGTTCCTGCCAATCTCCGAAAACCTAGAGTGAAGCAGTTTTCGTTCCGAAGGAGGAGCGGCAAATACATCCCACAAAATGTCCAAATTGGCGACTGTGGGGTGTATGCATTGAAGTTTGTCGAGTGTCTAGCGCTTGGCACTACTTTCCATGGGATAAATGATGCGAATATTCAGGGTTTACGGGTGAAGATGGCATCAGAGATCTTAGATGAAGGAACTTATAATGTGTTAGGGCAGTTCAAATAGGGGTTTTGTGAAACACTAAAACACTAAAGAGATTGTATTGTATTTTATTGATTTAAAAAAAAATTAATAGCAACTCTTCGGTTACTGAGTAAAGACTGGCTGACTTATGTGTTAGTCAGCGTTTACTCTCCTTAATAGCGACTGACTGAAGCGGCTGACTTAAGAGTGACGAATTCATGTTTCGGCTGAGTTATATAATGCTTTGTGCAAAATAAGCGGCTGACTTAAGAGTGACGAATTCATGTTTCGGCTGAGTTATGACTTAAGAGTGACGAATTCACGTTTCGGCTGATAATATAGGAAGCGTCTCGAGAGTATTAATTAATTTCAATATAATTACGTATTCAGAAAACCCTAGGTTAGCAACCAACGGGGCTCCTCACTTTCTCTTCTCTTGCGAAATAAAAACTTAAAATCTCAATCAATCACCTATAATGGCCTCTCCGTCACGATCCCCAAATCTGCAACCGGATTCTTCCTCTGCTACCTCTGAAACTCGGTTCCCTAGACTCGAGAGGGTTGGATATATCATTAACTTCGACGTAGATCCATGTAAGTCTCCTCGACTTCCCCTGTTCAAGATCTTCATGGTTCGGACTTACTTCTCAGTGTCTGACCCCTTTTCTCTTTCCCTTTCTGTACGAACCAACAACAACCACTGAAGCCCCTCAGGAGATCGCTGAGTACACGATAATGGGAGGAAATCTCTTGTAAGTTCCATGAACCAACCCTGTTTATCGCCATTACAAACTTACATACTTCTAACTGCATACATGTCAATTCAAATACCAATCTCAAATTTTGCAGCACTAATCTGAAATCTGTTTCTCTATTGCGAGATGACCAATCGACAGGGCCATCGACAACTATGCCCGAAAGATGTCACGAAACGGAGAAAACTTTTTGTCGTATGAGGCAATTCTCGAAAGAGTTTTCAGGTAAACTCTTAGTCAACATGTGTATTGTATTGAATGTCGAATTCTGTCATTATGTGTATTCAGCATCTATGAAATGTCGAATTCTTTGCAAGTCAAATTTTCGTTGTTTTCAACCTGGTGAAATTAATATTGTCAAACTGTGAAATTAATACTGTTTTTTGGTTTGTTTCTCGTTGTGCAGGTACTACCAGAAGTTTCTCGCTCAAAGGAACAGAGATCGGTTCGAAGAGGAGACACCGAAAGTTGGAGATGAAGGCGAATCATCTCGCCGGAGTCCAAGTCAACCACCAAATCCGAAGAAACACAGAGCCGATACCTCGCCGTAGCAAATCGGCACGCCAATTCGACTTCTATCTCAAGCTTTCTGTAAAAGATTGAACTTTTTTTAGTTTTGTATGAGAAGTCTGCTACTATATCTTATGTTTTGTATGATAAGTCTGCAACTATATCTCCAAACTGAAGACTTCCCTATCTCGTCTACGAAATTATACACATACACTTTGTTCTTAAACCCTAAACCCTAAACCATAATTACTAGAGGTATAGCAAAAGATACAGATTGTTCTTACAAAAACATAAACCCTAAACCATTAAACCCTAAACCCTAAACCTTAATTCGTAGAGGTTTAGCAAAACATACACATTATTCTCACAAAACTCTAAACGAAACCCTAAACCTTAATTCGTAGATCTATAGCAAAAGATAGACATTGTTTTTACAAAACCTTAAACCCTAAACACTAAACCTTAATTCCTAGAGGTATAGCAAAACATACACATTGTTCTCACAAAACCCTAAACCCTTAATTCGTAGATCTATAGCAAAAGATAGACATTTTTTTACAAAACCTTAAACCCTAAACCCTAAACCTTAATTCCTAGAGGTATAGCAAAACATACACATTGTTCTCACAAAACCCTAAACCGTAAACCCTAATATAATCATATAAATAATAAATCATCTATTCTCTATTATATAAATATGGCGTGTGAATATATGTACATAATCATTCCGCATGCGTTTGGTAGTGTCGATACGCTAAGCATATTAAACTTTTCTATGCTATTTGAGTAATTTTCTTTTTTTTTTATAATATTTTGGCAACTACGCAGTAACCCAACAGTTTTCGGTATTTTCTATAAAGACCAAGTGAACACTCGGTAACCGAACATTCGTTTTTATTAACTTTGAACTTTGAACTTGTTTTCTCCTTTTGCAATCTCAAATACAAGTTAGTTTTTCATTGTTCTCCTAGTATATGTAATTCACGTTTTTGCAACTTGATTTGTTTATATGTTTAGAAGCTATATTAACATCCTATTTTCGATATACATGCAGCATCAATGGCAGAATCGAAGAAGATGATGAAGCGTCCAATGGAGGATGACCATCGATGAAATGCTATTAAAAAGGCCAAAAGGGAAAACGAGGACCATTACAAGACGTTGATCCTCTCGCTCAAGGAACAGATTAATACAAAAGTTGAATTGCATGATGCTTTTGTGGAAGTTATGTTTATTTCTGTGAAAATGGATTTGCTTAAAGAATTTATCGGGAAGAAAAAGGTTGAGTTCCTTGCTGAGTTGGACAAACTTGCAGCAGAACTCGTTGAAGCCAAAGAAAAGATGTATAACGCCAGCGTTGAAGAACTTGATTGGATGAAGTTTCATGAAAAATAGGGATATATGTTTATCTAATGCTTATGCTTTAGTAGTCTTATGTTTATGTTTATGTTTATCTAACTTTATCAAATGCTTATGTTTTAGCAGTCACCGTAATAACTCAGCCTTACATTTGATATAACTCAGCCGAAACTCAGCCTATAACTCAGCCTAAAATTTGATATAACTCAGCTGAAACTCAGCCTATAACTCAGCCTAACATTTGATATAACTCAGCCTAACTCTAAACCCAAATTTATGACATTCCCAAACTATGCCATAAGTCAGCCATTAGGTTCATATAAGTCAGCCGAAACGTACTAAAAAATCTCACGACGTTTCGTATTTTCGGCGGGGAAAAAAAAAATTAACCAAAATTTATTCAATTTTATCTCGCGACGTTTCATATTTCTATATATCTGTATATATATACCTTCTCGTAAACCTTGCCTCCCCCTATCACATTATATCCTACACTGTTTTCTCTCTTCTCTGTAATCTATCTGTTTCATATTCATTTTCGACATGTCGGTTGTCCCACACTGTAGTTCCAAGTTATTCAGCAGTGTCGATGCCATATTATACTCTGTTGATCGGGATCACCTCCCCGTTCTAAACCCTGGTTTTGGTATTATTGATAAGACAACCATCACGTGGTTCAAATTTTTATACGAGCTCTCGAAGGCGATCCCGGAGATCTTCGAGAAGGATGGGTTCATGAGTGGCCGACATACAGATTCATTCCAGATTATTTTAAGGAACAATGGTTTCTTAAATTCGCTGTAAGCCAACACTAATATCTTTCTTTCCCGATCATTTTATCAACAACAATAATATATTTTTTTTTTTGGGTAGCGGAAATACAGATGGGAACCGAGACACACTTTGACGATTTGGACACATTTTAATCTGTTGGCTAGAACGTTATTTCGAACTCAAATGCGCACGTTAAGGAGGATATGGGCGCATGGTGGCGAGAAGCCAGATTGGATAAACACTATAGTTTGGACGAATCTGGTCGATATGTTTGAAGAGTTTGGCCCTGATAATTTTGGTTTTTGAATGTAATTTAGTTATGATACACTTTAGTTATTTGTGTTTCATCTCTTTAAACCAGCCATATCTTTTGTGTGTTTGCATGAATAAATCAGCCGCATCTTTTGAGTTTTGGATGTATATATAAATCAGCCGTGTCGATGCTTTAAACTGACGAGTTATTTGCGTTTTAAATATTTAAACCAATAAATCAGCCGCTTCTTTTCCACAAAGTAATCATAACTCAGCCGAAACACGAATTCGTTAATATTAAGTCAGCCGCTTCTCTTGTAGACAGAAGGCTGAATTAATTGATTTACAAGTCCGAAATTACTATGGCTTCATTTATTATGCGATGGTCAAAAACGCATGAAAATTTACTTTTTTGGTTGATCAGTCAAGTCAGCATTTACTCAAAATATACGAACAATTGTTTATCTACTCAGTTACCGAAGAGTCGCTTTTGATATAACTCAGTCGAAACTCAGCCTATAACTCAGATTAACATTTGATACGTCAGCCGTGAAGTTAACCTTAAATTACACATTTTTAAATTTAAATAATATATAATATATGATTTATTGTGGCGTCTGAATACATAATCATAACCAAAATTAATACTCTCGAGATGCTAATCTGACGAGCTATATGGCGCTTCCTATATTATAGGTGTAATGATATCTCTTGGGAACTAGGAGTTAGAGCATGTACAACGGATAGAGACTTGATGAATCTCTAAAAAATAGTATTATATTCATTTTCATTATTTGTTTAAATTTTAAATTAATAGAAAAACGTGGATCCAATAGAAAATGAACATATGTTCGTGGAGGGTATGGTTAAAACTGTTTCTCAAATGAGAAACTTAAGAACCTCAATTCCCTTCTCTCTCCAACTTTTTATTATTTTATACTTTTTTATTTGATGAGAATAACTCAGTCAGCCTTAACACGTTTACGTCACTAATAACTCAGTCATAACTATTCAGTAACCGAACAGTTTCAGTAACCCAACAGTTTTCCGTATTTTCTATAAATACCAAGTTTACACTCAGTAACCGAACATTCGTTTTTATTAACTTTGAACTTGTTTTCTCCTTTTGCAATCTCAATGGCAGAATCAAAGAAGATGATGAAGTGTCCAATGGAGGATGACCATGGAGCAAACGATGTTAAAAAGGCCAGAAGGGAAACCGAGGAGCATTACAAGTCGTTGCTCCTCTTGGTCAAGGAACAGATGAAAGCTAAATCTGAATTGCAAGATGCTATGATGGAAGTGACATCTATTAATGCAAAAATGGATTTGCTTGAAGAAATTATGGGGAAGGAAAAGTTTGACTTATTTGCTCAGTTGGATGAACTTGCTCATAAAATCGTTGAAGCCGAAGAAAAGATGGCCAAAGTCGAAGTTCCAGAAATTGATTGGATGAAGCTTGGTGCACAATATATGGCTGACTAAATGGTTATCTAATGCTAATGCTTATGTTTATGTAATGCTTATTACTCAAATTTTTATGTATTTTTAGAACTCTGATGTTTATGTATTTTTCGAACTCTAATATAGAATTTGTTTACTTTTTCATAACTCAGCCTAAACTTCATTTATAAGTCAGTCTAACCTTTGACATAACTCAGCCTAAAATTCGTTTATGACTTAGCCGTATGAGACCCTTTAGTTAGTTTGTAACTCAGCCGAAACACTAAGTCAGCCGCTTCTTTTGCAACGTTGTCATAACCCAGCCGAAACACTAAGTCAGCCTTTACTCAAAATATATGAACAATTGTTTTTTCTACTCAGTTACTGAACAGTTGCTTTTCGTAACTACTCAGTAACCGAAGAGTCGCTATTTTTCTTTTTTTTTTTATTATATAAATACCATTTAAACACTCATCAACCAGCCATAAACCCTACTTGTTTTCTACTCAGTTACCGACCAGTTGTTTAGATTAAAGGCTGACTAACACATAAGTCAGCCTTTACCATCTGTTTAGATTTTCATAAACTTTATATCTCTAGAGAAATCCACTTTGTAATGGAAGTATTCCCTCTTACAGTCCTACCTGAAGAAATCCAAGCCTTAGTGGTCGAACGTGTGGCCGCTAACTCTGTTGCAGATCTATATAGATTGAGAGCAACATGCAGGTATATGAAGGAACTAACAGACCGGCCCGGAGTGTCCGCATCTATAGATGTGTTTACCTTCCCTTCGTACACACATATATCTAGCTTGGTGATGCAAGTTTGCTACGTTAATGGAAACCCGAGTACACTGTTCTTAAGGGGTGTATAGAAGTTCTTCACGTTCGACCTCCAAGATGAAGGAATTGCTTTGATTAAGAGAGCAGCAGATGCAGGATTCGAGCGTGCTTTGTACACATATGCAATGACGCGCAAGGTATTTTGGAATACTGAGGAGTATTTATCTCTTTTCACAAGGGAATGCTATGAGATTCAATATGTGCAGTCTAGCAACAACGTTGATGATGATGATGATGTGGAGGGGGAGGAGGAGGAGGAGGAGGACAAAGAGAAGAAGAGAGAAACCGGTGAGAGTAGTCAAAGTGACAACCGATTTGTGACAGTAACTGTCACACCAGGTAGTCTCAAAGATTCTAGACTTGTAAGTTTAAGTAAACTCTCTTGAAGGAATTTTGTTATTCAATTTTTGTCGTTATTGATGCTTTGTCAGGAGCTTATTGTCTCTTTCTTATGCAGCATATTCCACTGAGCTTCACTAGGGCTCACCAGATGGAAAAAGCAGGAGGGAAGGAGATTACTCTTTTGGACCAGCATGGAGTAGAGTGGCCAGTGTATCTATGCGTGCCAGACATACGGATGAGGTTGCACTTTGGTTCAGGGATTAGAGAATTCTTCAAGGCTATTGGTGTTAAGGCGTACGAATCTTTTGTGCTGAAGTTGGTTTGGGAAGACAAAGCATCTCCTCCTATGCTCAAGTTCTGCTCCAAGATCGAGGCATGATGCTCAAGTTATGGAACTTTGTGTGTTTTTTTTTTTGATGAAACTATATTGCTTGTTTTTTTTTCTTTTGGATGAAACTAAAGCTTTTTTTTCTTCAGCCGTATAAAGTATTAAAAGTGCCATACCCTAAACTCAAGATAAATAATTTTGAGGTATAGGTTCTCTTTCAATATATAAGTCATATTGAACGTGCCTTAAGTCGGCCATTAGGTGCATATAAGTCAGCCGGTTTATCTCGCGACGATTCGTATTTCGGCGGGAAAAAAAATATATTTATTTATTCAATTTTATCTCGCGACGTTAAGTGCATATAAGTCAGCCGAAACGTGTAATTTATCTCGCGTAGATTCGTATTTCGGCGGGAAAAAAAAACATTACTTATTCGATTTTAACATGCGATGTTTCGTATTCTCGAGATGTTATACTGACATATATATGGCTCCATATACTAGGAGTAATGATTAATCTTTTGGGAACTCTAATTTCTTTTGGGAACTCTAATTTTTTTTTTAAATATTACGCGTTTGGGCGAGTTACCATCTTCGTCTTCTTAAATTTCGAAAGAAAATGTCTTCCTCATCTAACCCAATCTCATTGTCGTTTATTGACAATCAGTTGTATTGTAATCATAAGTCAGTCATTTATTGACAATAATTAAATCTTTACGGCTGATTTATCGCATTAACAAAAACACAAATCCATACATATCCAAACAACACTTTTAAATCGGACAAGTTTTTCCATTATGCCCAGGCTGTTTACAACGAGAACATGCGTGTCATTTCCTATGACGTTTGTTCTCAAGGGCAACTTCTAAAGCAGATTTCATCCTACTTTTCTTAGGCCTTCCTGGTTGTTGACGAACAAGCGGGGGCAAGCACGGTTGGTTAGCAACGTTATTTGGAACTTGGAGCACTGAATCTATGGGCATGATCGACTCAGCATATGCGTTTACCAAATAACTGCTGTAGTAGTAAGGACTGCACAAGGATATACGACAAATTTTCCTGTCCTCGGCAGCTGCGATTGCATGCACGCATGGTAATTTCTCGTGTTCAAAACGCCGACATGTGCATTTTCTTGTTTCCAAATTCACAATATGCAAAGACGATCCATATGTAACTTCCGTGTGATAAGGATCAATCCTTTGTACCGTCATAAGTCTGGCGGCAATGACACGGCCCTATTTATAATACATAAAAAATTATTAAAACATTACGGCTGGGTTATGGACCAATAACGACTGACTTATGAACTACAATGGCTGACTTATCATAAAGGCTGGATTATGGAACAATAACGACTGACTTATGAACTGCAATGGCTGACTTACATGTAGTAGTTTCTTGACACCACGCGAAAGCGTGGTTGGCTGCGGTTTCGCATCCTCTCTCCGTTCTTCAAACCATCTGGTCATCATAACCCGTATCGATTCTAATAGTCGAACAATGTGAAGACTTCTAGCATTTGACAGTGCTCTGTTCATTGATTCCGCTATGTTCGTAGTCATCAAATTGTACCTTTGGCCCGGGAAATGAACACGCGCCCACAGTCGGACATCAGCTCTTTGGAGGTAGTCATGAAGTTCAGGATTAATCGCTTCAATCTCTTCGAACCTTGTATTAAAGTCAGAAACCCTAAAACATTTTGCCGCTTTCTTCACCAGATGAAAGACATCTTTTCCCTTGTACTGTTGCAAAATGTTCTTATATAAATGGTAAGTGCAAATTCCACGAGAAGCCAACGGAAACACATTTCCAATTGTTTTTCCTATCGAATTATGCCTGTCCGAGATAATCGCAAGAGCCTCATCGTCAGGAATCAAAATTTTTAGTTGCGTAAAAAACCAGTGCCATGAATCATCATTTTCAGTGTCAACCACACCGAAGGCTATTGGGAAAATCTGAAAGTTACCATCCTGAGCTAGTGCTGTGAGAAGTGTCCCTTTGTATTTACCGTTAAGAAACGTACCGTCGACAATGACAACTTTGCGCATGAAATGAAACCCATTTATGCTCGCACCAAACGCAAGGAACACATACATGAATCTTCCAAATTCATCAATTTGAAGACGCGTAACCGTACCTGGATTTGCCCTTCTTATCATATATAGGTAAGGAGGCAAGTCTTCAAACCCACTCTCAGGAGTTCCCATATCGATTTCCCTTGCAAATTTTAGCATCCTATGTGATTTCCAATAATCCATCTGTCCACACGGAAAACGTAAAGTACAAGTAAGTAAATCAGGTGTAATAAACAAATAAGTCAGCCGCAACGTACAAATAAATCAGCTGTAATATACAAATAAGTCAGCCAAAACGTACTAAAAAATCAGCTGAAATAGAAGTCAGTCGCAACGTACTAATAAATCAGCTGTACTATACAAATAAGTCAGCTGCAACGTAATAGAAATTACCTTTACACCAAAATGCTTATTGATAGTTATTCCAACACTCTTAGGTCGAACAGACGGACCAACGTCGCCGAGATACTCCCTGTACAACTGGCCTAAAATATCTGGTGTTGCTTGTCGAGATCGATTAGAACGCTCAGTTACAGAACATGTATGCTCCGAATCGTAAATACGAACATAAAATGCCGGTAATTCCCCTTGTGTAGAAGCACGAACTCTCCAGAGACATCCATCAACCCAACACTTAACAATGAGTGTGTCCGAATTGGATACGTCTACATCAAAATCAAATTGATCTCTCACCGTAAGAAGTTTCAGTCGTTTCTCCAAATCGGCTTTACTCTCGTATCGTTGCCCTACCGCGAGGTTTAGCGAAGACATCTCCAACCTTAGAACCTCTGGATTCCTTTCCGATCCGCTCACCGACATGTTGTGAGCTCTCTTCTTAGGCGGTAGGGTCGGTGAATCTTCGTCTTGTATTGGAGACTCACCGTATGAACTGAAGTTATCATCTTCAGATGAAGCACCATCCGAGTCGTCGAACATATCAAATCGGCTTTCAAATTCATCATCTTTTCGTCTTGTTCGCCTACTTCGGATTCTCCGCCTACTTCGTATTCTTCACCTTCCATTTTACTTGCGCAATCCATGTCTTCATCGTCGCGTTTATCTTCGTATTTTGTTTCACCACCAGGACAATTATCATTACTGAAACCACCGTAACTGAATAACCTTTTCTTCTGCTCTCTCACTTCATCATTCCGACTAATTTGGCTCTCCTTTTTCTCCGTAATCTCTACACAGAGACGTATCTGTTCGAATTTCCTTAGGCTTAGAAAACCTATCATCTATCGAGTATTGGAGACGTAAACTGGTGGAGTATCGTGCGCCATTGTTTTCAAAGTTTTATTCGAGAACATGTAGCTCAGCTGAATCAGATGGCTCGACTCGTTCAATCCGTAATCATCGAGTACAGACTTCACAAGTTCGTCGTGTGTTGTTTCATCATTTAAATACAGAACTCTACACCCTCTACCGTCGGCGTTGAATACGTATCTGTTTTTCTTGACCCAGTTACCAGAAACAATAATTACCGGATCCATTAGATATCGAACAAAGATCAATGAAAAAAAAATAATGTGGAAGAAGACGATTAAGTTTCTGGGTATCAGATGATAAAGAAGATAAATAGATGAAGAAGAAGAAGAAGAAGACACAGCGTCACAACATAAAACTCTAACAATGACATGGAAAATGACATGGAAAATAGGAGCTGATGACATGGAAAATAGGAGCTGATGACATTAATTTTTTGCTTATATGGCAAGTGAGCCACAAAATGAAAACTTAAATCAGCCTAACTAAATCAATCATCAAATGCATATGTAAGTCAGTTGCTACGTGAATACTATTTCAGTAATAAAAACAACAAAAATCGGGTTCGAAAAGAGGCCATAAAAGGGCGTCGATCAGCTGGAAAATATTATGTCAGCTGTATCCTCCAATAAATCAGCCGTAAAATGAATGCTCTTGTAGTAATTAATCTTTCGCTAATAAATCAGACGTAATATGGCCGAGTTTTCTATTAATCAAGCTAAACACGGCTGATTTACGTTAATTATACTTAAATCAGCCGTAACAATCTTTCATAGGTCAGCCGTCCGTTTAGTAACACAGCCAGTCGATGATCATTCCGTCATCGTGAGAAACATATCTCAACCAGCCGATGTACAAATCAGCCGTCATATATGTACGTAAGTCAGCCATTAGCTCATAAATCAGGCAGATTTTTTTAAACTCAGCCGTCGCATAAATCTTAAGTCAGCCAGAAGATCTTAAATCAGCCACGTTTTGTAAGTCAGCCGTATCGTTTGGCTTATTTGTATATGTAAATCAGTTAATTTTTTTAAATCAGCAACATCGTATATATAACTCAGCCGTCAATACCGCCGTAATGCTTTACGGCTGAGTTCATTAATACACGTCAGCGATTTCCTATGTGGCGCCGGGTTTTATCTGACGTGGCACTCAAAAGTAATGGCATTCTTGTAATTAGGTTTTTTGTCATAACGTAATTACAAGGGCACGCTGGGCATTTAAAATAAATCAGTAATAAAAAAAGTTTTGTATACTTCTAGTAATATTACCTAATTTATGTGCTGTTTAAGTTAAGTTCCCATAACGATAACCAACAAAATCCAATTCAACAATTCATCAAATTCTAGAACTACTAGCACCCTAGCAGTTCTAACGACAACATAAAAGCACACATCTCAGACACTAGATCATCTACTCTTCCCGGCCATGATTCCAAGATCACACTTTGTCTTTACCTGCATCACATGGCAAAAAAATGCGTGAGTATTATCATAATACTCAGTGGGACGGTCATCCCGTCTACAAGTTATACACACAGGCATAAGAATCCATAAAATACCAGGGTGAACACACAACACGCAAGGCATGAACAAAACACACAAGTCTGGCTCAACAGACATGCGTCGATCGTCACAGCCACAAGTCGACCGATGCATAGACCTGCGTCGATTGACACAACCACTTGGTGCCGATCGATGCATCAGCCAGTGTGTCGATCGACATGCAACTGATATGCTCAAATTTGCCCCGAGCTACTCTCTCAAATGAAGAGATCGTAGTAGTACTTAGGGATCAAATCCACATGGAATCTAAACACACAATCGATTTATGATGTAATAAAAATAGCAAAGTAAACAGTGAATGATTATCAATGATCTAGATATCAATTGGACAAAAGGTTAGGCTATGGGTAATTCGCAGGAAAGAATCGAAATACGGCTGTGTCGATCGACACAGATGTCCGTGTCGATCGACATAGATGTAATAAACATTATGAATGAAATAAATTGCGTAAAAGAGATAGAGTAAGTGATACAGAGATTCGAAAACGATGAAGTCTGGAAGTCTGAAATCTCCTCCAAGCTCTGCTGTCTCAAGTCTTAATTAAAAGGTGGATAAAAAACATAAAAGCCTAAGGAAAAACTATATGTAAGGTCTAAAATTCGAACTGGGTTTTTCTGTAAACTTATGGACTTCGTGGGCCGAAGAGAAAATTCTTCAATCTTCACGTCGACATGCTCGTGTCGATCGTCACACAGGACTGTGTCGATCGACACAGCTTTGAAAACTCGACTCCGACTTGATCACTTCGGCTCTTCTTTCCTCGATGCTCCAAAATGCTCCAAAAGCTCTCATTAAGCTCCAATCGTTCGCCAACCTATAAAGACTCAAAAAGACTCGAAAAATACCAAAAAGACTCTAGGAAAAGGACTTATATCATGGTCAAAAAGGGTATAAACAATGATATATCAACTCCCCCAGACTTAGCATTTGCTTGCCCTCAAGCAAACATAATCTAAGAATGTGAAAGAGCTTTGAAAACGCAGAAACTTACCTTTTCTTGGAGTGCCGGACCGACCATTTCAACTAGTAATCCACATAATGCAAAACCAATTCAAAACCAGACCACCATGTACTTCTCCACAGACATTTGCAGCGTCCCAAATTCATCCACGACTTCTCAACATAACCCGCTAGTCCTCATTGTTGGGTCTCGTCCCAGATATCGATGCCAAGAGCCTTCTAGACTCATTCCCATACTATACCATGACTAGTGAACCATACAACTCTTGGTACTCTTTCTTTCCCCCGAACTTATTCGATTCAGAAACTAAAAAAACGTTGTTTTCACTACTATTGTTCCTTGTGAGGAGACATGGTCGTGAGATCGCTCATCTTCTACATCCGTTCTATAGAACTCAGACTGCTGCTTTTGAGCTCCAGGTGATCACCTCTTGAGTACTGACTCCCTGGAATTTCATTTCTTCATCTTATACTCAAGAACTACCATATCAACCCAAATCATTCATCATTTTTTTTTTATGAATCGAAGGAGAGGAGTACTATTCTTTTCAACAGAGATTGCACTTGTCAGGTATGAATGAGGAGTCAAGTTTTTTTAACACCAATCATCGAGGAGACCGGATAATTAGCTCAAACTTGGCGGATAATGCTAAAAGTAACAGATGTCTCCAGTTAACTGGTCAGCCTTAGGATTTCCCATTAGTCTGGTTCTGAAATCGATCCTGGAAGAATGGTCACACAACTGAAAGTGGCAATCCACTAAACCAAAAGATGGATCATTGTTTCCAACTGACTATTTTGACTCAATAAAATGTTTTGGACTGACTCTAAAAGACAAACACAGAGTTAGCAACTACCTCCCCGAGACTTAAACAACACTGTCTCCAGTGTTATCAAGCCTGAAGTTGGTAAAAAAACAGAAAAAGAAAACACCAATTGAAAAGAACGAGAACTTACCTGTTGCAGGGTGTGTTGATCGACACGAGTAGTGTGTGTCGATCGACACACTGTTGTTTCCTCGTCTCGTCGCTTTTTTTTTTTGAATTCTGAAACACTTAAAACCAAAACCAAAAGTTAATAAACAAAAAGAAAATAAAACGATAATAAATAGACTTACCAGTGGGTTGCCTCCCACTAAGCGTTTGTTTTCAGTCACTAGCTTGACTTTGTTAGGCTCAGGCTTTTGGTGGATCTTTGAGAGGCCTTCTATTTCCCTCATCCGTTGATAGCCTTGCATTTGATCCCTCTCTAGCTCCAGACATCCAAGGAACAATACAAGGGAAAAGCTTCATGGTGGTTTGCAGCATCTCTTGAACAACTACCTCTCCTTTCTCCCTCAATTCTAAGGGGATGATGATTCTGAACTTGGAGAAAGATTTGGAAGTCATTTTGCGCTTCGTCTTGCAGGCTTTCAAGTCTCCATCAGATCTCATAGAGGGTGAAGTCAAAAGTGGAGCACATGGGATCTTTTTCGTGTTATCTCCAAGGTCTGAACTCCGATTTTCTCCATTTGTAAGGGTCATACAAGAATTCTCCTTCACACGAACTGCGGGGTAGAAGACATTTTTGTTGACCTTGGAGAAGGAGATTCTCTGATTGGGAAAATCCACAATCGCACCTACAGTAGAAAGGAATGATGACCCAAGAATCAATAGTCTCTCGCTGTCATTTTTCGTCTCCATGATGTGAAAATCCACCGGAACCAGACAATCTCCTACTTGAAGTATCAAATCAGGAATGAACCATTTCGAAAATGTTGAAGAAAAGTCAGCCAGCTCGAGAGACATCTTTGAAGGTTGCAGATCCTTAATCCCCAGCTTCCTTGCAATAGACAGAGACATGACATTCACATTAGCTCGAGTGTCACAAAAAGAATTCTTGAATTCCATACCTTTGATTGAGTAAGGAACAACGAGCATCCCTGGATTCGGTATCTTTTGCAACTTCCTCAGCTATGGTTGATCATGTCTCCCTTTCTCCTCTAGTGTTTTGACACTAATAGCCCGTGGGTATGGAATCTTGGGCTTGTAGACCCTTTCCTCTGCTATGGTTGAAGGTTTCGAAGTGTTTGGACTCGTCTGGGACCCGTGTCGATCGACAAAGAGGGGTTGTGTCGATCGACATGCCTGTGTCGAGGATGTGTCGACCTTGGGAGAAAATCACCGATTCCGTAAACTCCAAATTTTTGATTTTTGATCTGTGTCGATTGACACAAGCCTTCCATGTCGATCGACACGGGGTCTGGAACGCAAATTCATCTTCTTTAACCTCCTCTTCACTCCCCAAAGTGATAGCGTTGACGTGTAGTCTCGGGTTTGTTTCCGTCTTGGCTGGGAGAAAACCTTCTTGCCTTCTAACATTCTCTGCGGTTTGAGCAACTTGGGTGTCAAGCTACTTCACATAGAGATTTAGGGACTTGATTTTACCATTCAGATCAGAGTACATGGCATCCATCTTCCCATTAAAGCCCACTGTCATCTTCTGTTGACCCTCTAGAATCTGCTCTAGCATAGACTTCATCTCACTATCTGAAGATTGAGCAGAAGGCGTCTGGTAAGAAGAAGAACCGTAGTTCCTAGTGTAAATACTCTGGAAAAGCTTCTGATAGTCGTTATTCTGATATCCTTGTTGATTACCATACCTCTGACCCTGATAACCAGCTCCACTAATGTAGTTGACATCCTTTTCTTCTGGCTCGAAAGTCTCTACCTTTGCAGCAAATTGAACTGACTTCCCCACTAGAAGGTTATGCACAGAGTCTATCTTGGCTTTCACCTTAGCAATCTGACTTCCATCTATGTTCCCACCAAGCTTCTTCCTCTCGAAGTCTTCGTTCTTGGTACTATTGCTAGAAGCCAAGTTATCAATAAGAATCAGCGCATCCTTTGGATATATGGTGTTGAAGTTCCCATTGCTATCAGAATCCAGAGCCATCTGATACCTCCAATCAATACCTCTAAAGAAAATACCCAACAGTTGAACATCACTGAACCCATGGTGAGTACAATCTCTCTGGTAGGACATGAATCTTCCCGACAAAGCCTTAAATGCCTCAGTCGGTCCCTGCTTGAAAGTAGAGATCTTAGTCCTCAGATCTTCAGATCTCGTCTCATCAAAGAAGTTGTTAAAGAAAGAATTCTTGGTGTCCTCCCAAGTAGTCAACGAGTCCGGCTCCAGCTGCTTCAACCAGTACGCTGCTTCTCTGCCCAGAGAGTAGGGGAAAAGCTTGCAGTAGAGGTAATCGCATGACAATCCATTAGCCTTAATGCTAGATGCTAAGTCCTCGAACCTCTCAATGTGATCCATGGGGTGCTCAGAGGATAGGCCATGGAACGGGTGCTGAGCCACAAGTGAGAAGTAAGGCGGCTTCAGCTCAAAGTCGTTCCTCGGAAAAGAAGAAGGATGAATCGCTGCCCTGTTGGCATAGAACTCGTCAGGCCTGTTGTGCTCTCCCAGAGTGCGCCCTCACCCAGCTGGCTCCTCTAAAATGATAACTACATTCTCATCTATCCTCTGACCCTGAGCATTACGTCTACAACCCTCACTATTCTGAAGAAACCCATCTTCACCTCTGATAAGAATTAACAGATTCATTTTGGCTGACCTTCTCGCTGCTCGGTTGGCTCGTTCTATTCCAATCTCAAGGTTGAGATCAACTAGCTCTTCGTTCATGTTGCTTCTGGTAACGCGATTAGGCATAAACCTGAAACACATAAGACAAAGAGAAAAGAATGAGTAAATAATAAAACAAAAATAAAAACTTAGACAAAATTCTAAAATCAAAAATCGAATGGTGATTTTGAGTCCCCGACAACAGCGCCAAAATTTGATATGCTCAAATTTGCCCTGAGCTACTCTATCAAATTAAGAGATCGTAGTATTACTTAGGGATTGAATTCACAGGGAATCTAAACACACAATCGATTAGTGAATTCAAATTATGGTAAGTTAGAATGTATGAATGTAATAAAAATAGCAAAGTAAACAGTGAATGATTATCAATGATCTAGAAATCAATTGGATAAAAGGTTAGGCTATGGATAATTCGTAGGAAAGAATCGAAATACGGCTGTGTCGATCGACATAGATGTCCGCATTGATCGACACGAGGATAAAAATAGTTAGGATTTGTTAAGCGCGGTTCTAGAACTCAAACACGAATATAAAACCAATCAACTTTCGTTGCAGAGAATGAAACATTTGCTCCTGTTGCACGCCTGGAATCTATAAGACTTCTTTTAGGGATAGCATGTGTCCCGAACATTAGACTATATCAAATGGTTGTCAATAGTGCCTTCCTCAATGGGTTACTTCAAGAAGAAGTGTTTGTGTCGCAATCTCATGGCTTTGAAGACTCTAATCAACCTGACTATGTGTACAAACTCAACAAGGCTCCGTATGGTCTTAAACCAGCCCCTCGAGCGTGGTGTGAAAGACTGGCACATTTCTTTGTTGAGAAGGGCTTAAAGCATGGGAGTGTGGACAAAAATCTATTCATATAGAACAAAGACAACAATATTCTGATTGTTCAGATTCATCTTGATGACATAGTTTGTGGAAGCATAAGTGACAATCTGGTTAAGAATCTTGTTGAAGTAATGACTAAGGAGTTTGAGATCCAGTCGCCCTGATTTAGGCCTAGTGTTGGTGTTTGTTAAAACAACCCAACCCGTAAATTTTAATAAATTTTCCCTTCGGATTATTATTATCACAAATAATAATCCTCAATGGGTCAACACAAACAATGCGGAACAATAAACAATTAACCAATTAAACCAACCATTCAATATATCCCATACTATATTGAAACCATAGAACGATTCACTAGCAACCAATTCCAATAACGATAACCAACAAAATCCAATTCAACAATTCATCAAATTCTAGAACTACTAGCACCCTAGCAGTTCTAACGACAACATAAAAGCACACATCTCAGACACTAGATCATCTCCTTTTCCCAGCCATGATTCAACAGACATGCGTCGATCATCACAGCCACAAGTCGACCGATGCATAGACTCGAGTCGATCGACACAACTACTAGGTGCCGATCGATGCATCAGCCAGTGTGTCGATCGACATGCAACTGATATGCTCAAATTTGCCCTGAGCTACTCTCTCAAATGAAGAGATCGTAGTAGTACTTAGGGATCGAATCCACATGGAATCTAAACACACAATCGATTAGTAAATTCAAATTATGCTAAGTAAGAATGTATGAATGTAATAAAAATAGCAAAGTAAACAGTGAATGATTATCAATGATCTAGAATCAATTGGACAAAAAGTTAGGCTATGGATAATTCGCAGGAAAGAATCGAAATACGGCTGTGTCGATCGACACAGATGTCCGTGTCGATCGACACGAGGATAAAAACGGTTAGGATTTGTTAAGCACGGTTCTAGAACTCAAACACGAATATAAAACCATTCAACTTTCGTTGCAGAGATTATCTATGATTAAATCCCTAAATTCTAAATTTTTTTGCAAACTTAGTGGATAAAATCAAGCATTAAATTCAGGTTCAATTGTTCACAAAATTACTAAGCCAAATTTCTTTGCGAATAGACAATTTTGCTCATCTAAGATTATGTCCGGTTGTTAATAATACTTTCGCATCTATTAAAGCAACCTAGGATATCCAGTTTCAGTTGATCAATCCTAAAATCAGAGTTAAATCAATCTAAGTGAAGAACATAAAGATAAATCATAACAGATTTTCAATCCTATCAATTTCTCATCAAACCCTTCAATTACCCTAAACCTAGCAAGCAAACTACTCAGACATAGATGTAATAAACATTATGAATGAAATAAATTGCGTAAAAGAGATAGAGTAAGTGATACAGAGATTCGAAAACGATGAAGTCTGGAAGTCTGAAATCTCCTCCAAGCTCTGCTGTCTCAAGTCTTAATTAAAAGCTGGATAAAAAAACATAAAAGCCTAAGGAAAAACTATATGTAAGGTCTAAAATTCAAACTGGGTTTTTCTGTAAACTTATGGACTTCGTGGGCCGAAGAGGAAATTCTTCAATCTTCACGTCGACATGCTCGTGTCGATCGTCACACAGGACCGTGTCGATCGACACAGCCTTGAAAACTCGACTCCGACTTGATCACTTCGGCTCTTCTTTCCTCGATGCTCCAAAATGCTCCAAAAGCTCTCATTAAGCTCCAATCGTTCGTCAACCTATAAAGACTCAAAAAGACTCGAAAAATACCAAAAAGACTCTAGGAAAAGGACTTATATCATGGTAAAAAAGGGTAAAAACCATGATATATCAGCAACCCCGGTGTCGATCAATGCACTGTCTCATGTGTCGATCGACGCAACATCACAGATGCCAGGATCGAACATATCCTCTCATGGATCGATCCTGGATCGAATTGCATCAATCCCTGCTCGCAATCAACACGAAATCCACACATAAACATCACAGGAAATGCATTCTATCAACCCTTTACCCAGATAAACCTACGGTCACGCACTCACCTCGATTCTGGAATGAAAAGAATGAGGAACCACAAAAAACGCGAAGAACACGAAGAACACGGTCTCCAATTCGAATTCTCACACCCAAACGTGCAACACACAGCCTCAACACGTTCCTAGATCCCAACAACCACGAACTCAAGCTTCCAGAGATCAAGAACAATTTGAAATCTCACAAACACTCAGAAATCTCCCAAATATTTGATTTTCTCATTGGTTTCTACCAAAAATCGGCCAACAACACGACCAGATCCTTTTTATAACCCAACCCTAGGGTTCCCTAAACCAATCCGCCGAACCGGCAATTGAAATCGAACCGGTCTGGTTCAATATGACTTGCGACAATCGACGCACAACACCTGCGTCGATCGATGCACGACCAAAATCCATAGAAATTGGTTCGCGGTCGTTACATTTATACTTGATTTCAAGCGAATCCTAAAGTATCACATCAAAATGCTATGAAATGTATCCTTAAATATGTGAATGGAACTCTTAATCATAGATTATACTACTCAAACCAAACTAACCAAAATCTTGTAGGTTACTGTGATGTAGACTAGAGAAGAAGTATCGATGATAGACGAAGTACCTCAGGGGGAAGTTTCTTCCTAGGGAACAATCTTATCTCATAGCACAGCAAGAAGCAAAACTGTGTAACCCTGTCCACCGCATAAGCTAAGTACATTGCTATGGGGAGCTGTTTTACGCAACTAATATAGATGAAACAGATGCTGGCTGACTATGGTATGGTCTCAGACACTCTTCTCGTTCATTGTGATAATATGAGTGCTATTAACATATCAAAGAATCCAATTATTAGACTTAATTTTATTAGAGAACTGGTTGAGGAAAATGTGGTGAGAATCACACATGTCACATCTGAGAATCAACTGGCTGAGATTTTCACAAAACCATTAGATTTAAATACCTTTAGCGTTTTGAAAAATTTGTTGGGAATCTGGGAACACTAGTGTTTTATGATCTAATCTTTGAAGGATATATGTCACATATTGCGTTATCGGTCATTAGGTGCTTTTACTCCAATGCTCTGAGCAACCCATAAAAACCTCCCATTGGTCAGTCACCACACAGAAATAGCTACTCATCATACATGTTCAATTTTTGTTTTGTTTTTTTCTCTTTTTGCCTCTATTCTCTGGGTTCTTAGGGATCAATTATGAATTCTATCAAAAGAATAGAAAAGAGGACCAAAAGGTTGTTAAAGAAAATCAAGGGGGGAGAAAAGATCTGACCAATAAAAAGAAACATGGTGTATAACACAGGAGAAGAAAAGTCGTGACCCATAAAAAGAAAAATTGTGCCTTACACAGGGGGAGAAAAGTCCTGACCTGTTGCCTTCTTTAAATGGGGGGGGGGGGGGGGGGGGGAGGAGGAAGGGGTGTAATCCAAGAACTCAAATTCCTAATATCTTAACAAAGGTCTTCTTTTTCTCATTCCTCCTCTTCTGAGTCTTTTCCGGCTCCGAACATGTATGCTGATGTGAAGTCTAACATGTGTTGATCACTGAGTGTGAAAGCTACTCTATGTGAAACAGCTACCTCAGTGTACTGATGGGTTTAATCACCTTCCTGTTCAAAAATAGCCTGATAACTCGATAACAATGTGTGTGTTATCCTTCAAGAATTGGTAAACTGACTTTCTTTTGTTTTACGTTTATTTTAATTTCTTTCCGCTGCCTTATGGTTCTTGGTTGACAGTGTTAGATCCCATCTTCTCAATGACTTCTGTTTGCATTTTCTGTCATTAGTCTTAAGGTTATTCTAGTCTCACTTAGTTAAAATATATTTTGTTTCATTTGTTAACTTTAATAATTGGTTGCGTCTTTAGGCCGTGAGTTTCTCTGGTACTAATCTCTATTCTTTCTCCTCTCTTCTTCACAAGATACCTACTGTTTCTCTAAAGTTGTGTTTTTCTTTGAGTATGCATCCAAGCAGGGGGAGATTATGGAATGGGGTTCAATGAAGCATTCGGTATTAAAAAGAGGGGGGGGGGGGGGGGGGAAGGGGTGTAATCCAAGAACTCAAATTCCTAATATCTT